>CM062816.1:65166150-65766150 GCA_031772625.1 Pinus tabuliformis
TTATCAGCGCGACTGTTTTAAAAACAGTCACGCTGACGCCGCGAAACTTAATTTTTAACAATTTGAACGTATAAATTTCAACGGTCAGGGCTCTAATGATTTTTTGTGGCCATGCAGGACAAAATGGAATTTGTTTGGCAAGAGAGAGCTCACGATAATGAGGATATAGTGGCATTCGCCGATGCTGGGTGCCGTAATGTAATGCGGGCATGCGGGTTGCTCAAATTCTTCCTCACTCCGTGCCTGCAAGCACAACCCGATCTCCTCGAGTTCCTAATCAGAGCCTGGAATCCTGTTGATGGAAAGTTTACGATTCGAGGCCGTGATATCGAGTTCGATTACACGGATATCTATTTTTTGACCGGGTTATCACGTCAAGGTGAGATGCCCATTCTGGAGGGGCAGCGACCCAGTGGTGAAACCATAGATACGCTGATGGCTCGGGTGTGCCCACAGGCACGCAAAACACGGAGTGGGAAGGTAGGTATTCCTACGGTGGAGGACATCGTCCTTCGAACCATACTCTTCCTGGTGACCCGGGCAGCGGGCTCTTTGGCCAATCACGAGGCTTCGAAGACCAATCTTTTATTAGCTCTCGAGTGTTTGAATCCCACGGTATTCAATTGGGCAGCAGCAGTAACAACCAGTATGAAGAGATAGCTGAGCAACTGCCGACGTGGCGAATCGAAGCAGTTCGGCTATGGGTCGATTTTAGTCCCGCTCATGCTGGAGCGGGTACTGGCATTACAGCTACAGGACATGGTCGTGGATCCACCCAGAGGCCCCCGGGAGACGAGGGCTAGTCGATGGGGCCATGTCATGCCGCGAGGAGGTGGTGGCCGACCAGTGGCATGGGGAGTATATTTCCGAGAGTGGCTAGATCGACAGGTTATTTTTGTGGAGGACTGGCCATATGCTGGCATAGACTTCCATGGAGATCCAGACATGCCACTGCCTGCGGGAGAGCATTGGGACGATGGTGGTAAGCCACTTGATCTCTTTTTTTTATTTTTGTAATGTCTTTTAATTTTTCATGTACATGTCTTTACGATGAATGCTATGGTATGCAGACGTAGGACCGACGAGACCCCTTGGTCTGGCCCCAGAGGCGCGGAGAGAGGCACAAGGCACTAGGGCCCTGGCCCTGGCTCCTCCAGGAGTCGATACGATGGAGACTGTGACACACAACCTCGAGGGCTTACTGGTGGGGGTTCCAGATTACCAGGGGATAGAGGAGGTCCCCATAGCATCTCAAATCCACACAGTGGGGGTAGAACCCAGGATGCACCGCCTTTTGAGGCGGGTGGCATGGGCAGCTATATGCTACAGAGAGCATAACCCACCACAGTAGACATCAAGGTCTTATTTCCCACTGATGTTTTTTGAGAGACACACGTCTCAGATGTACTGAGGACACCGGCCTTATCTAGACATATACACTTATTTTTGAGCGCCTTGGTACGCCACACGATATATATATATATATATATATATATATATATATATATATATATATATATATATATATACCAATTTTGGATGGATCTTTTACATGTGATGATGTTTTTATATGCTATGCAAATGTCTAACACAAATGCAATCTAATGTATCAGTTGCATAACATACGACCCACATATTTTAATTTTTACGCAAGCTTAAAAGCACACATGACAACACACATGCAAACTATGCTTGGAAAAGGATTTAATATATACACATGCTTATTCTATGGTCTTATTATGTTTTCTATGTCTTCTTGTATAATGTTTATCTGTTACGCAAATGTATGTCTAATACATGGTTTTCCAATGCATCAGTTAATGTGTTCAATCGTCTCGAAATATGTTGATATGTGATGTAATCAAAATTCCTTTCTAACAATCTTACACGTAAATACAACCTTAGAATGCGTTGGTCTCTGACGGAATATCGCCCGTTGAGTTGATGGACGACAAGTTGAGAGTCCAGGTTCACCACCAGTGCATGAATGCCGAGATCAACTGCTTCGGCTAATAACTCAATTACAACACTGTATTCGGCAACATTGTTAGTGGTACGACCCAAGCACACACCTTGAAGATCTAGCAACTCCCCGTGAGGATCATAGATCACCCACGCCGCAGAAGACAAATTGCAAGTGCTACGGCAAGCACCATCAGCGAAACCAACATAAGGTGCACTAGACATCTGCACAAGAAGCAGAAAACACAATAAGAGGCAAACACGCCTTCACACCAAAGCAAAACGTGAAATCATACACACATAACACACTTGCTAAAAAGACACGTATGTACAAACTAGGTGCACGAAATCATGCATAGTATTTTTTCAAATAAAGCCCGTTACGGGGCTTATCGAGAGGATTTCCTTCGTAGTCAATCAGCTCATATGCCCCCTTCTGCAAAACTCTCTTCACAATATAGGGGCCTAGCCACATGGATTCGAGTTTGCCTGCCCCTAGCTTATCCTTAGCTTGATCATAGAGCAGTACTAGATCTCCCTCAACAAAGGAACGAGGTTGAATGGTATTGTCGAAGTGAGCCTTAACTCTCTTCTTCTGTGCTTCGATAGCTAGAGAAGCTAAGCGACGGGTCTCGTCTAGCTGTTCTAAATAAAGAAGCCGTTCCTCCACCGGAGTGGTGTTGGGAAGCAACTCGACAGCTAACTTTAACGAAGGAATCTCACATTCAACAGGAAGGGTGGCCTCCAGTCCATAAACTAGCTGAAAAGGGGTGAAACCGGTGGCGTCCTTCACAGAGGTCCGGTAGGCCCACAAGGCGGGGAACAACATCAGATGCCAATTAGACTTGTGTGTACCAACGGTGCATTGGAGCATTGTGATCAAAACTTTGTTCACAGCTTCAACTTGGCCATTGGATTGAGGATAGTACGGCGTCGAACTATCTTGACGCAAGCCTAGTTGGGTCGTTAGTTCTGTCATCATCTGATTACGGAAATGTTTTCCGTGATCCGTGACGATAGCCTGAGGGACTCCAAACTGAGTAATGACATGATTAAACAAAAACTGCGCCGCTGTGTGACCGTCTTCATTCAATGTAGGCATTGCTTCGGCCCATTTGGTGAAATAATCCACGGCAACGATGATATACCCATGCCCCCCAGCCGAACGAGGGTTACAGGATGTATAATCGATGCCCCATTTGGCAAAAGGACCTACGGTAACAACAGGGTGCAGTGGTGCAGGAGGTGCACGCATTTTCCAGTGGTAGATCTGGCATTCATGGCATGAACGGACGGCAAGGATGCAATCCTTGAAGATGGAAGGCCAGAAATAACCAGCACAGAGGATTTTCTGGGCGGTGGCATATCCGGACATGTGGCCACCACAAGCACCGGAGTGGCAGTCATTCAACACCCGCTCAGCCTCCTCGAGAGTCAAACATCGGCGGAGAACAGAATCAGCGCCGAGGTGATACAGGGTATCGCCAATAATGCGATAGGGTTGAGATTGATGTCGAATCCTTCGTCGAGCGTCTTTCGATACATTGGGACGGAAGGAAGACATCTGCAAGTATACTATGATGTCCCCATACCAAGGGTCGAGGGTGCTGATTAGAAACAACGTTTCGTCCGGGATATGTTCTTCCGAAAAAGATGGTGCAGAGGGAGATGGTAAAGAACAGAGCAATTCAGCAAAGACCAGAGACTTCTTAGACTTGGCAGCAGTAAATTCCAAGTCAAACTCTTGGAGGATTACGATCCATTTCGAGTATTTGCCCCCCAGCAACTGACGCGACAAAATGTATGTCGTGGGGTTGCAGTCAGAAATCACGGTCGTGGCGCGCAACAGGATATAATGCTGGAAACGTTGGACGGCGCAGACAGCAGCCAATGCCAACTTCTCAACATAAGTGTAGCGAGTTTCCGTATCCAAAAGGTTGTGGCTAAGGTAATAGATAACGTGCTCATTGCCATCATCATCATCCTGCACTAGAACCATGCCGATAGTGGTATCGGCGGCAACCAGATAGAGAGTGTAATCACGGTGGTAGTTCGGAGGTCTTAATAACGGAGCCGAGACAAGGAGGCCCTTGAGTCGCTCGAAAGACTCCTGAGCGATAGCATCCCAATGAAAGGGTGTGTCTCGCTTCAATAACCGTGTGAAACCTTTAGCCACCTCGGCATAATTCGGAATGAATCGTCTAAGGAAATTCGCTTTGCCCTGCAAGCTCTGCAACTGCTGCAAAGAGGCAGGGGGAGGAAGATTCAGGATGGCCTCGACTTTGAGGGGATCCAGACGGATGCCTTCTCGGGAGACGATAAACCCGAGTAGTCAGCCTGATTCCAGAAGACACACTTATGAGGATTGAGCCTAATACGGTAGTGTCGACAGCGGAGAAAAATTTCGCGAAGATGAGAGGGATGGTCCTGATGCTTGAATGAATGAGCTGGGAGGTCATCCAGGTATGGCTGTACAATGTGATGAATATCATGAAAGGCATAGGACATTGCATGTTGGAACGTAGCGCCGACATTCTTTAGACCGAAAGGGAGCTTCTTATAAGCAAAAGTGCCCCAAGGACAGATAAAAGCCGTCTTATGTTGATCAGCGGGGGCAATGTTGATATGGTTATATCCAGAGAAGCTGTCCATGAACGAGTAAATTTCGCTTCCTGCACACTCATCGATAAGCTGATCGATGAAGGGTGTAGGGAAGTTATCCTTAGGACAGGCACGATTGATATCTTGGTAATCAACACAGACTCGGATAGTGCCCTGATTTTTGTTCACAGGGACTATATTAGAAACCCAATCCGTCAGTGGAATGGGGTAAATGAAACCAGCTTTGAGAAGCTTTTCGACTTCTGCTTTGATAGCTGCGGCCTTTCGGGGGTGCACAGGGCGTAAGTGTTGACGAACAGGCTTAGCACCTGGATACGTAGGTATCTCGTGCACCACTATACTAGGGTCGATGCCAGGCATTTCTTCATAGGACCATGCGAAGACATCACGAAATTCGCGAAATAAGTCAGTGTAGAGTTGAACTTCCTCTGGAGTGCAAGTGACTCCGATATGAATGTGCTCGACAATCCCCGGTTTCACAGAGATGTCGATAGGTTGGGTTTGCGTGATGTTTCCCATATTGCCCTCAGAAGATACTTGATAAAGCTGAATAAGTGTTTGAAGGGGCGGGGATGGGACACACGAAGCAAACCGCTCGAGACATGTGATCATTTCCGGATGGGGAGGGAGAAACGAAGAGCGGTGGTGATGATCTGACCAAGGGAGCTCTTTGGGAGACATGGTCTCTATGATGGCTTCATCGAAAGGAAATATTTCCTTTAATGGATCCGAAGTAGCATCATCTCCTAGCCAAGGGAAATGAACATATGAATCGGGAACACTGCCCGGAAGAGCAGGTTCAGCAGGGGGAGCCGATGCAGCGACGATTTCGATGTAGTTGAGCTTGGCAGGACTCAACGGCATCATATCACCCCAAGAGTCTATCTGATTAGCGGGAGGAAGGACCCACGGATCAGAACGTACAGAGATCATGTTGATAGGGGCGAGATTCGGAGGTAGGAGGGGAAAGACTCCCATTAAAGCGGGATCTTTGAACAGTCCGGCACCCACGCTCTCGAATGACTTAGAGGTATGCTCCACAAATGGCACATTCCCTTCAGAAGAAGAGGCGAAGAAGGAGAGCTGGTCCACCGTGACAATCTTCCCCTGGTGAGGGAAACAAATGACACGGAAAAGGGAGGAAGCCACGGCTTGCATGGCATATGTCCAGCTACGTTCGAGGAGGAGGTTGTAGGTGAGATTGGCGTCGACAACTTCGACCTCCACTTCTACCGTCTTCCCTTCCAAAGAGATGGGCAAGCGTTGGAGGATACCGTAAGGACGGGACTCTCTTCCATCAAAGGCTTCTAACATCGTAGGAGACTGACTCAACGTAGGAGAACCAATAGCTTTCCAGCAAGCAACAGACATGATGCAGGTTGAGGCACCTTCATCAATGACCGTACGATGAATTCTTTTGCCATTGATGATGACCTGTATAAGGAAAGCGACTTGGTGAAGCAGTCTCGGTGTAAAGCCCTCGAGATCGAAAGAAATCAAATCTGAATCAGCCGGGTCTATGCCACCAATAGCTGATAGCAAGGACTTCCTCTGGGAGGGGCAGCTCTGGAGGACTTCTAGAGTGGACATAGCAGACGGAGCCTAAGCTAAGTCCTCAACAATGCTATAATGCTGGGCAGCACGAGCATTATGGTTGTAAGACGACTTCCGGAGTACACCTTTCGGAGGGGGTCGGGGGATCATCTTAGTGCTGGGCCTTTCAATGTGGAGAGGACCAAAACTGGATGGAGGAGCGCTGGAGGGGACCTCCGGCTCTTTCCCGACAGGAGAAGGATATTCTTTTGCTCGAGTAGAAACATGGATGGGAATCGTTCCAGCCATGAACACTTGAGAGCCAAACGAGGAAGAGGGTTGAAATGGGTCTGCCACCATCTGAGTTTGCTGGGAAGGGAAAGGTTCTTTAAGCACGGCAGGAGTCCCAGGAGCACCTTTCAATAATCGACTAACTTCGGATCAGCTTGGGTAGTCCTTAGTGTAGTGATCCTCATCGCAGATAAGACAAGGATATTTAGGTTTTCGTTTGGCTCCATCCTCGGGTGGAGGCTTAGGGGAATCCTGCTTGGGCTGTCTGAATTTATCCTTAGCTTTCCCTTTCTTTTTCCCTTTTGAGGACTTATCCACCGCGGTGGACTGAACGGCGTTTACCTTGGAGGTACTTCCAGAATTAGATTGGCCCTGAGAAGCATTTCCATTAGAAGCGTTCTGTTTTTGCTTCCCAGGGTTCGCGGACGATTTCTTTGATGACGAGTTTACAGAGCCAATGACTCCGTCAACAGATGGTTTTGGCAGAGCCTTGGACTGTCCAGGCCTCGGGGCGTCTGGCAAATAATCATATAAAGTACCCGACTGAGAGTATACTAAGTCAAGGTACTGAGCACGCGCGATAGCTTTCTCTTCAGTTACACAAGCTCCCATGGCGATGGCTCGCGCAATCACAGGGACAAAGGAAGTCGTGAACCAATCGGTCAGGAGTTGATCAGGAATCCAGAATTTGATCAAGCGACGACGCCTTCTCCATTCATGTATATGATCGGATATATGCGTAGCCGTTTCCTGTTTGAGAGACGTGAGGAGATGTGTCCCTGTCTCATACCGAATGGGTAACTGAAAATGAGTTAGGAATGCCATAGCCAGTGAGTTGAAATCTTGAAATGTTCCACGATTTAGCTCAATATACCACTTAGCGGCTGAGCCGGTGAGAGTTCTTTGAAAGAGGCGGAGCCGGATAGAGTCATCAAGCCATGAGTTCGATGAACACCAAAGGTGATAGGTCATGACATGGGCTTGAGGGTCTTCACCAGCTTTGCCATCAAATTTTGGGCAATCACCGGGTATTTTAGTTGGAACTGGTGGCCAATACGGATTATGAAGAATGGGATCATTCGTCAACTTGGACACATCCGGGAGTTCCAACATCGCTAAGAAAGGCAACTGAGGGTTAAAGGACATTTGTGGCTGTGGAAGAGAGGCAGTACCAGGGTTCCAACCAGGTGGTGGTTGCCCCCATGGACTCTGTCCAGATGGGCCTGGCCCGAAGGGGCCTGGCCCATAGGGATTTTGCCCGTAGGGGTTCTATCCATACGTGTTCTGTCCATATGCAGACAGCTGACCCTGGGTCTGCCCCCCAGCACCCCATGGATTAGCAACTTGACCCGCAGGTGCAGCATACTGATAATTCTGGTAAGGAGTGACCTGCATCCGTTGATAATTTTGATAAGGGGTGAACTGAGTTTGCCCCTGGGGTTGCTGGTAGCCATACATTTGCTGAGCTCCATACTGAGCCTGATAAGAAGGTTGCGTTTGGTAAGAAGGTTGGGGCCGTGGCCCACCTTGCATTTGATAACCCATTTGAGTTTGGGGCCCAAAAAGATGTCCCTGAACAGGTTGGGCTTGGACCATCTGGCCGAAAGGTTGGCCTGGTTGGGTTTGGGATGGACCTGTTTGCCCAGAAGGATGTGCTTGCTGGGTACCAGGTTGTCCTTGAGCAACCAAGGGTTGTCCTTGCGGAACAGATGGTCGAACGGGCTGGATGGCCAGTTGACCTTGAGGTTGGCCAGCCTGTCCAGAAGGATGATTAAATCGGGCAGTGGGTTGGCCTTGCTGCATAGAAGGCTGGCCTGTTTGCCCAGGAGGATGCATGGACTGAGCAGTGGGTTGGCCCTGCTGTACATAGGGCTACCCCCCTTGCCTAGAAGGATGACTAGACTGAGCAGTGGGTTGGCCCTGCTGTACGTAAGGCTTCCCCCCTTTCCCAGAAGGATACCCCTGTTGGACTGCCGGTTGACCTTGTGGAATATAAGTTTGTCCAGCTTGTCCAGAGAGATAACCTTGCTGGAGATGAGGTTGGCCTTGTTGGATGTAAGGCTGTCCTGGTTGTCCAGACGGGTAACCTTGCTGGGTACCAGGTTGCCCCGGATAACCAGAAGGCTGACTCTGATAGGTAAACGATGGACCACCAGCGGCCGAAGGTTGTCCCTGATAGGGTTGTCCTTATGGGCCCCCAGATTGTCCTGGGTAAGACTGGCCATAATGTGGCTACCCTTGGGGGGCTTGCACATAAGGTGGCTGGCCTTGATTAGGCGGTCCTTGAGGCTGTGCAGGGATTGCTTGGCCTCCATGAAAAGAGTGAGTACTAGGGTCCCAAGCAATGGATAACGGTACCGAAACTTCAACGAAGGGTTCAAGAGGCAAGGTTTGAGAGAATTGGAGGTATTGACCAGTAGAATCGTAATAAAAAAGTGGACCTTGTGCGTTCGGATCCTGAACAGCTTGCCCATAGGCATCATATGGCCCCCCTCCTGGAACAGGACCAGAAGAGGGTGGAGCACTTTGTGCAGGGTGGACAACTCTAGGCGAGAGTTCCGGCTGGCCACTACTCACTTGACCGTGAGGGGGACCAGCACCAGTGTTCAAAGATGAGGATGCTGTTATGGCACTAACGACCGGAGTTGAATGTGCTACACAAACAGTTGGATTTGTCGGAACTGAAGTAACAAGTGTGGTATGGGGTTATGAAACAAAAGGTCCCGAGGTGGGAGTGACATGAGGATCCCACATGGTTGAAGTAGAAGTCCTGGCAGCTACCCTATCCCTCAACGACTGATATCGTGGGGGAAGTGGAGAAGTAGCTGGGATGGGAGTGTCGATATTCGACACCACAGGTGTTTCACTCATGCTAGGAGATGTCTCATCCATGTGGGAGGTAGACATTGAAGACGAAACACCAGGGGGGGTAACAGGAATATCGTCGTCGTCAGGCTCCCAAATCGGGTTCCAATGAACTTCGTAACCTTCGTCTTCCAGGGTGCGAGAGTTGATTGGTTGGATACTCGGGATAACAGGAAGAGTATCACTTACAACCGGTACCTCGGGACCAACGGAAGACGGAGACCCTTGATCACTTGGAACGGGAGTCGACAGTTCAGCCAGGATGACAAACTTCAAACAAACCTAAAGGAATCTAACGATAAAAGACCCTACTCAAACTAACGCACACAAGATCTAACCAGGTGATGTTAACGTGGCCGAATAAATTTTTAAGACACAGGAACTAAACTTGACCTTTTCATGTTTCGAGAGTCGAGAAAAGGACGAAAAGATGACTCTAGTCTCCTTCGAATGTTTAATGAGCACGAAGTGACAAGACGCTCACTGGCACCTTTTCTTTTAAGGAGTCCAAAAAGGATCAAAAGTGACTGCTATGGAGACTCTAGGCAAAGGGTTTACCAAGCAATCCGTAAAACTGCTTATACACCTTGGCAATCATATGAGAACCAAGGACTTTCCGTACTACAGTCAATCTTCCCGAATGTTGTGTTCGGTGCGTTACGGCTCGCAAGGCGGCAGACTCGGCTTCCTATGGATCAAGGATGATAACCTAGTGGAGTCTCCCCTATATATGCGACGGTACGTGGGAGCTCAAGTCCGTGCTAGACCACTATCGAGTCACAAAAGGAGGAATCACCCAACCGTAGTGTGAAACAACAGTGACTAGGTTTAACAACGCCGGAGCACGTCTCTAGCCTAGACATCTAAATGTTTGCGTTAAGTTCCAATGCGTTTTTAGGTTTATTCAGTTTATTTTATGGTTGATCTTGAATTAAGTTTCGGTTTCAGGTCCTACCGTGTGATCTCTCACAATTGCTTAGATGCAAACTACATGCCAAAGAATACCATTTCGTTCGATGAATTCTAACTATGAGAGGGTTAAGAATTTTCAATCAAACAAAATGAACAGAATCAATCAAACAATCTAATGCAGCTAATGGCAAGGAAATGAAACTTTTTCTTTTGAGAACACAAATCAATGAAATGCTCTTTTTCCCATTAACTATTGAATGCAAAAGATATTAGTTCGATTTCTTTTTCCAATGGCACAATGCACTTAAAATGAATTTTGAGAGACAGCAACACCGAGTAAAGAGAAATAAAATCACTCAATGAAAAACACAACAAATGTGAAAAGAGCCGGTTGAGCCCAAACAACTGTAATCTGTGTCCGGGTAGTGAAAAGTAATCGAAACAATACGAAGACTGGTTCAATAACAATCACTCAAACAACCAAGCAAAGCAAGCAAAGAGGAAGGTTTTCGCAAAAGCAACAGGCAAGTAGTAAACGAATTTTTGTGAACGAGTGACGAAACAAAGCCAATCCAACGAAATCGGGATGATAACACCAGGTCACAAGACACAAAAACAAGATCTGCCCAACTAGACTTCCCAAGCAAGTGTTTCAAATTTCAAACAATAGAAATCAAGTCATAAACCAGGTGGAAAGAGCAGGGGATAGTCAAACCAACAGGCTCAGGAGGCAAAATTGAAAAAAATTCAATTCTACAGGATCAACGCGGGTGATACACAGCAACAAAGCGCTGACCAGAAACCACGCGTAGCAACAAAGCGCTGTCAGCGCGGAAGTACACGGCTTAAGCGCGCTGGTTCGATTTCAGAACCATCGCGACTGTTAAACGTACAAGCACGATGACCACGAAGTCAAAGAAACAACTATGCGATGTCAGCGCAACTTTTTTGTTATAAACCGCACTGAGGGTAAAAAACAGGCAGAATCAAGCCAAAAGCTCCCAAACCAAGGCAATAACTCTTTAAACAATTAAGGCACCTCCCAGACTGAACCAGGAAGTCTAAAAGCAGAGAACTAATCCCCAATCTTTGAAAAGAGAGTAACAATCAAACTCAAAGCAAGAATGAACAAAAAGGGACAAAGGCCAGCCTCCCCAGCGAAGTCGCCAAATTGTTGGAGAGGTAAATCCCCTCTACGGATAGAGGTGATCCCTACTAGCCCAGAATGGGTGTAGCAACAATCAGTCAATGCTACTATGCAAGTTCCTAATTGCAAATAAAAGATAGGCAATGAACACCTACTTGGATTCCAACGCTTATCGTTTGATGAAGAGATGCCGCTCTCACTCCTTTGCTTTGGCCAGTCACGATCCTCCACAATCCTCGTGGATAGACACCTGCACACACAAAGAGAAACACAAACACAAGCGTGAAATCTAATAAATGCAATTATACATCAGTCAGAAAGGACGTAATTCACATTAACCATTACAAAGACAAATGAGAATCGAACCATAATAGTAGTCATCTATTATTAATCAATAACAGAGAGGAGTACAACCAAAGTTCTGACGTTGAATCCTTCTCAAGAGGGTCCAGCCAGCAAGTCTCTTAAGCATTCACCCTTGGAGGTAGATCTCCGAAGACAAGAACTCTCTCTCACACAAGCAACACTTCACAACCTTCCTTGAGCTCTTTAGCAATCCCACACTTGTCACACCAACTACCTACTAACAGCAGCACTCTAAGCACTATCAATTCCACACTATCAAAAACTAGCTGCTCATGGCAATGGTAGAGGCTTAAATAGGAGAAGGAGTCTCCATGAATGGTGGGAGGATGAGCTTATCTCCAAGGAAGGTGGCTCAAATGATGAAACAAACATGCCAGAGAAGGGAGGGCGACATTTACAAGGCCAACAACCAGGTCTGGAGTCATCTGGAAGGCCGACTGTTAGAACAAACTCGCCCAAACTGGATTAGCGTGGGTGTATAACTGCACTGGTGCGCTGACGTCGCATCTGAATAACAGAGGAGGTTATGTCAGCGCAACTCAATATAAACAGACGAAGCGCTGGTTCATGAAATTCGACCAGCGCGGAAAACAGGTGTGCTTCCGCACTAGCAGCACATTCGTTGTATTATGAGGCACCAGTCAGCGTGGTTATTTTAATAAGAGTCGTGATGATAGAAGAAACTTTGGCAAAGTGGGTCATTTGACAACCTTAGAGAGCATGAGCATGATTGATTTGAACTCAGGACACAGTAGGAAGACTGACAGGGAGACAGTGACAAATTATTGTGTAACAGGGGGGTTATTTAAGGCAAGGCCTTTATTTATCAATAATTGAGCTAGACGGTGGTGTTTCAAGGAATGGAGCAGACGCTTTGCATTGACAGTGTAACGTGACATATTTTTAAGACATCCCAATAGATAATATGGCATATTTATCAACTGACCATGCCTCAAGTGATTCAATAAGATGAAATCGTGCTGGTAAATTACCTAGTACTGGCCTTCGCACGTCAGGTATTTCTTTACAAACTCAGCAACTTTCGGCCATGGTTGAGGCAGTTATTGAAGTGCTACGCCTCTGCCCTTGGGTTCCACCTGCTCGCTTGGTTGAAGAAAATCCTGTTGCGCATTAAGGACCAGGTGCTTCTTACTGAACCATCGCGTGCCATTAGCTGGTAGCCCGGTAACTTGGCTATGACTTCCTCTGTGACTGGAATTTGAACTCCCTGAACGACGGAAAACCCCTCTGTTAAATTGCATGCAAACTCAAGGACTTGTTGTGCGTCGAAATCTGGAAGTCTCCTAAAATAATCTAGCCATCCCGCTTGCAGGAAGATTTGATAGGCCTCGGGATAGAGCTCAAGAAGTGCTATTGTGCCAGGTTCGTATGTGATGAGATTTCCTCCCATAGCTGCTGTTTCAGTGAAAATTCTCAGTACAGAGTCGAGCTTCCGAGTTCAGTCCAGAGTAAATCGTTGCAAATGGTAACATGACATGATGAGATGACTTTTACATATTACCGGGAGAGTTAAGGGCGGCGGCAGTTGGCGTGCTATACAATTATGGCAGCGCTTTGGTAATCCCCCCCCAAAAAGCTACGAGTAAGTGATATGATTGGAAGTACAATTATTTGGTAGTCCTATCAACGTCTCCACATTAACTATTATTTAATATCCATGCATAATCATGCATACCTTTATATTTTACCTTTTTAGTTGCTGCGTCGAAAAGTCTTGTCTTGTCTTTCGCTGGATTCATAATGATTAAAGCGGGTCTAAAAGTATGAGAATACCGGCGATTTTTAGTACTGACAGGAAGTAATAGTGGAGGATTGTAATCATCATAGTGTATGGCTGGTTCTTTTGGTAGGAAATGGTATGCTTTATGCAAATAATAATTCATTTCTTGGGAGCTGAAGTGGAGAAACTGGTGCTTTTATAAATGAGAGAAATACTGAAAAAGGCATTACGGCATCGGGAAGTGGTGTTACAGCAACGGGAGTTGGTGTTGCAGCAACGGGGGTTGGTGTTGCAACAACGGGAGTTGGTGTTGCAGTAACGGGAATTGGTGTTGCAGCAACGGGAAATGGTGTTGCAGCAACGGGAGTTGGTGTTGCAGCAACGGGAGTTGGTGTTGCAGCAACGGGAGTTGGTGTTGCAGCAACGGGAGTTGGTGTTGCAGCAACGAGAGTTGGTGT
Source organism: Pinus tabuliformis (assembly GCA_031772625.1). NCBI lineage: Eukaryota > Viridiplantae > Streptophyta > Pinopsida > Pinales > Pinaceae > Pinus > Pinus tabuliformis. Next base: position 65,180,048 of record CM062816.1, read on the forward strand.
TGCAGCAACGGGAAATGGTGTTGTAGCAACGGGAGTTGTTGTTGTAGCAACTGGGAGTGGTGTTGTAGCACCGGGGTTCCCAAGTCCGCAAAGTGATTCCTTTGAAGCTTTTGTTCTCAGCCATTTTCCAAAGCTAAGATCTGCAAAATAATGAATTGTAATATGGCAACCCTTGGCAGGGATTATTAGTTGAAAAGAATATCTAATCTAAAAAAAAAAATGCATAAATGAACAGAAATTTAAGTGCCTTGAGGGACAGCAAGTTCCCTTAGGGAAGCATAGTGTATATCTGCCATGCAAGTAGCTTTAAAATCTTCTTTAGAAACAAGCTGTTGATACAAATGGAGTCGATAACCATTCACTAGTAGTGGTGTTCTGCTATCATCAATCGTTAAAAGTCTGATTGTCCCATTTGGAAAAACAACATCCACTTCATAAGGCCCTAACCACCTTGTTCTTAACTTACCTTGGAAATTCTCGAAACGGGAGTCATAGAGTAGAGCCCAGTTACCTTTCTGGAATTGCTTTTGCTTGATGGTTCTGTCATGCCACCTGCTTCTTTGTTGTTGTATCATGGTTGTTTGATGGATGGCATCCAGTCTCTTCTCGTCCAATTCCTGAAGCTGTTGCAACCTGGCTGTCTGTGCATCAGTCAAGTCAAGGTTAACAGCTAAAGCAGTTCTTAAAGTTTTGATTTCAAACTCTACAGGGAAAACAACATTTTTTCCAAAAACTAATTCATAAGGTGAAAAGCCCGTAGTATTCCTCCAAGTAGTTCTATAGGCCCATAATGCCTCAGGCAACCTTTGAAACCAGTCCCTTCTATTCTCCTTTATTGTTTTTGTCAAGATGGCTTCTATGACTTTATTGGTGCTTTCTACCTGCCCATTTGCCTGGGGGTGATAAGGTGTAGTTATTTTGTGCTTAATATGATATTTCTCAAGTGTATCCTTGAGGCCATGAGAGTTGAAAGGAGGTCCTCCATCCGTGACTAGTTCTCTAGGCAATCCAAACCTAACAAAGATCTCTTCAAATAAAAATGTTAGTACTGCTTCTTCATTAGCTTTAAGGAGTGCCTTAGCTTCTACCCATTTAGTCATATAATCTGTGCATACTAATATGTACACTCTTTGATTGGATGGGGGATTAATGGGACCTATAAAATCTAATGCCCATCTCTCAAAAGGTTCAAGAATTACCTGGGGATTGAGTGGCATTTCATCCCTGTGATTAGGCTGGCCCATTCTTTGACAGCTATCACAGGCCTTCACATATTTCCTAGCATCTTTGAAGAGTGAGGGCCAATAATAACCCATTCTGAGTGCCTTGTGTGCTGTTCTTTTGTCTGCAAAATGCCCTCCACAAGGGCCATCGTGACAAGCTTTTAATACATCATAAATTTCATCTTCACCAATGCATCTCTGGATTTCTTGATCGAGTCCTATGTGGAAAAGACACCCGCTTATCCAGCTGTACCCAGCACTTTGTTGGATGATCTTTCTTTTTTCCCTGTGTGATAGGTGCGACGGTAATTTTCCTGCAACTAAATAGTTGGCAATGTCTGCATACCAAGGTGAGTGAGCAGATACTGCAAATAAATATTCATCAGGAAAAGAATCATCTACTGGAATGTTTTCATCAGTTTTTAATCGAGAAAGGAAATCAGCAACTACATTTTCTTTTCCTGGCCTGTCTACAATTGTGATGTCAAATTCTTGTAATAATAATAACCATCTGGTAACTCGAGCATTTGTAACTGATTTATTCATTAGATATTTAATGGCCGAGTGGTCAGTATGCACAAAAGTAGTGTAGCCAGTAATATAATGTCGAAACTTATTGATAACATAAATGACTGCTAGGAATTCCTTCTCAATGACTGTATAATTCAGCTCAGCTGGTGTCATATTCTTACTGATAAAATAAATGGCATAGGGAAGACTGTTTTCTTCTTGGCCCAAGACAGCTCCAATTGCAGTATCTGAGGCATCAGAGGATATATGAAAGGGTAGTGCCCAATCAGGTCCTCTCAAAATGGGAGCTGTAGACAACTGATGTTTAAGTTCATAAAATGCTTTTTCACAATCATCAGTCCACTTAAATTCAGCATTTTTTGTTAATAACACAAATAGAGGAGAAGCTATTTTGGAAAAATTCTTAATAAATCTTCTATAGTATCCAGCATGTCCTAAAAAGCTTCTTACATCAGTTTGTGTTTTGGGGATAGGGAGGGTCTGAATTACCTGTATTTTGGCTGGATCGACTTGAATTCCTAGGAATGAGATGAAGTGACCCAATACAATACCTTGATTTATCATCATATGACATTTTTCAGTGCTTAAGGCAAGGTGTGCTTCTACACATCGCTTAAGTACTTTTTCAAGATTCTGCAGTACATCCTCAAAAGTCACTCCATAAGGAGTAAAGTCATCCATAAATATTTCTAAGGAATCATTTAGCATATCAGAAAAAATCCCTATCACTGCTCTTTGAAATGTTGCTGGAGCATTACATAGCCCAAATGGAAGGACCCTGTAAGCAAAGGTCCCCCATGGGCTAGTAAACGTGGTCTTGTCCTGGTCTTGGGGTGCAATCTTAATCTGATTATATCCACTAAATCCGTCCAAAAATGAAAAGAATTTCTTACCTGCCAAATTATCTAATACCTGATCAATGAATGGTAAAGGGAAATGGTCTTTCTGGGTGGCTTTATTTAGAGCTCTGTAATCCACACATACTCTCCATTTGCCATTTTTCTTGGATACAATTACAAGTGGGGAAACCCACTCACTATCAGATATAGGGTATATAAATCCTGCATTCAACAGTTTTTGAAGTTCCTCCTTCACAATTTCCCTTAGATTGGGATTCATCCGCCGCTGGGGTTGACAAACTGGGTGGGATCCTTCTTTAATATAAATGCGGTGGGTGCATAGCTCAGGAGAAATCCCCTTCATGTCTATATAATCCCATGCAAATGCTTCTTTATTTTCTCGGAGTAACTTTATTAACTATTGTTTTTCATTATCAGTTAAGTTAGGATTTATATTTAATGTTTTTCCAGGCTCAATTTCTATTGTTGTACTTTTGGAGGCGCTGCCTACTATTGTCTGAGATAAATTTTTAGTTTTCAGGTTCTGCTGAGATTCAGATTCCAAGATTGCAGTGAAGTGATTATACATTTCTGGGCTGACCGAAGAAGGTTCAGAAATGAAGCTACTGATTAATTCATCTTCGGTAGAGTCTTTGAAAGTTAAAGCTTGTCCGATAGTCAATATAGGTTGGGTTTCTTCATACTCATAATCTACCCATACAGAGTTGTCATTATTAATCATGGGTGTAGCATGAGGATAAAGGGTAAGTTGTTTGGTTTCCTGCCCATTAGAGATGGTCATTGATCCTGATCTACAGCTGATGAAAGCATTTGCTGTAGCTAGCCAAGGTCTTCCTAGAATCAGTGGATGACCCCCCAACTTTGTTTTAGTTTGTAACACCACAAAATCAGCTGGGTAATTCCAGGATTCTACAGAAATTATTAGGTCTTCAATGACTCCTTCAGGTTTAATTGTAGAGCGATCAGCCAGCTCTAGAATGGTTGGAGTTTCCCTAATAAAGTTTTTTAACTGCAGCAATTGTGTTGTTTCAAGTGTCATAATGTTTATTGCAGCACCTAAATCTACTAGAACTTTAGAGACAAAAGTTTTTCCAACCTGAACTGTTACTGTACGGTGACCAGGGTCACCATATTTCACAGGAGGATCTTTTTATGTCATTAAAGCAGTCAGCTCTCCCATCACATGAACTGTGAGGGGGTCCTTAGCTTTCCTTCCAGGTTTTTTTATGCAAATATCTCTAACAGTCCTAACATAAATGGGAACATCTCTTAGTGCTTGCAACAATGGAATTTTAACATATAAATTCTGTAGTTTGCCTAATAGGTTAAAAGCAGGTTTCTCAAGTGTTTTGGTGAGAGCCAGACGTTCAGGGAATGGCGGATCTGTTGTTTGATCATTGTTGTTAGATGCTGATTCAACTGTTTCAGCATTATTGTTAGCTGGTTTTTCTTTTCCAACTTCCTCTTTATCAGAGTCAGTAATGTCATCAATGATGGGTTCAACAACTCTCCCTGAGCAAAGATGGATATCGTTACATTGCATGGGGGAGACAGGCTGATTTTGAATATCAATTGCTTGCAGAGCTTTATTGTTATTTGGGTTGGGGTTGGGTTGCACAGGTAGCTGTGGTCTAATTGCTTGGTTATTCGGAGGAGTATTGGATGGTAAGGAAAGAGACTGTTGATACTGAAGAAATGGCATCTGCTGGCCTGCCCAATTCGGATTCCATTGATTAAAATACGATTGCTGGGGAGCCCAAGGATTCCATATGGTAGGATCAGGAAAAGGAAGACTTGGTTGCTGTATGGGTAGAAAATTCATCGTATTAAAGGGTGGGTACTGCATTTGGTTCATGGGTGGGTAATTTGTTTGAAAAGGAGAATGACTATTCCAATGACTAAATGCTGTGTTAGAATTCATACATTGTCTTTGTGGCCATTGCCTCCTCTGTGTCATTAGGTACACTGCTTCAGCCTCTTCTTTAGTTGACTGCAATGCTGCTTTTATTCCAGGCAAAGAGGGGCATTGCTGGGTCTCATGGTCCTTTTCACAGATCATGCAGATTGGTACCTTATCTAGTGGGTATTCCCTGAGTGGGTGTTTTTCTCTGCATTTAGAACAAAAAATAGCTAGGGCAGCTTCTGCTTCCGCCTGTTTCTTTTTTACCTGCAGAGCATCAATTTGTGAAGCAAAAGAGCTTAACATCTCAGTTTTAAATTCTTCCAACAAATTACCTATTTTGGCCCTTGTTGCTCCTCCACTTGCTGACTTCTGGACTCTTGAATATACGTTGTCCCTGCTTTTTGATCTGCTTACTGCTCCTCTTGAACATCTCATGCAGAGGTTGATAATTTCATCAAATGGTTCCTTGGAAATGTCCCCTTTTCCAAGCATAGTCAACATGTCCAAGCAGTCATCTCGTACCCCTTTCAGCAGTATTGTTTTCAGAATATCTTTACTCATGGTAGGGTGGTTAGACCGCTGCAGATTATACTGCAGTCTTTCCACAAAGTCCTCCAGATTCTCGTCCTCCTTCTGAACCATTTTAAACAACTCTTCCTTCCTCTCTCTTGTTCGGCAGTAATCCTGATATTTGGCTAGAAAGCTTTCTTTCATCTGATCCCAGGTAGTGATTGCCTGAGCTCCTAAGCTCATAAACCACCTTAACACATTCCCTTTCAGTGTTGCTGGAAACAATTTTAGTTTCTAATTAGGGCTCACATAATCATAACTCCTACATAGTATATCAAATTCAAAGAGGAATTCATCTGGGTCTTCAGAGGATAACCCATGAAAGTTGGGTAATGTTGAAAGTGGAATGTTCTTCATAGGGGTTGCTCCTCTCGGGAGCTCCCCAATAGGGAACTCCAGGGTAGAGAGTGAGTTTCCCCCCTTCCTTCTGCTCTGTTATCCTCCATTGGTCTTTTTCCTGAATCGCTTGCTTTATCTTCTGTATCTTCTGCCTCTTCAGGTTCTTCTACCAGTTCCTCAGTGTATTCTGGTATTTCCAGCTTCCTTTTAGGTCCTAGTACTTCCTCCTTCTTTCGATCTGTTTGTGAGGAATACTAGATCTGAGGTCTCCGGGAACTCGTCCTCTGTGATGTCTCGGCCTTTGAAATAATTTCGTCAATAAAGGTTTTTCTTCCTCCTCTGCCTTTGCTGCCTGTGAAATTAGGTTTCCTGCGTCCTCTCATGCACCTTTTATTCTTAAAAAGAAATCATTAATGCTTTTAAAATCTCTAGTCGCCTTCCCCGGAAAGGGCGCCAAAATGTTGGCTACTTGAATTGTTTATTGATTAAACAGTCGAGTACCACATTAATTTGTCAACCTGGGAAAGTCCTTTTATTTCAAAGGTGACCTCGTACTGTATGTACTTAATTCTAAAAGCATTAAAAGCTGTAGTATACACAATTCTATTTTCTGTCAAACTCCTTACTCTATGTTATAACAGTTAAAGTATATTGCAGAGATAAAATGAAAGCAGTTAACTAAGAATACAAATTTACAAAGAGAAATAATGGTTGTTCTGTTAGCAGAGGATCAGGACCCTATCCTCAGGGTAAGGATGTTCAGCACCTGCCCCTGTAACCAAGTTGCTAATACACACTACAATTCCAAATCACTGGTGAAGTATTCTTTTACAATACCAAGCAATTGACAAAACAGAGTATCAGCAAAAGGAAATTATCAGAGGTAATGCTACAGAATCCAAACAGAGTACCAGCAAAAGGAAATTATCAAACACACTCACACACTAATAGGAAATAAATGGGTGAATCTTGTGAAGAAGGTGGGCCCTATCCTTCTCACAAGATTCCCCAGAATAGAAATGTTGGATTAGATGCTCAGAACAACCTTTTATTCATCTGCCAAAATGTCCAGTTACAATAAAGATTCAGACTTGCTTTTGTTTTTCAAAATTTCCCTTACAACTTGTTTCCTTTTTCTCCCCCCCTTTCTAATGTAGATGTCTCCTCTTTATAGAGGAGACATCTATTACAATAGACCGTCATAGTTCATTCAGTTAAACCTTTTTGTCAAAAATAAGAAATCCATCCTTGTTACAGGATGCCGTTACAACAGTGTGACGGTGTATTCCTTCTTGGGTCTCTTACTGTTACACAGCTGGTAAACAAACTTCAACCATCTTCTTGGAATCCTTGTACTATCCTTTACCGCTTCATTGTTGCTGATTTAGTAAACTCATGCTGTTCCTGGTGTTTTAGCAACTGTAACCGTGTTTTACCCTTTCTGGACAGTTGCTGATTGTGCTGTGTTAGCGTGGAACTCTACCAATCTTCTGATAGTTGTTGTTTGTCATTTCCGGTATTCCAGTTGTTGCAAAATAACGTTTTCCCTACTTTAGATAGTTGTTGTTGCTGGTGTTGCAGCAACTGCGTAGTTGCTGTTTCTGGTGTTGCAGCAACTACGAATTATAATTTCTGCAGACTTTAGACAGTTCAACGGTTACTTAGCAACTTGGTTAACTTCTCCAAAGATAATTATAAAGATAACATGAATATGTAATGAATAATTAAACATATAGTAATGCAGAGATTTACTTCATACCTTGGAATGATTAGATCATTATATAATCAAAGCTTTCAACTTATGGACTAAAGAGGGTAATATTATAGCAAAAATACAAGGTCAAAAATGGTCAATTTGGAGTCCTAACACCAAGCATTATCTATTTCAGGAGAACTCAAATTGAGCTCCTCACTATAAAAACTCTACTTTAAAGACACAATAAAAAAAGGCCACCACTAAGAGCTAGACTGGAGATGTAGCCGTGGAGAATAGGGTGAACTCCTTATTAATTTGTTGTGTTCTTGTATTTGCTTACTGTGTATTTGCTTATGTGTATTTTGCAATCTGATCGATCCGTTGCCTAAGATAACATGGACACACACCAACACATGGTTTGTAATACCTTCATTCATTAATTATTTAACTGAGGTCAGTCAAGGGTGATTTTCAGATCAGTTCACTATTACTTTGGGAGGAAAGAATCTCTATGTAGACATGATCGTCATCCAAGGTTCATTAGATTTTAATATTCTCCTTTGATGTGACTATATTTATGTCATGGGAGCTCTCGTTTCTTCACTTTTTTGTGTGGTTTGTTTTCCACACAAAGGAAGAATTATGACTATTGATCAATTGTCATTCATTGGTCACCAGGTGCCTCCCTTGCAACCATCATCCCCTATCAGATCTTGTTTGCAAGCAATATCTTCCTCGCCACAAGTCAATTATGTGGCTACCTATTCCATCTATGCATCTGTTGATGATCACGCAGATGGTATAGTACATTATGTACTGACAGCATTGAAACTCGATCTGTCATTGGTACCAAATCACATGTATTCCTCTCGGAGCATGGTCCTTCTGTCTAGTGAAGACCTCTTGGGAGCCATGTTCTCATATGGTCCATGAAAAGATGGCTGAGGATAGTTCTTGGTCTTGTGTCTGTTAGTCCTTACAATATCCTAGGCTAAAAAGGAAATCGACAAGGGTAATCTCAAACCACTTCAGCTCAGTAGCTAGCCCTATTGAGCATGAGAGGGATCCCTCTAGGTCTCTTATAAGTGATATGACTTCAAAGAAAATTAATTTTATGCTAGATATGAGTATTTGTTTGTTTGTTTGTGAAAATTTTGTTTTTTAAGGATTTGCTAAACTTAGGGTTTGGAGCCACGAGTAGGTCTAGGTTCTGGGAATGGAGGAGAAAACATAAGAAGGAGCTAGATGTCAGAAGCCATGGTGTAATTTGAGTATTTTTCAATGTAGTATAGAGGATATAGTGTGGAAGAAACTAATGAGCATAAATCAACATGATTTCATTAGCTTAGGAAGACAAAGCACATAACTATGAAAACTAGATAAGAGAGCTTGAAAAACAAGAATTCTGAGTATTTTATCACAAAGAATTTGTAGAAAGAAGAGATATAATGTAGATAAAGATGTTTATACCATGATAAAACAAAAATAATGAAGTACAAGAACCATGAACTCACTAGGCTAGAGTTCCTTGAAAATAGCTGCAACATGTATCTGTATTAGATGAAAGATGATTACAATGCAAGCCTCCTTCACAAAAAGTTCAACCCTCTTCTCCTGAGGTGAAATAGTAATTATATACTCTCCTATACCACTTTACCACCGTTAGGAGTCGAATTCATTGGTGGAGGAACTGACTCCAAGATTCTCTCAACCAACAGGTGAGAGTGAGAAGGTGCAACTCAAACACCTCATGAAGAGTTTGTTTAGGAGTTTTATTCTTTTATGAGGCCTAATAAACATAAACATAAAAAAAAAAAAAAAAAAAAAAAAAAAAAAATTCCTATGATATACATTTATTCATGCCTACATCACCAAGCCTCATAACTTGTTCCATTACATAGAGAATCTTGACTTTGACCAAGTTAGACTAGAAACTAGAAATTTTATACAGTGAAATTTTTCAAATAAAAACATAGAAAGTGCAGAAGCATAGTGCCTACTTTGAGCTGATTTTTAGGAGCCTTCCAAGGGTCAAAATGAAAATATGAAAGCACAATCAACTAGCCCTTCAAGTATAGTTTCTAGAACAGTTTGAATTTCTGAATTTGGAGCATGGGAAGACCTTCAAAAATCCATTCTCCCAAGGTCGCTCCAGACACACTGTGCCTGTCAAAAAATGGTCCAGAATGCTAGTCTTTTGCCACTTTTTTGCATTTTTCTCCAAAACTAAGCCACCTCTACAAAATTTGGGAAAATGGGTTTTTAGAGGATTTCAAGATCTTTCCAAAAATGTAGACCTTTCCTCAAATGGAGGCCTAAGGAAAAAGCGCAGCGCTTCTGGAAAGGCTAAATTTCTGAATTTAGACCAAAATTTGCCAAAAAACTCAAAATGCTCAGAATTAGCTCAAAATTGGAGGGAAGGTGTAAAAATGAGTTTTTTATAGCTTCATGGATGCTTCAGCAAGCATCTCCAAGTTTCCCTCATCCTTTTGATCTTTTTTGGCCTCCTTGAGCTTGTTTTCAAGTTGTTTCACTTTGACATTGGCGATCATGTTTTGAGCTTGATAATGATGCACCATGTGTCTGAGCATTTGATTATATCTATTTTCCTTCTCCAGGAGCTTCTCTAAGTGTTCATTTACCCTATTAAGCTAATATTCTTTATCTTGATGTACCTCTAGGGAAATCCTTTCTTCTAGGTCAAGGTCTTCATTAAGCAATATTTGTTTTTGTTCCTCTTGCAAAGCTTCCTTGAGACCTATGTTTCTTGGTCTTTTCCTTTTCCCTTTCACCTATGATGCTTCAGGCTCCCTTGATATCACAATCTCCTTACCTTTTCCAATTTGTTGCATTAACTTAGTTTTTTCCTTTTCTAGGATCAACTCTTTTGCTTTGAGTTGACTATTTTCCTTTTCAAGGAATGATATAATATACTTTGCCCTTTCCAGATTTATTGCCAGCTCCTTGATTTGGTAGTCCTTGTCCCTGATAGTCCATCTCATAATTGAAGTCTCATCTTCCTCCTCTAAATCAATAAGCTCAAATTCATTCTCAATTGTCTCCTTATCCTTTGTAGTCAATTCTTGCTTTGTTGATGAATAAGGCTTGGCCCCTTTCTCTTTGTGAGAAGAAAACACAAGCCTATGCCCTTTCTTATACACTTTGGTCACCTTTGGCTTAGGTAGCTAAATCTTCTCTGTTGTTTTTCTAGATGACCCCATCTCTGTTTGTTGTTTTGGTGCACTTGGGGACTGAGATGTTGCATTTTCTTCATGCCATTTTAACGCTGCTTCTAAAAAGGCTTCCCAAGCCATACCTCTCTCTGCCAGCTGATGAAGGACAATGGTTTTGATGAGACTGTGATGGAACAAGCTTGGGAAGTGCTCTTTGTCCTTTAATTTTATCTTTTCAAGCATTTTTGCAATTATCTTGAACAGGTAATTACACATGTTGAGTGGCTTTTGAGATGTGAAGTGCATCAAGAGGCGAATATGATAGGCATACAACCTAGAGAATCTACCTTCACAGGTAAAGAACTTCATGATAGTTTTCATTAAAGGGGCATACTTCTCAAGCAAATATCTGAAAGGCATGAGGTGAGTATGTGTATCTCTGTATGGAGTCTTTAAGAAGGGCTTGTAGTTTTCAAGATCTAGACTCATTCCCTTCAACCAATATTCTGCATTGTCTAGTAAACCAATTGCTAGTGAGATGGAGGCCACTGAGAAGCTAAACTCAATACCAGCAATGACAACAATCTCTCCTTTCAGTTGTGTAGCTACCAAATCTATTAGTCGCTCATAAAACCTTGCTTCACTTACTCTTTTACAAAACTCCAAGCAGTGAACATCCTCAAAGCATTGCTTGATGAAAGGATAGGAGTTGATTTGGTTGCAATCTGATGGTTCATATCTGAGAATCCTCCCTCCTTTGTGTTGTCTCTTTCTTTCTGGTGAAGATTCAACCTCCATGATGACACAAAGTCCTAGCAATAGGAAGTGAAAATAGATGTGAGGTGAGAATGAAAATGAAGTGATATGTGAGAGATTTGACAAAATGATGGGAGGGTTTTTATGAAAGATGAGATGGATTTTAAAAACTGATGGAAATGAGTGAGGAAAATAGTGAAAAAATGTGGTTGCTTGTAAGTGAGACCAAGAGGGTTTATGATGAGATTTTCCTAAAATAACTCTAGGAATGAGCTAGGGTTTTGTTTTTTTAGTGTTTAAACTTTGTTTGGAGGTGGATGAACTGGTAAAAATGACTTAGCAGACATGTGTGCAGGTGTAGAATATCAATTTACATGTTTTGGAGATGAAAAGTTATGATGATCTTTTCTACCCTAGAATTTCCCATGGAAATTTTGCTACAAACCCTAGCTTGAGAAATTATGGACATGGAATGAAATTGGGAAAGCAAAAAGAGAGGGAAATTATATACTTACTTGTTCCTTAGTTTTAGAAAGCTATTTGACTGAGTTTATAAGCAAGAATTTGGAATTTGGGAAAATTTGGGTGAGTTTCAGGTACTCTGTCCTGCGCACAGCGTAGTTCTTCTATGTGCAGTGCCAAAGCGCAGTTCAGTTCACCTACGTGCAACCCCTGCCTCCTAAGCGCAGTGCAGTGTATCTATGCGCAGCGCCTTCAATTTTTGGCCAATTTCTCCTAGGGAAACAAGTTTTTTGCTTTTTTTGGGCGAGTGAGCTTGATGATGAGGAGTGAATGGGATATGAATGAAAAGGTTATAAGTCTTTTTGAGTTTATATAGGGATAATTTCTTCACTTTTTCAAAAAAAAGAAAAGAAACCAACCCTCCTTTATGAACTGATTTCACTTTTTGAAGTCAAATTTTACCTTTACCATTGCAAGTGTGCTTTTGCTTTCCTGAGTGCTGGAGCTTCCTTCTTCTGAAACCTTTGATGTCATGAAAATATGAAAAATGTGTGAATAAATCATGATTGATTCATCAACAGTTGCTTTGTCAGGTTTGACTTATTTCTGATTTTTTTTATGGAAATGGTGGACCTTGGGGAACCTTGTGACCTAATGGATGACCTAAGACCTAATGGAATGATGATGATGACATGACCAATTTTCATGGTGAAACCTTCATAAAATATGATAAGAAAACAGCATGAGTGAAATTTGAAATAATGACTCCATCTTTGGACTGACCATACAATGACCAAATTTGCTACGTAGACCTAGTAACAGAAAAATTTGATGATGAAAGCCTAAGAAGAACATGGTAAAATAATTTTTTGATCTAGGTGACATGCTAACAAGACTGACACTAATAGTTTCAACCTCGTTAAACAATGAATCAAGATGTCTGAGGATAGTTCCTGGTCTTGTGTCAACCTTGTTAAACAATGAATCAAGATGTCCGAGGATAGTTCCTAGTCTTGTGTCAACCTTGTTAAACAATGAATCAAGATGTCCGATGATAGTTCCTGGTCTTGTGTCAACCTCGTTAAACAATGAATCAAGATGTCTGGAGCATAGTTCCTTATCTTGTGTCAAGCTTGTTAAAAAAATGAAACAAGGGTTCGGAGCATAGTTCCTTGTCTTGTGTCAAACTCGTTAAAAAATGAAACAAGGGTTATGAGGATAGTTCTTTTACTATGTCAACCTCATTAAAAAATGAAACAACTCCCTTTTCCAAATCGAGTCTTTGATTAAGATCTCATAAAATCCCAGTCGAGTCTTTCAAAGATCTCAAAAGTGAACCTTCATTCCATCCACCTAGTTGAATGAAATGAAGCTTGGGGTGGGGGGGGGGGGCATGTACCTCGATTTAAGTCATTATGTTGGGGGCATGCAAACTTATAGCAAGCATAGTTTTGTTTTTTCAAGCTTGTGTAAACATGAAACCAAATCCAAGCAAAGTTCTCCATGGTTCAATCTTGTGTAAAAATGAACCCACACCCAATTTACATCTCATGATTGTCGTTTTTATCAGTTGATTTCTGCTAGATGAGCCTTGGTTTTTCATTCCATCGCCACCATCTCTTTGGCCGATCATATGCTTTAAATTGGTTGTTTTTCCTTTCCTAAGTAACCTCAAAAACGAGTGGTTTTGTTAGCCAACCTCTTGACCATTATGTGTTTTGAGCAGTTCCTCCATTGCCAAAACCAATTCCTACCTTTTATACCACTCGTTCCTCCAAGACAAGTTACCTTTAAGCTCTTTTATGACTCGTAAAGTATGAAAAGCTTGCCGAGTATTTTTTCCCTTTTTGACTCGTAAAAGAGAATAAAAATGTGGGGTCCGCTTTTAGCTCCTTTCCGACCCTTTAAAAACGAAAAGATGGTCGAGCCCTTGTTGTTTCAAACTCGTTAAAAGCTATAAAGCGTCATCTACCCAGTATAAGTTTACCCCTTTTATGGACTGGGATAGATTACTTACGAAAAGGTATACATTGATCTCTCACGGTCAATAGGTTCCCTTGGGTATTGTTTTCTACCTTTTCGGATTCGAGGGACAAATTTACGAAAAGGGACCTTTGGCATTTTCTTTTTCGTGTCTTTTTCAAACTCTCTAAAATGAAAAGGACTCCAGTTTTTGCCTATGTCAGACTCGTTAAACCCTGATGACATTGGACTTGTCATTATGACGAGATCGAGCTTCTCCTTCCCAACACTCATTAAACACTGACTAGGTCGAATTTGTTCAAAAGACAAACTTACATTACAAGCATATGCTACCCCCTTCAAGCTTGTGTTTCAATAATAATTGGGGTACTAACCAGAAATGGTGGGGGAAAATTTGGAAGTAATATGTTGGTTGTATTATTTATGGTAGCTTGTCTCTTTTGAACATTGACACTCTTTCTGGTTTGTGTCGGGGTGGGATATCCTCACTTCATCATTTGCCTTCCAAGTTTGGGTCATCCATTTTGCCTCATTCCATTTGATCCCTATTGCATCATCATGACCTTTGATCCCTTGGTACTAAAATGCTGTCGGACTCTAGAGTCGTGTCACTGATACGTTCAAGAGCTTAATCCTCCTGCAATTTTTACCCTTACACATCTTCCTCTGAATCGGTTTTTCATTCACATTAATCTTGTTCCTTTTTCTCACGTCGATGATGTGGGAAACATTATGTCCCTCCTTCGACCGATCGCTTCCTGTCAACTTCAACTCATCATCCGAGAAGTTGAACTAGAGACTCCTTTCTGGTACCTTGGATCTTGCATGTCTTAATGGCAAGTTCTTCGCATTTGACGATAGGCTTTCATCATGGGCATTTGATTGGGTGATTTCGTAGGTGTTCGACTTCATATCATTCTTCACACTTCATGGATTGTACTAGTGGTACCTTGAGAACCATTGACATGACTACTGGTCTCTCTCGCGCTTGTTAATGGTTTTCTTCATTGACCGGTAATCAAGCGATTTTCTAGTATGCTTGACTTCAGCGCATATATTCGCATATTATAGTTTGTACCATTGATCGGGTTGGGATTCAAGACCCTGGGTTTAGATTACACGAGTCTAGGTTACACGGATTGGTTCATGATTGTACACATGACTCTTTAGATTGGATGGTTGCAACCATATCTGAGTCTTTCATATGGTCATTTTGATTGGATGGTTGCGTCCATACCACAGATAATTTATGTTTATCTTATGGATGGTTGTGCCCATGCCTTATGCACATGTATTTCCTTTCACTATGTACTCATGTATAAGAGATATCAGTTGTACTTGCATTTGCAGGTTCTCCATGATGGTGTTCTGTTTCAGTTATGGCTTCGTAAAGCATTTCACCCTCGGCCTTCATGCTTTAGAGGGCATCTGTTACACAGTAATTTGTCACCAACCCTGCATTCCCTGATTCCAGACACTGCCAGTCTGTGTTATTGGCATCTTCCTTGTTTCATGTTGCAAATTATGTGTCAATGTCTTCCTTGTCATCTCAGGAAGAATACCTCAGTTCACTACTCCTGGAGCAAACCCTTTTTATCTATGTTTTTGGGTCGTCGCGGGACAACAGTTGTTTCGCCTGCAAAGATGGCCAAGATTGCACTAGCCCTAGTGAAGTCTTTGCTCTATCTCTGTGTTGCACCAACGATGAGATACTTTTGGAAATTTTTTTAAACAACTCGTCAAAGCTTCGAAGTATAACAACTTCATGGGCGGTCCTAGGGTTGGTTGTTGGATTAGATGAGCTTGCATCTCTCTTTTGGGATAGTTGTTCCACCTTTTGTGCAACCTCTCAAAGAGATAAGCTCTTTCTCCCATCTTTTATGGAAGATCCTCCTCCTATAAATACTTCCTCCATGACAGAGATCAGCTAGCTTGGTAGCTTCAGAGTCCAAGAATTCAATAGGAAGAGTAGAGAGTTTTTTGCTGGAGTGTGGAAGTAGCCTCTCATGTAACTTAGATTGGGATGGTTTTGAGTGGAGTTAACTTGATTATAAGAGTATTCTAGCATTATCCTTTGGGTAGGAGAGAGACTTGTTCATCTTTTGGGAGACAGTATACAAGTGAATGCTTGTGGGGGAAATACTGACAGGACCCTTCAAGGAGGCTTACGATGTCAAGGCTTGGTTGTAAGTTCTACTTTGATTTATATTAATAAAATTCAACAGCTTATTTCCTATATCATATGTCAAAATGCGTAATGATAGCTTGAAGCTCCTTAACTCTTTAAGTAGATAGTTTTTGTCGTACTCTATTATGTTCATGGTTGTGTTCTGTATGTTGTTTTTAGGTATAAGTGATTAGAAGAATGAAAGATGGAGCGACACAACAGGAACTCCATCGAACAATGGTTTGAAGGTAAGCCTTCATGGCATCAAATTTCTAAGGAAATTTTCTTTGGTATTGTCTTTGTTGTGACTAGAACCACTCTAGGGCTAGAGGGGTTACCTTTGTTCGTAGAGGGAACTTGCCTGTGTCACAGCAATTAAAAGATAGTTTTACCCTCTAGCATATATGCAGAAATACATCATGAATTGGAAGAACTTTAGAAAACTTAAAGGTCAAAATGTGCAAGATTACACAAAAGAATTTAGAAGGTCTCTATGTTGGAAATAATACTGAGGGGGGGGTGAATCAGTATTATCAAGCCAAATATTTCCTTTTTAAATTCCAGATGATATACGCTACTTCAGTTAATACAACCCGCGTATATACGCAACTACAGATAAAGAAAACCGCGTATATAAATCAGACTTATAATTTGAAATATCTTTCAGATGTCAGTTATTAATCTGTGATTCAGATGCACATAAACAGTACCAGAAACAATGAAACAGAGCAGAAGACAGTCACACACAAGAACACAAGATATAAGGAGGAAACCCAATGTGGGTGAAAACCCCCTTCTGCAATTCGTCTCTATCTTCTTTTAATTAGAAACTTCTCTTTACAATGTCTTGTACTGGAGCAGACTTTACCAGTACGCAGGCTGCAACCTGCAGAGAGCTACAACTCTCTCTCGTTTTCAGCTTCCCTGGAAGGGAGCTCCAACCCCCTTAGTTCTTGTACTAGCTTGAGATACTAGTACGCAGGCTCCTACTTGCAGAAGGCTACAACCTTCTCTTTGCTTTCAGGGACCTCGTTTCATTAATTTTCAGACTGGATCCACAAATAACATTAATCAAACATCAAGAATTTCTGCATAACCCAAACTCCTTTTCACCAATTGAGGGCTGAAACAACTAAGCACTTATCTGACCACTGATCCCAGAACACTGCAACAATAAAACAGAAGCAGCTAGAAAATAAATCAAGACATATACGCTACTTCTCTGTTCATCAACCTGCGAGTATACGCTTCTGTACCACAACCAACCTGCGTATACGCATCTTTCATTCACAGAAAACGTGTATATACGCACCTTCAATTCACTAAACCTGCGTACAGATCTATAAAGGATAATTTATTCTTTAAAGCATTCAGACATTAGTTAGCCCAGATTTATAGATCAAGAGTGCGCCACATATAACAGATCAAAATCATACAGAGATACCAATGTTCAAGCCTTGAGATTTAGATCCATCAATAGTCCTTATCCTTCTTGCGCTCAGGTTCCACCTTCATTCAGATCTAGATCTGCACCATAACCCAATCAACCGTATTCCAGATCTATCACAATATCAGATATTCAATAATTTAGATGATGCCTTGCCACATGATCTACTTCCTCTTTTATAGTTTTAGGCCTTCCTCAATACCACGGTCCAAAACCATAATAAACCAATACCAAGGGCCAAAAACCTGGGTTCAACTCTTCTGCCGAGATACCATGGTCCACAACCAAAGGTTCAAATTCCAAGGACTAACAACCACGGACCAAAAATAAGTTTCCCATCATGTACGCGCTTTTATGTGCATAAAAGTGCGTGTATACGCATACGCGACTTCGGAACGTATAAACCACGTGTATACGCGTCTTTGTCAAGGTGTACCTGCGTATACAAGATTTCCTTCATTCTGAGCACTTGAACTGAGATCTGTCACCAAAGTGAGTTGCCATCAAGGACAACACCTGTACCATAGCGCCACATCTGTGCCAAAATGCCAACACTCTAATGTTAGGTGTAGACTTGCAATCACAAGACACTTTGTTGAAGTAAATAGGGGGTTTACACAGTTAACTTAGGCATATGATCCTTATGTTTAATCCAAATAGTCTAGATGATGTTCGGGTGCAAGCCACTCATCTTGTGGCAAGAAGGAAAAATATTCAGAAAGAGGGTAAAAAGAAGCCATTTAAGGGTGGAGAGAAAGGAAAGAAAAATGCATTTATTAAAAAGGAAGGAGAGAAAACAATATGTAAGGATTGTTCCAAATAGGGTCACGATGAAGACCATTTTTGGAAGCTTCATCCAGAGATGAGGCCTATGAAACTCAACAACAAAGGAAAATAAAATACAGTTGCAATCATTCAAGAGGATTTGAGATCTGATTTGGGTGATGAAACTAAAATTACAGCCATGGGTATAAAAGGAAAAGAATCCATTTCTAGCACTAGTACTTCAAATTGTCACACTAGCACTCCAAATGAAGAAACAAGGATTGAATTATTTCATGTGAGGGTTATTGCAAAACATACAAAAAAAGACACACTATTTGATAGTGGGTTTCAAGCCAACTTGATATCTAAAGACTTAGTCAAGAATCTTAAGCTTGAAACTATTCCACATCCAAAGCCATATCCATTCGATTGTGTATGCAAGGACACAAACTTATAGGTTACAAGAAAATGTATTCTTCGGTTTGCAGTCACAACAAACTTCATTGATGAAGTTGAATTAGATGTTGTACCGTTTGATATTTCAGGAAATGTTTTGGGTATTCCTTACCTCTATGATAGAAAATCAATCTTCTATCAGCATGAAAACAAGTACCACTTGTTCAAAGATGTTGTGGAGTATATTGTGAGAGCTCATCGCAAGAAACTAAATCTTTGATTAGTTAATGCAAGGCAAATGAAAAGACTAGTGAATTAAAGAAAGAATTTAGTGCTTCTTATGATCAAACCAAAGAATGATGTTGATTATGAAACATTGGTTGTGATACAAAATTGAAATCTGATTGTATTGATGTATTTAACCAATATTATGAGATGTTTTAGGAACCAAAGGGATTGCCTCCCAAGAGTGGAATCCAACATGAAATACAATTGCAGCAATATTGTCATCTTTCTAACGTCGACATGTACAGGATGTCAATAATGGAAAATGAAAAAATACAAAAGAAAACCCCAGACTTGTTGAACAAAGGGAACATCCAACCATCTCCTTCACCATATGGGTCACCTATTGTTTTTGTGCCCAAGAAGAATGGAAATCATTTCACTAAGTGGAACTTAAGGAGTGGTTATCATCAAAGTAGAATTGTTGAAGGAGACACATGGAAGACAACATTCAAAACAAGGCAAGGTTTGTTTGAATGGCTAGTTATGCTTTTTGGTCTTATCCATGCTACCACTAATTTCATGCATATGATGAATGATGTATTGGAGCCATTTGTAGATCAGATAATATATTTAGATGACATATTAATTTTCAGAAAATCTCTTGATGAACATGTCATGCATGTGAGAAAAGTACTTGATGTCTTAAAGAAAGAACAGTTGTTTTTTAAGATGTCAAAGTGTGAATTAGGTAAAACTTATTTGGTGTGCTTGAGGCATATTGTTGGAGGAGGTTATTTGAGGATAGACCCATTCAAGATCGATGTCTAGATGAATTGGCCAATGCCTAAGACAGTCATTGGAGTAGGAAGTTTTTTGGGAGCATCCCAATATTGGAGAAAGTTTATTGCAAATTTTTCTTTTATCACATCTCATTTGCATGCATTGACTGTTGAAAAGTGTGCAACAAGAAATGCTAAAAATATAAATTGCTAAAAATAGCACTACTATAAATAGTCGAACTATAAATAGCAGTTCAGCCATTGGAGGTCTTAGCTACAATGGGTGAAAAGTGAAAGTGCTAAAAATAGCTTTTCTAAAAATAGCATTTCGGGATCCCTTCTTATTTTAGTCAGACCCCCGACTAAACATAGGAAGTAAAATTCGAATTTGATATCAACAACAGTTTGGAAATTAATTAATTAATTCATCTTGAGTTAATTAGTTAAGGAAAATCAAACTTGAAGACTATGTGAGCACATGCAACAGTTTCTCAATTAATTGAGGAGTTTAACCTTCAGTTAAAGAGATAAGGATGAGTTGTAATATTGAGTTGTAATCAGTTGACTTAGTTTAACTTAGTCAAGTCTAGTTAGATTAATTTAACAGTTTGTTAAATTAATGAGAGTTCAGTTAGTTAATGCTTGCATGCTTGTAACTATTGTAATTCAGATAACTGAGTATTCACTTATGGATAACTCATGCATGTCAGTTCATTTAGAGACCCAGTTGAGATCAGATGGAGGGACAATGTACTATTAGTTGCTAGGATATTCCTTAGTGAATATTCCTTGCATGCAGAAGGAATATTATTCCTTATGGATTGCACAGTTGGACCTGAGGTTACAGTGAGTGTGATGAGGCCAATTCACACATGTGATATCATTGGACCCAATCAAAACTACGCAAGGAAATAGGAGGCTTGGAAGGGTTGAGGAAGATATATTCTATGTCTATTGAGTCTGTGAGTTGTATTGTTTGAGTGCAGAGAGATCAAGATAGCTTGAGAGCTAATTCTTTTTGTAACTTGAACAAGATTTCCACTTGTATGATAAAACAAAGTTGGGGTTTTAGGCTGGTGCTTTCCCGAGTGATATATCTTCTGTGTTATGGTTGATTACTTCTCATTCTCAATTATATCTGTTCATGCTTGATGTTGCTCATGTTCGATTAAGATTCTGATCAATCATTTGTAGAAGTAGATCAAGCGTTTTGCTTTAGTACATTGCATTACCAGGTGATCTACAGTGGGAGTTTCTACATTGACTAGTGTAAAAAAGGTCTTCTGGTGGGGAGGAAAGAAAAAAATCCATTTTATGTCTTGAAAGAAAATATCGGCTCAGCTCATGTACTTGCAAGCGATTATGCCATGGGAGTAGTCCTCATGCAATATGGTAAGCCCATTTTATGTCATTCAGAAATTTTCAATGGTGCAGTGACAAAGTTGCAATAATCAAGGTGCTTTCGATGGATGGGATCCTTAGTACTTACAACAATTCCACTTGGTCCGCAAGTATAAGAAAGGTATATACAAGAAGTTTGAAAATATACTTTCTAGGCCTATTGTTAGTGCAGCTACTTTACTCAAGCATTATTTTTTTTTGCATGAAAGTTATGTTAAGCAATATGCATACTTTCAAAATGTACATTTAAGCTTGAGTCAAGAGAACCAAGTAGGGGAATTTGATTACCATTTGCGTCATAATTTGTTGTACCATCTTGCTAAGAAGGATGTTGCTATTGATGGTGACATGGAAAAAGCTAAGAAGTTCATTGAACAATTCCAATTGGTACCTCAAACAGTTCAATTTCAGCTTGAAAAGAGCCAAGGCAAGTACAAAGAAAGGCACGACAACCATCGTGTAGATCATAAGTTCCAAGTAGGTGATGAATTTTAGCTTCACATTATCAAATAGAGACTCCAAGTAGAAGGTAAAAAGTTGAAACCAATTAGATATGGTCCATTCAAAATTCTGGAAAAGATTGGTGACAATGCCTTCAGGTTGGATTTGCCTTCATATATGAAAATTTATGTTGTTGTTAATGTCGAAAATTTAAGGTTGTATGAGCCTCCATTGATTGAAGATCAAGGAGAGAATGTTTAAATTCCTTCCATTGAAGATTTCTCTCCTGGATACCTTGAGGAACTACAACAAGACACCATTCTTAACAAAAGAACAAGGTCTTCAAAACGAGGGAGTGTGTACTACCTTCAAGTGGGGTTCAAAGGAACAAATCATTCCAAGGCCAAATGGATTGAGATTGGAAAAGTGACATAACTGTACCCTCACCTATTAGACAACTGAAGATGATATTTTGGGATCAAGAAGCTTCGAGTGGAGAGAAGTGATCAGATGCTCAAAAAATTGCTCAAAATTCAAAGTTGTCGGATTGGTGTAGAACCTAAATGACCATGTAGTGCTCATCATCTTGAATCCAGCACAACTCATTTCGCACGAAACGGAATCTGTATAGTCACAGAAACATGTAATGTTAGTTTTCCCAAACATGTGAATTTTTGCAAAAAATATATGACAGTCCAGTCTTGTAGTCTATACTGCTAACGTGGCACTGACTAGGCATCCCTACATGGCAGGGTGATTGTGCATTGATTGTTTTCCTCCAGCGAATTAGGTGGTTCCAAATGGCATGATTTCAATGGCGCTAACATGGCGTGATATGGTTGGTCAATTGGTGGCCAACCACAAGATGCCACGTGGCCCAGCCAGGAGCCAACACGCGGTAGCCCCAGGGCCACCAAAATTTGTTAAGGTCCTAGCAGACTGGGTAGGGGTCGAACACCAAACCTTCATCCAACAAACAGTTTCATCTACTAAAGCACCACTATATGTCTTATTATATTATGGCATGTGAATGATATTTAAATTTGAAGTGCTAAGCCATTCGAAAAGGGGCCATCCCCTAGGTGCATGAAACCCAACAGAACTGTGGGCAAAGCAGCATGGGGGCCCAGCCGGTAGGGGTAGGCCATTGGCCTTAGCCCCGAGCATGTTCCCCCCCATGTGACCTGAATTTTTGTAAATAAGGCCGCATTGGGAATTTAATCACTCCAACAAATTCGTCCTGAATTTGGCAGAATCAACGCCCAATTAGCAGAAATTGGGGAAAATTTCTAGGATGGTGCCAGATTTTGGGGAAACTGTAGATCGAATAGTGCAAGAGCTAGGGGAAGCCATAAATTCTTCAGTTTTTTACCAATTCAGGAGCAGGAAGAGGATAGACAAACATTTTTGGGCATTATGTAGCCATTGGAGAAGGTTTCGGAGTTGTTTGAGCATTGTAAACTGATGTATTCACACTTTTGAGCATAATAGGGAGGGCCAAGCCATTGGAAGCTAGACCAAGGATACATAGCCCAGACAGGTTGAACTCCTTCATCATGTTCTATTCTGACACTGTTTTGATGATGTTCTTTTATGTTGTATGTTGTTTTTCAGTCATTTGTTTATGTTAATTTGTACATGAAATTTACATAAAAACACTCAAAAACTCATGATAAAGCTTGCAATTAACCTCATGAATCCTTAAGCACTTTTGCATATCTTGAAGAGGAATTTAGCACAGCAAAACTAATTTTCCCATTCAGATCAATATTCAGGAGACACATGGAAGATGACATTCAAAACAAAGAAAGGTTTGTTTGAATTGATAGTTATGTTTTTTGGTCTTAGCCATGCTCCTACTACTTTCGTGCATATGATGAATGATGTATTGGAGCCATTTCTAGATGAGATAGATTATTTAGATGACATATTAGTTTTTAGAAAATATCTTGATGAACGTGTCATGCATGTGAGAAAAGTACTTGATATCTTGAAGAAAGAACAGTTGTTTTTTGAACATGTTAAAGTGTGCATTCGGTAAAAATTCTTTGGTGTTCTTGACGCATATTGTTGGAGGAGGTGAGTTGAAGATAGACCCATCCAAGTTCAATGTCATGATGAATTGGCCAATTCCCAAGATAGT
Organism: Pinus tabuliformis; assembly: GCA_031772625.1. Classification (NCBI taxonomy): domain Eukaryota; kingdom Viridiplantae; phylum Streptophyta; class Pinopsida; order Pinales; family Pinaceae; genus Pinus; species Pinus tabuliformis. The sequence continues at coordinate 65,203,311 of CM062816.1, forward strand.
CACAGTAGGAGGAAATTTTTTGGGAGCAGCCCAATATTGGAGAAAGTTTATTGCTAACTTTTCTTCTATTGCAGCTCATTTGCATGCATTGACTAGTGTGGAAAAGGTCCTCTAGTGGGGGGGGGGGGAAGAAAAAAAAGGCATTTGATGTCTTGAAACTAAATATTGGTTTAGCTCATGTACTTGCAAGAAACTATGCCATGGGTGTAGTCCTCATGCAATATGGTAAACCCATTTCATGTCATTTGGAAATTTTTAATGGTGCAGTGACAAAGTTGCAGCAATCAAGGCATTTTGGACGAATGGGATCCTTACAACAATTCCACTTGGTCAACAGGTATAAGAAAGGTCTATACAAAAAGGTTTATGATATGCTTTCTAGGCCTATTGTTAGTGCAACTACTTTACTAAAGAATAATTTTTTTTTTTGCATGAAAGTTATGTTCAGCAATATGCATACTTTCAAAATGTACATTTAAGAGAAATTGATTACCATTTGCATCATAATTTGTTGTACCATCTTGGTAAGAAGGATGTTTCTATTGATGGTGACATGGACAAAGCTAAGAGGTTCATTGAACACATCCAATTGATACGAAAAAGAATTCAAAAACAACTGGAAAAGAGTCATGTCATGTATAAGTCAAGGCATGATAAACATCAGGTAGATCACAAGTTCTAAGTTAGTGATGAATTTTGGCTTCACATTAACAAAGAGATGATCCAAGGGGAAGGTATAAAGTTGAAATGAACTCGATATGGTCCATTCATAATTCTAGAAAATATTGGTGAAGATGCCTTTAGGTTGGATTTTCCTTCATATATGCAAATTTATGTTGCTGTTAATCTGGAAAATTTAAGTTTGTATGAGCCTCCTTTGATTGAAGATCAAGGATAGAATGTTCAAATTCCTTCCATTGAATATTTATCTCATGAATACCTTGATGAACTACAACAAGACACCATTCTTGATAGAAGAACAAGGTCTTCAAAACAAGGGAGTGTGGAATACGTTAGAGTGGAGCGGCCAAATGGATCGAGATTGGAAAGGTGAGGGAATTGTACCCTCAGCTGCTGAACAACTTAAAGTGATATTTTGGGGTCCAAAAGATTTTAGTGGGGAAGAGTGATCAGGCGCTCAAAAATTTGCTCAAAATTCAAAATTGTCGGATCAGTGTGGAACCTGAACGACCTCATAGTTCTCGTCATGCTGAATCCGGTGCAACTCATTTCACGCCAAATGGACACTATATGCTCCTAGAAACATGTTTTGTTCATTTTCCTAAACAGGAAAATTTTTGGGGAAAAATGGCAGTCCAGTCAGCAGTCTGTACTGCTTACGTGGCACTAACTGGGCATGCCTATGTGGCAAGGTGACTATGCATTGACTATTTTCGTCCAGCAAATTAGGTCCTGCCAAGTGGCACGATTTCAATGGCGCTAATGTGGTGTGATATGGTTGGTCGGTTGGTGGCCAACCACAGGCTGCCATGTGGCAACCCAAGGTTCACCAAAATTTGTTAAGGGCTGAATGGATCTGGCGGGGGTCGAACACCAGACCTTTGTCCAACAAATAGTGCCATCTACCATTGTGCCACTATATGTCTTATTATATTATGGCATGCAAATTATATTTAAATTTGAAGTGTTGTGCCATTTGGAAAAGGTGCTAGCCCAAAGGGGGCCAACCCTTGGGCATTTGCAACCCAACAGAACCATGGGCAGAGAGGAGTGGGGGCCCAATTGGTGGGGGTGGTCCATTGGCCTTAGCCTCGGGCATGTCACCCCGCCGATGTGGCCTAAATTTTTGAAAATAAGGTCGCATTGGGTATTTAATCGCTCCGCCAAATTCACCCAAAATTTGGCAAAATCGGCGCCAAGTTAACGAAAATTGGGGAAAATTTGTAGGATGGTGTCGGATTTTGGGGAAATTGTAGAGCGAATAATGCAAGAGCTAGGATAAGCCATAACTTCTTCATTTTTTGACCAATTTAGGGGCAGGAAGAGGCTTGACAAGCATTTTTGGGCATTCTGGAGCCACTGGAGTAGGTTTTGGAGCTATTTGAGCAATATAAACTAATGTATTCAGACTTTTGATCATAATAAAGAGGGTCAATCCATTGGAAGTTGGACCAAGGAGAGGTAGCCTAGGAAAGGTGAACTCCTTCATCATGTGTTATTGTGATACTGTTTTGGTGATGTTCTTGTCTATTGTATGTTGTTGTTCAGTCATTTGTTTATGTTAATTTGTACATGAAATTTACATTAAAACACTCAAAAACTCATGATAAAACTTGCAATTAACCTCATGAAGCCTTACAAAATTTTAGATATTCGTAAGAGGAATTTAGCACAACAAAACTAATTTTCCCAATCAGATCAAGTTAATTTTTTGGTGGCTCCCATGCTGCCACGTGGCGGCCTCTGACTAGGCCACGTGGCAAGCTAGAAGACCAACTGACCAATAATATCATGCCATGTGGCCACCAACCGACCAACCATATCGCACCACATCACCTCCATTGAAATCATTCCACTTGGCACCACCTAATTCACTAGAGGAAAACAATCAATGCGCAGTCACACTACCACATAGGCATGCCCAGTCAGTGCCACGTCAACAGTACGAACTTCTGACTGGACTGTCATAATTTTTTTTCAAAAATTCACCTATTTAGGAAAAATAACAAAACATGTTTTTTGGAGCATACACAGTTTGTTTCATGCGAAACGAGTTGCATGAGATTCAGGATGATGAGCATGATGTGGTCGTTCAGTTACCACATTGATCTGACAACTTCGAATTTTAAGAAAATTTTCATTTGTTTAGCAGGTGAGGGTGAATTTCCTTCACCTTTCCAATATTGATGCATTTGGCCTTGGAAGTATTTGTTCCTTTGAGCCCCACTCAAAGGTAGTCCACACTCCCTCGTTTTGAATACCTTGTTCTTCTATCAAGAATGGTGTCTTGTTGTATTTCATCAAGGTATTCAGGACAGAAATCTTCAATCAGTATAATTTCAACATTCTCTCTTTGATATTCAATCAAAGGAGGCTCATACTTAAATTTTACACATTAACAATAGCATAAATTTGCATATATGAAGGCAAATCCAACCTGAGGGCATTGTCACCAATGTTTTCCGTAATTTTGAATGGACCATATCGAATTGGTTTTAGCTTTTTACCTTCTCCTTGGAGTCTGTCTTTGCTAATGTGAAGCCAGACTTCATCACCGACTTGGAACTTGTGATCTACCCGATGCTTTTCATGCCTTGAATTGTACTTGCCTTGCCTCTTTTCCAGCTATTCTTGAACTCTTTGGTGTACCAATTAGATTTTTTCAATTAACCTCTTGGCTTTTTCCATATCACCATCAATAGAAACATCCTTCTTACCAGGATGGTACAACAAATTATGACGCAATTGGTAATCAAATTCCCTTACTTGGTTCTCTTGACTCGAGCTTAAGTGTACATTTTGAAAGTATGCATATTGTTGAACATAACTTTCATGCAAAACAAAATTATACTTGAGTAAAGTAGTTACACTAACAATAGGCCTAGAAATCATATCATCAAACTTGTTGTATATACCTTTCTTATACCTGCTAACCAAGTGGAATTATTGTAAGGATCCCATCCGTCGAAAGTGCCTTGATTGTTGCAACTTTGTCACTGCACCATTGAAAATTTCTTAATGACATGAAATGGGCTTACCATATTGCATGAGGACTGTGCCCATGGCATAGTCTCTTGCAAGTACATGAGCTGAACCTATCTTTTATTTTAATACATCAAATACCTTTTGTTTCTTGCCTCCCCACTGGAACACCTTTTCCACACTAGTCAATGCATGCAAATGAGCTACAATAGAAGAAAAATTAGCAATAAACTTTCTCCAATATTTGGTTGCTCCAAAAAAATTCCTACTCCAGTGACTGTCTTGGGCGTTAGCCAATTAATCATGACATCTACCTTGGAGGGGTCTATCTTCAACTCACCTCCTTCAACAATATGCCTCAACCACACCAAAGACATTTTACCGAATTCGCACTTTGACATCTTCAAAAACAATTGTTCTTTCTTCAAGACATCAAGTACTTTTCTCACATGCATGACATGTTCATCAAGAGATTTTCTAAAAACTAAGTTGTCATATAAATAGACTATCTCATATAGAAATGGATCCAATACATCATTCATCATATGCACGAAAGTAGTAGGAGCATGGCTAAGACCAAAAAGCATAACTAGCCATTCAAACAAACCTTGCTTTGTTTTGAATGTCATCTTCCATGTGTCTCCTTCAGCAATTCTACTTTGATGTTAGCAACTCCTTAAGTTCCACTTAGTGACATGCTTTCCATTCTTCTTGGGAACCAAACCAGTAGCTGACCCATATGGCAAAGGAGATGGTCAAAGGATCCCTTTGTTCAACAATTCTTGGGTTTTCTTTTGTATTTTTGCATTTTCAATTATTGACATCTTGTACATGCCAATGTTAGAAAGATTACGATATTTTTGTAGTGGTATTTCATGTTGGATTCCCCTCTTGGGAGGAAATCCATTTGGTTCCTGAAACATCTCATCATATTGGTTAACTACATCAATACAATCAGATTTCAATTTTGTATCACAACCTTCAAACACTTCATAATCAACATCATTCTTTGGTTTGATCATAAGAAGCACTAAATTCTTGCTTGAATTCACTAGTATTCTCATTTTCCATGCATTAAATAATGAAAGATTTAGTTTCTTGCGATGAGCTCTCACAATATACTCCACACCATCTTTGAACAAGTGGTACTTTTTTTCATGGCAATTGAATATTTCTTTTATATCATAGAGGTAAGGACTACCCAAAAAAAATCCTAGAATATCAAGCGGTACAACATCTAATTCAACTTCATCAATGAATTTTGTTGTGATTGCAAACCGAAGAATATATTTTCTTGTAACCTGTAAGTTTGTGTCCTTGCATATCCAACCCAATGGATATGGCTTGCGATGTGGAATGGTTTCAAGATTAAGTTTCTTGACTAAGTATTCATATATCAAGTTGGCTTGAGACCCACTATCAAATAGTGTGTTGAATTTTGTATGTTTTTCAATAACCCTCACATGAAATAATTAAATTATTGTTTCTTCATTTGGAGTGCTAGTGTGACAATTTGATGTACTACTGCTAGAAATGGATTCTTTTCCTTTTATACCCATGGCTATCATTTTAGTTTCATCACCCGAATCAAATCCCAAATCCTCTTGAATGATTGCAATTGTCTTTTCTTTTCCTTTGTTGTTTATTTTCTTAGGCCTCATCTCTGGATGAAGCTTCCAACAATGGTCTTCATTGTGACCCTATTTGGAACAATGTTTACATGTTTTTTTCTCTCCTTCCTTTTTAATGGATGAATTTTTCTTTCCTTTGAAACCCTTTCCTTTCTCTCCACCTTTAAATGGCTTCTTTTTACCCTCTTCTGGAATATTTCTCCCTCTTGCCTCAAGATGAGTGGCTTGCACACAAACCTCATCTAGACTATTGGGATTAAACATAAGGATCATATGCCTAAGGTAACTGTGTAAACCCCCTATATACTTCAACAATGTGTCTTGTGATTGAAAATATACACCTAACATTAGAGACCTTCTTCTAAATTCTTGGGTGTAATCTTGCACATTTTGACCTTTAAGTTGTCTAAAGTTATGCCAATTCATGATGGATTTCTTCATATATTCTAGAGGGTAAAATTGTTTTTTAATTGCAACAATGAAATCATACCAAGAAATTGAGATGTTACCATGTTTTTTAATCTCTTCTTGTGTCTTGGCTTCCCGCCATATTAGTGTTGCACCCTCCAAGCTCAGGGAAGCTAGTTTAATCTTTGTGTCATCATCTTAAAGGTTTTGAATTCTACAATATACCTCCAACTGACGAACCCAATTTTCAAGCTTCTCTACATTCACTTCACCATTATACATGGGCAATTCAAATTTAACATCAAGATTTAACAAGGGTGTTTTACCAATTCATTCTGATGTATGTTGATGAGTATGAGTAAGGGTTGTATTAGTGGAAGAGGATGAAGATTCTTATGAAGATGAAGATGAATATGATGGTGGATATGGTGGAGGTTTACCTCCATTTTCGTTACCTCCTCCTCCTGAAGAACCTTCTCCTTTTGGAAGCTTGGAGCTTTCACCCTCCAATCTTGTATTCCTCTCTTCATAGAGGACTTTCACCATCTCTATCATTTCAAAGAAATCCTTTCTAAAAACCTTCTCTTCCTCTAACATATTTGCAGGCTCTCCTTCATGTGACATGCTTGTTGAAGCTTCAATTGCAATTTGAGATAGAACTGGTGGTGGAGATTGTAGCAATCTTGCTCTCCTTATCTTTGACCCAACTTCAAGACCTTCAACCATCTTTCCTTCTCCTCCCTTGAGATTCAAACTTATAAGCATCAAATTCACTTCCAAACAGTTAAATCCTTCTTGCAAAAATAAAACCAAGAGCTCTGATACCAAACTTGATCTGAATGGGAAAATTAGTTTTGTTGTGTGAAATTCCTCTTCATAATATGAAAAAGTTCTTAAGGATTCATGAGGTTAATTGCAAGTTTTATCATGAGTTTTTGAGTGTTTTTATGTAAATTTCATGTAAAAATTAACATAAACAAATGGCTGAACAACAGCATACAACAAACAAGAACATCACCAAAATAATATCACAACAACACATGATGGAGGATTTCACCCCGCCTGGGCTACGTCTCCTTGGTCCAGCGTAGAATGGTTTGTCCCTCTCTATTATTCTCAAAAGTGTGAACACATCAATTTAAAATGCTCAAACAGCTCTGAAACCTACTCCAATTGCTCCAGAATGCCCAAAAATGCATGTCTAGCCTCTTCCTACTCCTAAATTGGTCAAAAATTGAAGCAGTCATGGCTTCCCCTAGCTCTTGCACTATTCGCTCTACAATTTCCCCAAAATCCAACACCATCCTACAAATTTTCCCCAATTTCTGCTAATTGGGCATCGATTCCACTAAATTCTGGGCAAATTTGTCGAAGCGATTAAAAACAAAATGTGACCTTATTTCTGAAAATGAAAGCCACGTGCCTAGGGCTAAGGCCAATGGCCCACCCCCATCGGTTCGGCCCCCACTCTGCTCTGACCATAGTTCTATTATGTTGCACGCACCCAGGGGTTGGACCCCTATGGGCTAGCCCATTTTATGAATGGTGCAACACTTCAAATTTAAATATAATCTGCATGCCATAATATAATAAGACATGTAGTGGCGCAACGGTAGATGGAATTGTTTGTTGGACAGAGGTCTGGTGTTTAACCCTTGCTCGTTCCATTCAGCCCTTAACAAATTTTGGTGGCCCTAGGGCTGCAACGTGGCAGTCCCTGGCTGGGCCACGTGGTAGCCTGTGGACGATCTGGGCGGAAGACATTGCAGGTGGGGAGTTTGGTTGGGGCGGCACATCTATTAAAAGATAACGTAGGTGTCCTAAGATGAGCTCAACGAGAACATAAATCTCATGTGGAACTTAAGGAGTGGTTATCATCAAAGTAGAATTCTTGAAGGAGACACATGGAAGATGACATTCAAAACAAAGCAAGGTTTGTTTGAATGGCTAGTTATGCTTTTTGGTCTTAGCCATGCTCCAACTACTTTTGTACATATGATGATGTATTGGATCCATTTCTAGATGAGATATATTTAGATGAAATCTTAGTTTTCAAAAAATATCTTGATGAACATGTCATGCATGTGAAAAAATTACTTGATGTATTGAAAAAAGAACAATTATTTTTGAAGATGTCAAAGTATTAAGTCAGTAAAAATTCTTTGGTGTGCTTGAGGCATATTGTTGAAGGAGGACAGTTGAAGATAGAACCATGCAAGTTCGATGTCATGATGAATCGGCCAATTCCCAAGACAGTCACTACAATAGGAAGTATTTTTGGAGTAGCCCAATATTGGAGAAAATTCATTGCTAACTTTTTTTCTATTGCAGCTCATTTGCACGCATTGACTAGTGTGGAAAAGGTGTTCCAGTGGGGAGGCATGAAACAAAATGCATTTGATGTCTTGGAAGAAAAGGTCGGGTTAGCTCATGTATTTGCAAGCGACTATTTCATGGGCATAGTCCTCATGATATATGGTAATCCATTTCATGTCATTCAGAAATTTTCAGTGGTGCAATGACAATGTTGCAGCATTCAAAGAAATTTCAACGGATGGGATCCTTACAACAATTCCACTTAGTCAACAATTATAAGAAAGCTATATACCTCAAGGTTGATGATATGTTTTCTAGGCCTATGGTTAGTGCAACTACTTTACTCAAGCCTAATTTTGTTCTGCACTAAAGTTATGTTCAGCAATATGCATACTTTCAAAATGTACATTTAATCTTAAGTCAAGAGAACCAAGTAGGGGGATTTTATTACCATTTGCGTCATAATTTTTTGTGCCATCTTGGAAAGAAGGATGTTGCTATTGATGGTGACATGGACAAAGCAAGGTTCATTGAAAAAATCTAATTGGTACACCAAAGAGTTCAAGAACAGCTTGAAAAGAGCCAAGGCAAGTACAAGTCAAGGCACAACAAGCATAGGGTAGATCACAAGTTCCAAGTCGGTGATGAAGTTTGGCTTCACAATAGAAAAGAGAGGCTCCAAGGAGAAGGTAAAAAGTTGAAAGCAACTTGATATGTTCCATTCTGAATTTTGGAAAAGATTGGTGACAATGCCTTCAGGTTGGATTTGCCTTCATATATGCAAATTTAGGCTGTTGTTAATGTGGAAAATTTAAGGTTGTATAAGCCTCCTTTGATTAAATATCAAGGAGAGAATGTTCAAATTCTTTCCATTGAAGATTTCTCTCCTAAATACCTTAATGAACTACAGCAAGACACCATTCTTGACAGAAGAACAAGCTCTTCAAAACGAGGGAGTGTGGACTACCTTCGAGTGGGACTCAAAGGAACAAATCCTTTCAAGGCCAAATGGATCAAAATTGGAAAGGTGAGGGAATTGTACCCTCACCTACTGAACAACTAAAAGTGATATTTTGGGGTCCAAAAGCTTTGAGTGGGGAGGAGTGATCAGGTGTTCAAATATTTGCTCAAAATTAAAATTTGTGGGATCGGTGTGGAATCTCAACAACCACATAGTGCTCTTCATCCTGAATCTGGCGCAACTTGTTTCGCACGAAGCAGACTATGTATGCTCAAAGAAACATGTTTTGTTTCTTTTCCTAAACAAGCAAATTTTTAAAAAAACAATATGACAGTATAGTCAGTAGTCCGTACTGCTGACATGGCATTGATTGGGCATGCCTACATGGAAGTGTGAATGTGCATTGACTATTTTCCTCCAGTGAATTAGGTGGTGCAAGTGGCATGATTTCATTGGTGCTTATTTGGGTGATTTTCATTGGTGGGTTTGTGGCCAACCATAGGTTGCCACGTAGCCCAACTAGAGGCCACCATATGGCAACATGGGGGCCACCAAAAACTTTTTAACGTCTGAATGGACCAGGCGGGGGTTGAGCACCAAATCTCCATCCAACAAACCTTGCCAACTACCGACGCGCCACTATGAGTCTTATTATATTATGTCATGCGGCATATATTTAAACCTTAAGTTTTCCACCATTCGGGAATGGGGCTATCCAATAGCACCGCAGGCAGACTAGAGTGGGGTTTGGTCATCGAGGGGCAGGCCATTGGCCTTAGCCCTAGGCAAATGCCCCCCCATGTGGTCTAAATTAATGGAAATAAGGAAACATAGGGAATTTAATCGCTTCGACAAATTCGCCCGGAATTCGATGGAATCGATGCCTAGTTAGCGGAAATTTGGGAAAATTTGTAGGATGGTGTAGGATTTTGGGGAAATCGTAGAGCGAATAGTGTAAGAGCTAGGGGGAACCATAACTTCTTTAGTTTTTTAACAATTCAAGAGAAGGAAGAGGCTAGACAGGCATTTTTGGGCATTTTGGAGCCATTCGAGTAGGTTTCAAATCTGTTTGAGAATTGTAAACTAATGTATTCACACTTTTGATCATAATAGAGAGGGTCAAGCCATTGGAAGCTGGACCAGGCAAACGTAGCCAAGGTAGGGTGAAATCCTTCATCATGTATTGTTGAAGGTACCATAAGTGGTGTGTACAATCCTAACTTACTATTGCTAGGTTACTGGTTGCACATAATGAACATCCCTTAATAAAACGTGACACACTTTCAAGCATACAAGGCCAATAATAGTACCTCTATAGATTGGTAGGCTCTCCTTCACATGACATGTTTTCTGAAGCTTCAACTGCAATTTGAGGTGGAACTGGAGGTGGAGATTGTGGCAAACTTTCTCTCCTTCTCCTTGACCCAACTTCAAGAACTTCAACCAGCTTTCCTTCTCCTCTCTTGAGCTTCAACATTATAAGCATCACATTCACTTGCAAATAGTTAAATCATTCTTACACAAAGAAAACCAAGAGCTATGATACCAAACTTGATCTAAATGGGAAAATTAGTTTTGTTGTGCTAAATTCCTCTTCAGAATATGTAAAAGTGCTTAAGGATTCATGAGGTTAATTGCAAGCTTTATTATTAGTTTCTGAGTGTTTTTATGTAAATTTCATGTACAAAATAACATAAACAAATGATAGAACAACAACATACAAAAAACAAGAACATCACCAAAATAGTATCACAATGGCACATGATTAAGGAGTTCACCTTCCTTGGGCTACGTCTTCTTGGTCCAACTTTGAATGGCTTGGCCCTCTCTATTATGCTCAAAAGTGTGAATACATCAGTTTACAATGCTCAAACAGCTCTAAAACCTACTCCAATAGCTTCAAAATGCCCAAAAGTTCCTCTCTAGCCAATTCCTTCTCCCATATTGGTCAAAAACTGAAGAAGTTATGGCTTCCCCTAGCTCTTGCACTATTAGCTCTACAATTTCCCCAAAATCTGGCACCATCCTAAAAATTTGCTCCAATTTCCGCTAATTAGGCAATTATTCTGCTAAATTCTGGGCGAATTTGTCAGAGTGATTAAATTCCCAATGTGGCCTTATTTCCAAAAATTCATGCCACATAGGGGGGCCATGTGGCTGGGACTAAGGCCAACGGCTCGCCCCCGCCAACCATGCCCCCACTCCACTTCGCCCGCGATTCTGTTAGGTTGCATGCGCCTAGGGGCTGGCCCCTTTTCGAATGTCGCAACACTTCAAGTTTAAATATAATATGCATGCCATAATATAATAATACATACAGTGGTGCGATGGTAGATGACACTATTTTTTGGATGGAGGTCTGGTGTTCGACCCCCACCTAGTCCGTTCGGCCCTTAACAAATTTTGGTGGCTCCCGATCGGCCATGTGGCATCCCCTGGCTGGGCCACATGGCAGCCTATGGTTGGCCATCAACTGACCATCCATATCGCATCACGTCGATGCCATTGAAATCGTGCCGCTTGGCACCACCTAATTCACTAGAGGAAAATAGTCAAGGCACAGTCACCCTGCCACATAGGCATACCCAGTCAACACCACATCAATAGTATGGACTACTAATTGGACTGTCATATTTTTTTGTCAAAATTTACATGTTTATGAAAATGAACAGAACATGTTTCTCGAAGCATACGAAGTCTATTTCACGTGAAATGAGTTGCGTCAGATTCAGGATGAAGAGAAATATGCGGTCGTTCAGGTTCCACACTAATCCGACAACTTTGAATTTTGAGCAAATTTTTGAGCACCTGATCACTCCTCCCCATTGTAAGCTTTTGAAACCCAAAATATAACATTCAATTGTTCAACAGGTGGGTGTACAGTTCCCTCACCTTTCCAATCTCGATGTATTTTTCCTTGGAAGGATACATTCCTTTGAGCCCCACTCGAAGGTAGTCCACACTCCCTCGTTTTGAAGAACTTGTTCTTTTGTCAAGAATAGTGTCTTGTTGTAGTTCATCAAGGCATTCAGGAGAGAAATATTCAATGGAAAGAATTTGGATATTCTCTCCTTGATATTCAATCAAAGGAGGCTCATACAACCTTAAATTTTCCACATTAACAACAACATAAATTTTCATACATGAAGGAAAATCCAACCTGAAGGCATTGTCACCAATATTTTCCAGAATTCTGAATGGACCGTATCAAATTGGTTTCAAATTTTTACCTTCTCCTTGGAGCCTCTCTTTGCCAATGTGAAGCTAAACTTCATCACTGACTTGGAACTTGTGATCTTCCCGATGCTTGTCGTACCTTGACTTGTACTTGCCTTGTCTCTTTTCTAGTTGTTCTTGAACTCTTTGGTGTACCAATTGGATTTGTTAAATGAACCCCTTGTCTTTTTCCATTTCACCATTAATAGAAACATCCTTCTTAACAAGATGGTACAAAAAATTATGATGCAAATGGTAATCAAATTCCCCTACTTGGTTCTCTTGACTCAATCTTAAATGTACATTTTGAAAGTATGCATATTTCTAAACATAACTTTCATGCAAAATAAAATTATACTTGAGTAAAGTAGTTGCACTAACCATAGGCCTAGAAAACATATCATCAACCTTGTTTTATATACCTTTCTTATAACTGTTGACCAAGTGGAATTTTTGTAAGGATCTCATCCGTCGAAAGTACCTTGATTGTTGCAACTTTGTCACTGCACCATTGAAAATTTATAAGTGACATGAAATGGGCTTACCATATTGCATGAGGACTACACCCATGGAATAGTCACTTGCAATTACATGAGTTGAAACAATATTTTCTTTCAAGACATCAAATGCCTTATGTTTCTTACCTCCCCATTGGAAGACCTTTTCCACCCTAGTCAATGCATGCAAATGAGCTACGACGGAAGAAAAGTTAGCAATAAACTTTCTCCAATATTGGGTTTCCCCCAAAAAACTTCTTACTCTAGTGACTGTATTGGGCGTTGGCCAATTCATCATGACATCGACCTTGGAGGGGTCTATCTTCAACTCACCTCCTCCAACAATATGCCTTAAGCACACCAAACAAGTTTTATTGAATTCACATTTTGACATCTTTAAAAACAATTGTTCTTTCTTCAAGACATCAAGTACTTTTCTCACATGCATGAAATCTTCATCAAGAGATTTTCTAAAAACTAATATGTCATCTAAATAGACTATCTCCTCTAGAAATGGGTCCAATACATCATTCATCATATGCACGAAAGTAGTAGCAGCATGGCAAAGATCAAAAATCATAACTAGCCATTAAAACAAACCTTGCTTTGTTTTGAATGTCATATTTCATGTGTCTCCTTAAACTATTCTAATTTGATGATAGCTACTCCTTAAGTTCCACTTAGTGACATGCTTTCTATTCTTCTTGGGCACCAAAACAATAGGTGACCCGGATGGTGAAGGTGATGGTCGGATGATCCCTTTGTTCAACAACTCTTGGGTTTGCTTTTGTATTTCTGCATTTTCCATTATTGACATCTTGTACATGACAATATTAGAAAGATGAAAATATTGTTACAATGGTATTTCATTTTGGATTCCCCTCTTGGGAGGCAATCCCTTTGGTTTCTGAAACATCTCATCATATTCTTTAACTACCTCAACACAATCAAATTTCAATTTTGTATCACCATAATCAAACGCTTAATAATCAACATCATTCTTTGGTTTGATAATAAGAAGTAATAAATTCTTTCTTGAATTCACTAGTCTTTTCATTTTCCCTACATTAACTAATGAAAGATTTAGTTTCTTGCGATGAGCTCTCATAATATACTCCACACCGTCTTTGAACAAGTGGTACATTTTTTCATGGGGATAGAATATTTCTTTTCTATCATAGAGGTAAGGACCACCCAACACAATTCCTGAAATATCAAGTGGTACAACATCTAATTCAAATTCATTAATGAAGTTTGTTAAGATTGCAAACTGAAGAATACATTTCCTTATAACCTGTAAGTTTGTGTCCTTGCATATCCAACCCAATGGATATAGCTTGGGATGTGCAATGGTTTCAAGATTAAGTTTCTTGACTAAGTCTTCAGATAACAAGTTGGATTGAGACCCACTATCAAATAGTGTGTCGACTTTTGTATGTTTTGCAATAACCCTCACATGAAATAATTCAATCCTTGTTTCTTCACTTGGAGTGCTAGTGTGACAATTTGATGTACTAGTGCTAGCAATGGATTATTTTACTTTTATACCCATGGCTATAATTTTGGTTTCATCATCAGAATTAGATCCCAAATCCTCTTGAATGATTGCAGGTGCCTTTTCTTTTCCTTTGTTGTTGAGTTTCTTAGGCCTCATCTCTGGATGAAGTTTACAACAATGGTCTTCTTCATGACCCTCTTTGGAACAATGTTTACATATTGTTTTATGTCCTTCCTTTTTAATGGATGCATTTTTCTTTCCTTTCCCTTTGAAACCCTTTTCATTTTTCTTTACCCATAAATGGCTTTTTGCTACCCTCTTCTAGAATATTTTTCCCTCTTTCCTGAAGATGAGTGGCTTGCACACAAACCTCATCTAGACTATTGGAATTAAACATAAGGATCATATGCCTAAGGTAACTATGTAAGCCCCCTATATACGTCAACAACTTGTCTTGTGATTTCAAATCTACACGTAACATTAGAGACCTTCTTCTAAATTCTTCGGTGTTATCTTGCACATTTTGACCTTTAAGTTGTCTAAATTTCTGCCAATTCATGATGGCTTTCTGCATATATTCTAAATGATAAAAGTGTCTTTTAATTATAACAATGAAATTAGACCAAAAAATTGAGATCTTACCATGTTATTTTATCTCCTATTGTGTCTTGGCTTCCCACCATACTAGTGTTGCACCCTCCAGTCTCAAGGAAGTTAGTTGAATCTTTGTGTCATCATCTTGAAGGTTTTTAATTCTGCAATATACCTCCAACTGATGAAACCAATTGTCAAGATTCTCTACATTCAATTCACCATTATACATAGGTAGCTCAAATTTATTATCAAGTTTCAACTAGGGTGTTTTACTGATTCCTTTTGAGGTATGTTGATGAGTATGATTAATGGTTGTATTAGTGGAAGAGGATGAAGATTCCTGTGAAGATGAAGATGAATATGATGGTGGAGATGGTGGATGTTTACCTCCATTTCCATTACCTCCTCCTCCTGAAGAACCTTCTCCTTTTGGAGGCTTGGAACTTTCATCTTGTAGTCTTGTATTCCTCTCTTCATAAAGGACTTTCACCATCTCTGTCATGTCAAAGAAAGCCTTCCTAAAAACCTTCTCATCCTCTGACATATTTGCAGGCTCTCCTTCATGTGACATGCTTGTTGAAGCTTCAACTGCAATTTGAGGTATAACTAGTGGTGGAGATTGTGGCAAACTTTCTCTCCTTCTCCTTGACCCAACTTCAGGACCTTCAACCAGCTTTCCTTCTCTTCTCTTGAGCTTCAACCTTGTAAGCATCACATTCACTTACAAACAGTTAAATCCTTCTTGCACAAAGAAAACCAATAGCTCTGACACCAAACTTGATCTGAATGGGAAAATTAGTTTTATTGTGCTAAATTCCTCTTCAGAATATTTAAAAGTGATTAAGGATTCATGAGGTTAATTGAAAGATTTATCATGAGTTTTTGAGTGTTTCTACGTAAATTTCATGTAAAAATTATCATAAACAAATGACTGAATAGAAACATACAATAGACAAGAACATCACCAAAATAGTATCACAGTAGCACATGATGAAGAAGTCCACCCCGCCTGAGCTAAGTCTCCTTGGTCTGGATTCTAATGGTTTGGCCCTCCCTATTATGCTCAAAAGTGTGAATACATCAGTTTACAATGCTCAAACAGCTTTGAAACGTACTCCAATGGCTCCAAAATGCCCAAAAATTCCTGTCTAGCCTCTTCCTGCTCCCTAATTGGTCAAAACTTGAAGAAGTTATGGCTTCCCCTAGCTCTTACACTATTTTCTCTACAATTTCCCCAAAATCGAGCACCATCCTACAAATTTGCCCCAATTTCCACTAATTGGGAATTGATTCCACCAAATTTTGGGTGAATCTGCCATAGTGATTAAATACCCAATGTGGCCTTATTTCCTAAAATTCAAGCCGCATGGGGGGCCATGTGCCCAAGGCTAAGGCCAACGGCCCACCCCCACCAGCCAGGCCCCACTTTACTCCACCCATGGTTCTGTTGGGTTGCATGTGCCTAGGGGTTGGCCCCTTGTGGGTTGGTCCCTTTTCTGAATGGTGCAACACTTCAAATTTAAATATAATCTGCATGCCATAATATAATAAGACATATAGTGGCATGGTAGTAGATGGAACTATTTTTTGGACGGAGGTTTGTTGTTCGACCCCTGCCTGTTCCGTTTGGCCCTTAACAAATTTTGGTGGCCCTCGGGCTGCCCCATGGCATCCCCCGGCTGGGCCACGTGGTAGCCTATGGTTTTCCACCAACTGGCCAACCATATCACACCACATCAATGCCAATGAAATCATGCCACTTTGCACCACCTAATTCACCAGAGGAAAATATTCAATGCACAAACACCCTACTACATATGGATGCCCAGTTAGCGCCATGTCAAAAATATAGAAGTGGTGTGATTTAGGATGTCGATAGTCATGTTCCCGTCTGAATATCGTTTAGAGAAAGGAAGAAGCCATGCAGGTACCAGGGATATGTTGCAGCGATGAGAACTATGATTCAAGCTGAACCTTCCACATTCGAAGAAGTCGTAAAAGAAAAGGTTTGGAAAGATGTTATGGACAAGGAATATGAATCTATTATGAAGAATAATGTATGGGATGTTTTGTCGAGACTAAAGGGGAAATCTGTGGTAACTTCAAAGTGGATATTCAAGATCAAGCATAGAATTGATGGAAGCATTGAAAAATACAAGGTGAGGTTTGTGGCTCAAGGATTCTCCCAGAAAGAGGGAGAAGATTATGATGATGTATTTCCACTTGTGGCTCGATATAAAACCATTCGTTCGATACTTTACCTTGCCGCAAGTCAAGGATGGACCCTTCATCAGATGGACGTAAAGACTGCATTCCTCCATGGCATGCTACAAGAATAAGTATACGTTGAACAACAACAAGGATTTGAAGTAGAAGATTGAAATACACATGTTTTTAGATTAAAGAAGAAATTGTGTGGATTGAAGCAAGCCCCAAGAGCATGGTATGCCCACATAGACATTTATTTGGTGAAGCTGGGATTCACAAGAAACAATGTCGATCCCAATTTCTACTTCAAGTTAGTCCAAGGTATGTAGCTAATTTTGGTTTTATATGTTGACGATCTATTCCTAATATGTAGTGAGCCTCTGATGATCGAGTGTAGGAGGGATTTATCCTCTGAATTCGAGATGAAGGACCTTGGGCTCATGCACTATTTTCTAGGCCTTAAGGTGTGGCAAAGGCCCAGTGAGATATTCCTTTCACAAGGAAAATATGTTGTGAAGTTGTTGGAAATATTTGGAACGATATAATGCAAGTCCCTACCTACACTGATGGAAATGAACTTCAAGAAGTTATGTGGAGAAGCTGCAAGACCCGAATCCATCTGAGTATAGACAGTTGATTAAGGCTTTTATTTTCCTTGTGAACACCCATCTGGACATATGTTATGCAGTGAACATGTTGAGTCAATTCATAATTGAGCCTCTCCATGCACATTGGACTATTTCCAAACACATTTTGATATATTTGCAAGGGACGATTACACTTGGTATAATATACTTTGTCAGAGATGTTTGACTTCATGGATACGCCGATGCTAACTAGGTGGGAAATATTATCGATAAAAATAGTATGTCGAGATGTTGGTTTAGTCTTGGATCCAGCATGATATCTTAGATGAGTAGGAAGCAAAAGTATTTAGCATTGAGTACCACCGAGGCAGAGTATATTGTCGCTAGCATGGCTAGTTGTGAAGCAGTTTGGTTGAGAAAGATCTTTGGAGAACTATTTGAGTAGGTCCTAAACACTACAGTGATATATTGTGACAACAAGAGTGGGATCCGTCTAGCAGAGAATCTCGTGTTTCATGACAAATCCAAGCACATAGAGATATGATATTAGTTCATTCGTGATATGGTATAGAGAGGAGTCATTCAACTCCATCACATATTGACAGATGAGTAGATTGCAGATATTCTCACCAAGGCTTTTCCAAAAGGGAATTTCTTAGTCTTTAGAGAGCATCTTGGACTGATGGATGTGACCCCTCATGATAAGGGGCACCATTCATCGATGACACTGAGTGATACTCTCCCCCCCATCTGAGCTCCCAGGGTGAGGAATTAAGATAGAGGGCTTGTGGGGTTGTGGGAACTCTAGACACTAGGGTAACACCCCTATCTATTACCCATAAGGTTGGAGTAGTAGCTCACCCTTTCTTGGTCTTTGCAGAGTATACCCCAGTTGGCATCATACACACAAGTTGGAATTGTTTGGATTATCCCTCCCCGTTTGGCCAATGGGTGAGGAGGCTTGGGGGCATGAGATCCTTACCTTTGGTAAGTCGGGTATCCCACCCAAGATATGATTATGACATAGTTTTCTACTACATGACTCTTAAGGGTCATTGTTGGGAAGATCGATAGGCTATAGGTGGGTTGAGTAGTAGTTACCCTACATCATCTATTGCTCGATATGGGTTGAGTTGTAGCTCCCCCATGACATGTTTATGGGTAGTAGCCCAATGACATATTTCTAGGTAGTAGCCTGATGACATATTTTAGGGTAGTATCCCAATGACATATTTCTGGGTAGTAGCCCGATGACATATTTCCGGGTAGTAGCTGGCTGACTGATATTCTGGGTTGTAGCCTATTGATAGAAGGTGGTAACTTTTCCTCCCCATGATTCTTATTCTTTATATTTGAGAATATTTCAGTAGATAGAGTTAAGCATATTTGTTCACATGATCACAGGATGACACATTGATCGATGGACAATTTTTACAGGTGGAATTCTCCCTAGTTGAGAGGGAATGTTAAAAGTATGCAACTATGGTCAAATTTAACTTTGGACAACTCAGTTGATGGAGATGATGATGGAACTGAGTTCCTTTTTTTGAGATGACCAAAATCGACCTAAATATCACCTCGTTTGAACAAGTAGAAGTTGGTTTTTGATTTGTGCACCCACTCATGGATATTGGATCAAGTCGGCTTCACTATCATGCACAATTTGATAGGTCGGCCTCAACATCAAATGGACATTGTTGGACACCCTTAGAAGCCTATAAATACAAGTGATCTAGAAGCCCATTTGGAAATCATCACATCCAATCATATTCTTCTCTTCAATTTGATTTGGTTCAACAAGATCAACGAAGGAAAGGTCATACAAGGGTCTGAAGTCACAGATCTAAAGTTCACACAAAAATTAGGTTTTATGTTCCAGATGCACACACAACACAAGAAAATCTCATCCACATATGCATGCATGTTAAGGCCAAAGGAGAATCTAGGAGCTACAGATGTCCGCACACTAACTTGAAAGGAGTGTCTAGGGCTTTGACTACATTTGACGATCATCAGAAGTTTTCTTAAGCTGTTTGAAGTCTGAATCAAGTTGTCTTTGATTTATTCTGCCACTATAAACTGGTTTCTAATGTTTTTGGGTTTTATTGCTGATCATATTGTATTGGGCTCATTTTACTCTCTACTGAACATTTTATGACAATCTAATAGAAGAATAATTTCAAATGGTTTTCCCCCAATGGGGGTTTTCCTTGGTCTTTGACTAAATCTATTGTCTCTTGTTGATGTCCTGATTGTCTTCTTTTTCATTGCATATATTTTTCTATCTTCAATTACTATTGATGAATGGAAAGACTAATTGTAATTGGAAATATTGCTAATTGAAGTTTGGATTTGGGCTAAAGTGATTGATACAGCATAGAAGAATGAGAAAATTAACAAGACTAACATAAAGGGCTTCCTTTACTCCACCAAGTCATCCCTTAGCATAAATTTGAGTTATCTTTCCATCTCAGCTTCATTCCTACAATTTTTGAAGTTGACCTACATGTTCAGTTCCTGCAATTACCCTTAAAGCTTTCACACGAGTGGCAGAATCTTCGTCCCTTTTGCTTGACTTTATTTCCACACTTTTTCTTGTCTTTTCTCTTATAATTTTAAATTTCGCTCCTTCTTCTTAACATTTCAATTGTAGGAAAAGTTCATTATTTTTGGGTGATCACAATAGGATGAATACTCAAGTATTTATAGTCTCTATAAGCTAGTCGAATCCCTTCATGAGACTAACTTGTGCTTTCTTGGGCCGGCTTGGTGGAGAAGGTTAAATTAACATTTTTGACTTAATAAAATTTCTTTCTTGAGTTAAGAATCCCAATAAGGGTCTATAATATGATAATAAAGACGAAGACTCTAGACACAAACCCTAGAAGCCTACAATATAGGCTTTGACCTATTGAATATAAACCCAAGCATAAAACACATGCTTTAATAAGTCAATATTTCTTTAATAAAAAATATTTTTCTTTTCTTTTTGACAAATACATTACGTCATGACTCAAATACAATTATCAAGACTAACACTAGGTACCATCTTTTATCAAAACATCATATTCTTTCTGCACCATGTCTTTCCATTCATCATGAGAATTAGCTTTGTTATGAATATAATTCAGAACAAGTAAATAAAATAAATAAATGTAAATATTAAATCATCAAATGTTGGTTATGTTAAATAGTCATTAATTTAAGCAAAAAGGCATGTCTAAAAGACACGCCCAGTCACGAAGGGACACCTGCTTATATATATATATATATATATATATATATATATATATATATATATATATATATATATATATATATATATATATGCGGGTCCTCATTGTAACATTCATCACTTGTACAATTTTTATATATATTAAATTATTATTACAAAATACCTATTGTGTATTTTTACATTAAAACCAACAAGCTACAGGGTTTGTTACTTCAATGGTATCGGAGCCATGGCGCACAATATAACCATGTGGGTCTTTGAATGTTGTTTGCTGCATAATGTGCCATTACGTTCACGTCCTGATTGTGTTGAGTAGTTTAATAAAATTCAAGAAGTATTTCAACAATTATAAGAATCATGTGCAGAAGTTAAAGAATGTCTAAAGGAAATCAATAATAAGGAAGATGATAGCGATAGTGAGGAAACAAAATAAGAAGATTTTGACCAGAATGATGATAATGAAAATGAAGATGTTGCAAAAAATGATCAAGATAATGGTTCGAGTGAAGCTGATCTTAATGTTAAAGAGGATGAAGTTATTGAAAATACAACACTTAAACATGTAGAATCTATAAAAGAGGACATAAATACAGTTGTAGAGGATGAAGAAATCAAAATTACTGATTTTGATGATGAACAAACAGAAACTACAGTTGAAGGGTTACCACCACCTATATGAATTCAAAATTCATGGAAGAAAGGACTAGAACAAAATCATGGAAAAGGGAAACTTCGTGTCAGTCATTACAACCCACTTGAGGCCTATGTTGGTAGTGAAAGTATTGGTGATGAGATCATTATTTATGGATGTGATAATATGAATCGAGCTTTTGATGGAGATGTAGTTGTAGTAGAGCTCTTGCCTAAGGATCAGTGAGATGAAGAGAAAACAATGAAAATTGTAGAAGATGAAGAAGATGAAGATGAGGAGGTCCACTTAGTTCCGAATAGTGTTGATGATGCTCCTCGTGATGCCATTTTGAAGCAGAAATCCAAGCGGGTTGAAGGTCATATTACAGCTTGTCCAATGGGGCATGTTATTGGTATAATTAAGTGGAATTGGCATTCATACTGTGCGTCTCTGGAGCCAATGCCTATGCCTGCAGATGGTGCTGGAATTGTCAACGCTTTATTTGTATCTAATGATCACAGATTACCTAAAATCTGAATTCAAACCCGCCAACTTGGAAATCTCATTGACAAGTGGATCATTGTGAGTGTTGATTCATGGGATTAGTTATCACGGTATCCATATTGTCACTATGTGTCAACGATAGGAGAAATAGGTGATAGTGCTACAGAAACTGGGGTTTTTCTAATTGAGAACGACATAAACACAAGAGCATTTTCTAAACAAGTTCTAGCTTGCCTACCACCCTTTCCCTGGACATTACAACTAGAAGATTTGAGTGATCCTCACTGAGAGGATCTATGCCACTTAAGAGTATTCAGTGTGGATCCACCTAGTTGCAAGGATATTGATGATGCACTATGTTGTTGAGGACTCCCAAATGGAAATTTCGAAGTTGGAGCCCACATTGTTGATGTTACAAATTTTGTTCTCTTGGGTACACCTCTTGATGAAGAAGATTCAGAACAAGGCACATTTTTTTACTTGGTTGAGCGAAGCATGTATATGCTCCCAAAACCACTTACTGAAGATATATGCTCCTTCCATTCAGATGTTGAAAGATTGGCCTTTTCAGTTCTTTGGGAAATGAATCCTTCAGCAGATATTGTTTCTGTGAGATTTACCAAAAGTGTTATCAAGTCATTTGCAGCATTGTCTTACATTAAGGCTCAAGCATGGATGGATGACAGTCGGTTGGTTGATCCTATAACATTCGATCTATGTAATATAAATTCATTAGCAAGATCATGAGGGCCATATGGATTGAAAGAGGAGCTCTGACTCTTGCATCTATAGAGGTTAAGTTTGACATAGATAATGAAACACAAGATCCACTTTGTCGAGCAATAAAAGGGTCTTTTTCAACTCTATTTACCCTACATTAATTATCAATCCAGGTATGATTTGTTATCTCAAAGAGTGTACTCAGTTTGAGGCGGTCACTTGTCAAGAGTAATGCTAGTAGTATAGTGCTTTTGCAAAAGTAAATAAATGCTGGAAACAAACTCTAAATGTAATGTAAAGAACTTGAAATGCTTGTAACTAAACCATTCATTTAAGAAACTACGCACTTCATCAGTCAAGGGTGCAGTAATGATAAGTCTTCCCTTTATAAACTGATGCAATTTAAAAGCAATCAAGTAAAAGATCATCAATCTGTGAACCGAACAACAATAGTAAATGTTCACTAAAGTTTTAGATCGTTCTGTTCACACCAAAACAATTACTTGAAATGATAATTCAAATGACAGGAAAGGGAACAACAACTAATCTATTTAAAAAGATTGAACGACAAAGCTTTA
This sequence comes from Pinus tabuliformis, assembly GCA_031772625.1. Classification (NCBI taxonomy): domain Eukaryota; kingdom Viridiplantae; phylum Streptophyta; class Pinopsida; order Pinales; family Pinaceae; genus Pinus; species Pinus tabuliformis. The sequence goes on from CM062816.1 coordinate 65,226,558, forward strand.
ACCTACTAGAATGAATGAAGTAGTAGTCGTAATCTACAAGAATTAAGCAACAGCCTTTACCTCATAAATTATTTGAACAGAAAACCGAAAATGGAACGGTAAACTAAAGTGAGTTATGAAATATTAAACAGCAAACTGAATCAAATGTAAACACACAACAAACTAAATCGAATGTTGCATACAGCACATCTATACTGAGGGAAGCAGTAATCTGAGTTTCGGTATAAAAATTATTGATTACGGTTATGAAGAAACAACAATTGATGTTACCATGGAACAACAATCCCAATGAACATCAATCACTCTTAAAGGTGAACCATAGATAAATAGGCAATAGTGTCGATCTATAAATACACAGCACTGTTACTCTGTAAACGAAGAGTAATGGTAATCTGTAAGGAACAAAAATGTTATACAATAATATCAATCTGTGAAGGAATGACAATGCGATATAAATTTGGAATGAACAGCATAACATTCCAGTTGCAGAGGGTAACCTTACTATTCAAATATGAATGAAATATAACAGATCCAATACATGAAATAATAAGGAACAACAAATCACTGAACAAAACAAATAAAATAAATCAAATCGCACACGACTTAGAATTGGAAAATAATGGTATAGGAAGCAAGTGATCCACCAAGGCTGGACCCTTAGCCTCTAGGGACGCACTGCTGTAATTACTCTAGAATCAAAGACAAAACAGCAACAGAGTTTATGTATTAATCATGAAACAGAGTTATAGTAATCGCTCTTTAAAGAGAGTCAATCATCAAAGTTTAAGTTACAACAGTGAATTTCATAAAGACAACAATAATCTGCCCCTTGGGCTAGCAACACTGTCCCTTTTATAGCAGCCAAGTGGAAATACCAAAGATACAGATATTCTTTAAGGTAGAAATCCCTCCTTTCGCCATGTCGTTATTTCTCAGTTATCTCTTCGTTCTCTTGCGCCGATTTGATCTCCCCTTCCTTTTCCTGGCCTATGCACTCCGATCTGGATTGCCTTGTTTGGATGTGGTTCCCTGTCAAAGGGACAACAGTTGATTTCATCTTGTCTTTTCCTTTGAAATGGCAATCTTCCATTTTCTTCCTTTTCTGCATAGGAAAAGGTAATAATTAGTCATTTTACGTTACTCACAAATCTTCTAAACTTTATCATAATATTTCACCATATGCCCATTTCATAATGTAAAGATGTTATGAATTAAAGGAAAAGATAATGAAATAAGTGGCAGTTACATACCTTTTCTAATGCTCAACACACCCCCCTGATTACCCTTTCTCATGCCCTCATGAAAACATTGTAATTGACATGCAATGAAGTTAGGGAATAGGCTGGAGAATGGTTCTCAGTAGGTGGTATACAACCATGATTCCTAGCTAAGAATTCAAAAATATGCCCTCTCTGACTTTCAAGAAATTCATATAGGGCTCTATATCTTGGTGCAGGATACCAAATGACTAGACTTTGGAACCTACAACCTAACCAAGACAGACCTTCTCTCAAAATGAAGTCACCATAGATACCCAAGCGGTCAGCAACTAGCTTAAAATTCTCATAATTGAATGGTTCTCTATTTTGGATATTCTGATTAGAAGTCTGGTATCGGAATTTGGCTGCTGCTATGGTAAGGTGTTTGATGGTAAAGAAGTATTCTACCCCTTGCCGGATGACTGCTATGTGAATAGGTCCCAATGTGTGGATCACACCCTAAGTTCTCATTAGGTTCATATGTTTTTTCCATAATTGCAATGGGTCTCTAGGTTCACCCCTCACCCATAGATCTAATCCATTCTCCTATCTTTGAAAGACATTGTAGGCTTTAAGACACTTTATCTGATTAACACCAAAAGAAATAAATGCCTGAAGTTGGACATCACCCACAAAAGGGCTAGGGTTCTGTTCTATTTCTCCATCTAACACAAGATTGTGCAAATAAAATTCACATAACAGTCAATGAACTTTCACCCCGTAATGCTTACAACAGTTTATGAAAGCATCAATGGTTTTTATCTCTATAGGCACTCCTGCCTTGATAGCTTTAATTTTCAATTGTAAATACATTTCCATTAAAAACAAAGCATAGTCTCTGGCAGGTGCCCTATACACTAGAGTGTCAATATACAGAGAACATAAGGTATCCATTTGTTTTATGACTATGTCTAGTCTATGGGTTACCTTTTTGACTATTTCTTCTGCCTTTCGCCATCCTTCAAAGGCCTGGCTTTCTAATGCATTAATGTTTTTCAACTGTTTTTGTAATTTCTGATATTTTTCTTGAGGAACAGTCTGCTCTGTGAGTTTCTCTATTGTTTGTTGGGTTTGTGCCAAATATTTTTGTAGAGTTACTATCCTCGGGTCATTATCCAACATGATAATTTTGGGCTGGAGATCTACTTGGATCTCCTTATTACAACATCTCATCTTTATGGTATGAGTTTCCTTCTCGCTAGAGGATAGTGCCTCTATCAGGATTTCCTTATCACAGGCTAGTGCGTCATTTGTTTGTACCTCTACATTTGCAACAGCCAAATGTTGTTCCTTTCAATTCTGAATGACAAGTTGGACTTGAGTCCTCTTGGTCTTTTCCTTAAGGGGTTTTTCCTGGGTGATTACATGCTTTTCCACAAAGGTTCCTATTGATTTCTTCCCCATTTTCAAGAATATTATCTGTTGTCAAAGTTTCTTAATCACGTTAAGCAATCTCTGTTGTTCCTTTCGCAATGTTTTAATTTCCTTTGTTTTCTTGGAAGGAACAGCCGTTCGTTTACTCAGGATTGGGCTTTGTACCTTAGGTATTGTACCTTCGCCTTGACCAATTTCCTTATTCTCTTCATGGGATACTTCTTCAGTGTTCTGTTGATCAGGTTTTTCAGGGGTAGAAACCCTAGTTTGCTCTGTTATTTCCTAGGTAGCTTCTTCTTCTACCTCTTTTTCATCATGAAATTCTTCGAGTGTATTCTGACTAGGAACGGATTGTTCCTCTTCGTTATCCTCATCACTCTTCTCCCCAGATACACTCTCATCATGAGCAGAGTGATCCTCTTCTTCTTCCTCCTCATCATACAGTTCCTCGGATGCACTTTTATCATGAGGAGAGTGCTTCTGTGGTTCTTCTTTAGTATGGGGGTTGAGTGGGCTATGAGGTTGGACATATTCACTCATATTGGCCAGAATTTGGGCCAATTCATCTTCTTGTAGAGGGTTTTGCAGTGGACTTTCATTTTGTTGCTCTATTTCCTCTCCTTCCTGACCGAATTACTCAGTCTCCTCCTCCGGTTCTCCTTCATCATTTTCCTCCAATTTTTCGTTCTCCCCACCTTCCAAGTGTGGGGGTTGCTCGTCTCCTGAATCATGTATTTCCACCGGTTGACTAATATTTCCCTGGGAATTTCCTAGCATTCCTCTGATCCTTGCCAATCTAATAGATTTTCTTCATTTCAGTGGTTTGCTCGATGTACTGGCACTATGTTTTCGTTTCGGGGCTGGCAAAGCCAGTCCCTCGTCTATGGAGAAAATCAATTCTTCCCAACTACTCTACTATTGGGCAAGACTGTAGCTAACTATCAGTCATATTAACCCATGGTGGCTTACTACTAACTCTACATGGCGAGATTTCTTCATGCTTCGGGCAACATCATGTAATAAAAAATTTTAAAATGCAGGCAAATTCACAGCACATTTTTGCTTTAACACGACTAAAAGTTTGAGATGGCGTGGTCTTACCACGTCTTTCCTATGATCGCAAGTGATGTAGCTCTGGATAATTCTCGTCAATTCTGCCCACAGCTTTCCCAAGGTTTCCAGCAGAACTCCTTTCCCTTTTATAGTAAGGTTTTTCCCTTCATCCTGGAAGATGGTCATGGCGTCTCGCAGTCTCACCTTTTTCAGAGTCCACAGAGTCCAATGGCGGGCAGTCCTGAAACTTCTGCAACTATGTCATCAATGACTGCTATCTGTTTCCCTCTCACCATGGAATGATTTTCTTGCAAGTTCTGTAGAAACTCAATTGCCACCGTCTCATTATATTGCTATAGACGGTTAAGATAAGCTATCCATCCTGCCCTTGCTAGGATTTCTCATGCAGCATCGGAAACCATCAACACCTATGGCTCTCTGCAAATTGATCTTCCTCCCATCATTTTCACACTTAGCACACTGTAAAAAACACAGAGACGACAATGAAACAGCAAGCTGTTCAAATTTTTAGTTCATTGTTAAGAAAACATAGAGGAGATGATGGAACAGCAAACTGTTCAAATTTCTAACTTATTGCTAATTTTTGCAGAGAAAACACGGAAATGGCTTCAGAATAGCAAGCCATGGATGTTGGGAAACAAAATGCCGTTAAGTCTTGCTATTCCCGAGTCATAATTCTTCCGAATGATGAGCTGACACGTATGCCAGCAAATTATGGAGATCACCCGCGCCCCCCTGTAATGTGATAGGGCGTATTCGGCCATCAAATAAAGGAGCAACGTGCTAAACTGCCATAGTACAAAGTAATAAAGGAACAATGTATAGAGATATGCCATGTTTATAAAAATGAGTGGATTACCAAAATCGAGGCGTATGATAGAATCGCTAATAAATATGCAAATGTCGTGATATGATGCGAGAAATGGAGGATAGGAAAGCTGACGTGAATAAAAGTTCTTATGCAGACATTATCGACTTTTACCATCATAATTGATTTGTAAATGATTTTCATGTATCAAAGGTTTGAAAGGGTTATATACATAATCTCATTTGAACCACTTATAAAGATATAAGAAGAAGGGTTTTATAATTACTATTGGTGTATAAGAAATATGACTTCAATACCATTAACAGAGCTATGTTGCCCATAGGTGTCCATAACCTTGACAGAGTTGTTTATTTCACCCTTGGAACCATAATCCTTTGTGTATGCCTAGGAAAGTGTTGTTGCAATGTCAGAATGGAGGCCATTGTGCTGGCTTGGTAACCAGTTGAATCACAATGCCATTCACCAGGAAGGAGTGAAAGGTGGGCAGGGTGGCTCGTGATGAGACCTCTCATTCCAAGGACTTTTTATTTTTTTGGTGTGCCTCTTGGATCATATCCTTGATGTGGTGGCCATAGTGGGAATGCCACTTCACTTTCTTCCTTATGATCATGGTAGGCTGGCTCTTGATGAGACCCCCTATCCTTCATCTGACAAATCATGTTAGTAATCATATAGATAAACATTTTTTCTTTTTATTTTTCTTTTATATAGCACTTTTCCTATTTATACACAGAGGGTGGCTCAACATTCCTTAAGAGTAGGGATGGTGGAAGAAGTCTGAACATCTCAATAGAGAAAATATGCCATTATTCTTATTCAATAATAATGATCAAAGAGAATTATGGGGATTTAGAAAGAACCATCATGATAAAAATAATCAATCATATTGGTATTAGTAAAATAATGACAGCAAGGTGATAAATAGTTGTGTCCTTTCCTCTTTTTTCTTATCAATTCAAAGAAATTTCTTCTAAAGATGACGATTTTTCTTTGATTTGCTGATTTCAGTATCCTCTAGTTTTTGTATTCTTGCATAAATGTATAATTGTGCCTTAAATGGCCATCGCTCACAAAAATCCTCTAAATGGTAAAACACTCATACACAAAAAAGAAGAAAAATGCACTCAAAAAGTGTTGTTCTCAAGATGGAACAACTGTTGTTTCTTTAGAGGGACGACAAAAGAATATTTGCACACAAAAAACGCAAGAAAAAAGGAAAAAACATGCTCAAAGCTACTGTTCCTTGAGAGGAACAGTAGTTGTTCCTTAATCGGAACAACAAATAAAGCAAGTGCAAACAAAAGATGTGAAAACTTTATTCCTTCAAAAAGGAAACAAAAAAATGAAAATGCTTGTTCCTTCGGAAAGGAACAGCAGAAAAACGAAAGTGTTGTTCCTTCGGAAAGGAACAGCAAAAAATGTAAGTGTTGTTCCTTTGGAAAGGAACAGCAAAAAAACGAAAGTGTTGTTCCTTCATAAAGGAACAATAGAAAATGGAAGTGTTGTTCCTTCGGAAAGGAACAGTAGAAAAATGAAAGTGTTGTTCCTTCAGAAATGAACAAAAAAAAAAATGAAAGTGTTGTTCCTTCGGAAAGGAACAGCAAAAAATGCAAGTGTTGTTCCTTCGAAAAGGAATAGCAAAAAATGCAAGTGCTATTCCTTTGGAAAGGAATAGCAAAAATGTATATGTGTTGTTCCTTCAGAAAGGAACAGCAAAAAGGCGGAAATGTTGTTCCTTCGAAAAGGAACAACAAAATGCAAAAGTGTTGTTCCTTCGAAAAGGAATAGCAAATGACAAACATGTTATTCCTTCGAAAAAGGAACAACAAAATGCAAAAGTGTTGTTCCTTCGGAAAGGAATAGAAAACGGCAAAAATGTTGTTCCTTCGGAAAGGAACAGCAAAATGCAAAAGTGTTGTTCCTGCGGAAAGGAACAACAAATGATGAAAATGTTGTTCCTTCGGAAAGGAACAACACAATGCAAAAGTGTTGTTCCTTCGAAAAGGAACAGCAAAACGGCGGAAATGTTGTTCCTTCGAAAAGGAATAGCAAAAACGCAAAAGTGTTTTTCCTTCAAAAAGGAACAGCAAAGCGGTGAAAATGTTGTTCCTTCCAAAAGGAATAGCAAAATGCAACAATGTTGTTCCTTTGAAAAGGAACAGAAAAGCAGTGAAAATGTTGTTCCTTCAAAAAGGAATAGCAAAATGCAACAGTGTTGTTCCTTCGAAAAGGAACAGTAAAGCGGTTAAAATGTTGTTCCTTCGAAAAGGAACAGCAGAATGCAAAAATTGCGGAAATGTAGAAATCTGTACAAAAAGCAATTTACACAAATAGAACATAAAAAGTTATGTACAAAATTTAAAAGCAATCAAATTTCTTAGTGAACCAAAGGCGAGGAAGATTTTTCTTCCTCAGCTTGAATTTGCATGTCAGAGTCTTTCTGAATTTGTTGGTAGAAGGATTCCTGAGTAAGCGGTTTGCGGTACAGTCGAACTAGGTGGCCATTTACTTTAAAGTTATGTCCAGATCCGTCAATGGTGGTTAAAGTAATGGCACCATTATCCTGCACCTTCTGGATTTCATATGGTCCCAACCAGTGAGTTGAAGTTTCCCTGGAAAATCCTGAAACCTCGAATCGTATAGGAGCGCCCAATCTCCTTCGTGGAAGATTCTCTTTTTGATGAGGGCGTCATGCCATTTTACTCTCTATTGTTGGATTAATGTGGTATGTTGAAGAGCGGAGAGCCTAATTTCATCCAGCTCGTTGATTTGTTGTAGTCTATTAATCTGGGCCTCGTTTAAATCTAGACCGACTTCTTGTGTTGTTCTCAAGGTTTGTATTTCAAATTCTATTGGAAAGATGGGTTCCTTTCCAAATACTAGCTGATACAGTGAATAACCGGTAGTGTCTCTCCATGTTGTTCTGTATGCCCACAAGGATTCCGACAATCTTGTAGCCCAATCGCATCTGTGTGACGCAATGGTTTTTGTTAGTATTGCTTCTATTACTTTATTCGTGCTCTCTACTTAGCCATTTGCCTGTGGGTGATATGGAGTGGTAATTTTATGCTGAATATGATAGGTTTTTAATGTTGCAGCAATTTTATTACCAGCAAATTGCGGTCCCCCATCCGTGATTATGTCTCTTGGGAGACCATATCGCACAAATATCTGGAATAGGAAATGAATGAAGGAATCCTCTGTAGCTCTTGGCAGTGCCTCTGCTTAAACCCATTTGATCACATATTCCATTGCTACTAAAATATATGTTTTTTGGTTTGATGATGGGTTGATCGAACCAACAAAATCGAGTGCCTAACACTCGAATGGTTCAATGACTAGCTGTGGGCGCAAGGGCATTTCGTTGGACTGTCCAGGCCATCCTTCTCTTTGGAAATTGTCATAAGCTTGAAAAAATTTCTTTGCATCTTTGAATATTGTGGGCCAGTAATAACCTGTTTGCAAAACTTTGTGACCAGTTCTTCGATCTGCGAAATGTCCACCACACAGTCCATCGTGACGGGCTTTCAGAATGTCAAAAATTTCTTCTTCAGGACGCATCTTTTGATGTGCATATCTGCCCCTGTATGGAATAGGTAGCCCCCAATCCAAGAAAATTGGGTACTATGCTGCACAATCTGTTTTCATTCATTGGGGGTCAGATGTTTTGGTAATTTTCCTACTGCTAGATAATTCACAACATCAGCATACCAGGGTATTTTGACAGTAACAACGAATAAATGTTCATTTGGAAATTGATCTTCAACTGTTGTTGTGTCCACCGGCTTCGGCATTCGCGAGAGAAAGTCAGCTACAGGATTTTCTTTCACAGGTCGATATTTTATTGTGATGTCGAATTCCTGCAATAAAATCAACCATCTTGTTACTCTACCATTTGTAATTGGTTTATTTGCTAAATATTTTATGGCGGAGTGATCTATATATAAGACAACAGGATATCTAGTGATATAATGCCTAAATTTATCTACATCATGTATTACAGCTAAAAATTCTTTTTCATTAACATTATAGTTTAGCTCAGCAGGAGACAAATTCTTACTAATGTAATAAATTGCATATCGTTTTTTGTCTTCTTCCTGCCCAAGGACTGCTCCAATAGTTGTGTCTAAAGCATTTGATCCCAATTTGGACCTCTCAACACTGGAGTTGTTGGCACAAGCTTTTCCAGATCCTCAAAATCACAGTCACATTTATCTGTCCAAACAAAATCAACATTCCCTATTAGTGCGTATAGAGGTGCAACTATTTGAGAAAAATGTTCTATAAATCTCCTATAATAACCAGAAAATCCAAGAAAACTATGTACCTCTGTCTATGTGGTAGGAGTAGGTATTAACAAAACTATTTGAATTTTGGCCAGATCTACCTGTATTTTAGCTGCTGAGATATAATGACCTAGGATGAGTCCTTCGGTCATCATCATATAGCACTTTTCATGGCTCAGGCAGAGCCTGGTGGTGATACATCGTTGCACCAGTTTTTCCAATGTGTCTAGTGCTGGGTCGAAATCATCTCCATATGGTGTGAAATCATCCAGGTATACTTCGAGCCCTTCATTTATTAAATCTGAAAAGATGCTGAGGATAGCCCTTTGAAATGTGGTAGGGGCATTGCATAGGCCAAAAGGTAAAACTCTATAGGCAAATGTTCCCCAGGGACAGGTAAAAGTAGTTTTGTCTTGGTCTTCAGGGGCAATCTGAATCTGATTGTATCCATTGAAGCCATCCAAGAAAGAAAAGAATTTCTTTCCTACTAATGTATCTATTACCTGGTCAACGAATGGAAGGGGAAAGTGGTATTTCTGGGTTGATTTATTTAATTCTCTGTAATCTACACAAATCCTTCACTTTCCATTCTTCTTCAGCACCACTACAAGTGGAGAGACCCATTTGCTATCAGAGATAGGATAAATAAAGTTTACATCCAAGAGTTTTTGTAATTCAGCTTTCACAATGTCTTTTAGATGAGGGTTATGTCTTCTTTGGGGTTGGCGAATAGGTCTTGCATCCTTTTCTATATAAATGTGGTGTGTACATAACTGGGGATCAATTCCCTTCATGTCCAGATAATCCCATGCAAATGCTTCCTTGTATTTTCTCAGTAGTTGGATGAGCTTCTCTTCTTGTTCAGGAGTCAGGTTATTATTGATGTTTAAAGTTTTTCCTGTCTCAATCTCTATAGTTTTTCTATTTGAAATTTTGCCTCTATCATGTGACATTGTATGCAAGATCTAGATTCAGCTTGGTTAATGAATTTGTTAATGACATCACCCTCTATTTGATCTTTAAAATCAAGAGAATCTTCTATGGTTAATGGGGATCTAATGTTTTCGATGAGGTATGATAGAGAATGTTTATTAGTTTTTATTATTCTTACACTTGGCTGGGCTGTAGGGTATAGAGCTAGATTCTTGATGTTACTTCCTCTAGTTATGGTCATACTGCCTTGCCGGTAGCCAATTTAAGCATCAACGGTCGCAAGCCAAGGTCTTCCTAGGATCAACGGGTGTCCATCGAGTTGGTTTTTGGGGTTTATTATCAAAAAGTCGTCCGGATATTCCCAGGAATCAATAGATACCATGACATCATGTAATGTACTTTCTGGCCTAACCACTGATCGATCAGCCAGTTCTAATAAGGTAGAAGTTGGTTCTACTGATGTAATACCCAGTTTTTGATAAGTAGTGGTTGTTAAAATATTAATTGCAGCCCCTAAATCAACTAAGGTATTTGAAAAGGTTTTTCCATTAATTTGCATTGTCATTATTGGATTTCCTAAGTCTTCATATTTGACAGGTGCTTCTTTCCCTGATAATAGATCAGATAGGGTGCTGACTACTTGGACTATTGGGTTATTTGCTATTTTCCTCCTTGGTTTTTTATACAAAGTTCTTTAATGGTTTTTGTGTATATTGGGATATCTTGGATAGCTTGGAGGAGTGGGATTTTTATGTAAAAAAAAATTTAGTTCTCCCAGAATATCAAAATCAGGATGTTCTATAGGGCACAGTATGTTTAATCGTTCTGGGAATGGGGGAGAAGATGAGGTTTCTTGGTCATGAGTCTATTTTCTGACCATATCTTCTTCTTGTAATGGTTGTTCTATAGGTAACTGATTTTCAACTTGGGCTTGTTTGTCTCCCTCGGTTTCTACAATAGGCCCAGACCTTAATTGAAGGTCATTGCACTCCCTTAGATCAGTTTCTAGCTCTAATGTTTTAATTATTTGAACAGAATGGACCAGTCTGTTATTTGGGTTCGGGTTGGGTTGGGCTGGGAGTTGCAGTCTTAAATTGGATTGGGGATTTTGTTGTAGTGTTGGCAGTATAGGTTGAGGGAGTGGAATGGTTCCTACTGTTTGATTCATCGGTCTTTGCCAATTTTTCTGGCAGGCTTGACTCTGTGAAGTGGGAGGGGACCATTGTGATGGATATGCATTGTTTTGCTAATATGGTGGGGCGTAGGGAAAATTTGGCCAATTATATTGGCTTGCTTCGGTTCAACCAAGGGGATGATGAAGGAAATGGTTGTTGTGACCAATTTGAGAAGGGAGGTTGGTTTTTCCACATTGTATTATATTGCTGAGCATGATATTGCAGAGGCTGGAAAGAAGAAGCTGGATCAGGGAACATATTTGATTGTCATGGCTGTCATTGATGGCACTAATTAAGTAGGTACACTGGTTTTGGTTCTTCTTTCGCTTCTTTGTATACCACTTTCAAACCAGGAAGTGAGGGACAACTTTCCGTAGAGTGGTTTTTTGTACAAATGGCGCAAACTTGAACCGCATCTAATGGGCACTCTTTGTGGCTATGTTTCTTTCTACATCTGGGACAGAATATTGCCAGATTTTGCTCTGCCTCTGCTTGTTTTTGTTTGGCTTGCATAATATCGAGCTACGTTGTCAGAGTCCCCAATATATCAATTTTGAAATTTTCTAATAAATTTCCAATTTCCGCGCGAGTTACTCCTTCTCCAGAGATCTTGTTGTCCCTTGTAAACCTATCATGTTCTGCTGGTTTTAGCCTTGTGCTTCCTCGTGAGCTCCTGATACATAAATCAATGATGTTAGCAAAATCTTCTTGATAGATGTCTCCTTTTCCCATAATATTTAGTGTTTCAATCCATTATTCCTTCATACCTTTAATTAATGTTGTTTTCAATACATTGTCAGGTAAGGGCAATGATGCATAAGGAGATCTTTGAAGATTATACTGAAAACGTTCAACATATTCTTCTAGTGTTTCATTAGGTCTAGCTACCATCTCAAATATTTCATCTTTTAACTCTTTGGATCTACAATAATCCTGATATTTCTTCGGGAAAGCACCTTTCATCTGATCCCAGTCATTTATAACACCTCCACCCAACCCCATAAACCATCGTAAAGCAGCTCCTTTTAATGAAGATGGAAATAGTTTCATCTTTTGGGGGTTGGTGGTATAGTCATATCCTCTACACAGCACATCGAATTCAAACAAAAATGCATCAGGGTCCTTTGATGTTAGGCCATGAAATGTAGGGATATGCTGGAGAGGAATTGTCTTCATAGGTGCATTGACTACAGTATCTACAATGGGATATTGCAGTGTAGAGGTTTGGGGGGTTTGCTGGTTGTGGGCCATTTGGTCAAATATGTGCCAATAACCTTCTGGGATTTCTAGAAGGGTATTCCTAGGTTGGTTAGGCGGAGCAGGGGTGACCTTAACAGGAATGGCCTTAACAACACTTCCTTGGTCTGGGATGATGAGAGTTCCTAATGTCTGGGGGTACTTTAGCTCTTGTATTTCTTCAACTTCGTTCTTGATTATTTTTGCAGCACCTCCCTTATCTGGGCTGTTTAATGGTTGAATTATTCCAAGAGGAGATTTTAGCTCTTCGATTTCCCCTATTTCTCCTCTCCCTTCGCAGAGATTACTAAGGTTCCCTTCTTGTAATGATTTTGGGCTAGAATTCTCAATTTCTTGAAAATCTTGCTCCTCAGTTTGGCTGTGCACCTCAGCGAAGGCTACAGATGGTGATCCTGTGGCCTGAAGGGAACTAGTAGGTTGTCTAGAAGCAACTTTTCTAGGTCCTACTGAAGTTTGAGATTCTTCTTTTTTAAGGATTTTGTCTATAAAGGTCGATCAGCCAAGGGTCACTGACCCCTTAGCTTTATCAGGATTGGGTAGGTGTTTATGATTCTTTTCAGGCTTTTTCTGCTTAGTCATGCACACAAATCAAACGCTGATTTCTACCCAAAAAAATAGCAAATCTATAGAAAAGTGGACAGGGGAGCAGGGCTATTACATGCTCCATACGAAGGTTCTTACCTTCCATTTTTAAAACCCAATTCTCTCCTAGCAGGTACTTACACTACTCTGGAAAGAAACAAATGGCTACACTCTTCCCCGGAAATGGTGCCAAAATGTTGAGTAGTAAAAAGGGTCTTTTCACCTATATTTACCCTACATTAATTATCAATCCAGGTATGATTTTTTATCTCAAAAAGTGTACTCAATTTGAGGCGATCACTTGTCAATAGTAATGCTAGTAGTATAGTGCTTTTGCAAAAGTAAATAAATGCTAGAAACAAACTCTAATTGTAATGGCAAGAAATTGAAATGCTTGTAACTAAATCATTCATTTAAGAAACTACAACACTTCATCAGTCAAGGGTGCAGTAATGATGACTCTTCCCTTTGTAAACTGATGTAATTGAAAAGCAATCAAGTAAAAGATCATCAATCTAGGAACTGGACAACAATAGTCAATGTTCACTACAGTTTCAGATCGTTCAGTTCAGACCAAAACAATTACTTGAAATGATAATTCAAATGACAGGAAAGGGAACAGCAACTAATCTATTTAAAAAGATTGAACAACAAAGCTTTAACCTATAGGAATGAATGAAGCAATAGTCGTAATCTACAAGAATTAAGCAACAGTCTTTACCTAAGAAATGATTTGAACAACAAACCAAAAATGGAATGGCAAACTAAAGTGAGTTATGAAATATTGAACAGCAACTTGAATGAAATGTAAACACACTGAAAACTAAATCAAATGTTACATATAGCACATCTATACTGAGGGAAGCAGTAATCTAAGTTTCGGCATAACAATTATTGATTACGGTTATGAAGAAACAGCAATTGATGTTACTATGGAACAACAATCCCAATGAACAGAAATGACTCTTAAAGGTGAACCATAGATAAATAGGCAATAGTGCCGATCTATAAATACACAACATTGTTACTCTGTAAACGAACAATAATGGTAATCTGTAAGGAACAACAATATTATATAATAAATCAATCTGTGAAGAAACGACAATGCGATATAAATTCAGAATGAACAACATAACATTCTAGTTGCAAAGGATAACCTTACTATTCAAATATGAATGAAATATAACAGAGCCAATACATGAAATAATAAGGAACAACAGATTACTGAAAAAACAAATAAAAGAAATCAAATCGCACACGACTTGGAATTGGAAAATAATGGTGCAGGAAGCAAGTGATCCACCAAGGCTGGGCCCTTAGCCTCCAAGGACGCACTTCTGTAATTACTCCAGAATCAAAGACGAAATAGAAACAGAGTTTATGTATTAATCATGAAACAGAGTTACAGTAATCACTCTTTAAAGAGAGTCGATGATCAAATTTTAAGTTACAATAGTGAATTTCATAAGGACAACAATAATCCACCCCTTGGGCTAGCAACATTGTCCCTTTTTATAACAGCCAAGCAGAAATACCAAAGATACAGATATTCTTTAAGGTAGCGATCCCTCAAGATCAAAGAAAGGATCCTAAGGGATTCACCATATCGTTATTTCTCAATTATCTCTTCATTCTCTTGTGCTGATTTTGTATCTCCTCTTCCTTTTCCTGGCCTATGCGCTCCGATCTGGATTGCCTTGTTTGGATGCGGTTCCCTATCAAAGGGACAACAGTTTATTTCGTCTTGTCTTTTCCTTTGAAATGGCGATCTTCCAATTTCTTCCTTTTCTGCATAGGAAAAGGTAATAATTAGTCATTTTACGTTACTCACAAATCATCTAAACTTTATCATAATCTTTCACCATATGCCCATTTCATAATGTAAAGAAGTTATGAATTAAAGGAAAAGATAATGAAATAAGTGGAAATTACATTCCTTTTATAATGCTCAACACACTTGATATTGGTATTTATCAAATTCGCGAGGCAAATCAAATGGTTGAGTAATTTATGCTAGCTGCAAATGTTTTAGTTGCTGAGAAAATATTAAAACACTTCCCTTTGTGTTCACTTCTGAGGCATCATCCAATTCCAATGCCAGGAATGCTTGAACCCTTGTTGTGCATAACAGAATATGTCGGAGTTGAACTGAATATTTCATCTTCAAAAGCATTAGTTGATTCTCTTGATTTTGTTGTTGATGATGATCCATATTTTAACAAGTTATTATGAATTCTTACAACATGATGCATGACCCAGGTAGTTTATTTATATAGTGGAGACCTCACTCCTCCAGAATTACATCATTATGGTCTTGCATCTCCCTTGTATACAAATTTTACATCACCAATTAGGCGATATTCAGATGTTATAGTTCACAGATTACTTGTTCCTAACCATACCATTCAACAACCCAATGACTTCCCCTATGTCTGCAAACCCAATGCAACCATATGGCAGACCATTCTGCCAAACCTTGCATGTCATCTATCATCAACGTCTAACACACTTCCGACCGGGTTCCTTACACCAACCCTTGTCCTGTTGTGGTGGTTCAATGGTATAGATTCAAACATCGTGACACTTGATACACACATTGTTGATCCTGTTAGGTACCTATACCAATTGGAGTCATAATTTTTGAATGGCTGAGATTAAACCTGTAATATGTACATACCATTACTTTCTGCAAATGTTTTCCATATTCAAAAAATTAAAAAATGTAAAGAGGATATGTCCTGAAAGAAAAATCAAAGGACAAAAAGAATAAAAAAGGTCAAAAAAGATGAAAAAATGAAACCCAAGAAAAGAAAAGACCATGAAAGGTCAAAATACCACTCCTAGTTACTTTTGATGTAGAATAAATGTTTGTGTGCAGCTTGTTACCTTTGCCACAATCCATGATAATCAAAATGTTTAAACTTGACTATTTCATGCTTTCAATTTTATGCTTATAGATAGAGAATAAAATATGACCAAATAGTGTAATCTTGGCAAGTAATTAGATTAGGTAGAGTAAATAAAAGGAGCTCAACTGTTTAATCTGAGCCCTTTGATGTAATAAGGTTAGACTTAGTTAGATTACTATTGTAAAAGAAAAGAAATTTTTTTGATAAGGGTTTGCCAGCTTAAGTGCACCCTAATAAAGAGAAGTAAAAATGGTAGGATGAGTAGGTGGGTAAGTAGAAGAAAGGTTGTAGAATTGTGATGACTTTTAGATAAAAGCATATTGATCACCTTCATCATCAAAGTTCTAAGTATGGATAAAAATTGGACATGCATCAAGTCCACAAAGTCAAATTGATTAACTTCCCTCACTCATTACACCTTTCACTTAACTAATTTCCAATAAAAAGCCTTAAGTACCCAAAATCTTAAGTCAAAGGGGCTAAAAACATTTCTCTGACTTCTGGAGGGACCGGACCATCTGCCCAATGACTTATAGGTCCTAAGTACTAAAAATCCCCTCATAAACATTCACCCTCTTTCAATTCACTCATATCTCCAAACAAATCCCCTTTCCTAAGAAAGACACCATTTTCCTAAGGAAAGGTCACTTTCCCCTAATAAACCCCTTTTTCCAAGGAAAATACCTTGTTATCCTAGGAGAAGTGATCACCCCCATGAAAAATACCCCTTTTCTCAAAAAACCCAAAAATACTTTTAGCCTAAGTCATAATATATGTGTGCTAAAGCAAACAAAGGCAATATATACATTATACTTAGCACTTTTTCATTCTCCGCCATTATCATTAATTTCCAACACTTATATGTATATTAAATCCCAAAGAAATAACCCTTCCCCATATATATTATAAATAAATCCTTAATATTAATACCCCTCCCCGAAAGTTTGAACTATAAACCTTATAAGAACCTAGACCCAACTAATGAGTTAATTAATCGATCAGCGGTTGATTAATAATCAAACCCTCTGCCAATAAAATCACCCCCGATGCCCTAAACCCACCTTAAACCATCATTTGATTAAACTAGCCATGCTTAAATGTTAGCCGGGCCCATCCATTACCCTTCGTACAAAATCCCCACCTTGATCACCGTGTGATCGCCTTCCCTTTAATCTGACGGTTTTTAAACATATTGGGCGGCCTCCAACACCCGAACTTTACCCGCTCGATATGGGTTGCTTTCCTTTGGGCCCCGATGCTACGTGGCGCCCAATGAGTGGGATTAGGGAATCTCCCCCGAAACCACCCAGCCCACAACAGTGGTACGAAGCAAACCCGCTTACCGCCTCCCGCTAAACGACAAAGCCATCACATCCCCCGCTAAAAGCCAAAAGTACTTTTCCCCGTGTGCCCACCAAATCATTGACTTTGTGAATAAAACCAAAAAAACCTGATTATTTTTGTTTTATCGTGAAAATAACACTCCAGACCTCCATGCACGTGACTAACGACGTCCAACCGCCAACCTGCAAAAGCCACTAAACTCCCAGTCAACCCTCTAGTTCACGTAGACCTCCTGCAACTGTGCACAGTCGCCCGTCGACCCATTCAGAGCCAAAATTCCATGAAATTCTAGGTATTTATCCAAATTTACCAGAAACCCCGTCTCATTTATGAACCAGTTACTCAATTTCTTAGAATTATTAAGTAATTAAGTGAAATAATTTCCCTGCAACCCCAAAACTGCTCTGTATTTAAACCAAATTGTCCCAATTGACTAAAAACCATTTTCCCCATTCTTAAATCCACAAGAACTAAGAATGGCCACTCCAGTCGCTATGGATGTCTAACCAATTTCGACTCCCCATCTGGATTTAGACCATCTCCCTTTGGAAAACAAAGACTTCCAAATCAAGGACACCTCTGTCCATGAATCCCCACTGAAATTATTATGTCGGTATAGAGACCATACCTAAACCATGCAAACAAAATAGGTCTTTGGGAGTCTAATTTACGCAAGTAACAATTCCCTCTAGTACATATCTTTCCGGAAATTGTCCATTATTGCCATACAAACTACAGTCCAAGCCAAAGAGCAGTGATGTCCCCTGACCATACTATACTTCTTACTATCACTACTAAATCCATCAATGAAATGTTGCAGTTGCAACCAAAACAAAATCTGATCCCCATTTCCATTGGAGACCTACTAGACAAATTCCCCAAGATTACCCCTGCCAGACTTGCTGAAATATTCCAAACCTTTATTGTGGAAGAGAATAATATTCCAAAGGATCCTCCCCCATAGATGTGGACCATATTTTCTAAACTTGGCCAGGACATTGTGTCAATGATATCTAGTGTCTTAGGCTATACTACCAGTGAGTATATTGATGAAATCATTCTAACCTTCATGTCCATCTTCACTCCAGGACAACCCCCTGCCATCATATATGATTATGCCAAATTCATAGCAGATAAAATGCATGATCAATTATTAAGAATGAATAATGAAAGAGTATTCAAGTATTCCTCAGTTCTGTACCATCATTTCTTATATTATTAAGCTGATAAATTCCCATTTACTCTTCAAAAATTTGATACCAGAGGAAACCCTAGGTCAATAATCTTCTGGACTCCTCTGATCCACAAATTTGAATCACCATATCCATACAAAAACTTCATAGATCTTTTTGTACATTCTGTAGTGACCATGCTGCTAGCAAGTCTTCCTTCACGAATCAGTTCAGATATTACGAGGATCCTACAACTTTCAAAACAACACAAAGTGGGAGATTGGTACTTGTACCAAAATCACACTAAAATTAGGATCTATGGCTGTGAGTTAGCACCATACAAGTTACCGAGATACCTCCCAATGAGTTTATTTTCTCTGGAGTACTATAGACAGATAATCAACTCAGATGAGGTACATTTTGTGAAAGCCAAAAGGAAGGCTCAACTCAGAGTTAATGATCAACTAAGCCCCTTTGTGTGCAATAGTCGAGAAGCTAGAAGAGAAGTAGAAGAAATCCTTCAAAGGCTCAAACTAAAACAAAGCTTCATATGGATATATGACCCCTTTAATTTCATCTGCAATAGAAGACAGAAAAACAAGTTGTCTCCCTATATCCACCACCGAATCCCTGAGATAGAAAAATATGCAAATCAATTGGAATGGGTGGTGAATACTCTAGTAGACAGAGATAGCACTGAAGTTACTATTGAAAATGCATTAATTGATCTAGGGAGGAGGCTTGATGAAGGCTCTTTCATACAGGTGCCAAGAGAATCTCAAGCACAAAGGGAATCACAGGCACACAATGAACAACAAGCAGAAGAAAGACCCCAGGTGCAAGAAGAGTTAGAACAACCAGACTTATTAGAAGAATTGACTCAAACAAAATTGCCAGAGCCCATCATGAGTACTCCCCCTATCGTGCAAACTCCTCTCAATGAGGAGAGAAACCTCAAAAGAGACAGGGAGGAGGCCACTCCTTCAGGTAGAGCCATTTCACAAACATATGTCAAAAGGCAAAGGTTAAATCCTTTCTCCGAGCAAGAATTCACAGAAGAAACAGTTGGAGCCACAAGCACAGAAAGAGAAGGAAGTAGGCATGATACTCCCTCTAGAGGAATGCAAGAACCTTCCACATCACAAGCTTAGATGTTGGAAAAACAACAAAGTGTGGAATTTTCCTTATTAAGGATTCCAACTGACCAAGACCAGGATATCAGTGAAAAGTACAAGGAAATAAAGGCCAGGAATGAAAGGTTAAAAGCCCAAAGCTATGCACAGTACCTAAAAATAGCTCCCACCAACCAAAAAAGGCTTATGCCAGCCTTTGATGTGAAATAAGGAAAAATGCAAATGACTTTCCCGAAGCCCACCACTCAGCAGCCCAGATCAACAGCTGACTACCAGAAGACAGATTTTGAAGTGCTGGAAAAGGACATACATCCTATTGATCAGATTGAATTGCATAAACAAACAGGAGAGATAGTATATTCCACGTTGACAAGCAAATCCATTGCAGCACACCAATTACAGAATTTGTTGAATAATATATCAGCACAATTTGAACTAGAAAAGGCCTCCTCACAGGCCAAGGATACTAGAATCAAGTCCTTGGAGGACTTAATCATAGAGTTGGGAAATGATCCCAAAGATGTGAAAGCTGCAGAAAGGTTAATTAAAAAGAATAATGATGACATAGTTTCTTTGAAAAAGAAGCTCAAAATTTTACATCTTCATCATCCACAAACAACAAAAGTCTTAGAAACTCAGAAGACACAAGAAGAGCTTATGGACTTGGTCCTTAAGCTAAATGATCAGCTGAAAGAAACTGAGAAAGACTTGGAAACATTGATTTAGTCTAAATAGAGTGAATTGGCCACCACTCCACATACTGTTATTCCCATAGTCCCTACTACAGTTCCCTCAACATTGGCAGCCTCTTTAGCACCAATAGCTCTACCTGCTACATCACTGCCAATCACAACTGAGTCTACAACTATAGGTACATAAAAAAAAAAGACAGTAGAGTTAGTGAAATCCATGGAGGAAATGTCCATCCAGGCTACAGAGCTAAAAAATCTTAAGGAGAAAGTGACAAGCTTAGACACTGATTGTAAGCTTGCCCAAATACAACAAAAAGAAGAAACACAGAAAACCCTAAGGATGGGTGAGAGGATAAAGTTCCTTGAAAAATATTTAACATTGCAAAAGCCACTAGGAAAAATTAAGGAGATGCTCTGGGCCAATATCATTGACTCTTTCAATGATGTTTGGCCATCAATTCAAGTAATATTCAAACAAACAGAACTGGTGAAAGTGGCCATCGAAACAATACAAAAGATCAAGGAATACATGGTAGACCAGTCTGAAGTGGCTAATCAACTCATCAAATTCCTGAACAGCAAGAACAGGGTGGAACTAAGTGAGCTTAGTGTGGAGGATAGAACTGAAACCATCATCCAAGTCAAAAATGTTTTAACTAAAAGAAACCTTATGCTCAATCTAGAGAAAAAATGCCATAACATGCAGGTTGGTATTGACAGATTCATGGCAAAGCTTCAAATTTTGAGGGATAAAGGCCTTCCCAATCCCATGGTAGTCAATAACAAACTTATGACCCAATTGGACTATGTTGACAGATTAAAGAAATTGTCTAAGGAACAAGTAAGCACTTCAGGAGTCAAGGCATTGCCAACAGGGAAAGTATTATATGATATTTTAGAAAGTCTATTCTTCCTAAAGCATGAGGTAAAACATCTATTCGTCACCAAGCCTAGATTTGCCCAATATATTGAGGCAGACGAGATATATAGAAGGATGCTCAAGGTAAAGTTACTTGAAGATGAGTGGTGGAAAAAAATGACAGATTTACTATAAGTTACCATAGTAAATCTAAATGGTAGCCAGATGAAATAGGTAAACAAGGTCAAAGAGTAATAGGTAAAGAGTATCAATCAAAGGTTAAAGACAAATATGATTCTAGCATACAAATATCAGCCAGCTTAAAAGGTATCAAGTTCAACTACAATAGCCAGCACTACCACAATAAGAGGGACGGCATGATGTAGTTTTCCATCTATCTCTATCTTCATGCTTGAAGATATTTTGATTTCCTAGATTAATTCTCAAAATGTTATGAGATATTTTGTAAATATTTTTTGTATAAATACTTCACCTTTCGAAGTATTGAGGGTGGATTCAAATACATTTCTATAGACATGTTCCTCTCAAGTTAAAGTGTTATTGTATCAAGACTGGATTGGCTTGTTGGATCAAGGAATAAAGTAAATACATTTCACAGGATTCTTGTGTAAAGCGGAAATCAAATAAGTATTCTCGCTCTTGTTTCTCTTTATGTTTATTAATAATCATATGTGTTTTTATGAAATCTGAATGTTAAACTAGGAATGATATTTCAGAACTGGCTTTAATGCTCTGTTAGGGTCCAACCCTAACCCCCTTATTTATGTAATAGGGTTGAGTCATAGTTATAGTTAGTTAAAGAGTCAACAAAGCCCATATTAATAATTGTAATTGGTTGACCCGCATTTAAGAAGGGACCACAGTTAGTTGCAAATGGGCCATGGTATTAGATAGATTGTATTAATAAGAACCATGGTACTGACCCATGGTATTGCATGCATGAATCCTATATAAAGGATAGAGACTCCCCTTGAGGAACGTCGTGTCTTATTTTGTAATTAAGCCCAGCTCTATTGGAGGTTTCCCCCTCAAAGAGGCAAGTGAACATTGCTTTCCTTTCTAAATAATAAAATACATGCTATTATTTCTTATTGTTCTATGTTTTGGGTATATTTCTTCGCATATTTGGTATTCTGGTATCTTCTCGCAGGTCAAGAGCATAACAAGTGGTATCAGAGCACTTTCCAGGGCTGGTGAGATCTCCATTTTTAGCAGAATTTTTTTTTGCTAGAGACGTGTTCCGACATCTTTAAACCACGGGATCTATCATTGAGCGCATAAACCTGCAGATTTGGGGAGGCATGCACATAGGAAATAAAAGAGGTGGTCACACTTGTTGGACTCCCTTATAACCCCTATGGGTATCCCTTCGAGTAGTAGTGCATTAGACAGAACCACACATGAACTATCTTCCAAGTACCCTCTAGGTATCGAAAGCCCCCTAGGCTCTCTTGAAACCTCGCCATAGATAAAACATCAGTCATCTTTCTACTACAATACATCAAGAGCAACACTCGAGGAGATTACTCATGTGTACAATAGGGTAGTCAGGTTGTACAGCTAAGGGTACAGTTGATCCTCCTTGGTTAGTGCCCTGAAAGATTGGGTCGAGTACAACTGTTGGACCCTTATGTATATTGTGATTTGTAGCACCTAACACTCCTTGAGACCATAGTTCCCTTGTCTCTCTCTAGATCACGCATCATCTTTGCCAAATCAGATCTAGTAGGTTGGGTTCTGTCGCAGTCGCAACAATCAATTCTGCCATTCAGATCTCTCAGATCCACCATTCAAATCTATCAAATATACCAATCAGATCTATCAGATCCACCATTCAGATCTAGCAGTTTGGGTTCTGTAGCAGTCGTAACAATCAGATCTACCATTTAGATCTAGCAGCAAGGGTTCGATCACTGCCACATTCCTACTCATACTATGCAGTTGAGGGTTTCGCCGATAAATCTAACTATTTGTGTGGCTCCTATACCTAGGTGTGATTCTCGCAGGACATTGGGCAGAATTAACTTTTAGAGGAATCGGCTACTGCAGTATTCCTAAGCGAGGAGAAAAAATCCTTTCAAAGTAAAAAAAAATAAAAATAAAATATCTGAGACCCTCCTGGGACACTTATAGGAGACTTAGCCCATAAGAATCAGGTCGATGGGATGAGCAAGGTGGTACTATTCACTTGTCAATGTCAAAATTTCAGGTGGTCCCAAAAAAAATTTCACAGTAACAACGAGTGCACCGGATCGGTGCATGGTACAAACCAGAGCTCAAGCTATGTCTAATGAGAAGATCGACACCCTTGAAAAAACGTTGGAGGCATTAACGAAGCAGATCCAAACCTTAATTGACACAATCACAAAGGGCAAGTCGGGGCAACAATCAGAGGCATATGCTTTTAATGAAAACCTTGAGGGAAAGTCTAGCCATTCTCTTCACTTCTATGGAAACCACCAATAGTACTAGCTTCGCCCACCCAAGCTGGACATGTATAAATTTGATGGCTCTCATTCGGCCATATGGCTAGCACAAATGGAGCAATATTTCACATTGAATCACATCAGAGATGATGCGACTAAGCTAAGTGTGGGAAGCCTATACTTGGACCAAGAAAGATGGCAATGGTGGCAGTGGCATCAACACTGCTATGTAATGCCACCAACTTGGAAGATATTCTCAAAAGCCCTTTCTGATCGCTTTAACCATGAATCTAACTTTTTGGGTTGTCTTACTAAGCTCCGACAGACAGGAATAGTGCAAGAATATATTAAATCCTTTGAAGCATTAGCCTTCAGCACAGGAGGTCTAGCAGATGAATTCTACTTGGAATGTTTTATCAGTGGTCTCAAAGACACCATACAAGCCCACGTCCGACTGCAAAACCCAGTCTCATGGTTGGCAACTTGCAAGATAGCTCGTGAAGTAGAATGCACGTTAGTGACCTAGTCGACTCATCCAAATTTCATAGCCAAGGGACGCCACACCCAGGCTTCGAGCACTACCCAAACACTTAAGGTTCAAAAGGTGTCACCAGCGAAAATGGCGGAAAGAAGAAAGCAAGGATTGTGTTACAACTGTGATGAGAAATACTCCCTGGGGCATAAATGCAAGGAACCCAAATTCTTTCAAATTGATGCTACTAATCACAGTTCATCTGAGGAAGCCCCACCATTTGAGGGACCAGAGGAGGAAGATGAGGAAAACCAGCCGGACAATGAGCTCCCAACTACACCTGAAGAACCAGTTATCTCGCTTCATGCTTTAGCAGGAATTTCTCCTCCCTAAACTCTAAAAATCAGAGGTTTTATTAAGCATCGCCCTATAGTAGTCTTGATTGATAGTGGCAGTACACATAACTTTATCCATCAAAGAGTCACTGAAGTAGTGCATTGTTTTGTCAGAGCAGTCTCTAATTTCCAGGTCCAAATTGCTAATGGGGGGACAATGAAATGTGAAGTCCACTGTGAAATGTCAAACTTCAAATGGGGGATTATCACCTAAAGACCCACATGTTTGCCATCAACATGGGTGGGTGTGACATTGTCTTAGGTGTTGAATGGCTCCGCACACTCGGCCCAATCACAATGGATTTCTAGGAATTATATATGAGCTTCAAGCAGAATAACCACACACATACCCTCCGCGGACTCTAGGCAGGTGCTCCTTCTATCATCAGCTCGCATAGAATGGAAAAATTATTTAAAAAGGGCCACCAAGGAGTTATAGCCCAATTTAATGCCATCCAGGCCTTCGAACCCACTTCTCTTCATATTCATCCTAAGATGTAGCAGGTCTTAAACAACCATCTACAGGTCTTTGACAAGCCTCATGAGCTTCCACCCTTGAGAGGGGAACATGATCATAGCATTACTTTGGTCCTAGGGGCACAACCACTAAATATGCGCCAATATAGATATCATTTCGCCCAAAATAATGAAATTGAAAAAATCATCAAGGAACTCCTAGAAGTCGGTTTCATTCGTCCTAACATTAGTCCTTATTCATCGCATGTGGTCATGGTGCTCAAGAAGGATGGGGAATGGCGTATGTGTCCAGACTTCAAGGCCCTCAATAAGCTGACGATCAAAGATAAATTTTCCATCCTGGTTGTTGATGATTTGCTAGATGAACTAAATGGGGCTCAATTCTTTACTAAGATCGACCTTCGCTCGAGCTATCACCAAATTCGCATGAAAGAAGTAGAAATTCCAAAGACTACTTTCCGAACTCATGAAGGCCATTATGAATTCCTGGTCATGCCATTTGGTCTTTGTAATGCCCCATCCACTTTTCAAAGCCTCATGAATCACCTGCTCAAACCATATCTCAGAAAATTTGTCCTTGTTTTCTTTGATGACATCCTCATCTACAGCCTCGTCTGGGAAAAACATATTCACCATGTAGATCTACTCTTGCAACTACTCTGGAAGCATAAATTATTTTTCAAATTGTCCAAGTTCCCTTTTGGCATGGAAGAAGTTGAGTATTTGGGCCACATTATGGGGCATGAATGTGTCAGCCTGAATCCCAAAAAGATCCAAGCAATGTAGGATTGGCCTCAACCAAAGACCTTGAAGAGCTTAAAAGGATTTTTGGGTGTCACTGGCTACTATCGCAAATTTGTCTACAATTATGGTCGCATTGCTAGACCCCTCACTCACCTTCTCAAGAAAAATTCATTCCTATGGAATGATGAAGCGCAACAGGCATTTATAGCTCTCAAACATGCCATGTGTTCCACTCCCATATTGGCACTACCCAACTTCACCAAATCTTTTGTGATTGAATGTGATGCTTCAGGTATGGGTATTGGGGTTCTCTTAATGCAGGAAGGTCAACCCTTGGCCTTCACTAGCCAACAACTAAGTGGGGAAATCTGGGACAATCTACCTATGAGAAGGAGATGATGGCCATCTTACATGCAGTGGATACCTGGCGACCATACTTATTGGGGCGACATTCCCAAATCCGCACAGAGGTTTCTATGGGTTTCATTACGGGTCTTCCGAAGTCAGTCAAAAATTCAATCATCATGGTAGTTGTGGACGAACTTTGTAAGTATGCTCATTTTTGCGCCCTACCCCACCCTTTACACTAGCTTTGTGGCTCGATCTTTCATGGACCAGATCTTCAAATTGCATGGCATGCCCATTTCCATTGTGTCTGATCATGACCCGATCTTCACCAATAACTTTTGGCAGGAACTCTTTAGGCTACAAGGTAAACTACAACTCAGTACTTCCTATCATCCCCAAACTGATGGTCAAATTGAAGCAGTCAAAAAATGTTTGGAGACCTACCTCAGGTGTTTCACTTCAGAAAAGCAACATCTACGGGTACAATGGTTACCTCTAGCTGAATGGTGGTATGATACTAACTATCATGCCACCACCAAAATGACTCCATATGAAGCAGTTTATGGTCAACTCCCTCCTTCACCTACTTCTTATATCTATGGATGCTCAAAGGTACAAGCAGTGGATCAACTCCTACGGAACCATGCAACCATGCTGGCCCACCTCAAAGAGAATCTCCATCAAGCTAAAAATCATATGAAGTAACAGGCAGACCAACATCATTCAGAGTGCAAATTTCAAGAAGGGGATCAGGTAACCTTGAGGCTGCAACCATATAAGCAAACATCACTCAAAGACAAGGGTTGTCAGAAATTATCTCCAAAATTCTACAGATCGTATCAAATACTTCAGCGCATTGGAGAAGTAGCCTACAATATAGCCTTGCCACCCACTACAAAAAATCCATCCCATCTTCCATGTCTCATGCCTCAAGAAAGTGGTTGGGAACCATTGCAGAATTCAAACCAGTCTACCAGAAGTGGATGAATAAGGTTCAATCTGGCTCCAACCTGAACAAGTTCTTGACTCGTGAGAATGACACTTGTACAACTGCATGATCAAGGAAGTCCTCGTCAAATGGAAAGACACCTCTCCAAAAGATGCGACCTGGGAACCAGCTACTATTCTTCAACAGTCTATGCAACTTTAGCCTTGAGGACAAGGCTATTTTTATGGGGGAGGGCATGTTAGGGTCCAACCCTAACCCCCTTATTTATGTAATAGGGTCGAGTCATAGATATAGTTAGTTAAAGAGTCAATAAAGCCCATATTAATAATTGTAAGTGGTTGACCCGCATTTAAGAAGGGACCACAGTTAGTTGCAAATGGGCCATGGTATTAGATAGATTGTATTAATAAGAACCATGGTACTGACCCATGGTATTGCATGTATGAATCCTATATAAAGGATAGAGACTCCCCTTGAGGAGCATCGTGTCTTATTTTGTAATTGAGCCCAGCTCTATTGGAGGTTGCCCCCTCAAAGAGGCAAGTGAACATTGCTTTCCTTTCTGAATAATAAAATACATGTTGTTATTTCTTATTGTTCTGTGTTCTGGGTATATTTCTTCGCATATTTGTTATTCTAGTATCTTCTCGTAGGTCAAGAGCATAACATGCTCTCTGTCTTGACTATTTACATTCTTAATGTTTTCTGCTAAACTATCTTAGTATGGGAATTCTTAATTACTCCCTTACTTTTGTAGTTTCCCCCCTAGGTCTATCGTAAAGGATTCTTAGTTGCCCTTTGCTCATGATCACTTCCTGCTCTTCATCTTGATCCCAGTCTAAGGATTCTTCATTTCCCTTTCATCCTAGTTAGGACTACCTCATCCATTTAAACCTGAAGATTTTCCTTTTTCTTTGCTAGCCTACCCTGTGAACTCTCCCTTTAGTAATTGATTTGATCCAGTTAAGCCATCCTTTGATTGACTCCATAGCCCAATGGCTTGAAAGCCTTGCTCTGTCCATCTGTTCCTATAATTCCACCACCCAACCAAAATCAAAACCTTATGAACACTAAGAACTAGCCTAAAATCCCACCAAAACGAAGTTAAATTATAAAGAGAGAGCCCTCTCTGAACTTATGTTGGCTAGAACCTGAGTCTAAAAGATTAGGTTTGTGGTTACCTCAGATTCTTCCTTCTTCTGATAACTTCTAGGGAATACTTCTGAGTGATAACATAGTGGCAACCATACTGGGGATTCAAACCCTCAGTCTTAATAAACCTTTGAGAAATTTCAAATTTTTATTTCAAGCCTCTTGAAGGGTTTATTAGAAGTTATTTATAAAATTTCACAAAAAAGAAAGTAATTAGGAAAAGCTTGAAATCTGGCTTCAAGGAGAACTCATTATACTAGGGCCAATCCTGATCCAAACCCTCCCCAAGTATTTGACAATCCTAATCTAATTTCAAGAATATCTAGAAGACAAGAAAGTTCAGTCAGTCCTACACCTTCAATTAAAGTAGATTCCTGCCCGGATGAGTGGTTGTTTTTAGAAGACCTCCCCTTTGACGAGTATTTTGACCTTTCCCTATTTAGAACCAGGTCTGAGAGTGCACTTGATGACATAGTTCTAGATCCAGAATTTACAGCTGAACTTGAAGTCCAAAGGGAAAACTTGTCAATTGATCAGTATCTTCTAAATTCCCCTCAGTCATCCCTCACTACTGTTAAGATCCCTGAACTTTCTGAAACAGCTTCAACTTCTTTTAGTTCACCATTATTCCCTCACATCTCTGAAGTTCATTCCACACCTCCATTCATACCTTCACTTCCCCATCAACCTATCACTACCCATCAAATTCCTAGCAACCCCCAGTTCCCTGTCAACCTCTGTACCACCCCCAGGAACCCAAACTCCATTTCTCAGTCCTGCCCAACTTAGAGCCATGGAAAATATATATGCCCCTCTTGTGTTGCCTGCTCCATGAGGTGCCATGCCACAAGACTTCCAGAGTAAAATTGTCCTCTTTGATGACACATGATCCTACACAGCACAACAGCATACAAGAAAGATGACAGATCATTTCGAATTGAATGAAATTGATATTGGAGATGTCCAAATGAGAATTTTTGCCCAAACTCTAGCTGGCGAAGTGAGAACTGTTGGCATTATGATTCAGGTGTTGTCCTTGATGGCAAACCCATTCAGGTGATAAATCAAGAAGGACGCAGGAAATATGTTCAGCAAGTGCGTCCCCGCAGATATACCATACAGAACCCGCGTCCAGGGACGCAGGCCAGCCGTTCAGGAGGTGCGTCCGCCCAGTGCACACATTTCAAGGCAGAGAAAAGCACGTGGGGGTTTCTTGTGTGGTATCTAGCCGACGGTTTTGTGTTTCTATGGTGTCGGCTCGTGGTTTTGTTCCATGTTTTGGGGAGAAGCTTGCCTATATAAAGCAAAGGAGTTCATTTGGATTAAGCATCATCTTGGTTGAATATCTTTTGGTGAGATCTAGTCCAGATCTATGAAGGCGAATCTTCTAATGGACTGTGATCTCTATGGCGCATGATCAGATCTGTGGATCTGAGTGTTTGGGTTGGTTCTGAAGTCCTCATATCTTTTATATCTGAAGGGACGCAGGTTCAGTGAAGGGAAAGTGCGCCGGGACGCAGTACAGTAAAGGCTCAGGTGCGTCTCGGAGGCAAAGGACGCGGCGTGACTGTGTTATTGGGTGCGTCTCTGAAGCAAAAGACGCGGCGCAACAGTGTCTTTGGGTGCGCCGGTCGCAGCTAAGCATAGAGGAACAGTGCGTCTGCACGCAGAGCAGTGGAAGGTAGACTGCGTCCAGTCGCAGGCCACAGAAATAAAATATGCGTCCCTGTCTTGAGATGATCTGTTGACTGTATATTTCTGTTCATAAGGTGTTCTGGGTTATTTCGGTAATTACTGATCTGATATCTGTAGTGGACTGTATCTGTTGTATACTTGCTGATCTTTTGATTCTTCATGAAAAGAAGTAGGGGGTTGTAGCTCCCTTCCAGGAGAGACTGGAAAACGAGAGAGAGTTGTAGCTCTCTGCAGGTTGCAGCCTGCGTGCTGGTAAAGGACTGCACCAGTACAAAATCATTGTAAAAAGAATTTCTTGAAAGAAGATAGAGACATATTGCAGCAGGTGGTTTTCTCCCGCATTGGGTTTCCACCTTACATCTTGTGTTCTTTGGTGTGACTGTCTATTTTCTTTATTCATGCTCATTATTTTATGGTACTGATATGCAAGAATAATTCAAAAGATCAAATAAGGAAGATTTGGTAAATTGCTTGATAATACTGATTCACCCCCCCTCTCAGTATTATTTCCAACAATTGGTATCAGAGCAGGTCCTTCAGAAAAGCTTGATCGCTTGAAGGTAGATCGTTCATCATGAGCAACTACGAGAGAGAAGCATCAATCAGGCCACCAGTTTTTGATGGGACAAACTTCAATTATTGGAAGGTAAGAGTTACTGCATATCTTCAATCTCTTGGTACTGAAGTTTGGGACATTGTAGAAACAGGCTATGCTTTTCCTTCAGCTACTCCTACAGATCCAGCTGAGAAAAAGAAGTATGAAACAAATGCAAAAGCAGTCAGTACTCTATTAGGAAGTATATCCCAAACAGAATTCATGAAGGTAATGCACTTCAAATCAGCAAAAGAAATATGGGACAAAATGATCACAAGCTATGAAGGAGATGAACAGGTAAAACAAGCCAAACTTCAAACTCTCAGAATTCAATATGAGACTCTCAAGATGTATAATGATGAAAGTGTGGCTAATTATTTTCTTCGGGTAGATGAGATTGTAAATTGTATGAAAAATTTGGGTGAAGAAGTAAAGGAGTCTCTAGTAGTTCAAAAGATTCTAAGATCATTATCCCCCAAGTTTGAATCCAAAGTATCTGCAATAGAAGAAAAAGAAAATCTCCGTGTTCTTACTATGTCTCAGCTACATGGAATTCTAACTGCTTATGAAATGAGAAAGGGAGGACCATCAGACAGAAGGGAGGCTGCTTTTAAAGCATCAGGCAAAGAAGATTACTATGAAGCAAGCCATGATCCAGAAGAAGAGGAAGAAGAATCAAATTTTGTCAGAAATCTTCAAAGAGGTTCTGGAAGGTTCAGAGGTAAGCTACCTTTCAAATGCTTTGCTTGTGGAAGAGTAGGTCATTATGCTGCAAAATGCTCTTATAAGGATAAAGGAAAGGAACCAGTTAGATGGAACAAGAAACAAAGCAAGAAAAGCTACTACACCCATGAAGATAGTGATGGCTTATCAAACAGTGATGAAGATGAACAAGGTAATAAATATAGGTTGTTAATGGCATTTGAAGATGATGATTATGAGGATGCTGTAGATGTGGATAACCTTTATGATGAAATTACTAGACTCAAGAGATGCATAGAAGAAAAGAACATGATTATTGATACTCTACAATTCCAAATTGATGAAAAGGAAAAACATCTTGAAAAATTAGAAGGTGAAATTGTTGGTCTTAGAAAAGAAATTGAGAAAACAAAAACTATTAATCTCAAGTTTGTCAAAGGATCTGAAACTTTGGATGAGATTATCAGTGTGCAGCGGTCTCCACTAAATAAGACAGGTTTGGGCTATAATGGAGAAACTTCTCAAGCATCCACTTCAAAAAGTTATCTTGATGCAGCAAGAAGAAATGAGCAAGAGCATAAGGAAGATCATCAGGTAAAGCAGGGACAAATGTCAAGCAGAAACTATCAGGGGCAATCCAGCTTAAGGGTGAACAAAAGCCACAACCAGCCACAGGTAAAATCTTCTCAATTTGGTTCAAGAATAGATGAAAATAGAAATTACAATCAGTTGGCTGGTAGATCCAATAATCGCAGAAGCTTCTTCAATGGACAATGCTTTTCTTGCCATAACTTTGGTCACAAAGCAGCTCAATGTGTTGCGTATAAAACAATCATGACTAGGGAAGCTCAAAAACAAAGAAGTATGACAGGGATTACAAAAAGGACCTATAACAACTTTTCAGCTCTTGAAAATGAAGTTGAATGTTCTATTTGCAATAATTTTGGACATAAAGACTTTGAATGCAGAAGCAGGTTTCGGAAAGAAAGGTACAAGAGCAGAAAAAGGAACAAGCCTCAGGCGCCAAAACATGGAGAATAAAGGAACCTCAAACAGAAAGATGTGGGATAGCATTTTATGCAGAAGGACAAGAAAATCTATGGTACATTGACAGTGGATGTTCGAAGCATATGACAGGTGATAAAGAAAAACTTGAGTCTTATTCTAATTTAGAAAAGGGAAAGAAAGTCTCTTTTGGAAATGATACTCCTGCAACTATAAAAGGAAAAGGTATTGCTCCTTTAAAAGAAGATGTTAAGGCTGGAAATGTTTTGTTTGTTGATGGATTGAAGCATAATCTACTAAGTGTCAGCCAGATGTGTGATCAAAGAACCGAGGTTATATTCAGATCAAATGGATGCCTTGTTCGTGATCTTGATACAGGTAAAACAGTTCTCAAAGGAAAGAGAACTCCAAATAATCTATACATATTTGATGAAGGACAACAACAATGCTATCTAAGCAAGAATGAAGAGCACTGGTTATGGCATCGAAGGTTGGGACATCTAAGCTTCTCACAAATAAGGAAAGCTTGCAAATATCAGGCAGTTCGCGATCTTCCAGATATCAAAATTCCTGACAACACCATATGCAGATCATGTCAGTTTGGAAAACAAACCAGAACTAACTTTCCAGAGAAAGAAGGATCAGCCAGCATGCCTCTTGAGCTAGTACATACAGATGTATGTGGACCTTTCAGAAAAAGAACACCTAGAGGAGAGGAATACTTGATATTATTTATTGACGATTTCTCCAGGTTTGTTTGGTTAGGTCTTATGAAGCACAAAGATGAAGCATTCGAAAAATTCAAAACCTTCAAAGCCTTGGCTGAAAATGAATCAGGTCACAAAATTAAGTGCCTCAGATCTGACAGAGGTGGGGAATTTACTTCAAATGAATTTTTCGATTTCTGTGATGAACATGGGATAAGGAGAGAATTCTCTACAGCTAGAACGCCTCAGCAAAATGGAGTTGTTGAAAGAATGAACAGAACAATCCAACAAATGGCTCGTGCTATGCTTGATGAATCAGGAACCCCCGCAACCTTCTGGGGTGAGGCTGCACATACTGCGGTTATTATTCTCAACAAGACAAATGTCCGGGTGAACAGCACTCAAACCCCTCATGAGCTCTGGAGTGGTAAAACTCCTTCGGTAAAGCACTTCAAAATATTTGGGAGCAAATGCTATATCAAGAATACTGAGGAGCAGCTTGGCAAACTTGATCCTAGAGCAGATGAAGGCATTCTTCTTGGCTATTCTCCACATAGCAAAGCATACAAATGCTACAATAAAAGACTTGGCAGAATTGTTGACAGCATTGATGTAGTGGTTGATGAAAAGGGATATATTCCTAGGCAAATACATCGTGAAGACATCGAAGAAGATGAGAGCTACCCTCAAAGACAGAATGATGAAGAAGAAGAACCTCAAGAAGAATCTCAAGAAGAACCTCACGAAGAAGCAGAAGAACGGACAAGAATAGAAGAAAAGACTCCATCCAGATATGTTCAGAAGAACCATCCAGAATCTCAGATCATGGGACAAAAAGAAGCAGGTATACAAACTAGAAGAACAGTTGCAGAAGCTTCAAGCTATTTGGCATTACTTTCCTCCACCGAACCACAAAATGTGAAAGAGGCATGCAAAGATGAATTTTGGGTGAAAGCAATGGATGAAGAACTTGAGCAAATCGAAAAGAACAACACTTGGGAGCTGGTTCCTAGACCAAAAGATAAGAATGTTATTGGAACAAAATGGGTCTTCAAAAATAAATTGAATGAAAATGGAGAAGTAATTAGAAACAAAGCCAGACTCGTCTGTAAAGGGTATGCGCAGCAAGAAGGAATAGACTTTGAAGAAACTTTTGCTCCTGTTGCAAGACTTGAGGCCATCCGAATGTTCCTTGCTCTCTCAAGTTTTCAGAACTTCAAAGTATTTCAAATGGATGTGAAATCAGCCTTTTTGAATGGAGACCTGGAAGAAGAAGTATACATTGAACAGCCAGATGGGTTCATTCTTGGAAATGATCCAAATCTTGTATGCCGATTGAAAAAGGCTCTCTATGGTCTCAAACAAGCTCCAAGGGCTTGGTACTACCGGTTGGACAAATATCTTCATCAACAAGGTTTCTTAAAAGGTTCAGCAGATAGCAATCTGTATATAAAAGTTGAAAATGACAAATTGCTAATACTTGTTGTGTATGTAGATGACATTATTTTTGGCAGCAATGAAGAAGCTATGAGTCAAAGCTTTGCCTCAGTCATGCAGAAAGAATTTGAAATGTCCTTGCTAGGAGAACTGACATATTTCCTTGGTTTGCAAATCCAACAGAAGGAAGGAGGAATCTTTTTATCTCAAACCAAGTATCTCAAGCAGATTTTGAAGAAATATGGCATGGAAGATGCAAAACCAGTATGTACACCCATGGTCACAGGATGTAGTCTCAGTGCAAATGATGAATCTGCAGCAGTACATCAACCAACCTACAGATCTATGATTGGAAGTTTACTATATTTGACAGGTACCCGACCAGACATCATGCATGCAGTTGGAATAGTTGGAAGATTTCAGGCAAATCCGAAGGAGACTCATCTTCAAGCAGTGAAGAGAATTTTTAAATATCTTCAAGGGACTCAAAATTATGGCTTATGGTATCCTAGAGATACAGATCTTACTCTTCATGCCTATACAGATGCAGATTGGGCCGGAAGCGTGGATGACAGGAAAAGCACAAGTGGTGGTGCGTTCTTTATGGGTCCCAGACTGGTCTCTTGGTTCAGCAAGAAACAGAGTTCAATTGCCTTGTCTACAGCTGAAGCAGAATATGTTGCTGCTGCATCTTGTTGCACCCAACTCCTTTGGATGATGCAGAATTTGCAGGATTATCAAATCACTTGTACTCCTCCAATCCCTATCTTATGTGACAACACAAGTGCAATCAGCATCTCAAAGAATCCGGTTATGCATTCAAAAACCAAGCACATACCAATCAAGTACCATTTTCTCCGGGAACAAGTACTTGAACAGAAGGTCAAGTTGGAGTATGTTCCTTCTAAGGAACAAGTTGCTGATATTTTCACCAAACCGTTGCCCAGGGACACTTTTGAATACCTCAGGCAAAAGCTGGGGGTTGTTGATGCATCATCTTACTGTTGATCATCTTCCTATTGGTGGTATAGGCTCAGGGGGAGCACATAATGCATTGTTGGCATTATGGAGAAGGAGATCTTGGAAATAGCTGCAATATGTCTCTATCTCCTTCATGATGGATTTCTGGTTACAGATCTGGAGATGCATGAGCATAGGGGGAGCATACCCTTTGCCCTTGATGTCAAAGGGGGAGAATGAAGCTGAAGATTATGTGGTTGCCATCAAGTCCAAAGGGGGAGATTGTTGGCATTATGATTCAGGTGTTGTCCTTGATGGCAAACCCATTCAGGTGATAAATCAAGAAGGACGCAGGAAATATGTTCAGCAAGTGCGTCCCCGCAGATATACCATACAGAACCCGCGTCCAGGGACGCAGGCCAGCCGTTCAGGAGGTGCGTCCGCCCAGTGCACACATTTCAAGGCAGAGAAAAGCACGTGGGGGTTTCTTGTGTGGTATCTAGCCGACGGTTTTGTGTTTCTATGGTGTCGGCTCGTGGTTTTGTTCCATGTTTTGGGGAGAAGCTTGCCTATATAAAGCAAAGGAGTTCATTTGGATTAAGCATCATCTTGGTTGAATATCTTTTGGTGAGATCTAGTCCAGATCTATGAAGGCGAATCTTCTAATGGACTGTGATCTCTATGGCGCATGATCAGATCTGTGGATCTGAGTGTTTGGGTTGGTTCTGAAGTCCTCATATCTTTTATATCTGAAGGGACGCAGGTTCAGTGAAGGGAAAGTGCGCCGGGACGCAGTACAGTAAAGGCTCAGGTGCGTCTCGGAGGCAAAGGACGCGGCGTGACTGTGTTATTGGGTGCGTCTCTGAAGCAAAAGACGCGGCGCAACAGTGTCTTTGGGTGCGCCGGTCGCAGCTAAGCATAGAGGAACAGTGCGTCTGCACGCAGAGCAGTGGAAGGTAGACTGCGTCCAGTCGCAGGCCACAGAAATAAAATATGCGTCCCTGTCTTGAGATGATCTGTTGACTGTATATTTCTGTTCATAAGGTGTTCTGGGTTATTTCGGTAATTACTGATCTGATATCTGTAGTGGACTGTATCTGTTGTATACTTGCTGATCTTTTGATTCTTCATGAAAAGAAGTAGGGGGTTGTAGCTCCCTTCCAGGAGAGACTGGAAAACGAGAGAGAGTTGTAGCTCTCTGCAGGTTGCAGCCTGCGTGCTGGTAAAGGACTGCACCAGTACAAAATCATTGTAAAAAGAATTTCTTGAAAGAAGATAGAGACATATTGCAGCAGGTGGTTTTCTCCCGCATTGGGTTTCCACCTTACATCTTGTGTTCTTTGGTGTGACTGTCTATTTTCTTTATTCATGCTCATTATTTTATGGTACTGATATGCAAGAATAATTCAAAAGATCAAATAAGGAAGATTTGGTAAATTGCTTGATAATACTGATTCACCCCCCCTCTCAGTATTATTTCCAACAAGAACATGGTTTAGATCTCTACCTAACAATAATATAGATAGTTTAGAAGTTTTTTACCAACAATTTTTAAATAGATGGGAAAAGAAAAATAACCCTCTTCAAATTCTTTCAGAATATGAAAACATTAGGAGAGGACCAAATGAAACAGTTCAGGAGTACTATACTAGATTTAATAGTGTATACAATGCAATACCAGTTGACCTTCAACCCCCACCTAGCTTAGCTCTGATAAAGTTTCCAGATGGGTTTGACACTGATATGGCATTTCAACTTAGAGAAAGAAATCCACCAACTCTAGAAGATATGCAGAGTGTAGTAGTTAGTGTAGAAGCTAATCTGCTAGCAAAAAGAGCTAGGGTTAGGAATTAATGAAGAGCGCCTTTGAAATATTAAACCCCAACCTTTGACCTTAAAATGGATGCCCTAGCCAAAGGAATGGAAAAACTGATGGATAGGATGGAGAACATCGAAAGAAAGCCTCACTGGGATAATCAACAGGCACCTCCAATGAGAAATCCAAACTTTAGAAAGAATCAAAATCAGAACACTTGAAAAAATGGACCTGATCAGAATATTAGGCCTCCTTTTCAAGAAAACTACGTTGAAACTTCCCATTCAAAAGACCCTGAACAAGACACACAAATTAACTTAATGGGATTAGATGAGGAGGAAACAATCTTCTAGACTCAAGATGATCAGGAATTACATATGCTTCGGCAATTACAGATCCAATCCGGAAAATCATTCGATTACAAGCAAGGATATGATTCTGCTATCTTCGAAGTGCACAAATAATACAATTTGAGGAATAAAAAGAACATTGATACTCCTGACCAAAACAAGAAAGCAGTACCAAATCAACCTAAGAAAATTAAAGCAGTTCCAGTTACAAAAACTCTCCAAATCCTCTCTAGACCAAATTAGAACCCTCCTAGTCCCACCATTATAGATGTAACCAATGACCAACCTTCTAATGAGCAACCCGCCACTTCAATTCTCTCCAAGGAAATAGTGGAACAGTCTCCAAAAGCTATATTATAAAATCCACTAAAAAAGACTCTAAACACTGAAAAAGAAGAACAAACTACTCCAAACCCTGCTGTTAAAATTCCAAACATTCAAACAGAGAAATCCCCTTTGCCTTTCAATTTGGGGGCAGAGGTAGCCAAATTGAAAATCTCGGTTCCCTTAACAAAGCTGATTAAACATGAAACTTACAAATCTAAAATAAGAAAATCCTTAAACTTCGTCGAGAATGAAGACTTTGTTAACCTATTTGATGATCAACCTAAGCTCATTTTCAGACCTGATGTTAATGGAAAACCAGTATAAGGAGGGATACCACCCTTTTACATTAGCCTTACCATTTGTTAGCGCTTGAAATTTCACCTCAGGCTGAAAAAGGTAAACTCCAAGGCAACATCAAACCACTTAGCCTCGTAGCTAGCCCTACGGGGCAGGAGAGGGCTCTCTCCGGTATATCTCGGAAAAGATCTTCAACAGGCAGAGATAACCAATAAAGAACACTGATTTTAGGCTAGCAAACTGATAAAAAGGTTTGATTTGGGATTTTAAGGGTTTTGGTGGAAAATTGGGAAAGGCAATTTTGGGTGCGGGGATTGGACACAGTTTTCGCAGGGGGTTCTTTGGGGCAAGGTAGGAGACTGTATTGATGCCTTTGAAAGATTTGGATGGATGAGAATGACTGGTGAGGAGCTAAGGAGAGCAAGCAATCACCTTGAATTCCCCTTAAATAGATGAAAACATTGATATTAAGCAAACTTAAAAGCAGAGCATGGCAATCATGAATTCTACTTTAACACTTCATTTTCCTAATTTGCAGAAGGAAAAGTAAGAAGATGATTCACATAACAAACTTACAAGTACAAAGAGAAACACACCATCAATACATGTAACCACAGGAATCCCAAAAAGGACTGCAAAACCCTGGTCTTTCTTCCTTTGCCAAAATTGCAGAGATACAATGAGTAATACAATAGAAGCTTTCTCCCTCAAGAGTCCAACCTCTCCAACCATGAAAATGACTAAGAAAATACATAATATAGGCAAGCTAACACCTTTCCTTGCCTCTAGGGGTCGAGCTCATCCTTCTAGGAGCTGTTTCAACCAATTCTAAACTGAGCACTAAAATCTAGGCAGTCAAAACCACTTGCCTCTATAAGCTAGGAAACCAATTCATTCATTAAATTTTTGCCTATTTCATGAATGAATCTTCTAGAAGAGATAAATAAGTGTCAAAGTATCATAAAATTACATCATTTACATCAAGGAGGATCAAAACCCACTCCAAAAAGTCAAACCTAGTCAAAACTGCGTTTTGCTAAGCTGTAGGTGCATTTCTGTGAAAATAGCCTGATGCGTAGCGCCCTGAATCTCAACGCGTAGCGCGTCTTTGGGCATGCTTTTGAGGCATTTCCTGGAATCCAAATGAGGAAAAAGTGGGCTTTTTGGAAAGGTCTGGATGTCTACTTTCCAACCCAAGTGGAATTTCTAAATTTGGTGACCATTTTCCCCTCCAAAATTGCAATCTCCCAAGACTGCTTCCTGTGTGTCAAAAAAGTGGCAGAAAGTCATTTTTTGCATGTTTTTTGACCTTCTGGAAGCTCAAAACTTGGTGAAATTTCTTGGAAATTGCTGAGAAAGTGTAATTTGTCATTAAAAATCCAAAAATGCTGAGTTTTTGAGAAATGGACTTGCCCATCTTCAGGGTAGCGCGCGGCGCGCTATGCGTTGAGGGCAAAAACCTGTGTTTGGCACAAAAAATTCACAATTGACAAAATTTTCTCCAAATTTCTTGAAATTTGGGCTGGGAATCCCCAATCAAGTACCATGCTCAGTCAAAGAGGCTTTGGCCAAAATTTGGAGTGGATCGGGCCTTTTCCATCGTTTTAGTGCCTTGGCCAACCTCCTTGGATCTGGCGATTGTATTTTTGACATTTCTCTAAAACCATGACACCTGTACAAAAAGTGAAGGAGGTTTTTCTTCTTTGGCATGTTCTGGACAAAAACCTTTCTCAGTTTTCCAAAATTCATCTTTTATTTCTCTGAAACATCTTTTGAGTGAAACTTATCCCGATGTGTGAAACAAGGAATTTTGTCGAAATGAAGCGAAATGAAGGGGATAAGGGGCTTCTAAATTCTTGGGGAAATTTTTGGAAGTAGGGAGGGATGTTAGGAAGTAGGGAAAAGTGGAATCTCAGAGATTGAGTGAGGGGAAGGGGTCCAAAAGGGCAAAACACAGGCCCAACCTAGAAAATTGCCAAGTTGTAGCTAGAAACTAGGGTTTGTGGGAAAATGAGGAATTTGGGGAATCTCAGTGATGGGAAGTGTTTAATAAGGTACATGAAGGATAGGGGAAGGTGTATGAACATCTGGATACAAGTTTTGCCGATGATTTGTCCATCCAAGAGAAATTGCCTTCAAAACCCTAGGAGAGGGAAATGAACTTACCTAGGCTCAACTGAAGCATGAAAAAGGTATAAAATGACCCAATGGAACATGACATGATGATGAAAACCCTCTGAATGATGATAGGCTCAGCTGAATAGTGAGATAGATTGGCATTTGGGCAACTTTGAAAAGAGTGAGAGCAAACCCTAGACCTAATGCCTAGTGACCAAATTTTGCTTGAAGACTCACTGAAATGACAAAATTTGACCTTGACACTTCAAAATCATTTTGTAAGAGCACGTTTGATCACTGGAGGAAGGCTGGAAAGACTGACACTAACATTGGCTCCAATGGGGATGGTAGCTCCTTGGAGGTGCCAAGAACCACAGATCTCTGTAAGAGCTAGACAGTGCCTTCATCCATTGGGCGATGGAGTCATTGTTTGACAAACAATACAAGACTTT
The DNA here is from genome assembly GCA_031772625.1 of Pinus tabuliformis. Lineage (NCBI taxonomy): Eukaryota > Viridiplantae > Streptophyta > Pinopsida > Pinales > Pinaceae > Pinus > Pinus tabuliformis. The sequence goes on from CM062816.1 coordinate 65,266,881, forward strand.
GACTCATTTATTGACTGAAACTTGATTCAAACCGACTCAATTATGAAACCTACATGACTGAAAACTGAATCACAAATGATTCATGACTGACTTAACTAAAACAAGAACTTACAAAGCTTATTGAAGGGCAGCAGTCCATCAAGATTTGAAATCATGATGACAACCACCTGTGTTTCTTACAAGACAATATACCATCAAACTATATCAAAATGCCAATGCAACCAATCAAGCAGATGCCTTCTTGATTGGTTCTCCTGATAAGATCTTCTGGTCAACAATGAATACTGGTAACTGGGCATCCAAAAATATAGTCGACCATATTCTCCTTCATCACTGAATATTGCAATAATCACCTTCACTGTTGACTGCAACAGGGCTGCCATTGGATCTTGAAAACATGAATTTTTGCCACTGCCACCTCCTGCTGCAAGAACAAGGTGTCTTTTGCTTCAAATTCTGATCTACCTTCATCATGTGCTTCGGTAAAAGTATGCTCATGGGCTTCAAAAAAGTCTGAACAAATGGATGAGTAGATCTCCTCTTGAAATAACATTTCAAAACATGAGACATATGAGGAAGAATCTGAAATGGAATCCTGAATGGTCTGATCTTTTGTAGTTTGAATATATGGTAAGTCATCCTCATATGATATGATAGCCAGATTCTCATTACATTCATCAATCACGAGAAAAGAAATTTCAGATGTTTCGTGAAACCCAGCACTAATATTTCTATCAGCTATCATAGATTCATCCAGAGAAACCTTTTCACTTACTTGAACGAATATCTTGTCTTGTTTTTCACGGAGGCAATGAACTACCTCCTCATGAAGATCTAGTGCTGGTGAGATGAGAGCATTTAGGTTTGCTACTCCATTTTCTTCATTTGAGGCAGCCGCGACAATACAACTCTCTTTTATGAGATCCGAAACAACATGTTTTGCCTCATCACAATTTATCTCCCGATCTGATTTATCATCATCACTTTCTGAGATTGGAACATTACTTTCCTGCGTTACCTGCATGCTGTCTTCTTCTATGGACAGATCTGAAACAACATTTTCTCTTTCCTCATTTTCAACCATATGGAAATCTTCAACCTATTGATCTTGACAAGTATCCTCTAAGATTTCTGTGTGCTGCTGAAATGGATTCTCATATAGAGCCTCCATAATCTCAACGTCCATAAAATTATCATCTTCATAATATTTCTCAAGGCTTTCAATAAAAGTTGAAGCATGTTTGCAACAGTCATGAACTAAATTTAATGATGGATAAGATGCTTGATATCTTTCAATAAACAAGGCATGAAAATCCTTTAAACAGTAAATACAGGCCTGCGGCAAATTTTCATACCAGGATTGAGCTACACCTTCCAGAGTGGCCAGGAATATCTTCATCAAGCAATCTTCAGGAAAATCCACCTTCAACTTGCGAATATGCATATGAAATCTAACTAGATGTAAAGCAGCATCCTTCTTACCATCATCATTAAATATAGGCAGATTCCTTGACCAATCTACCTTTGGAATTTTATTTGGAAAACCAGGGATGTGATCTCGGCTCAAGGGAGCATATCTTCTTGTGATTCGGTCCATCTTGAAAATCTCACAGCTACTGATCTCTCTGCAGTGAAGTCACCATGAAGCATTGATCTCTGGAGTTTTCAGTGAAGGAGTTGCTAGTGAATGATTTCAGCCTTGTCAGTGTCTGATCGTTGTCCACCATCAACAATCAGATCTGAACTTGATACATGTGCTGGGGTAAAATGAAAATGAAGTGTTGTATTCACAAGCTCACGGAGATGGACTGAAGCAGCGTTTATCTACTTCCGCTTATGCAAAGCAAAAGCGTTTCGAAGGCTACCTGGCATAACTTCAGGCTCCGTCTAAGACTTATGAAACACACACATCAATCCACAAACAAATTTGTTCTCCCCAGTATGGTCGCCAATATGTTAGCGCTTGAAATTTCACCTCAGGCTGAAAAAGGTAAACTCCAAGGCAACATCAAACCACTTAGCCTCGTAGCTAGCCCTACGGGGCAGGAGAGGGCTCTCTCCGGTCTATCTCGGCAAAGATCTTCAACGGGCAGAGATAACCAATAAAGAACATTGATTTTAGGCTAGTAAACTGATAAAAAGGTTTGATTTGGGATTTTAAGGGTTTTGGTGGAAAATTGGGAAAGGCAATTTTGGGTGCGGGGATTGGACACAGTTTTCGCAGGGGGTTCTTTGGGGCAAGGTAGGAGACTGTATTGATGCCTTTGAAAGATTTGGATGGATGAGAATGACTGGTGAGGAGCTAAGGAGAGCAAGCAATCACCTTGAATTCCCCTTAAACAGATGAAAACATTGATATTAAGCAAACTTAAAAGCAGAGCATGGCAATCATGAATTCTACTTTAACACTTCATTTGCCTAATTTGCAGAAGGAAAAGTAAGAAGATGATTCACATAACAAACTTACAAGTACAAAGAGAAACACACCATCAGTACATGTAACCACAGGAATCCCAAAAAGGACTGCAAAACCCTGGTCTTTCTTCCTTTGCCAAAATTGCAGAGATACAATGAGTAATACAATAGAAGCTTTCTCCCTCAAGAGTCCAACCTCTCCAACCATGAAAATGACTAAGAAAATACATAATATAGGCAAGCTAACACCTTTCCTTGCCTCTATCTAATGCCTAAATCAGTTATGGAGAAATTGAACTTGGATATAACTAGGCCTTACAAGGACTTGTTTTCATTTTATTCAAGTCAAGTTAAGTGCCTAGAACTAATAAAGGACTTGTATGTTTCCCTAGTACAATACCTTGCTAAGACTATTCTTATGGACATAGTTGTTGCTGATATACCGCCTAAATATGGCATTTTGTTGTCTAGATCATGGGGGGGCCAAACTCCAAGGATCTTTACAACTTGACATGTCATATGCCACAATTTCAATCTTTGGACATCCTAAAAAACTGTACAGAGAGACCCTAATGAAATATGTAGTGAGTAGCCAGGCTAGGCCTCAAAACTTTCCTATATACTCTATGCATTTTGACATCGATTCTTTTATTCTGTAAAATGTTGAACCAAACCAATAAATTACTTCAAACAACATTACTTCAGAACCAAATGAAATTGTAGTTGTAGCAGAAAATCAAATTGTCCAAATTCAAGAGCTTTCAGATAAAAAAGATGATCAAGACACCTTCGTCAAAGAAGATTTTGTTCCCCCAGACAGTAAGAATTATGAACATGAAATATTATGGCTTCTTGAATTCGATGGGTCAATGAACAAACTAGGTGCAGGAGTAGGAGTGTGGATTTACAATTTAGAGAATGATCACTCAGAGGATCATGCCTACAGGTTAAACTTCAAATGCACTAACAACATGTCTGAGTACGAAGCACTTCTTTTAGACCTCAAATCGGTTAAAAGGTTAGGAGCCATAAGAGTCTCTATTATGGGAGATTCTGAGTTGGTTATAAAACAAATCAACGCTGTTTATATGACTAGAGATCCTAGGTTAGGTTTTTATAGAGGAATAGTTGTAGAAATATTAAATACTTTTTTAGAAACTAAGCTTGCAGTCATCCCAAGAAAACACAATATGCAAGCTCATAGTTTAGCTATGTTTGCCAGCACTTGTAAGTTACCATTTCAACCTAACCATCAGTACACTGCTGAGGTTAGGCACAAACCTGCTATCCCTGACAACTTGAAAAACTGGCAAGTATTCACTAATGACCAACAAATAAACAATTTTCTAACTTTAGATGAAGAATTTGTAAATAGCAACATAGATACTGACATAACATTAGATCTTGATTTTACAGATAAAATAGAAATTAACAAATTAGAAGAGGAAGATATAGGTAGATTCCATCCCACAAAGTTTACAAATTAGATATTCAAAACCTAAAGCAAATTGAAATGTTGGCATTATGATTCAGGTTTGGCGCTATGGCACAGGTGTTGTACTTGATGGCAACTCACTCAAGTGGCAAATCTCTGTTTAGGCTCTCAAAATGATAGAAAATAAGGGGTTCGCAGGAACACCGTTCAAAAGGTGCGGGCCCGCAGGCACGCCATTCAAAAAGTGTGGTCATGTCCACAGGTTACCCGAACAGAAGGTGTGAACCCCCAATACACACACTTTCATGTAGAGAAAAGAGCTCACACGTGGGAAATCCTATGGTGGTCCATGGTATTTAGTCCGACGTACATGATCCTATGGTTTTGGTCCGTGGTATAGCATCTAAATTATTGAACCCCGGTTTGGATCCCTTGTATTGGTTTTCGATGGTTTTCTCCCATGGTTTGAATAAGGGCTTGCCTATAAAAAGGAAAGGAGATCACTTGGCTAGTCACTTGTGAAATTTGAATATCTTAAGATCTGAAATTTTGGGTGATCGGTTTGAAAAGCTAGATCTAAATCAAGGTGAAATTTATAAATTGTAAGGCGAATCTATTGATAGGTCGTGATCTCTCTAGCGCATGATCAGATCTATGGATCTAACTGTCTGTGGCACATTGGAGGACTGTTAATTTGGCTCTATTCAGAGGTCCGCAGGCGATCCACAGCGCAGGTGCGGGGGTCCGCAGCGTAGCAAAAGGCGCAGGTGCGGGGGTCTGCAGCGTGCAGAAGGCGCAGGTGCGGGGGTCCACAGCGCAGCAGAAGGCGTAGGTGCGGGGGTCTGCAGTGCAGCAGGAGGGGCAGGTGCGGGGGTTCGTAGCGCAACAGAAGGCGCAGGTGCGGGGGTCCGCAGAGCAGCAGAAGGCGCAGGTGCGAAGGTACGCTGTCGGGTAGACAATGCAGGTGCGGAGCTACGCAGTCCAGACATAGAAGAACTGCGGATATTTGCAGGTTTCTATTGGTGAAGTTGTGGACTTTTCTTAAAATATTTGTCGGCTACCTTTTATCTATTGCTACAGAGTTCTAGGTTTAGATTACTGGTATTACTTTTCTGGTTACTGCATTCTGAGAAGTTATTGGGTGATTGTAAAAGGAGATTGGTTGATTCACATGTACTTGATGATTATTTGATGTTTATGGATCCAGTTTGAAAATTTATGAAAAGTGGTCCTTGGAAGAAAAGAAGTAGGTCAGCACCTACGTACTAGTAGATCAGCTAGTACAAGAGCTAAGGGGGTTGTAGCTCCCTTCCAGGAGAGACTGGAAAACGAGAGAGGGTTGTAGCTCTCAACAGGTTGCAGCCTACGTACTGGTAAAGGACTGCACCAGTACAAAATCATTGTAAAAGAAGTTTCTAATTGAAAGAAGATAGAGACATATTGCAGCAGGTGGTTTTCACCCACATTGGGTTTCCACCTTATATCTGGTGTTCTTTGGTGTGACTATATGTTTTTCTTGTTCTTGCTCATTATTATTTGGTACTGACATACAAATTAATGATCAATATCTGAAGAATAAATTAAAGTATAAATCTGGAAGATATATTGAAAAGAATTTGATAATACTGATTCACCCCCCCCCCCCTCTAAGTGTTATTTCCAACAATTGGTATCAGAGATGGTCCTTCTAAAGAAGCTTGATCACTTGAAGGAAGATCCATCATCATGAGCAACTACGAGAGAGAAGCATCTATCAGGCCACCAATTTTTGACGGGACAAACTTTGTATATTGGAAGGTAAGAGTTACTGCCTATCTTCAATCTCTTGGTACAGAAGTCTGGGACATCATAGATACAAGGTACACTTTTCCATCAGCAACTCCTACAGATCCGGCTGAGAAGAAGAAATATGAAACAAATGCAAAGGTTGTCAATACTCTATTAGGATGTCTTTCTCAATCAGAATTCGTGAAGGTTATGCAGTATAAATCCGCAAAAGAAATATGGGACAAGATTGTTATGAGCTATGAAGGATATGAACAGGTAAAACGAGAAAAACTTCAAACCCTCAGAATTCAGTATGAAAATCTCTGAATGCACAATGATGAAAGTGTGGCTAACTATTTCCTTCGTGTAGATGAGATTGTTAATTGTATGAAAAATTTGGGTGAAGAAATAAAAGAGGCTGTTGTGGTTGAAAAGGTTCTAAGATCTTTGTCCCCTAGGTTTGAATCTAAAGTTTCTGCAATAGAAGAGAAAGAGAATCTACGAAACCTTACCATGTCACAGCTGCATGGAATTTTGACTGCTTATGAAATGAGGAAAGGAGGACCATCAGACAGGAGAGAAGTAGCCTTCAAAGCTTCAGGCAAAGGAGATTAATATGAGTCCGGATATGTGTCAGATGAAGAAGAAGAATCAAATTTTGTCAAAAACCTTCAACGGGGTGTTGGATGATTCTGAGGTACGTTACCCTTCAAATGCTTTACTTGTGGAAGAGTCGGTCACTATGCTGCCAAATGTCCTCATAAGGATAAGATTGACAAGGGGAAGGAACCTGTTAGATGGAACAAGAAACAGAATGCAAATAAGAAAAGCTATTACACTCATGAAGATAGTGATGGACTTTCAAATAGTGACAAAGATGAACGAGGTAATAATTATAAACTTTTAATGGCTTTTGAAGATGATGATTACATGGATGTTATAGATGAAGAAGGTCTTTATGAAGAGATTTCTAAACTCAAAATTTGTTTAGAAGAGAAAAATGTGATTATTGATTCTTTGCAATGTTAACTGGCTGAAAGGGAAAAACATCATGAAAAATTGGAATGTGAAATTGTTGGTCTTAGAAAAGAGATTGAGAAAACAAAACCTCTTAATCTTAAATTTGTTAAAGGATCTGAAACTCTAGATGAGATTATCAATGTGCAGCGTTCTCCACTAATCAAGACAGTTCTGGGATATAATGGAGAAGCATCTCAAGCATCCACCTCAAAAAGCTATCTTGATGCAGCAAGAAGGAGCGAGCAAAGGCCTAATAGAAATCATCAGGGACAATTTACCTCAAGAATGAACAAATACTATCAAGAAAATCGGGGGAAATCTACCTTAAGGACAAACAGAAGCCACAACTAGCCACAGGTAAAAGCTTCCCTATTTGCCTCAAGAATGGATGTCAGTAGAAACTACAATCAGTTGGTTGATAGATTTGATAATCGCAGGAGTTTCTTCAATTGCCAATGTTTCTCTTGCCATAACTTTGGTCACAAAGCAGCTCAATGTGTTGTCTATAAGACAATCATGACTAGAGAAGCTCAAAAACAAAGAAGTATGATTGGAATCATGAAAAGGACCTATAACAACTTTTCCTCCCTTGAAAGTGAAATTGAATGTTCTATTTGTAATAACTTCAGTCATGAAGATTCTGAATGCAAGAGCAGGCTTCGGAAGACAACTCAGAAGGAACAAACCTCAAATGCCAGAACATGGAGAATGAAGGAACTGCAACCAGAAAGATGTGGGATAGCTTTATATGTAGAAGGACAGGAAAATCAATGGCACATCGACAGTGGATGTTCGAAGCATATGACAGGTGATAAAGAAAAACTTCAATCATATAGTGCTTTAGAAAAGGGAAAGAAAGTTTCTTTTGGAAATGATGCCCCTGCAGTCATAAAAGGAAAAGGCACTGTTCAGTTGAAAGAAAAAGTCAAAGCTGGAAATGTTATGTATGTTGATGGCTTGAAGCATAATCTACTGAGTGTTAGTCAGATGTGCGATCAAGGAACTGAGGTAATATTTCGATCAAATGGATGTAGTGTTCATGATCTTGATACAGGAAAAATACTGATCAAAGGCATAAGAACTCCAAATAATTTATACATATTTGAAGAAGGACAACAACAATGTTATTTGAGCAAAAATGATTAACACTGGTTATGGCACCGGAGGTTGGGGCATCTAAGCTTTTCACAAATAAGGAAAGCATGCAAGTACCAGGCAGTTCGTGGTCTTCCAGACATCAGAATCCCAGACAACACAATATGCAAATCATGTCAGTTTGGTAAGAAAACCAAAACTAACTTCCCTGAGAAGGAAGGATCAGCTAGCAGGCCACTTGAACTTGTCCATACTGATGTATGTGGCCCATCTAGGAAAAGGTCACCTCGAGGAAAAGAATATTTCATATTATTCATTGATGACTTTTCCAGGATGTGTTGGATAGGACTTATGATGCACAAAGGTGAAGCCTTTGAAAAGTTCAAATCTTTCAAAGCCTTGGTGGAGAACGAATCAGATCACAAAATCAAATGCCTCAGGTCTGATAGAGGAGGGGAGTTTACCTTGAATGAATTTTTCGACTTCTGCAAAGAACATGGAATAAGAAGGGAATTCTCTACAGCTAGGACTCCTTAGCAAAATGGAGTAGTGGAAAGGATGAACAGAACGGTTCAAAAAATGGTTCGTGCTATGCTTGATGAGTCTGGAACTCCCGCAACCTTCTGGGGTGAAGCTGCATTTGCTGCGGTTGTTATTCTCAACAAAACAAATGTCCGGGTGAACAGCACTCAAACTCTTCATGAGCTCTGGTATGGTGAGACTCCTTCGATAAAACATTTCAAAATTTTTGGAAGCAAATGCTATATTAAGAATAATGATGAACATCTTGGCAAATTTGAACCTAGAGCAGATGAAGGCATTCTCCTTGGTTATTCTCCCCACAACAAAGCATACAAGTGTTACAATAAAAGAATTGGAAGAATTTTTGACAGCATTGATGTAGTGGTTGATGAAGAAGGAAACATTCCTAGGCAAGTAAATTATGAAAATATCGAAGAGGATGAAGGCCATCCTTCAAATCAGACTAATGATGAAGAAGAACCTCAAGAGGCACCAGAGGAACAAATAAGGATAAAAGAGAAGACTCCATCCAGGTATGTTCAGAAGAATCATCCAGAATCTCAAATTTTGGGGCAAAAGAGGCAGGTATACAAACAAGAAGAACAATTGCAGAAGCCTCAAGCTATTTGGCATTGCTCTCCTCCACTGAACCACAAAATGTAAAAGAGGCATGCAAAGAGGAATGCTAGGTCAAGGCAATGGATGAAGAACTTGAGCAAATAAAAAAGAATAACACTTGGGAGTTGGTTCCTAGACCAAAAGATAAGAATGTTATAGGGACAAAATGGATCTTTAAAAACAAGTTGAATGAAAATGGGGAAGTGATTAGACACAAGGCCAGACTTGTTTGTAAAGGGTATGCTCAAAAAGAAGGAATAGACTTTGAAGAAACTTTTTCTCCTGTTGCTAGATTTGAGGCCATCCGAATGTTCCTTGCTCTCTCAAGCTTTCAGAAGTTCAAAGTATTTCAAATGGACGTGAAATCAGCCTTTCTAAATGGAGACTTAGAAGAAGAAGTGTACATTGAGCAACCGGATGGTTTCATTCTTGGGAATGATCCAAATCTTGTATGCATACTAAAAAAGGCTCTCTATGGTCTTAAACAGGCTCCAAGGGCTTGGTACTACCGTTTGGACAAATATCTTCATCAACAAGGTTTTTCAAAAGGATCAGCAGATAGCAATCTTTATATAAAAATTGAAAATGACAAATTGCTAATACTTGTTGTGTATGTAGATGATATTATCTTTGGCAGCAATGAAGAAGCTATGAGTCAAAGCTTTTCCTTGGTGATGCAGAAGGAATTCGAAATGTCTTTGCTTGGAGAACTGACATACTTTCTTGGATTGCAAATCCAACAAAATGAAGGCGGTATCTTTTTGTCTCAAACCAAGTACCTCAAGCAGATTTTGAAGAAGTATGGCATGGAAGATACAAAACCAATATGTACACCTATGGTTACAGGATGCAGCCTCAGTGAAAATGATGAATCTGCAGCAGTGCATCAACCAACCTATAGATCCATGATTGGAAGTCTGCTTTATTTGACAGGTACCCGACCAGATATCATGCACGCAGTGGGAATAGTTGGAAGATTTCAGGAAAATCCAAAGGAAACTCATCTTCAGGTAGTTAAGAGAATCTTCAAGTACCTTCAAGGAACTCAAAACTATGGCTTATGGTATCCTAGAGATACAGATCTCACCCTTCATGCTTATACAGATGCAGATTGGGCCGGAAGCGTGGATGACAGGAAAAGCACTAGTGGGGGTGCATTCTTCATGGGTTCCAGATTAGTATCTTGGTTCAGCAAGAAACAGAGTTCAATTGCTTTATCTACAGCTGAAGCAGAGTATGTGGCTGCTGCATCTTGTTGCACACAACTTCTTTGGATGATGCAAACCTTGCAGGACTTTCAAATCACTTGTACTCCACCTATCTCCATCCTATGTGATAATACAAGTGCTATCAGCATTTCAAAGAACCCAGTCATGCATTCAAAGACCAAGCATATACCTATCAAATATCATTTTCTTCGGGAACAAGTGCTTGAACAAAAAGTCAAGTTGGAGTATCTTCCTTCTAAGGAACAAGTTGCTGATATACTCACCAAACCACTGCCGAGGGAGACCTTTGAATACCTCAGGCAAAAGCTAGGGGTAGTTGATGCATCATCTTGTTGTTGAATATTATCTATTTCAGAGATTGTTGGTTGTACGCGAGTTTCATATGGGGTATATGCGTACATTCGCTGGTTTATGTATTGGTCAAAGACCATTTGGCACAGGTTTAGGGGGAGCATTTATTATTCTAATAATACATTGTTGGCATTATTATAGAAGATCTTGGAGGAGAAAATATAGCAAGATGCTGATCTGAATATTGCTGCTAATGTTTTGTCTCTATGTCTTATATCTCTTTTTTCAAGATCATTTATGATGTATTATGGTTCTTCTTGAAGAAATTTTCTTTTACAGATCTGCCCTATAGTCAGGGGGAGCATGATCAGCACAGCAGAGTAGAGTTTTCAGCATGATCTCAGGGGGAGCATAACCCTTTGCCCTTGATGACAAAGGGGGAGAATGACTTTGAGGATCTTGGGGTTGCCATAAAGTCCAAAGGGGGAGATTGTTGGCATTATGATTCAGGTTTGGCGCTATGGCACAGGTGTTGTACTTGATGGCAAATCTCTGTTCAGGCTCTCAAAATGATAGAAAATAAGGGGTTCGCAGGAACACCGTTCAAAAGGTGCGGGCCCGCAGGCATGCCATTCATAAAGTGTCGTCATGTCTGCAGGTTACCCGAACAGAAGGTGCGGACCCCCAGCACACGCACTTTCATGCAGAGAAAAGAGCTCGCACGTGGGAAATCCTATGGTGGTCCATGGTATTTAGTCTGACGTACATGATCCTATGGTTTTGGTCTGTGGTATAGCATCTAAATTATTGAACCCCGGTTTGGATCCCTTGTATTGGTTTTCGATGGTTTTGTCCCATGGTTTGAATAAGGGCTTGCCTATAAAAAGGAAAGGAGATCACTTGGCTAGTCACTTGTGAAATTTGAATATCTTAAGATCTGAAATTTTGGGTGTTCAGTTTGAAAAGCTAGATCTAAATCAAGGTGAAATTTATAAATTTTAAGGTGAATCTATTGATAGGTCGTGATCTCTCTAGTGCATGATCAAATCTGTGGATCTGACTATCTGTGGCACATTGGAGGACTGTTAATTTGGCTCTATTCAGAGGTCCACAGGCGATCCACAGCGTAGGTGCGGGGGTCTGTAGCGCAGCAGAAGGCGCAAGTGCGGGGGTCCACAGCGCAGCAAAAGGCGCAAGTGCGGGGGTCCGCAGCGCAGCAGAAGGCGCAGGTGCGGGGGTCCGCAGAGTAGCAAAAGGCACAGGTGCGGAGGTACGCTATCGGGTAGACAGTGCAGGTGCGGAGCTGCGCAGTCCAGACATAGAAGAGCTGCGGATATTCGCAGGTTTCTATTGGTGAAGTTGTGGACTTTTCTTAAAATATTTGTTGGCTACCTTTTATCTATTGCTGCAGAGTTCTAGGTTTAGATTACTGGTATTGCTTTTCTAGTTACTGCATTCTGATAAGTTATTGGGTGATTGTAAAAGGAGATTGGTTGATTCACATGTACTTGATGATTATTTGATGTTTATGGATCCAGTTTGAAAATTTATGAAAAGTGGTCCTTGGAAGAAAAGAAGTAGGTCAGCACCTACGTACTAGTAGATCAGCTAGTACAAGAGCTAAGGGGGTTGTAGCTCCCTTCCAGGAGAGACTGGAAAACGAGAGAGGGTTGTAGCTCTCAGCAGGTTGCAGCCTACGTACTGGTAAAGGACTGCACCAATACAAAATCATTGTAAAAGAAGTTTCTAATTGAAAGAAGATAGAGACATATTGTAGCAGGTGGTTTTCACCCACATTGGGTTTCCACCTTATATCTGGTGTTCTTTGGTGTGACTATCTGTTTTTCTTGTTCTTGCTCATTATTATTTGGTACTGACATACAAATTAATGATCAATATCTGAAGAATAAATTAAAGTATAAATCTGGAAGATATATTGAAAAGAATTTGATAATACTGATTCACCCCCCCCCCTAGTATTTATGACTAGAGATCCTAGGTTAGGTTTTTATAGAGGAACAATTGAAGAAATATTAAATACTTTTTTAGAAACTAAGCTTGCAGTCATCCCAAGAAAACACAATATGCAAGCTCATAGTTTAGGTATGTTTGCCAGCACTTGTAAGTTATCATTTCAACCTAACCATCAGTACACTGCTGAGGTCAGGCACAAACCTGCTATCCTTGACAACTTGAAAAACTAACAAGTATTCACTAATGACCAACAAATAAACAATTTTCTAACTTTAGATGAAGAATTTGTAAATAGCAACATAGATACTGACATAAAATTAGATCTTGATTTTACAGATAAAATAGAAATTAACAAATTAGAAGAGGAAGATATAGATAGATTCCATCCCAAAAAGTTTACAAAATCAGATATTCAAAACCTAAAGCAAATTGAAATTGATGAGATAATTGATGAAGAGTCTGAAATTGTCTTTCTCAAAGACAATTTTTTACCCAAAGGATTAACTCCTTTGGAGGATTTGTTTGATTCAAACGATGTCCCTAGAAAGCTGAAAATGGAACCCTTAAAATCAGACATAGAGGAGTGTAACATAGGCTCTGAGGAAGATCCTAAATTGATAAAACTTTCAAAGTCTTTACCTCCTAATGAAAAAGTGAAATACATAGAACTGCTAAAAGAATTCCAAGATGTTTTTTCTTGGAGTTATGAGGACCTCAAGTCCTATGACACCAGCATAATACAACACACTATCCCCCTAAAAGAAAACTAGAAACCTTTTAGACAGAAGCTTAGAAGGATTAATCCTATTCTATTGCCTTCTATTGAAAAGGAAATCAAAAGAATGTACGAAGCCAAGATCATAGCACCAATTAGATTCTCTGATTGGGTTTCTAATTTGGTACCCACAAGAAAGAAAACTGGTGAAATTAGACTGTGTTGACCTTAGGAATCTCAATAAAGTTTCACTCAAGGATAACTACCCTCTTCCCAAAATGGATCACATATTACAAAGGGTAGTAGGTTCGACCAGAATCTCGTTGTTAGATGGGTTTTCTGGTTATAACCAGATTTTAGTCCACCCAGATGATTAGGCAAAAACTGCATTCACCACTCCTTGGGGCACTTTCATGTATGTGAAGATGTCTTTTGGGTTAAATAATGTAAGGGCCATGTTTCAAAGAGCTATGGATATAGCTTTTGCTAAGGAAATCCATGACTTCCTTGTAATATACTTAGATGATATCACAGTATTCTCTAAATCTAATGAACAACACCTAGATCATCTAAGGCAGGTCTTCACCAAGTGTAGGAAGTATGGAATTTCTTTGAATCCTAAAAAATCTTTATTTGGGTTGGAAGAGGGAAAACTATTAGGCCACATAATCTCTAAAGATGGTATCCAAATAGATCCTACAAGAATTGAAGCCATCTTACAGATACCACATCCTAGGAGCATCAGAGAACTACAAGCCTTTTTAGGTAAAATAAACTTTCTTAGAAGATTTATTTCTAACTTAGCAGAACTAATTAGATTATTAAATAACATGTTGAAGAAAGATTCGACTATTAAATGGACACTTGAGGCTAAGAGGTCTTTTGAAGATATTAAGCTAGCCTTGACACAAACACCAGTTCTAATCAGTCCAATGTTTGATAGGGATTTCATTATATTTTCTTTCGCCTCAGAACACACAATTGCTGCAGTCCTACTGCAGAAGAATGATCAGGGTTTTGAACAACCCATTGCCTTCTTTAGCAAAGCCCTGAGGGATGCACCTTTAAAGTACAATATAATGGAAAAGCAAGCTTTTTCTCTAGTCAAAGCCATCAAAGATTTCAGAGTTTACATCCTATATTCTCATGTAATAGCTTATGTTCCCAATGTTGTAGTCAAAGACATCCTAACACAGGATGGTCTAGATGGGAAGAGAGGGAAATGGATAGCTACTATATTAGAATATGACTTAGAAATTAAACCTACAAAATTGATCAAAGGCCAAGGTTTAGCCAAGCTCATGGCTGAATCGAACTGTCAGGCCCTAGACATAAATTTTATTGCAGAATTGGATAATGAAGAGGAGATGGTGACTCCACTGATCAGCTAGGCCTTTACTGACTCACCATGGTATGCTGACATTATATACATTCCACAAAATTGACAAGCTCCTCCTAAATTATCCAAGACTAAAAGTAGGTTCTTAAAAATGAAATCTTTGAAGTTTTGCATATTTGACAATGCTTTATTTTGGAAAAATTACGAAGGCATCCTTCTTAACTATTTATTAAAAGAAGAATTTGACAAAATATTACAGGAGTTTCATGCAGGTGACTGTGGGGGACATATTTACTGGAAAACCACAACTAACAAGATCCTAAGAGCCAGTTTTTATTGGCCCTCTCTATTTTCTGATGTAAAGAAATTTGTAACCTCATGTCATAAATGTCAAATTTTTAAAGGAAAGAAAAAAAATTTACCATTACCCTTGAAGCCAATATCTGCTAAAGCACCATTTCAACAGTGGGGTCTTGACTTCATTGGTGAAATCCATCCACCTTCCTCTGCCCAGCATAAATGGATTCTCACTGCTACAGATTACTTTACCAAATGGATAGAAGCCATACCCTCAAGACAAGCCACTGATACTATCATAATAAACTTCCTTGAGGCCAACATTCTGTCCAGATTCAGATGCCCCACCAAAATCATCACTGACAACGCAACAACTTTCAAATCCAAGAGAATGATTGATTTCTGTAACAAATATCATATAATCCTAGGTCACTCCATGGCCTATTATCCCCAAGGAAATGGACTAGTAGAGTCTTCCAACAAGAGCTTAGTGAATATCACCAAAAAATTGTTGGAGGATAACAAGAAAAAACTAGAACAAGAAGCTAGTAAATGCCTTGTGGGCAAATAGGCTGACCACAAAGAAATCCATTAGCACCATTCCTTATCAATTAGTTTATGGAATGGAGGTTGTTTTCCCATCTTTCTTGGGAACAACAACGATGAAATTACTCCAAGAGGTGCAAGTTGAGCCAAATGATATTCAAAGGAGAATCAACCAGACAATTCACTTACAGTAGACCAGGGAAGAAGTGTATATCAGATCCCAAGTTGTGCAGGAAAGGATCAAGAAAGCTTTTGACAAAAGGACTAAGGTAGAAGATTTTTACCTAGGAGATAAAGTTTTGAAATGGGACTCAAGAAGGGAGGATAAAGGTAAACATGGGAAGTTTGACTTCCTATGGAAAGGCCCTTATATCATTTATGCTTTTAGGGGCAATAATGTTTTTTTCCTCAAAGAATTGGATGGCACAGAAGTAGAAGGAGGACCAGTTAATGGTCGAATGCTTAAGCACTACATAGATCCTAGTTACTGATTTCACTAATCACTTGTACATATTCTATTTTTCAAAAAGTTTAGTGTTGATTGGATGGTAATTTTTGGAGTTGATGTTGGCATTATGGCACAGGTTTGGAGCTATGGCACAGGTGTTGTCCTTGATGGCAACTCTCTCTGGTGACAGATCTCAGTTCAGGCTTTCAGAATGAAGGAAAATACATATACGCAGGTTCACCTAGACTAAGGCATGTATACACGCGGGTTAGACGTTACAAAGGCGCATATGCGTATACACGCACTTTCACACAAGGAAAAGCGCGTATATGTTGGAGAACTTACCTTTGTTCTGTGGTAGTTAGTCCTTGGTATTTGAACCTATGGTTTTGGACCATGGTATCTCGTCAGAAGTGGTGATCCCAAGTATTGGGTCCATAGTATTGTGTTATTATGGTTTTGAACCATGGTATTGTGAAAGGCCTAAGACTATAAAAGAGGAAGGAGATCATTTGGCAAAGGATCATTTGAATTAATTGAATATCTAATAAGTACTAGATCTAAAATATTGGTGATTGGGGTTATGGTGCAGATCTGGATCTGAATGAAGGAGGAACCTTAGAGCAAAGAGAAGGATAAGTTCTATTGATGGGTCATAATCTTAAGGCTTGAATGATAGTATCTTTGTATGATTTTGATCTGTTATATGTGGCGCAGGCTTGATCTATAAATCTAATAATCTGGGTTAATTACTGTCTGAATATTTGAAAGAGTGAATTATCCTTTATAGATCTGTACGTAGGTTTAGTGAAGTGAAGGCGCATATACACGCTGGTTCAATGAATACAAACAGCGTATATGCAGAAATTCTTGATGATTGATTGATGTTCATGGATCCAGTCTGAAAATTTATGAAACATGGTCCCTGGAAGAAAGAGAAGGTTGTAGCCTTTTGTAGGCCAGCACCTATGTACTAGTATCTTGGCTAGTGCAAGAGCTAAGGGGGTTGTAGCTCCCTTCCAGGAGAAGCTGGAGAACGAGAGAGGGTTGTAGCTCTCTGCAGGTTGTAGCCTGTGTACTGGTAAAGGACTGCACCAGTACATTGTAAAAAGAAGTTTCCAATCAAAAGAAGATAGAGATGAATTGCAGCAGGTGGTTTTCACCCACATTGGGTTTCTACCTTATATCTTGTGTGTGATTGTCTTCTGCTCTGTTTTACTGTTTCTAGTTACTGGTTATTTAATTCTGATACACAGATTAACAATCAACATCTAAAAGATAAAGTAAATTATAAGTTTGCATTGTATACACGGGTTTCCTTCTACATAGATGCGTATATATGCGGATTTAATTAACTGAAGTAGCGTATATTATCTGGATTTGAAAAAGGGAATATTTGACTTGATAATACTGATTCACCCCCCCCCCCCTCAGTATTATTTCCAACAATTGGTATCAGATATGGTCCTTCTGAAGAAGCTTGATCGCTTGAAGGAAGATCCATCATCATGAGAAACTACGAGAGAGAAGCATCAATCAAGCCACCAATATTTTATGGGACCAAGTTCGTCTATTGGAAGGTAAGAGTCACAACCTATCTGCAATCTCTTGGTACAGAAGTCTGGGATATCATAGATACAGGGTACACTTTTCCATCAGCAACTCCTACAGATCCGGCTGAGAAGAAGAAATATGAAAAAAATGCAAAGGCTATCAATACTCTATTAGGATGTCTATCTCAATCAAAATTCTTGAAGGTTATGCAGTATAAATCCG
The DNA here is from genome assembly GCA_031772625.1 of Pinus tabuliformis. Classification (NCBI taxonomy): domain Eukaryota; kingdom Viridiplantae; phylum Streptophyta; class Pinopsida; order Pinales; family Pinaceae; genus Pinus; species Pinus tabuliformis. The sequence continues at coordinate 65,284,368 of CM062816.1, forward strand.
CGAAAGAAATATGGGACAAGATTGTTCTGAGCTATGAAGGAGATGAACAGGTAAAACGAGAAAAACTTCAAACCCTCAGAATTCAGTATGAAAATCTCAGAATGCACAATGATGAAAGTGTGGCTAACTATTTCCTTCGTGTAGATGAGATTGTTAATTGTATGAAAAATTTGGGTGAAGAAATAAAAGAGGCTATTGTCGTTGAAAAGGTTCTAAGATCTTTGTCCCCTAGGTTTGAATCTAAAGTTTCTGCAATATAAGAAAAAGAGAATCTACGAAACCTTACCATGTCACAGCTGCACAGAATTCTGACTGCTTATGAAATGAGGAAAGGAGTACCATCAAACAGGAGAGAAGCTGCCTTCAAGGCTTCAGGCAAAGGAGATTACTATGAGTCAGGACACATGTTAGAAGAAGAAGAAGAATCAAATTTTGTCAAAAACCTTCAACAGGGTGTTGGACGATTCCGATGTAAGTTACATTTCAAATGCTTTGCTTGTGGAAGAGTCAGTCACTATGCTACCAAATGTCCTCATAAGGATAAGATTGACAAGGGGAAGGAACCTGTTAGATGGAACAAGAAACAGAATGCAAATAAGAAAAGCTATTACACTCATGAAGATAGTGATGGACTTTCAAATAGTGACGAAGATGAACGAGGTAATAATTATAAACTTTTAATGGCTTTTGAAGATGATGATTACATGGATGCTATAGATGAAGAAGGTCTTTATGAAGAGATTTCTAAACTAAAAATTTGTTTAGAAGAAAAAAAATGTGATTATTGATTCTCTACAATGTCAACCGGCTGAAAGGGAAAAACATCATGAAAAATTGGAATGTGAAATTGTGGGACTTAGAAAAGAGATTGAGAAAACTAAAGCTCTTAATCTTAGATTTGTTAAAGGATCTGAAACTCTAGATGAGATTATCAATGTGCAGCGTTCCCCACTAATCAAGATAGGTCTGGGATATAATGAAGAAGCATCTCAAGTGCAGAAACCATCCACCTCAAAAAGTTATTTTGATGCAGCAAGGAGGAATGAGAAAAATCCCAACGGAGATCACCAGGTAAAACAGGGACGATTTACATCAAGAATAAACAAATACTACCAGGTAAATTGGGGGCAATCCACCTTAAGGATGAACAAAAGCTACAACCAACCACAAGTAAAATCTTCTCAATTTGCCTCAAGAATGGATGACAATAGAAACTACAATCATTTGGCTGGTAGATTTGATAATCGCAGGAGTTTCTTCAATGGCCAATGTTTCTCTTACCATAACTTTGGCCACAAAGCAGCTCAATTTTTTTCCTATAAAACAATCATGACTAGAGAAGCTCAAAAACAAAGAAGTATGACTGGAATCACGGAAAGGACCTATAACAACTTTTCCACCCTTGAAAATGAAATTGAATGTTCTATTTGTAATAACTTCTGTCATGAAGATTCTAAATGCAGGAGCAGGTTTCGAAAGACAACTCAGAAGGAACAAATCTCAAGTGCCAGAACATGGAGAATGAAGGAACCGCAACCAGAAAGATGTGGGATAGCTTTATATGCAGAAGGATAGGAAAATCAATGGTACATCGACAGTGGATGTTCAAAGCATATGACAGGTGATAAAGAAAAACTTCAATCATATAGTGCTTTAGAAAAGGGAAAGAAAGTTTCTTTTGGAAATGATACCCCTGCAGTCATAAAAGGAAAAGGCACTGTTCAGTTGAAAGAAAAAGTCAAAGCTGGAAATGTTTTGTATGTTGATGGCTTGAGGCATAATCTACTGAGTGTCAGTCAGATGTGCAATCAAGGAACTAAGGTAATATTTTGATCAAATGGATGTAGTGTTCATGATCTTGACACAGGAAAAACAGTGATCAAAGGCATAAGAACTCCAAATAATTTATACATATTTGAAGAAGGATAACAACAATGCTATTTGAGCAAGAATGATGAACACTGGTTATGGCACCGGAGGTTGGGGCATCTAAGCTTTTCACAGATAAGGAAAGCATGCAAATACCAGGCAGTTCGTGGTCTTCTAGACATCAGAATTCTAGAGAATACAATATGCAAATCATGTTAGTTTGGTAAGCAAATCGGAACTAACTTCCCTGAGAAGGAAGGATCAGCTAGCAAGCCTCTTGAACTAGTCCATATAGATGTATGTGGTCCATCTAGGAAAAGGTCACCTCGAGGAGAAGAATACTTTATATTATTCATTGACGACTTCTCCAGGATGGTTTGGATAGGACTTATGAAGCACAAAGATGAAGCATTCGAAAAATTCAAATCTTTCAAAGCCTTGGTTGAAAACGAATCAGATCACAAAATTAAGTGCCTCAGGTCTGATAGAGGTGGGGAGTTTACCTCAAATGAATTTTTCAATTTTTGTGAAGAACATGGAATAAGAAGGGAATTCTCTACAGCTAGGACTCCTCAGCAAAATGGAGTAGTGGAAAGGATGAACATAATGGTTCAACAAATGGCTCGTGCTATGCTTGATGAGTCTGGAACTCCCACAACCTTCTGGGGTGAAGCTGCATTTGCTGCGGTTGTTATTCTCAACAAAACAAATGTCCGGGTGAACAGCACTCAAACTCCTCATGAGCTCTGGTATGGTGAGACTCCTTCGGTAAAACATTTCAAAATTTTTGGAAGCAAATGCTATATTAAGAATAATGATGAACATCTTGGCAAATTTGAACCTAGAGCAGATGAAGGCATTCTCCTTGGTTATTCTCCCCACAGCAAAGCATATAAGTGTTACAATAAAAGACTTGGAAGAATTGTTGACAGCATTGATGTAGTGGTTGATGAAGAAGGAAACATTCCTAGGCAAGTAAATTATGAAAATATCGAAGAGGATGAAGACCATCCTTCAAATCAGATTGATGATGAAGAAGAACCTCAAGAGACACCAGAGGAACAGATAAGGATACAAGAGAAGACTCCATCCAGGTACGTTCAGAAGAATCATCCAGAATCTCAAATTTTGGGGCAGAAAGAGGCAGGTATACAAACAAGTAGAACAATTGCAGAAGCCTCAAGCTATTTGGCATTACTCTCCTCCCCTGAACCACAAAATTTAAAAGAGGCATGCAAAGATGAATGCTGGGTCAAGGAAATGGATGAATAACTTGAGCAGATCGAAAAGAATAACACTTGGGATTTGGTTCCTAGACCAAAAGATAAGAATGTCATAGGGACAAAATGGATCTTTAAAAACAAGTTGAATGAAAATGGGGAAGTGATTAGAAACAAGGCCAGACTTGTTTGTAAAGGGTATGCTCAACAAGAAGGAATAGACTTTGAAGAAGCTTTTGCTCCCGTTGCTAGACTTGAGGCCATCTGAATGTTCCTTGCTCTCTCAAGCTTTTAGAAGTTCAAAGTATTTCAAATGGACGTGAAATTAGCCTTTCTGAATGGAGACTTAGAAGAAGAAGTGTCACCAGATGGTTTCATTCTTGGGAATGATCCAAATCTTGTATGCAGACTAAAAAAGGCTCTCTATGGTCTTAAACAGGCTCCAAGGGCTTGGTACTACCGTTTGGACAAATATCTTCATCAATAAGGTTTTTCAAAAGGATCAGCAGATAGCAATCTTTATATAAAAATTGAAAATGACAAATTGCTAATACTTGTTGTGTATGTAGATGATATTATCTTTGGCAGCAATGAAGAAGCTATGAGTCAAAGCTTTGCCTTGGTGATGCAAAAAGAATTTGAAATGTCCTTGCTTGGAGAACTGACATATTTTCTTGGATTGCAAATCCAACAAAATGAAGGCGGTATCCTTTTGTCTCAAACCAAGTACCTCAAGTAGATCCTGAAGAAATATGGCATGGAAGATGCAAAACTAGTATGTACCCCTATGGTTACAGGATGCAGCCTCAGTGCAAATGATGAATCAGCAGCAGTGCATCAACCAACCTATAGATCCATGATTGGAAGTCTTCTTTATTTGACAGGCACTCGACCAGACATCATGCATGCAGTGGGAGTAGTTGGAAGATTTCAGGCAAATCCTAAGGAAACCCATCTTCAGGCAATGAAGAGAATTTTCAAGTATCTTCAAGGAACTCAAAACTATGGCTTATGGTATCCTAGAGATACAGATCTCACTCTTCATGCTTATACAAATGCAGATTGGGCTGGAAGCGTGGATGACAAAAAGAGCACAAGTGGTGGTGCATTCTTTATGGGTTCCAGATTAGTATCTTGGTTCAGCAAGAAACAGAGTTCGATTGCTTTATCTACAACTGAAGCGGAATATGTGGTTGCTGCATCTTGCTGCACTCAACTCCTTTGGATGATGCAAACCTTGCAGGATTTTCAAATCACTTGTACACCACCTATCTCCATCTTATATGATAATACAAGTGCAATCAGCACTTCAAAGAACCCAGTCATGCATTTAAAGACCAAGCACATACCGATCAAGTATCACTTTCTCCGGGGACAAGTGTTGGAACAAAAGGTCAAATTGGAGTATGTTCCTTCTAAGTAACAAGTTGCTAATATTCTCACCAAACCATTGCCCAGGGAAACTTTTGAATACCTCAGACAGAAGCTGAGAGTAGTTGATGCATCATCTTGCTGTTAAAACTTGTCTCTTTCAGAGAAAAATGGGTGTACGCGAGTTGCCTGAGGAGGATCCGCGTACATACGCCAATTTGTGCAGAGACAGTCGCGTATATGGAGGCTTGATGGATATTAGTAGGGACAGGCTCTGGTTGAAGATAGTCTGATATGTGTCTGACAGAGACCATTTGGCACAGGTTCAAGGGGAGCAGATAAACTTCTAATGATGCATTGTTGGCATTATCTTAGAAGCTTTTGGTTCTAGTTCACAACTGTTGTTGGTTTCAGGTGGAACAAATGCAAAGGGAAAACAGAAGGAAATCATGGTTGCTGATCTAAATAGGTGATTGACAGATGCTGCTGATATCAGTTATTGGTGACTTTCATAAGTCTTGCTCTAGATATTTCGTCTCTATGTCATGTATCTCTTTTATGGTGTCAAGGTCATGTAACGGCCTATTTTGGTTTCCCCACTATGCCTGGGATGAAGATGTAATGTACTTGGTTGTCATATGTAAATTTCTGATGTATCCCCACTTGGTTGGCTGGATGATCCTCACTTAGTTGGATGATGGATGTATGTTTTGAGTCCTTTGGTGATAGGAAGGTCTTTTATGATGTATATGTCATGGTTCTTCTTGAAGAACATCTTTTTGCAGATCTTGCCTATAGTCAGGGGGAGCATGGTCAACACAGTAGGGCAGAGATTTCAGCATGTACTTAGGGGGAGCACAACCCTTTGCCCTTGATGAAAAAGGGGGAGAATGACTTTGAGGATCTTGGGGTTGCCATCAAGTCCAAAGGGGGAGATTGTTGGCATTATGGCACAGGTTTGGAGCTATGGCATAGGTGTTGTCCTTGATGGCAACTCTCTCTAGTGATAGATCTCAGTTCAGGCTTTCAAAATGAAGGAAAAGACATATACGTAGGTTCACCTAGACTAAGGTGTGTATACAAGCGGGTTAGACGTTACAAAGGCACGTATGCGTATACACACACTTTCACGCAAGGAAAAGCGTGTATATGTTGGAGAACTTACCTTTGGTCCGTGATAGTTAGTCCTTGGTATTTGAACCTATGGTTTTGGACCGTGGTATTGTGAAAGGCCTAAGACTATAAAAGAGTAAGGAGATCATTTGGCAAAGGATCATCTGAATTAATTGAATATCTAATAAGTACTAGATATGAAATATTGGTGATTGGGGTTATGGTGTAGATATGGATCTGAATGAAGGAGGAACCTTAGCGCAAAGAGAAGGATAAGTTCTATTGATGGGTCATAATCTTAAGACTTGAATGATAGTATCTTTGTATGATTTTGATCTGTTATATGTGGCGCAGGCTTGATCTATAAATCTGATAATCTGGGCTAATTATTGTCTGAATATTTGAAAGAGTGAATTATCCTTTATAGATCTGTACGCAGGTTTAGTGAAGCGAAGCCACGTATACACGCTGGTTCAGTGAATACAAACAGCGTATAAGCAGAAATTCTTGATGATTGATTGATGTTCATGGATCAAGTCTGAAAATTTATGAAACGTGGTCCCTGGAAGAAAGAGAAGGTTGTAGCCTTTTTTAGGCCAGCACCTACGTACTAGTATCTTGGCTAGTGCAAGAGCTAAGGGGGTTGTAGCTCCCTTCAAGGAGAAGCTGGAGAACGAGAGAAGGTTGTAGCTCTCTGCAGGTTGCAGCCTGCATACTAGTAAAGGACTGCACCAGTACATTGTAAAAAGAAGTTTCTAATTAAAAGAAGATAGAGACGAATTGCAGCATGTGGTTTTCACCCACATTGGGTTTCCACCTTTTATCTTGTGTGTGATTGTCTTCTGCTCTATTTTACTATTTCTAGTTACTATTTATTTAATTCTGATACACAGATTAACAATCAACATCTGAAAGATAAAGTAAATTATAATTTTTCATTGTATACATGGGTTTCCTTCTACATAGTTGCGTATATACGCGGATTTAATTAACTGAAGTAGCATATATTATCTGGATTTGAAAAAGGGAATATTTGACTTGATAATACTGATTCACCCCCCCTCTCAGTATTATTTCCAACAATTGAAGCTCGAAGAGAAGGCCCTAAGCTTCAAAAGTTTCACTGTCATAAATAGCAATAATGCAGAAAAGTGAAAAGGGAAAAGTTACAGAGTAATATCACAGTAATTCAGAAGGCCATTGATCTACTAGTTCTTGACATTTCACTAGGAAATTCCATCCCCAAGTGTAGCCATGGTTAGGTTCCTATACCAATAGGAGTCATAATTTTTGAATGGCTGAGATTAAACCTGTAATATGTACAGACCTGTTGGGTACCAAATTGGGCTATCTTTATGTTGCATTTCCATCACACTTTTTGACATTTTTGCACTTATTTACCCATTTTTACTATGCTAAATCTACAAGGTAAATAGCCCTATCTTGTATATTGGAATATTTTATTAATGAAGTAAAGTCACGGGGTTTTACCTATTCGCAGCATTAAAAGGTATGTTTGACCGCAGATCTGGAGAACGGGAACCATTACTTCAGCATCCTGCAGCAAATCCGTGATTCACAATAACAACCAGCCATAAGGAGGCCACACAACTGGAGTCGCAGTTCCCTGAACCATTCTTGGACCTCTTGCTTATCTTGTTTATCTGGCATTGGTGCCATTCCAACTAATGTACATTTCTGGGTATACAGTTACCAGGTTTTGGAGAAATATTTCGTTCTCCATCGCTGTGTATAAAAGACAGATTATTCTTGTAATTTGGGGATGCCCCATTGATATTGTAATTGCCCTTTTTAGATTAATAAAGTATCATCTATTTTGTTGTTCCAATCTTCGTTGTGACTAACGCAACCCTGATCAGAGAGCTAGGCCCGCTCTTCTGGTCAGGTGTTGTGTCTTTCTGTGTGTGTTATTTATTAGTTTATGGTTGTTGTTACAGTTCTTTAATTCCTATAATTGCTTTTCTAGAGTTGTATTTAGTTTAGTTTCACGGAAATTCTTTGAATCTTAATCGTGAACCCTTGGTCCGAACGGATTGTGCTATGCCCCTGCATATACCTTGCATGTTGCCTTGAAAGGATACGCACCCGGATTGATAAATTAATGTAGGAATAGGGTGAATAAATCGTTCATACCTAGACCCCAACAATACCTTTTCTTTCTACAAATGTTTTCCATATTCAAAAAATTAAAAAATGTAAAGAGGGTATGTCCTAAAAGAAAAATCAAAGGACAAAAAGAATAAAAAAGGTCAAAAAAGATGAAAAAATGAACCCTTAGAAAAGAAAAGACCATGAAAGTGTGCAAGTCAAAATACCACTCCTAGTTACTTTTGATGTAGAATAAATGTTTGTGTGCAGCTTGTTACCTTTGCCACAATCCATGATAGTCAAAATGCTTAAACTTGACTATTTCATGCTTATAGATAGAGAATAAAATCTAACCAAACAATGTAATCTTGGCAGATAATTAGATTAGGTAGAGTGAATAAAAGGAGCTCAATTGTTTAATCTGAGCCCTTGGGTGTAATAAGGTTAGACTTAGTTAGATTACTATTATAAAAGAAAAGAAAAATTTTTGATAAGGGTTTGCTAGCTTAAGTGCACCCTAATAAAGAGAAGTAAAAATGGTAGAATGAGTAGGTGGGTAAGTAGAAGAAAGGTTGCATAATTGTGATGATTTTTAGATAAAATCATATTGATCACCTTCATCATCAAAGTTCTAAGTATGGATGAAAACTGGACATGCATCAAGTCCACAAAGTCAAATTGATTAACTTCCCTCACTCATTACACCTTTCACTTAACTAATTTCCAATAAAAATCCTTAAGTACCCAAAATATTAATTCAAAGGGGCTCAAAGAATTTCTCGGACTTCTGGAGGGATCGAACCCTTGGCACAATGACTTATAGGTCCTAAGTACTAAAAATCCCCTCATAAACATTCACCCCTTTCAATTCACTCATATCTCCAAACAAAGCCCCTTTCCTAAGAAAGACCCATTTTCCTAAGGAAAAGTCACTTTCCCCTAATAAACCCATTTTTCTAAGGATAAAACCTTGTTATCCTAGAAGAAGTGATCACCCCCATGAAAAAGACCCCTTTTCTCAAAAAACCCAAAAATACTTTTAGCCTAAGTCATAATATATGTGTGCTAGAGCAAACAAAGGCAATAGATACATTATACTTGGCGCTTTTTCATTCTCTGCCATTATCATATTAATTTCCAACAATTATATGTATATTAAATCCCAAAGAAATAACCCTTCCCCATATATGTTATAAATAAATCCTTAATATTAATACCCCTCCCGAAAGTTTGAAATATAAACCTTATAATAACCCAGACCCAACTAATGAGTTAATTAATCGATCAGCGATTGATTAATAATCAAACCCTCCACCAACAAAATCACCCCTGATGCCCTAAACCAACCTTAAACCATCATTTGATTAAACCCACCACGCTTAAATGTTAGTCGGGCCCATCCATTACCCTTCATACAAAATCCCCACCTCGATCACCGTGTGATCGCCTTCCCTTTAATCCAACTATTGTTAAACATATCGGGCAGCCTCCAACACCCGAACTTTACTCACCCGATATGCACTGTTTTCCTTTGGTCCTCGATGCTACGTGGCTCTCAATGAGTTGGATCCGGCAACCTCCCCCCGAAACCACCTAGCCCACAAATGTAGTGCGAAACAAACCCGCTTACCGCCTCCCGCTAAACGACAAAGCCATCACATCCCCCACTAAAAGCCAAAAGTACTTTTCCCCATGTGCCAACCAAATCATTGACTTTGTGAATAAAACCAAAAAAACCTTATTATTTTTGTTTTATCATGAAAAGAACACTCCAGACCTCCATGCACGTGACTGACGATGTCCACTCGCCAACCTACGTCCAACCACCAACCTGAAGAAACCACTGAACTCCCAGTCAACCCTCCAGTTCACGTAGACCTTCTGCAACCATGCATAGTCACCCGTCAACCCATTCAGAGCCAAAATTCCATGAAATTCCAGGTATTTATCCAAATTTACCAAAAACCCTGTCTCATTTCTGAACCAGTTACTCAATTGCTTAGAATTATTAAGTAATTAAGTGAAAGAATTGCCCTGCGACCCCAAAACTACTTTGTATTTAAACCAAATTGCCCCAATTGACTGAAAACCCTTTTCCCCATTCTTAAATCCACAAGAACTAAGAATGGCCACTCCAGTTGCTATGGATGTTCGACCAATTTCAACTCCCCATCTGGATTTAGACCATCTCCCTTTGGCGGACAAAGACTTCCAAATCAAGGACACCTCTATCCATGAATCCCCACTGAAATTATGCTGCTAGTATAGAGACCAATACCTAAACCATGCAGACAAAATAGGTCTTTGGGAGTCTAATTTACCCAAGTACCAATTCCCTCCAGTACATATCTTTCCCGAAATTGTCCATTATTTCCATACAAACTATAGTCCCAGCCAAAGAGCAGTGATGTCCCCTGACCATACTGTACTTTTTACTATCACTACTAAATCCATCAATGAAATGTTGCAGTTGCAACCAGGACAAAATCTGACCCCCATTTCCATTGGAGACCTACTAGACAAATTCCCCAAGATTACCCCTACCAGACTTGCTGAAATATTCCAAAACTTTATTGTGGAAGAGAAAAATATTCCAAAGGATCCTCCCACATACATGTGGACCATATTTTCTAAACTTGGTCAAGACATTGTTTCAATGATATCTAGTGTCTTAGGCTATACTACCAGTGAGTATATTAATGAAATCATTCTAGCCTTCATGTCCATCTTCACTCTAGGACAACCCCCTGCCATCATATATTACTATGCCAAATTCATAGCAGATAAAATGCATGATCAATTCTTAAGAATGAACAATGAAAGAGTATTCAAGTATTCCTCAATTCTGTACCACCTTTTCTTATATTATCAAGCTGATAAATTCCCATTTACTCTTCAAAAACTTGATACCAAAGGAAACCCTAGGTCAGTAGTCTTCTGGACTCCTCTGATCCACAAATTTGAATCACCATATCCATACATAGACTTCATAGATCTTTTTGTACATCCTGTAGTGACCATGCTGCTAGGAAGTCCTCCTCCAAGAATCAGTTCAGATATCAGGAGGATCCTACAGCTTTCAAAACAACACAAAGTGGGAGATTGGTACTTGTACCAAAATCACACTGAAATTAGGATCTATGGCTGTGAGTTAGCACCATACAAGTTACCCAAATACCTCCCAATGAGGTTATTTGCTCTAGAGTACTACAGACAGATAATCAACTCAGATGAGGTACATTTTGTGAAAGCCAAAAATAAGTCTCAACTCAGAATCAAAGATCAACTAGGCCCCTTTGTGTGCAATAGTTGAGAAGTTGGAAGAGAAGCAGAAGAAATCCTTCAAAGGCTCAAACTGAAACAAAGCTTCATATGGAGATATGACCCCTTTGATTTCATCTACAATAGAAGACAGAAAAAAAAGTTGTCTTCCTATATCCACCACAGAATCCCTGAGATAGAAAAATATGCAAATCATTTGGAATGGGTGGATAATAATCTAGTAGACAGAGATAGCACTGAAGTTGTTGTTGAAAATGCATTAATTGATCTAGAGAGGAGGCTTGATGAAGGTTCTTTCATACAGGTGCTAGGAGAATCTCAAGCACAAAGGGAATCACAGGCACATAGTGAACAACAAGCAAAAGAAAGACCCCAAGTGCAAGAAGAGTCAGAACAACCAGACTTATCAAAAGAATTGACTCAAACAAAACTACCAAAGCCCATCATGAGTACTCCCCCTATCATGCTGACTCCTCTCAATGAAGAGAGAAACCTCAAAAGAGACAGGGAGGAGGCCACTCCTTCAATTAGAGCCATTTCACAAACATATGTCAAAAAGCAATGGTTAAATCCTTTCTCCGAGAAAGAATTCACAAAAGAAATAGTTGGAGGTACAAGCACAGAAAGAGAAGGGTGTAGGCATGCTACTCCCTCTAGAGGAACACAAGAACCTTCCACATCACATGCTCAGATGTTGGAAAAACAACAAAGTGTGGAAGTGTCCTCATTAAGGATTCCAGCTGACCAAGACCAGGATATCAGAGAAAAGTACAAGGAAATAAAGGCCAGGAATGAAAGGTTAAAATCCAAAAGCTATGCATAGTACCTCAAAATGGATCCCACCAACCAAACAAGGCTTATGTTAGCCTTTGATGTGAAAGAAGGAAAAATGTAGATGACTTTCCTAAAGCCCACCACTCAACAGCCTAGATCAACAACTGACTACCAGAAGACAGATTTTGAAGTGCTGGCAAAGGACATACATCCTATTGACCAGATTGAATTGCATAAACAGACAGGAGAGATGGTATATTCCACGTTGACAAGCAAAGCCATTGCAGCCCACCAGTTACAGAATTCGCTGAATAATATATCAGCACAGTTTCAACTAGAAAAGGCCTCCTCACAGGCCAAGGATACCAAAATCAAGTCCTTGGAGGACTTAATCATAGAGTTGGGACATGATCCCAAAGATGTGAAAGCTGTCGAAAGGTTAATTAAAAATAAGAATGATGGCATAGCTGCTTTGAAAAAGCAACTCAAAATTCCACGTCTTCATCATACACAAGCAACAGAAGTCTTAGAAACTCAGAAGGAACAAGAAGAGCTTATGGACTTGATCCTTGAGGTAAATGATCAGCTGAAGGAAACTGAGAAAGAGTTGGACACATTTATTTAGTCTAAACAGAGTGGATTGGCCACCACTCCACAGACTGTTATTCCCATAGTCTCTACTGCAGTTCCCTCAACATTGGCAGCCTCTTTAGCACCAACAACTCCACCTGCTACATCACTGCCAATCACAACTGAGTCGCAACTACAGGTACATCAATAGAAAAGACAACAGAGTTAGTGAAAGCCATGGAGGAAATTTCCATCTAGGCTACAGAGCTAAAAAAGCTCAAGGAGAAAGTGACAAGCTTTGAAACTGACTGTAAGCATGCCCAAATACAACAAAAAGAAGAAACACAGAAAACCCTAAGGATGGGTGAGAGGATAAAGTTCCTTGAAAAAGATTTAACATTGCAAAAGCCACTAGGACAAATTAAGGAGATGCTCTAGGCCAATATCATTGACTCTGTCAATGATGTTTGGCCATCAATTCAATTAATATTCGAGCAAACAGAACTGGTGAAAGTGGCCACTGAAATAATACAAAAGATCAAGGAAGACCTAGGAGACCAGCCTGAAGAGGCTAATCAACTCATCAAATTCTTGAACAGCAAGAATAGGGAGGAACTAAGTGAGCTTGGTGTGGAGGACAGAACCGAAACCATCGTCCAAGTCCAAAAGGTTATGACTAAAAGAAACCTTATGCTCAATCTAGAGAAAAAATACCATAACCTGCAGGTTGGTATTGACAAATTCATGTCAAAGCTTCAAATTTTAAGGGATAAAGGCCTTACCAATCCCATGGTAGTCGATGACAAACTTATGACCCAATTGGACTATGCTGACAGATTAAAGAAATTTTCTAAGGAATAAGCAAGCACTTCAGGAGTCAAAGCATTGCCAACAGGGAAAGTATTATATGATACTTTAGAAAACCTATTCTTCCTAGAGCATGAGGTAAAACATCTATTTGTCACGAGCCTAGATTTTCACAGTACACTGAGGCAGACGAGATATATAGAAGGATGCTCAAGGTAAAGTTACCTGAAAATGAGTGGTGGAAAAAAATGACAAATTTACTATAAGGTACCATAGTAAATCTAAATGGCAGCCAGATGAAACAGGTAAACAGGGTCAAAGAGTAACAGGTAAAGAGTATCAGTCAAAGGTTAAAGACAAAGATGATTCCAATGTACACATATCAGCCAGCTTAAAAGGGCTCAAGTTCAACTGCAACAGCGAACACTACCACAATAAGAGGGACAACATGATGCATTTTTCCATGTGTCTCATCTTCATGCTTGAAGATATTTTGATTTCCTAGATTAATTCTCAAACTGTTATGAGATATTTTGTAAATATTTTTTGTATAAATACTTCACCTTTCGAAGTATTAAGGGTGGATTCAAAGACATTTATATAGACATTTTCCTCTCAAGTTAAAGTGTTATTGTATCAAGACTGGATTGGCTTGCTAGATCAAGGAATAAAGTAAAGACATTTCATAGGATTCTTGTGTAAAGCGGAAATCAAATAAGTATTCTCTCTCTCATGTGTATTATTGTTTCTCTTTATGTTTATTAATAATCATATGTGTTTCTATGAAATCTGAATGTTAAACTAGGAATGATATTTCAGAACTGGATTTAATGCTCTCTGTCTTGACTGTTTACATTCTTAATGTTTTCTGCTAAACTATCTTAGTCTGGGAATTCTTAATTGCTCCCTTACTTCCGTAGTTTCCCCCCTAGGTCTATAGTAAAGGATTCTTAGTTGCCCTTTGCTCATGATCACTTCCTACTCTTCATCTTGATCCCGATCTAAGGATTCTTCATTGCCCTTTCACCCTGGTTAGGACTACCTCATCCATATGAACCTAAATATTTTCCTTTTGCTTTGCTAGCTTGCCTGTGAACTCTCCCTTTAGTGATTGATATGATCCAGTTAAGCCATCCTTTGATTGACTCCATAGCCCAATGGCTTTAAATCCTTGCTATGTCCATCTGTTCCTAGAATTCCACCACCCAACCAAAATCAAAACCTTATGAACACTAAGAACTAGCCTAAAATCCCACCAAAACAAAGTTAAATTATAAAGAGAGAACCCTCTCTGGACTTAGGTTGGCTAGAACCTGAGTCTAAAATATTAGGTTTGTGGTTACCTCGGATGATTCCTTCTTCTGATAACTTCTAGGGAAGACATCTGAGTGATAACAGATCCCACATTTTGTTCCCACCACTACTTTTTTCCATCCCTGTTTTGACCTTTTTGTCACTCCTAAACCTACTCATCTACCATTCTTCTTGTCCTAATCACTGTCCTAATCTTCATTATGAGGTAAAGTCTTTTATGGTGACATTTTTCTATTTATTAGTGAATTTAATTAGATATGAGTAGCTAATCCCTAAACTAACAAATTGAAGTGTAGAAATTTCAACAGATGTGCAGGATGACAGTAGGAGAATGCAGGCAGTGAACCATGGTTCCCCACTTTCATACTCAAGAGCCATCTTTGGGTTCGATACCTAACAGCGCAGGGGATAAGAGGTTGTATGCTTCTAGATGGCAAGCTACCTCCATCCATGCTTGAATGTGTTCGATTCCAACCATGACAAAGATCCTCATTATCCTCTCTAAATGGAGTAGACACCAAGATTAGGGTCGGTTGAAGGTTTTTAAACTAATTTGGGCAAGTTGTTTGAGCCATCTGATCTAAAGGAATAGATTAGCTCAGTTGTTATGATTTACTATCCATAGTTCAGTTTGTTTAACCTTAGTTAAACGCCTATAAAAGGCTGTGATGTAATACATTAGAAGTTAGCAAACAGAAGTTGAAGTTGTTACTGTGTATCCCTTGACTTATTATTTTTGAATCAAATATGTCCACAATGGTTCTGCATTAAGTTCGAGTTAATCATTTGATGATTCATTGTGGATGACGAGTTAATTGTGATCAAAATCTCTCACTTGATGTAAGTTAACCAGCTCCCAGGTGTGGTCGGGCCCACCCATCTGGGTTTAGCTTTGTAATATTGCATAGTAGTATCTCTGTGTGATAGACATAGTCGATTCTTCAGTTATCTGCACTTCATTGTTAGTTTACCTGCTGCGTGGAGAGTTTTCTCAAGTTTCGATTGATTGTATTATGTTGATGTTATGATGTTTTTAAACCTCTTTGCTTCAGCGATCCAAATCTAAATCTCTAGTGTAATCATCATTTTTTCTTTCAAGAAAGAGATATACTCTGTTCATGAAACTTACACATTGTACTGTACTGTGATTGTCATAGATGTACATGAATTTTATCAAATTACATTTTCATTTAATGATTGTGAAGAGTTAGTTTATCTATTGACAACGCAGAAACTACTTTCAAATACTTAAATCGGGCAACGTATTTAGAGACCATAGAGGAATGAAATTTGAGTTAATTTAGATTGAGATCGGACAATTTCAAAATTGTTTCTCTTGTTTCCTTTAGTCATTGAATTGATTGACTCTCTTTTGTATTGTTTCTACAAGTGTATGTGACATAGGAAGTACTTGTTTTAGGTTGATTATTTGAATAATGCAATTGGCGTGAGCTTGGTTTAATTTAAGTTGATTAGGTTGATGTTAGATTATTTGCATAAATGTGTGTACAATAGGAGCACTACTTTCAGAGTATTGATTTGAGTGATTTGTTATAGCTTCAGTTAGTTTCATTTGTCAAATAGATTTCTCAGTTGATAAGTAGACTGTGTGGATTAACCTCAAAATGCAAAAGAGTGTTTCATGTGTTAGTTGTTAAAGCAGTTTCATTAGTTTCATTTGGATGTTGATTCCCCTGTTTTGTTTGTTAGTTGTTAAAGAAATTTCATTAGTTTCGTTTGGACTATTGATTCCCCTATTTTGTTTGAATGCTTGGTTATATTTCCCATAGCTTAAATGCCTGATTGGATTTCAATAGTAGAGCATTAATTTTGAATAGGGTTACTTATAGTTTGAGGATTGATACAACTGTAGGGTAATTTAGAGTACAGTTTCTCAGAGTTATTTGTTTGATTGCCATGTTTAAGTAGAATTAATGCTTGAAACCGCTCTCATTACTATGATCAATTAGGGACCTGGATGTAGTTTGGTTGAGAATACAAAATCAAGTTGGTAAGTTAAGAGTGAAACAGAGTGTCCAATTTAGTACTTAACTTCAAGATCTTTGGTGTTTTTGAGCTAGTAGCGTAATGAATTGTTGAGTACAAATTGATTGTTTAAGCTAGAATTGGATTGCTATTACAAGTAGTGAATGTTTATTTCCTTTGAGTGTGGACTGTAGGAATTAGAACCAGAACTTGAGTGTTTTGATTGATTAAGTCTTGTGTGACTAGGTATTCATTCTCATCACTTGAATTAGTGGTAAAGAGTCCAATAGCCTATTAAGTTCAGATTTCAATCCTAGGTTAAGTTCATAAATATTTTTGAAGTTTTTAGATTAAATTTGATTGTTGGGTCTACTTATGCTAGCTAGATGTTTGATTTATTTTAATTTTGAAAGCATTAGTGTGTTTATTACCCCGCTGATCATTATCAGGAAACGTTAAAACTCTAATCTAGAACTAAACAAAGAAAGCACAAGACAACTCGTGCTTACAGGTCCAGATTGACATAAAATATTAGGAGATTAATTCACCAATTTAATCTCTGAACATTTTGGCGTCATTGCCGGGGAAGTTGTCATTTCTTATTTAGGTAACCATTATCATTTGAGTTTCAGGATCTTGCAGGATTGTCATAGGGGAGAGAGAGTACGGTAAGGCGTGAGTGAAGAGCCACACATCCACTTTTGTGGGGTTGCTCCAAAGTCTGACCGATCACTGCTTGTTATTGAGTTTCTATTTATTTTATCTTTATGCATAGGAGTACAGGTAGACCTAGGGATAGCAAGGGTAGATTTATTTCCAGTTCTAAATTTCCTACAACTCTTGGATTAGTTAATATACCCATTATTATCACTGCTAATTGATATGTAGGTCTGAATCAAGAAGGAGGAAGTGTTGCTGCTAATGTGGTTTCGGATCAGGAACTCTTAGATCGAGGTGAAAGGATCATTCAGCAGGTTGTCTTTAACAACCCTGTAGAAGAACCAGTGGAACAACAAGACAAATTTGACGAGCAATCGACCAACATCAACCATGTTCCAATACCCCCTATTCATACCATAATCAGCAAACCCCAGCAGGTGCCAGTTGCAGAAATGGATCACCGAGATGGGGAGGATAGACACAATGAAGAACGTCAGGAAGAGGGATAAGGTCCTCAACGCAACGGGAACATATTTAGAGGGGGAAACCAGGAAGATGAAGAGGAGGTTACCTTCGGATTACCTATCCTATATGTGACTCGTGACATCACAATGAAAAGAATTCCAATGGCATCTCTCCCATTATTCTACAGTAAATCATCTGAAGATCTCAATGCCTTTATTTTTGAATTTGATATTTTATGTTGCAGTTATAATTACTATGATGATGCTCATAAACTTAAATTGTTTCCCGCCACATTAAAAGATGCAGCCCTTAGGTGGTTCATGAGTCTAGGGCAACACACTATATACACATGGGATGACATGAGATCAATTTTTCTTAAAAAGTATCAAGATTTTTGTAAAATTATGGACATCAATGATATCCGTAGGATGCAGCAAAATGAAGATGAAAACCTAGAAGAGTATCTTGAATGGTTCCTATATAACTTCCACAAATCCCATGGGTCCAACCTAGATGAAAATATTATCATAATTGTGTTCCTAAAATGGTCGAGAGATGATTGCATTGAAACGTTAAACCTGCTCAATGGTGAAGATATTTATAAAAAGAAATTTGCTGAAGTCATTGAGCTTTTTCGCACCTATTCTAGAAGCCAAGCTAAAGTAGGTAAAAATCTTCGAGAACTTAAAGACAATTCTAGAGACTATGTGCAAAAGAAAACTGCGGCTAATGTTGTTACAAGAGCCAAGTTGGGAAACCTATTAGAAAATTTTGAAACTGATATCCTGAACACAATCAGTGACCAGCTAGACACCATGAAAATTAAACAAAAGCAAGAAGCCGAGAAAGCAACCATGGCAATATTTTGTTCCAAGTGTAGGCATAAACATGCAAAAAGGGAATTTCCTTTAAACACCATTTGGGTCTGTGGAATCTGTACCCTAGAACACCCGACCGAGAAGTGCCCATCACTTCCCAACTTATAGGCCATCTACAAGGGGAACACTGAAACCATTGACCAATCTCAAGTGACCAAAAGACCCACCTAGAGAGGCCAAAGTCAGAATGTGTTTCCAGATCCAAATCCTCAAGGTTATAGCCAGACACAGCCATGGACCTTCCCTGCAACCTACCCTCCTTAGGTTGCTCAGCAACCACAAAATACTGCCTGGGGCCAGAATTGGAGAACAAGCACCTATGCCAACAGCTATCAACCCCAGCCCCAATTCTATGTGCCTTATCCAAATATGCCAAGTACTTAATATAATCCGACCATGCAAACCTATCAACAAGTGTATAACTCTAATATGTATCAACAACCTACGCTGCCACCACCTCCTTTGCATCAATTATTACCTGCACCAACTAACCCATCATCTTTGCAAGCACCTGCTATCATAAACCCACCCCACCCTACACTATTGCCTACGCAACCTGTACCTAACCCAAGTCATAATAGGTTACCTCAACCAGTGCAAAACATTGATATTCAACCTTTTCCTACATACATGATCACTGCCATTCCTATGAATGAAATCCAATTACAATCAGGAAAGACAATCAACAAAGGAAAATTAGTTGTTGTCATCCAAGAAGAGGTACCCTCCACGTCATCTGAAAATCATTCACAAAACGAAAAACAATAACAATCACAAAAAGAAGAATCACCTGAACCACCATACCCGGAAAGACTAATTGTAAAGAAAGAAGAGATCCTACTTGAATATGATTTATAAAACAAACTTAGGAATGTCTGCATTAAAATTTCGCTCTTACAAACAATTAGGGACATTCCCATATATACCAAAATTGTTAAGGATCTTTGCATTAAGAAATCGGGGAGAAAGGAGCATAAAAACTAGAATGTCAAAATCATGAGCCAAATGTCCACTATGATTTCTGATATGCCTGCCAAATACACTCCCCTGGGAACCCCATTATCACCATTGATATAAATGGAGTACTTCTACCAAATACTCTCGTGGATCTAGGGGCAGCAATAAATGCAATGACCTATGAAACAATGACATCATTACATTTTCCTAGACTTAAAACCATCCCTATCCTTTTAGAAATGGTAGATAAATCCATCTTTAGACCAATATGATCCTTGGAGGAGATAGTAGTTACTATTGCCTCTTGGCAATACCCCATAGATTTCATAGTCATTTCTCCAAAAACCTCTAGGCCTGGACACCCGGTGGTCTTGGGACGGCCATGGCTGGCAACTGTTGATGCCGTCATTGGATGCAAAAATCGGGAAATGATTATTTCTATTGGTCCTGAAAATCGGAAATTGTTTATTTTTCCACCTACTCAAATAGCTGCCAAAGTGCCATTATGGCTCGAAAACCCATATGGAGACGAGGATTGTATGTTTCCCTTGTTAACATTAGACTGATCTAGAGGTCTCCAGGAACATTCTTGCAAACATTAGTTTTTAGCTGATAACTTTGTATCAATTATCATGTCTCTTTTAATGGTTATCAGCATGTGTTTAGTGATGATTTTCAGGAAACCTGCCACCTAGTTGTCTTTTCCTCTTTTGCAGCAGTGGAGGAAAGTCAAGAGCTCACCACAAAACCTGTGGAAATTTTGAAGGGAAAATCTTACATATCGGTACAGGATTGATTGTAGAACAGAGGCAGTAGATGATGAGTATGGTTCGCGAACAAACTAGAGTATTCACATGGGATTACTTGGATATGAGGGGCATACATCCAAACACTTGCAGCCACCATATCTATACGAATGAAGAAATGAGACCTATTTGGCAGCCACAAAAGCATATGAACCCAACATTAAAAGAAATTGTCAAAGATGAGCTTCAAAAACTTTTGGCCAAAGATTTCATTTACCCCATTTCTGATAGTAAGTGGGTGTCACCTCTGGTAGTAATTCCAAATAAGAACAGCAAGTGGCAGATCTATGTTGACTACAGAGAACTAAACAAGGCCACATTTCACGACTATTTTCCATTTCCCTTCATTTATCAAGTCCTTGAAATGATTTTAGGTAAGAAATATTTTTCTTTTCTAGATGGGTATAGCGGGTACAATCAAATACAATTATAGACATAAGTCTTCCGGATTAATCACATAGATGGGATTATATTGGCATTTCAAACCAACTAATGTTGTTCATCCTCCACATTAGTTTGTTTGAAACGTCGACCTAATCCTATCTATGTGATTAATCTTGAAGACTTATTCTACATTATGGATCACAAAAGTCTTAGATCTAACAAATACAAACAGTCGAAGAAGACCAAGAGAAGACTACCTTTACATGTCCGTAGGGTACTTATGCATATAGGGTCCTTCCCTTTGTTCTTTGTAATGCCCCTGCCACTTTTCAGAGAGTTGTACTTTCCATTTTCTTTGATCTAATCCATGACTGTGTGGAGGTCTATATGGATGACTTCACAGTCTATGGAGATGACTTTCCACAATCTTTGGAAAATCTAGAGAAGGCATTCATTCGTTGTTAAGAAGTTGATTTGTCCCTTAGTAGCGATAAATGTAGAATGATGCAAACTAAGGGAATTGTTCTAGGCCATCATGTGCCATTTGAATGGATTCAAGTCAACCGAGCAAAAATCGAGGTAATTTCGCGTATCCCTATTCCGAGCTCGCAAAAAGAGGTAAGAATTTTTCTAGGGCATGCAGGATATTATTGACGATTTATTGAGAATTTCACTAGAATTACAGCACCATTATTTAAATTGTTAACTAAAGATGTTGACTTTGTATGGAATGTTGACTATCAACAGGCTTTTCAGGTACTAAAGGAAAGATTTTCTACAACTTCGATGCTAAGAGGGCCAAATTTGTCCTTACCTTTTCATATTTCTACAGATGCTTCGGATACTGCACTAGGCATAGTTTTGGGACAAAGGGAGGATAACTTTCCCTATGCCATTTATTTTGTTAGAAAAAATCTCTCTCCCACTGAATTAAATTATACGGTTACTAAAAAAGAGTTGTTAGCAGTTGTGCATGATATAGGGAATTTTAGACATTATATTATCGGTTATGAGACATTTGTCCATACCAACCATTCTGCTGTTAGATTTTTAATGAATAAACATATTACTAATGGTAGGATAACTAAATGGTTGTTTCTTCTACAAGAATTCAATATAACTATAATTGATAGGCCTGGAAGAGATAACTTGGCAACTGATTTCTTATCTCGTTTGAATCTTACGCAGGGAAGCATGCCAACTCCAGTTCCTGATGAATTCCCAGATGAAGCTCTATTTGCCATTTCTACTATTACTCCTTGTTTCGCTGATGCCACAAATTATTTGGTATCAGGAAAACTACCTCAAAACATGTTGGCCTGAGAGAAGCATAATATAGTGTAGCGTAGTGCTAATTTGTCTTGGATTGAGGGAGATCTATTTTATACAATGCTAGACTTGATCATGAGGCAGTGCATGTGGGAAGATGAAATGCATGACATACTAAGTGCCAGTCACAATGAGCCTTATGGTGGCCATTTTGTCGATAAGAAGATGACATATAAAGTTCTTTGTACCAGATACTATTGGCCTACACTCTTTAAAGATGCAAAGAAGTTTGTTTTGAGTTGTGACGCTTGCCAATGAATGGGGAGACCAGTTGCCTCCAATGAAATGCATCTTGAACCACAAATTTCCATTGAACCCTTTAAGAAGTGGGCATTGGACTTCGTAGGGCCCATCTCCCTAATGTCAAATAAGAAGAAATATATTTTGGTGTGCATTGATTACATCACCAAGTGGGTGGAGACAAAAGCATTGTATGCTTCCACTGAAAAGGCAGTAGTAGAGTTTTTGTTCGAGGACATCTTTACAATATTCGGGTGCCTCGTGAAATTGTCACCGTCCAGGGAACACAATTTACATCAAAGTTGGTCAAGGCACTTGTCACACAGAATGAGTCGATATTGCGGACAAGATCGACCTCCCTAGTATCTAAAGATATCTAGTGACAAGCAAGCCAATCAAAAACTATCTTTCTCTAAATATGCAATTTATAAACAAAGGCAAACAAGTGTTTTAGGCCTACCTTGGGTCCAATGCAAGTTTGTGGAAGCCTCGCTCCTTTGATCCAAATGAGCTCCCTTGTAGCAAATCTGCAAACACAAACAAGCAAACAAATTAAATAGCACTTGAAAAGCCAATATCATAAAGCATACTTATCATGATGATCAAGGAATTCATGAAACAAATGACATAAGACAATTTTTTGAGAAAAATGAATATGATTGTATTAATTCAAATCAAAGAAGAACTTTACAACCTGTGCCTTGATGCTGTACAAGCTCCTCCCAGGGTCCAGCAAGAAGTCTCCTCTACTTTGACAAGTTTCACTCTCTTCCCAATGAAGCCAAAAAGGTATGTGATCTCTCCTCTCAAGCTTAACTAGGAAGTCTCAATTCCACCAGCATTTACCCTAAAAAATGTTCAGCTTCTAACCTCCCTAGCAACCAGCCCAATGACTTAATTTATAGTGCAATGGAGGGAAGTTACTAGGCCCTCCTTCAAAGGGATAGCTCCTCTCATCAAGGTATTAGCTCCTTCTCTTTTGGGATGCATGAACCACCTAAGAGCGAACAATCCATGTCAAAATTCCTTCTAGAATCATCTATAATTAACCCAAAGTGAGTTTTTTAGAATAAACTTGCGCCTTTTTTACTTTCACAGGGGTTCGCACCCATTCTTTTAGAGACAGAGCGGGCAGGTCCGCAGGTAATGTGAACAGGGGGTGCGGGACCGTAGGCAACAGTGAGAGAACGTGTGGAAGCAGAGCTTTGTTGGTTTTTAATGTCTTTCTCTCATTTTCAAAGCTTGACATGAAGAGCTGAGGTCTGAGACTTGCTTAGGAGGATAGTATAAGTGATGATAGACCCATACTGACTGCAAATAGTCATGGTGACGATATTTTGGTGTAACAGATTGCCCCCTAAAGTGCGAAGTCTGTAGTATATGAGGATTTCATTTATCATCTAGGAAGAGTGAAGTACTTTATCATTTCGAGGATCATCTTATGGAGAGCCCGGTTGGAACCTGTAAAAACATTCAATTCAAAATATATATATGAGATCACATCATCGCTGAGGTAGGCATTCCCATACTCAGATCAAAACTGACTAGAAAACTAACGACTGCTCTGATATAGGAATGATCTTGTAATACATCACAAGTATAGACACATGTAGACACAGTATGGACGCAGCCATTTGTTTATGAATAGTCCATAGTATAATGAATACAAAATTCCTCGTAGCCTGGATGGCGGAAACTAGATCCAGGGTCTTCATTTCTACTTCCTGAAACAGTACGATTCTATCCATGCGAATGAATGTGTTGAAGTCGAACATGGTAGAAACCACTTGATTACCAGTCAATGATGTAAACTGTTAACAAGTGTGAGAGAAACCACCAGTAACATCAATGGCTGTCAAAGTACTCAGTAAAAACCATGAGATGTGAATAGATGTGTTGATGTTGAACATGCCACGGAATCCTTTGATCGAAGGTCAATGATGCAACCTATCGTCGAAGTCGAGAAACCTGCCATTGCGGCATGCAGATCCCAAGGTACTGACGATTTCTAGATCATCTTTCTAGATAATGAGTTGAAGTCGATAGAAAGCGATCCGTCGTAGGCAAGCCCACAACACGAAATCATAGATCAAGTTTGAAGAAATTTAGTTGCAAGGACTGATTCAGGGATGGTCAAGATGGATGACAGATATTTTGCAGATGAATGTCTTATTTGCACTGACCTCTTGAACACATAATGACACAGCAGATGGTTTGGTGACAATTGACCCAAAGTTAATACCCAGAAACCGGCTGAAGACTTTCAATATGGTTTGATCAACTGTTAGGCAAAGGATTTCCCAACCCAGGTGAATAAAAGTTTCGTGTTCAAGAGTGGTTACAAAGTATGACAAACAGGCTCATTTTTCTCTCTTTTCCCCCACCATTTCTGGCAAGTACCTCTTTATTTTTGACAAG
The DNA here is from genome assembly GCA_031772625.1 of Pinus tabuliformis. Classification (NCBI taxonomy): domain Eukaryota; kingdom Viridiplantae; phylum Streptophyta; class Pinopsida; order Pinales; family Pinaceae; genus Pinus; species Pinus tabuliformis. The sequence continues at coordinate 65,308,920 of CM062816.1, forward strand.
CTTGAGGAGGATAACATTTGCTTGATTATAAGCTCATCCTTCGGATGAGTCCAACTTAGTTTAATTTCGAACCCTAAGAAGGAGTGGTCCGTTCCTATTTGTAATTGAGCAGGTCCTTTACTGTTAAATTTTAACGAGTCCAGTATAGGAGAAACTCGGCATTTTTCAATTTTATAGAGTCTGAAAAAACTTAAGAAGACTCCATGGTTATCCTTTTTCGTAAATTTGTGTCTCCAAAGCCCGAAAAAGTATAAAATAATACCTGAGAGAACCGCTTGATCATTACGACCAAGGAGTACTTTTCATAATTAGTGCCTCTGATCCGAAAAAGTAAAAAAGCAATCAATGACACATCATTTTATAACCAATATCGAATTTGAAACGACAAAAATCCGACAATCGTTTCATGTTTTTACGGTCAGGAAAAGAGCTGTAAGTGGACCGTCTTTTTAGTCCCGTTTTAACGAGTTTAAAAAGAAAAACTCGGCGATCTTTTCATGTTTTAGGAGTCAGAAAAGAGCTTAAAGGTGACTCTAAATGTTTTTTCGTCGAAAATGACGAATTTCGCCTGAAAAATCCATTATCCTAAACAAAAACTCAAACATTACTCATACCTATTTAAAATGGATAAAACTATTGCAAAAGTTACCTTTCTAAAGTGAAACATAAACAAATTAACAACTCAGTTATTCAAAAAACTTATAAAGAGGGCTTTCGTCAATTCATTTTTACCGTTTGAGTTTTGGGTGAGAAAATAGAGCTTTTGGTCAGAAACTTCCCGTGAAGATTGCAGAAAATCTATCCGTCGGAATCGAACGCCGTCTCCTCCAAGTAATCCACATCATCCTACTCTTCAATTTCATCTATTTCAAATTTGTTTTTAGGTTTTAATTTCATTTTTTAGAGGATTTTTAGGCTAGAAACCCGCGTGTGGGGGCTCGCAGGCACAACACAGGTAACCTGCGGACCTCGAATTTTTCGCAATGGGGAAAAAGTCAGGGCTCCGCACCTATCGTGAAGGCAAGGTGCGGACCCACACACTGTCTCTAACAGAGAGGGTGTGGTCCCCACAACAAGGGTTTTTAACCCTAAATTTCTCAAAATTCACGCAAAAAATCCATTTTTTATATTCTAATTCGCCTTTTTGTTGGATGTAGAGTATACATCATGCTTGATTGGCGAGAATGGGAGAATGAGGACGTAGATCTTGCTGTGATAAATCATCAACCTTCGATCGATGCATTGAAGGCATGCGACTTGTACAAATTCTGGGCCATACCTGGCATGAGGGCCCAGGTGGACTTCTTGCAGTGGCTGGTAGATAGGTGGAGCATACAGGACCAGTGCTTCTTCATTGGTGGTCACCAACTCGAAATGGAGACAAGTGGCCAGTCTGTCGATAGCCTCCGGCTAGAGTTCTGTAACAACCAGACTAGAGACAAAGGGATAGACATCAAAACCATATCCCTTCCTAAACTCATGGTAATCGCGTTTACTGTTACCAGGCTTTGCGGGAGTGCAGCACTACATATAGCCACTGGATCCCAAATGCGGATGGCAGTTGACTGCTTTCGTGGCACCATCTTCAACTGGTGCGATGCTGTGTTGGCTAATGTAAAAGGCCAACTAACTAGAGCCAAGAACGGACAACTGAAGACCTTTGGATATGGTGCTTTAGTCATGAGCTTTGGTTTGGAGAGGGTCCCAATGTTGGTCCCATAGCACCTCACTGTTGGAGCTGGACTTCCTCGAGAGCCCAAACTGATGCGATGGGTTGTAGTTATGGCCCGTCATCCTGAGGAGGGGACAGAGGTTGTTCGATTCACACCTGAGTATTTCCATTGGTTGGAAAACCCGATTTTTGCTATTCAAGACTTTCCTTATGCTAGGGTAGATTTTCGCGGTGACCCAGACATGGCTCTTCCACCAGGAGAGCAATGGGATGACTAAGGAAAAATTGTTTTCAACATTTTCCTAATTTAATTTTTTTTTTTGTTTTTATCTCGTCCCAAAATTGATAGTAAAAGTTTCAAATGCAGATGTAGGTCCACAGCGACCAGCCGCTCTCCGGCCTTATGAGAGGAAACAACCAGCTGCAGCGGCACCAGCCCCACAGGACGAATCAGCAGAGACCTTAGCCGAATTGGAGAGCCATCTAGAGCATTTGACAGGAGACATTCAGGAGACTGGCATAGATGACATTCCTTGTCGACTACAACGCTATGTGATTGGGGTCCCAGGACCTTTCAGGAGGTTCCTTTGTAAGGTGGCCCGTACAGTGCTTTCATATCGAGATCATCACCAGTGATAGGATGATCACCTATTGTAGACACATATGACATTTTGCTTTTTGTACTATCATTTTTGCCGATCATAAGGTGTTTTTCAACCTATGATCGAGGACAATGTATATTTTGACACACTCATATATTATACTATATCACTATTACCGGCTTATCTTGTAAAACATGTTATGGAATGTTTTTAAATTTATTTGTATGATTATTGCAAATTTCTACTTAACATTCGAGAAGCAATTGCATCTGCTAATGTATTTAAAGATCTTGGAATATGCTGATATTCAATATAATGAAATTCACGTTCCAAGAGACACACTCTCAAAAATAATCTCAATAACACTAGATTTCTAATGGCATATACTCTATTAAGCTGTAATACAACGAGCTCAGAATCTAACCTCACTATCAAACTCCGAATCCCAAATGAAATAGATTCAGATAATAACTCAATCACTGCACTATACTCTGCAATGTTGTTCATTGTTTGACTGAGGCTTACCCCATGCATAGATACCAACTCGTCAGAGGGCGAATAGATAACCCAAGCTGCGGAAGAAATGTTCCGTGTATTATGACAAGCACCATCAGCAAAACCAATGTATGTTAGGAGAGGCGTCGACATCTGCAATATCAAGAGTAAGACCAAGATAAGCAGGAATAATGACAAAAAACACTCTCTAAGCTAAGCACACTTTTAAAACTAAAACACGCCAGCTAGAAAGAAAACTATCCTAACTAAAAATCTCCACACCCATTTTTAAGCAAAATACCTCTTCAGGTAAAGACCATTTATGGGTTTACCTAAAGAGACCCCGTCAAAGTCTACCAATTCATAGGCCCCTTTTGCTAGCTTTTGCTTGACAACATAGGGACCATGCCACATAGGTACGAATTTTCCAGCGCCTAATTTATCATTTGCTTGATCCTACAATAAGACTAGGTCTCCTTCCGAAAAATTTCGAGGGGTCACATTTCGATCATACTGAGATTTAATACGTTTTGCATGAGTTTCGATCGCCAATGTAGCATCACGTCGATTCTCATCTAGCTGAGCCAAGTATAACAAATTTTTTCCTCTTCGGAAGTGGCTGGAAGTAATTCGATGGCCATTTGCAATGACAGGATTTCGCATTCAATGGGTAACACAGCTTCCAGACCATAAACTAGTTGGAAATAAGTGAACCCTGTTGACATTTTTACTGAGGTTCGATACGCCCAAAGCGCTGAAAATAGCATGTTATGCCAATTTGACCTATGAATCCCAATGATTCGTCAGATCATGATGACTAGAACTTTGTTGATGGCTTCAACCAGACCATTAGCTTGTGGATAATAAGGAGTTGAACTATCATGACGCAAGCCAAGCTGGCCTGTAAGTTCAATCATCATAACGTTTCGAAAATGATGCCCATGATCAGTGATAATCGCTTGTGGAACACCAAACCTAGCAATTATATGATTGAACATGAAAATCACAGCTGTTTTTCCGTCTGCCTCAAATATAGGCATCGCCTCGGCCCACTTGGTAAAATAATCTACTGCAAGGATGATATACGCATGCCCCCCAGCCGAGTGAGGGTTACATGTAATAAAATCGATACACCATTTTGCAAACAGACTGACGGAAATTATAGGGTGGAGAGGAGTAGGTGGAGCGCGCATCTTTCGATCAAAAATTTGGCAGTTGTGGCATTTTCAGACTGCATTAATACAATCTTTAAACAAAGACAGCCAGAAGTAGCCAGCGCGCAATATCTTTTGGGTTGTGGCATACCCAGACATATGACCGCCACACGCTCCAGAGTGACAGTCATTTAAAACCCTTTCATCTTCCTCATGAGTTAAACAACGTCAAAAAACAGAGTCCGCCCCACGACGATAAAGAGTATCTCCAATAATTCTGAATTGTTGGGACTGGAATCGTATTTTTCGACGTTCTGACCTTGATATTTCTAGCCGAAAGGATTGGGTCTGGAGATAAACAATGATATCCCCATACCATGGATCTAAAGTGCTGATTAGAAACAAGGATTCGTCTGCAATGGGCTCCTCCACCACAGTTTCTGTGTCAGCACGCGGGAAGTCACACATTAACTCCGCAAAAACTAAAGATTTCTTCGACTTAGACTTTTCAAATTCCAAGTCGAACTCCTGTAGGATGACAATCCATTTGGAGTACTTGCCCCCTAGCAATTGCTTGGTCAAAATATAGATCATAGGGTTGCAATCAGAAATTACTGTAGTTTTACATAGTAAAATGTAATGACGAAAACATTGGACAGCTTGAACAGCTGCCAATGCCAATTTCTCCACATGTGAGTATTTTAGCTCAGTTGGATTTAAATTTTGACTAAGGTAATATATCACATGTTCAGTACCGAATTCATCTTCCTGAACTAACACCATTCCAATGGTGGAATGGGAGGCGGCGAGATACAATAAGTAGTCCTGGTTGTAGTTGGGAGGATGCAATAACAGTGCATGGGTCAACGCGTGTTTTAGTGCATCAAAAGATTTTTCAGCTATCTCATCCCAAAAGAATGGAGTATTCTATTTCAACAACCGGGTAAAACCCTTTGTGATCTCGGCGTGGTTAGGAATGAATCGACGTAATAAGTTTGCTTTCCCTTGCAAACTTTGGAGTTGGCGAAGACTCGAAGGAGGAGGCAATTTGACAATAGCTTCAACCTTCGAGGGATCAACGCGGATGACGGCTTTCGAAACAACAAACCCCAGTAACTGACCCATTTCTATACAGAAAACACACTTATGTGGATTCAACCTAATCTGATAATGCCTACACCTCATAAAGATTGCTCGTAAATAGATGAGATGATTAGCTCGATGTAATGAATGAGTAGGCAAATCATCGAGATAGGGTTGCAGAATGTGCTTGATGTCATGAAACGTGTAAGACATGGCCCTTTGAAAAGTTGCCCCAGCGTTCTTGAGCCCAAAAGGTAATTTTCAATAAGAAAATGTCCCCCATGGACAAATGAAAGCCGTTTTTGGTTGATCAGTAAGTAGAATATTGATTTGATTGTATCCGGAAAAACCATCCATGAAGGAGAATATTTCGCTTCCGACACAATCATCAATGATTTGATCAATATAGGGAGTTGGGTAATTGTCTTTTGGACAGGCTCGATTAATGTCCCTATAATCGATACATATTCTTATTGTCCCTTGATTTTTGTTAATAGGAACAATATTCGATACCCAATCCGTTAACGGAATCGGATTAATGAAACCTGCTTTGAGTAATTTTTCAACTTCTGCTTTAATAGCAGCAGCTTTTCGCGGGTGGATCTAACGCAAACATTGCCGGACGGGTTTAGCGTCCGGGTAAGTTTTTATTTCATGGACAAAAATTGTGGGGTCAATTCCTGGCATTTCCTCATATGACCATGCAAACACGTCACGGAATTCTTGAAATAGGGCCTTATACGTTCGAATTTCATCTCCCGTACAAGAGGCACCTATATGAATGTTTTCAACAATTCCAAGCTTAACCAAAATATCAATAGGAATATTTCGAGAAACGTTTCCCAAATTTAACTCTGAATCAAGATTGTTCATTGGATTCTGAGGTTCCTTGACATATTCAGTCGTAAAAATAGATGAAAATTCATTTTCAAAATGATCACTCTCGGGTAAAAATGAAGATCTATGATGAAGATCTTCCCATGGTAAATCATCAACACATAGGATTTCACGAATTTGCTCATCAGTGTGAACAAGTTCAGAAAACGTTGTTGAATCCGAGTTTGATGTTGAAAGTGATTCCTCATGGACCACATTCATTAAGTCAATTTTGGTTGAAGATGGGTCGGAAAGTGACTGCACAGCCTGATACGCAATTTCATATGGACTCAAAGGCATAACATCACCAAATGAGTCTATCTCAGATTCAGAAGGTACGATCCAAGGATCATCATAAACAATAGTGTCTGACGAAATCATATGAATGGTTTCAGTAGAAGACGATGCATTGATAGGAGGAAAAGGAAAAGTTCCCAGTAAACCAGCATCTTTAACTAGTCCTACTCCAACATCCTTATACGGGATAGTCGTTTTTCCGACATGCTGAATACTTTCAGAAGAGGCTGGGTCGGATGAAAAGTAAGTCAGCTGGTCTATAGTTACGATCTTTCCATTATGAGGGAACTTTATAAGCCAAAAGACCGATGAAACGACAGCTGTCATAGCGTAAGACCAACTACGACCCAAGAGAAGGTTGTAATCTAGAGGGGCATCAACCACCTCCACATCTAGATTAATAGTTTTGCCTTCTTCCCCTATAGGTAAATCCTGTAGAATGCCAAAAGGATGAACTCACGGCCATCAAAGGCCTTTAGAATCGTCGGGGATTCATTTAGCGAAGGAGAACCAAGCGATCTCCAACACTGTATCGACATAATACACGTTGAGGCTCCCTCATCAATCATAGTCCTATAAATAGGTCTGTTTTTTACTAACACTGGGATCTGGAAAGCCATTTGATGAGGTAAGCGTGGTGTGCTATTTTCTAGATCAAAAATTATAAGGTTCGAGTCCTGAACGTCAACAGCTCCTATGGCCGACAATAGTAATTTACGCTGTGCTGGACATGATTGCAGCACTTCTAAAGCCGACATTGTTGAAGGTGAAATAGCCAAATCTTCAACAATGTTATAGTTCTAAGCCACTCTCGCATGTGGATTGAAAGCTGAATTTTGAAGTATACCCTTGGCGGGCGGTTTGATTACTAAGTCTGGATTAGGTTTCTCGATCTGTAGCGAATTGGAACCGGGAGCTGAGGTTGATGGGTTAGAATGAGAAGATTCTACTTCTTTACCATCAACAAGACTTTTACTTCCATAATCATGCGATCGAGTCGCAATCCTAACATGGGACATCATCAGTATGGGTTCTTCGTTGGCATTTGAGGAAGAACCTATCATCTTACTGTCTTGACTTGGAAAAGGATCCTTCAAAACAGCAGGCATTTGGGAACCTTTGACAATTTTCGCAACCTCTGCTCAATGAGGGCAGTCTCTTGTAAAATGCTCTTCGTCACAAATGAGACAAGGATAACGAGGTTTGCATTTCTCATCATTTGATTCCGCTTTTTCTGGTTTCTCTTTCAAATTTTTATCTGTTTTATTTTTCTTCTTCCCTTTCTTCTTACCACTGGATTTTGATTTGGCTATAGATGACTCTAAAACATGAATATCGGCGGAAATTTCCGCAGAAGAATCTCCTGTCAGGGAATCTGGCAAGGTTATGGTAGGAGAAGAATTCTTGGAAGACTTCTTCTTACTTTTGGTATTAACTGTACCAATCATACCATCAGCGGCATGAGACCCTGAAGGAGCTGCAGCGATTTGATTTTGCTTAGGAAGATCAGGGATTTTTTCATGTAACGTACCTGACTGCGTATAAACTAAGTCAAGGTACTGTGCTTGAGCAATTACTTGCTCCTCAGTAACAACTCTGGCCTTAGCTACATCCTCAGTGATCTTTGGCAATAAAGATTTTACAAACCATTCGGCTAAGATCTGATCCGGAATAAAAACTTTCACTAAACACCGTCAACGTCTCCATTCATGAATGTGATCTGAAATGTAAGTGGACGTTGACTGCTTTAATGAAGTTAGTAATTCCGTGCCATTTGTCATATCTGACAGGCAACTGAAAATGAGTTAAAAACGAAGTAGCTAGCTGACTCAAATTATAAAAAGTGGCTCGCGGTAACTCAATGTACCACTTGGCCGCAAGACCAATTAGAGTGCGTTGGAAAAGCCTTAAATGGATTGAATCATCTAAAACAGAATTAGACGCACACCAAAGGTGATAAATCATCACATGGTTCGATGGGTCCTCTCCTGATTTGCCTTCAAACTTATGAATATCACTAGGCAACTTATTCGGCATTGGCGGCCAAAACGGAAGATAGTTAATGGGGTCTTTCGTAAGCACGACAAGTCAGGCAAGTCCAAAGTTACGATAAACGGTAACTGACGATTAGGGTCCCTAAAACTCTGGGTCATGAGACCAGGCCCAGGAGGAGGATATCCAGGATAACTAGGAATTGGAATTGCATTTGGGATATTATATCCTCCCGGAAAACCAGGATTAACTGGATCGTACTGGGGTTGTTGAGGTTGTTGATATGTATACCCAGGGTACGGTTGATACTGATAGACTGGCTGCTGCACAGCAGGACCGAATTGGTACTGTCCCTAGTATGGTTGATAAGTAAATTGAGGTTGACTTGTGACAACCGTACTTGAACCAGGTTGTCCTACAGGAATTTGAACCGAAGTTTGAATTGTGGATCCAGATTGAGGTAAAGATGTCTGAGGAGTTGATACAGGAATAGTAGAAACCGGAGCTGTCGATACTCCAGAATTAGGTGGGGTAGATTGAACAGAGGTTGCAGCAGTTGCAGCAGCCATTTAAGGTGGAGTACAAGGCGTACTAGGCCCAGGCTGAGAAACTATAGAAGGTACAGAAGTTTGAATAGTAGACTGGACAGGTTGCTGGGGTGAACCAGAAACTAAGGGTTGTCCAGTTTGAGATGACAACTGTACATTCAGTTGCAAGACCTGTTGAGTTTGAGATGGATCCCACACTAAGTTCATTCCGGGGTACGGACCCATAACAGGTTGAGAATATTGAGGACCATAACTGGGTTGAGGGTAGGGTTGATAATTCAAAGGTACATTTCTAGTTCCTTGAACATATGATTGACCGGAAGGTGGTTGGAAACCTTGGTTTGAGTACTGACCTTGAGGTTGATAACCCTGAGGCACATACTAATACTGGGGTTGACCTTGAGGTACATACTGATACTGGGGTTGACCCTGAGGTACATATTGTTTCTGGGGTTGACCTTGAGGAACGTACTATCCCGTAGGTATGTATTGTCCTTGAGGTTGCCCCCCAGGCGCAAATTGGGTACCTTGAGGTTGCCCCCCAGGCGATAATTGAGGACTTTGAGGCTGCCCCCCAGGCGATAACTGGCCACCTTGAGGTTGAGGATTAGGAATAGTACCTGACATCATGAGAATATCTTCTACACTCAACGGCTTAGTTCCATTATTTCCAGTTAATAACCCTTGTTCAATGGGTTGAGGAGATGCTCCCGAAAAAGTACCAGTAAGTGACTGATACCTAGAGGGAACAGAAGGACCGCCGTACAAAAAGGTTTTTGGAGATTGAGAAAACATGGACGGCTGTCTTGACATATTTAACGAAGGATAGTAACCCCTAGGTGTTGGGTGATAAGGAATACGAGGTGGTGAAAAACTTAGTCCTGGGTTTTCCAAAAAGTTAGTCAATGAAATATACCAAGCACTACTCCTAGGTGGACTGTAAAAGATTGATTCACGCTCCCTAAGTTCTATAACAGGTTGATTTTCAGGGATAGGGATACCTTCCTCTTCCGGAGTAGCAAGTTCTTCAATAGATATAAGTCCATAAGGAAGATTTTGGGTAATTATTCTTTCTACCCTGGGTGAACCAGGACCACTAGAAGTTGGAGAGGTAAATCTCGATGTTGGAGTAGCAGCAAATTCAGTTTCAGGTTCTGATATTTCAGGTTCCTCACCTAAATCACTAGTAGATGAAAAACTACCAGTAATTTCGAAAACAGACACAGATTGTGGATTATAATCTGCTACTAGAGCTTGAAAATCAGGATGTACCACTAAAGAAGACTCTCCTTCTTCAGGTGACCCAACTCTACTTTCTGTAGGAGTTACAAGGGCTCTTAACCCTTCAGGCTGGCTCGGTGAAAACTCAAGAGGTTGGCCCCGAAGTCTACGGGACTTCCTCGGTAATTAAGCCACGATTAAATATTTTAACTACTTCACACACAAACAAAGTAAAATCTCAATGAAAACCACCTAAAGCCTCTAAAGAACCAAACAAATCTGAATCACATGCCTAAAGAATCTAGGAGATCAAACCACACACAAACAGTAACTTTCCATACTGAAAACACTAGTTGGTGATGAAATCCAACGTCGCAGAGTTCAATACAGAAATGGCGTTGGAACAGTTACCCCAGTAACCTGCTTAATGAATAGATTGGCACAAGTTCCTCCACTAAACCGTCTCGAGTGAAGAGAACCCCCCAGAAAATCCAAGTGAGTCTAGCCGACGTCTGCTCCAGGTACAGTGGGATCTTCCCTCCACCGTCACCTTAGGAAGAATCCTATAGAATATGGTCACTATGGTTACCAACGGAAACAAATATACCTGGGGGAATAGTCTATGATCTGATACGCACGCAAGGGCAGAGTAACAAGCTCAATCCCCTTGAAGGCTCCTTGACATAATCCAAGGTTTACCAACAAGTGACCCCAGGCTCCTCGACAATGGTTAATCCGAGGTTTACCGTTTTTAATACGTGAATATCTGGCGTCGTTCCCAATGAGGAAGGATTGATTCCCACACTGGTTCAGACACGATCTCGTGCTTCTCCTTTAAGAGGAGCTTTCCCAGAGCATAGATGCAACAATTGGATTTTTCTCCTACCGCAAGATACAGCTACTTGTTTGTTTTACTGTCTTGGAGAGTTAATTACTCCCTACTCCAAGACACTAGCCTAAGCTATGTTGGTGTAATAGAGCCCTAGAAATAAAAAGATTACTAGATAGATTTTACTTTAAGCGTTATTTTTATTGGTTTTTGTTTAAGTCAAGAGGTGCAGAGATGAAACTTGTGGTGTGAAGACTCGACTCGAAATCACTAAAAAATGCACTTAAGATGATAAGCAATCTTTTCCCTTCAATGAATTTCTAGCTAGGAAAGAGTTTGAGAATGCAAACTCTTGTAAACACAAATCTTTCTTAACAAACAAATCAAAAGACGAGCTTTTTGTCTTTTCCAATGCACTCAAAACGAGACAACTAGTTGTTTTCACAAAAATTTCCTTTTTCTTTCAAACACTCAAATACTACAAAAACAAACTTTTTCCAAAAGAGATTTTTTATTTTTATAAAACACTCAAAACTATGGAAAATTCTAATCTTGAGATCTATAAACTATAAAAAACTATTTGAAGTAAAAGCTTACAAGATGTCTTTTCAAGGATGTTTTACTTAGCTATAAGCAAACTAGGGACTAATTTGTCCAGAATCACAAATCAGTCAAAAAACAACCAATTTTTGTTTTCGTTTCTAAAAATGAAATCCAAACTTTTAACACAAGTCTTTTCGAAGTTTCACAAAGAGAAAACACAAGGTGGATTCCTCAACAAAGGCAAATTTTGCAAATGGTTAGACTCATAAGAAGGCCAGTAAAAACCAAGGTGATCTGAGGCTTCTATAGCTTCTAAGCTCTAAGCTACTACAAGACCAAAATGAAACCCAAGCCCGACAACCAAAACTTCTAGGAATTTCACCTAAACCCTAACACCAATGGAATTAACCTAAGAAAAGTTCTTGACAAGTCACATGCAGGTTTGGGCAGGGGATAATAACATCTAAACAAAAACTAAGTTGACTAAAAGAGAAAATCTCAAGTTTTCCAAAATTTTGACAAGGTCTGCAGGCCCGCAGTTCACACAGGTGCGGTACCGCTCTGTGTGAGAAGCAAAAGTGTGGATAGGTCCGCACTGTGTCGCAAGCCGAGGTGCGGTCCTCTCCCAAAGTTATGAAAAACAAAAAATAATCCAAGATCTACTAAATCTACCCAATTCCACACACAACAAGCCAAAAACAGAAACAAAAACATAGTTTCTCAGGTCAAAGTAAAGCAAATCAAGAAATCAAATCCCCAGTATGGTCGCCATTTTGTCACACGGAATGAGTCGATCTTGCAGACAAGATCGACCTCCCTAGTATCTAAAGATATCTAGTGACAAGCAAGCCAATCAAAAACTATCTTTCTCTAAATATGCAATTTATAAACAAAGGCAAACAAGTGTTTTAGGCCTACCTTGGGTCCAATGCAAGTTTGTGGAAGCCTCGCTCCTTTGATCCAAATGAGCTCCCTTGTAGCAAATCTGCAAACACAAACAAGCAAACAAATTAAATAGCACCTAAAAAGCCAATATCATAAATCATACTTATCATGATGATCAAGGAATTCATGAAACAAATGACATAAGAGAATTTGTTGAGAAAAATGAATCTGATTGTATTAATTCAAATCAAAGAAGAACTTTACAACCTGTGCCTTGATGTTGTACAAGCTCCTCCCATGGTCCAGCAAGAAGTCTCCTCTACTTTGAAAAGTTTCACTCTCTTCCCAATGAAACCAAAAAGGTATGTGATCTCTCCTCTCAAGCTTAACTAGGAATTCTCAATTCCACCAACATTTACCCTAAAAAATGTTCAGCTTCTAACCTCCCTAGCAACCAACCTAATGCCTTAATTTATAGTGCAATGGAGGGAAGTTACTAGGTCCTCCTTCAAACGAATAAAGCCCTCCTTCAAAGGGATAGCTCCTCTCATCAAGGGATTAGCTCCTTCTCTTTTGGGATGCATGAACCACCTAAGAGCGAACAATGCACGTCAAAATTCCTTCTAGAATCATCTAGAATTAACCCAAAGTGAGTTTTTTAGAATAAAATTGCGCCTTTTTTACTTTCACAGGGGTCCGCACCCATTCCTTTAGAGATAGAGCGGGCAGGTCCACAGGTAATGTGAACAGGGGGTGCGGCACCATAGGAAACAGTGAGAGAAAGTGCGGAAGCAGAGCTTTGTTGATTTTTAATGTCTTTCTCTCATTTTCAAAGCTTGGCATGAAGAGCTGAGGTCTGAGACTTGCTTAGGAGGGCAGTATAAGTGATGATAGACCCATACTGACTGCAAATAGTCATGGTGACGATATTTTTGTGTAACATCACTCATGGAGCAATATCAAGTTAAGCACCACAAATTGACTGCTTACCACCCCCAGGCTAATGGTAAAGTGGAGTCCACAAACAAATTTTTGGAATCCATCCTTACAAAAACAATTCAATTTGTTGGGAGCGGAATCCCCCAAGGGAAGTTTTGGGGCTAAAATCCCATGTTTAAGCTAAATTTTGTAATAAAAGGGTAAATTCTCTGCATTTTGTGGTTGCGGAACACAAAGGTGTTATGTTTCATAAAGGGTAGTCCACCCTTAGTTTTGTAAAGTAAATTCGACTATAAGAGTTCTACCCATGATCCGTGGACCATCGGATTGTATAAAAAGAGCTAAGCTCTAAGTAGTTTTAGAGACATAGAATGATGAATAATGTAAGAGAGTCATAGCTTTGAAGTAACAAGTCTAAGTCTGGGATCATAGCATAGGTAGAGGCTCTGCAGCTAAGTACGCAGAGGCCTAGGGTAGAAGTTTGCAACTAAGTGCGCGGACCCCTGCAACTATGTGCACAGGGTGGACAGAGGTTGTACACACTTGAAAGATATCAATAAAGAGAGATATTTGGAAATTCTTGTGTCTTTATTCTGTTAACACATCTTGATATGTTATGTATGAATTTCCTTTATTATGCTTATGTGATGCACGAATTAATGCAGTTACGTCAAATAATTGAATGCAATTACGATTATCTCATTACACGGTGTTAACTATAATTATTTGATAAGATAAGAAAGTCACTTAGATTAATTGGGGAATCTACATGACACGCTGCCATAGCAGCGCGAAATTACCTGAGCAATAGGTTAGGGTTGCGCAAAGGTCGATCATACCCTTTTGCAGAGGTATTGAAGGCTGGAATATAGGGCTAGTCTTGCAGGCCCTGGAGTGAAGCAACTTGTGCAAAGGTAGGGATAGAGGGAATAAAACGACATCACAACCATCTCAGGGTGTGGAAAATTTGTTCCAGCATCCCCCCATACTGCTTTGGGTGAGACTTCAGTCTGCGCTCTGTGGGCTGATGCCGAAAGGGCCAGTAATGTAGGGATTTTTTTGGCTAATTAATGTTGAACTTGGGTCAGGCGCCCTCAAGCCAGCAAAGGGTTCTGTTGCCAAGATCAGAATCTGCATAAGAGATGTGTGATGTATTATCACTGGAATCCAACTAAGAAGCAAATTAGAGACTGGTTGGATAGGAAGATCCATGAATTCACGGCACAGGAGAACAGAAACCTACGACTGATAAAGGAATAGTGGTTGGACAGGTACCTGTATACAGAGATCCACGAGATCTTTTTCTGCTCCTTTCTGGTTGAGCTATACGAGTGGATCGTGAAGCTAGTAGATAGCCAAGGAAGGTGGAAACTTGAAGGTCCTATTGTTTGGACCCTGGAGTTAGTATAGAAATTGGAAGCATCTGAGGACAAGATCACCCGCACTGTCTATCATTGGCTTAATCATGTCATAGGAGGATTTGTGATCGAATTCCCAGTCGATACCTCAGTTAGTTACAACAATGTGGAGCGGCACTTTTTCAAAGGACCTTAAGGCAAGTACGTAAAATCTTTGAATACCTGGATTAAAATTATATTGTGTGGAAAATAGGTTATGCAACTACCTTGATGTTCAAAACTACGTGAAGTGGAAAAGCTTACAGGGACGAAGGAAAAAAGGGTCTAGAGTATAGTCCATTGATTTCAGCTCCACGAGGTGACGAGGTTTCTCGCAAAGTTATATTCAGTTAATAAGACAAGGATTCCTATGAATACCACCTCCACCCACACCACCTCCGACCTCATAAACATCGCCTCCAACTTCACCCGTACCACTTCCACCTCCACCACAGTTCAGTATGGAAAATACAGTGAAGCTGACTTTGTTCAAGGGCTTGGGAAATGAGGACCCAGACCAATTCTAGTTCGTTGTGAGGGCTATATGGGAAGCTCAAGGTGTTATAGATGATCATATAAAGAAGGTGACACTGGTTAGTGCTTTGCAAGATTGCGCGCTAACATGGTATATTAGGTACTCTAATGATAACCTGAATGCTGGAATGGTAGACATCCAGATAGCATTGAATAAATAATTCAGTAGGCATAAATCTAAAGCGTAGTCGATTGTGGGATTCAAAGAAATTGCGATGTAGCTAGGTGAGACACCTTGGGAACTAGATCAGAGGTTGAAATGTACAATTTGCAAAGCCAACATGAACCTAACAAACGGACAGCATCGCGAGTGGTTTTTTGCTTCACTCCTGCCACACTTAAGGGTTGCGCTGTCGCAGCAGAAGATAACCACTCAGGCGTAGGCCTTGGAGATTGCCATGAGACTACATGAAACTCTAATGAAAGATCCAAATCTAGGAGTTCAGCAAATCCATGCGCAGTTGAAGAATCTGTGCCTTGAGATGCAAAGTATGAAGTAGGACAAGATGGTTCGACCAGAGGTGCACGAGGAGGTATGGTGCTTGAAATGCAAGAGTCAGGGGCATGACAAGGACCATTACTCAGTCTTTGTGAACTATATTGTAGGAGGGGGATGGGATTCCTTTAAGGCTAGAAGCTCAAGTAGGACCTAGCATAGGGCCTGCATTATGGTGCGCTATCTATCAGGTAGCCAGAAAACATGCCACGGATAACTGTCACTTGCTACAAAAGTTTGTACAAACACTGCAATAGCTGTTCTGCAACTTTTGTAGGTCGATAGGGCATGATGAGCGTACTTGCAAGAGCTATGAATTAATGATGGATAGAACTTTTGCCTATAGGGTTCAAGCTGAAACATGGCCCCCTGATGAGAGCACAGGGATGGCACATATGGGATTTCAGGGGTGCAAATGAGGCCGAGGTGGAGGAGGACCCAACAGAGGTCGAGGACAGTTGATTTGCTACAATTGCGGAGGACCAGGACACTATGCACGTGATTACACTAATCCAACACGTCTGTCGTGCAGGTATTGCACATTGTTTGATCATGAAACAAAAGATTGTCCTACGCTGATAGATAGGATACGTGACAAAGGGGCATTACCACCTCTGCCAACTCAAAACCTACAGATGATGAGGTTTGAGTCGCGCAAATAGGATCCAAATGTAAATATAGTGCTTAGAAGTGGAATCGCAATAGGAGATGGCAAGGGGAAATAGGCAGAAGGTAGTACATGGGTTCGCAAAGCTCTGGCGAAGGAGGCTGAGTTCGATTTGGATCGCGCACATGAAACCTTCATGGAAGCTAAGAAGAGCTTCGTTGAGGCCTCCACCTCAGGAAGAAAGGATAAGCCCGAGTAGGAGATGGACCCCTCTATGCTCACAACTTTCCTGGAGACTTGTATGAAGTTACTGCATGATAGTAAGGCTATGAAAGGGTTACAAGAGCTCATCAATAGATGCGCTAGAACCGCGTCGAGTGAGCCGCGCATAGTATGAAAGATTGGCAAGCATAAAAGAAGGATGGGACAGGAGATGAGATTGACTACGTAGATAGGAGAGTATGAGATGGATTAGGTTATTTTGGACTTGGGGTCAAATGCAAATGTCCTACCGAAACAGACTTGGGAATGGATGGGGAGACCCACACTGCAATGGTCTCTGATTCAACTAAGGATGGCCAATCAGCGAAAGATCATCCCCATGGGGTGGCTGCAGGCAATGACCGTGCATATTGAGGGAGCAAGCACGCTGGCTGATTTTGCAGTAATAGAGATAGTGGATGACAGCAATCCCTATCCTGCGCTCCTAGGAATTGACTAGGATACTGATATGAAAAGCGTAATCAATCTGAAGAAGCGAAAGATGATATTTGAGAAGAAATCGTTGCATGTAATAGTACCCCTCGATCCTGCTGAAGGATCCCACTATACGAAACCAGTCCACGATTATGAGAGTGATGACGATCTGGACTGTATCTATAAGATAATAGTGTGAGACCAAGATTGGGTGAACCCCATCGTGGATGGACGAATTACATGGGATCGTGAGAGTTTCTACACTTCGGACTCTGATGAAGAAATAGAATGTTGGTAGAATCAGTTACATGAAGTAACTATGTTGAATTACAACATGATGACCTGATCGTTGTGCTGTGTGTCGTTAGAGGTAATAAATCTTCCTACTTATGATAACCTGAATGAGGTAGATATCTTTTTGGATGCATTTGAAAGGGAGGTACCAGAAAAGCAGTGCTTCCAGGTGTTGGACTGGGCACTGCGCGCTATGCCTGCAAGGTGGTGGGATACACATAAGGGAAGCTTTGATGATTGGCGCGAATGCAAGAGAATGATGAGAACTTGCTTTGGGAAGCCGAAGATGTGAATGATAGACAAGTATGATGGGAAAGATGATCCGCGCGCGCATTTGGCCAAATGGACCCAGGCTTATGGAGAAAATCCCCAACCTGAATGGGTGCACTTGTTCTGTCACACCCTGGATATTGTCCTGATGAACTGGTATGTAGAAACTGAGCTCCACCATGGGACAGGCAAATGGGATATCCTACACGAGGGATTCATGATAACATTCAGTTTTGAGGATGGGTTTGACAGTATTGATGAAGTGCTACAAGAAGTAAAAGCAATAATCTTTAGGATACCACAGGATCCTTTAGACGTGATTCAGCTTGAATGGGCTACTCAACTGAGTCATGCACTAGAATGTTATAATGTAACTACTGAAGAAGAGGACAAGGATCCATGGAAGATTAATATTCTGGAAACAGAAGGTCACTGCGAGGTTCAAGGATCGTAGATTGAGAACCCTGATATAACCGCGCCATTGAAAATGAAACAAGTAAACATTGGTACGGAGGCAAAACCCAAATTCGTGAAGATTGGAAACTATTGGGATGATGCAAAGGTGGATAAGGTCATTGAATTGCTCTGCGAATACCAGGATTTATTCCCTACCAAGTTTACAGATCTAAAAGGGATAATCGTGGACCTGGGAATGATGAAGATTACATTGAAACCCGAAGCAAAGCTAGTTAAGCAGATGCCTTACCATCTCAATCTGAAATATAAGGAAAAGGTATGCTTAGAGTTGGACAAGATGCTCACGACAGGCATCATTGAGACTGTGGAAGTATCTGACTAGGTAGGTTCAATGGTGGTACAGGAAAAGAAGCAGAAGGATGAAATAAGGATATGCGTGGATCTCAAAAAGTTGAATGACGTTTGTGTACATGATCCTTTCCCAACTCCGTTCACTGATGAAGTGTTGGACAATGTAGGTGGCCAGGAAGCATATTCCTTCACTGATGGGTTCTTTGGGTACCACCAGATCAAAATTGCGCCAGAGGATAGGAGCAAGACAACCTTCGCAACTGAGTCAGGGTGTTTTCAGTACACTATAATGTCGTTTGGATTGAAGAATTCACTTGCGATCTTCTCATGCGTAGTTGTTGCTACGTTCAAGGAATTTATTCATAAGTTCCTGGAGGTATATTTTGATGATTGGACTATGTTTGGGCTGGTTAAACGCCATGTATTGAGCTTGCGCCTGATGCTGGATACCTGTCAAATATACCAAATCATGCTCAATCTCAAGAAGTGTCTATTTTGTGTTCCTTTTGGGAACCTGTTGGGGCATGTGGTTTGCAGACAGGGACTAATGGTAGACCCCACAAAGATCACGGTGATACTAAACCTAGAAGCGCCGAGGAGTGTGAAACAGTTGCATGCTAACCTGGGACATATGGGATATTACAGAAAGTTTATCAAAGGCTATGCCCAGATCACCGTGTTTATGGAGAAATTGTTGAAAAAGGATGTCACATTCTATTGGAATAATGACTATAAGAAGAGCTTGGATATATTGAAAGAAAAGATGGTCACCACGCCAATTCTAGTCTTCCTGGATTGGAAGAAAGAGCTTCATGAACATGTCAACGCATCATGTATAGCGCTGGGAGTAGTACTAACACAGGCTAGCGAAGAAGGCTTGGATCATCTTATCGCATTCGCAAGCCGAAGATTATCCAAAGCAGAGAAGAACTATTCCACCACCAAGCATGAAGGGTTAGCTATGGTGTATGCGCTCGAGAAGTATAGGTACTACTTGCTGGGAGGCCATTTTAAGATGTATACGACCACTCCGTGCTGAAGTACCTAGTCAATAAACCTGTGTTGGGGGAAAGAATCTACAGGTGGCTCTTATTGTTCCAAGAGTATGATTTTGAAGTTGTTGTGAAACCTAGACAACTGAACGTGGGACCAGACCATCTGTGACACATCGAAACAGGGGAGGAACCCACTAACTTGGAAGAAGGATTGCCAGACGTGTAGCTATTTGCAGTGTTCATCACAGATGGTCACTTCAAGGATATAACACACTTCCTAACAATAGGAACTGCTTCGGAAGGATACACTGTCCAACAAAAGAATGAATTAGTGGTGCACGCAGTAGATTTCTCTGTCATTTTTGGGCATCTATACAAGATGGGGACTAATGAGATATTGTGACGGTATGTACCTGAGTTCAAAAGAAGCATCATCCTCATGGACGCTCATGGGGCGCCGCGGGAGGACATTATGCAGTAAGAGCAACCGCGCAAAGTATTCTATGTGCATGGTTGTGGTGGCCAACCCTCCATCAGGACTCAAAATAATATTGCAAGGCGTGTGATGTGTGTCAAAGGACTACCAGGTCATCATGAAGGGATGAGATGCCTTTGAATCCATAGATGACGTTACAACCCTTCGAGAAGTGGGTGATATATTTTGTAGACCCATTCAGCCACAAGGAAAGACAGGATATAGGTACATTATCACTGCGGCAGAGTATTTGACTCGTTGGGTAGAGGCACAACCTGTGAAGGATTGCATGGGCATGACCACTGCAAAGTTCCTCTTTGAGAATGTATTGGCGTGATTTGGATTTCTGAAGATCTTGATGAGTGATCGCAGTACGTACTTCCTGAATGAGACGATCAACACGCTGATGGAGGAATTTCAAGTATACCACTAGAAGAGCACACCTTATCACTCGCAGGCTAATGGGACGGTGGAAGCATTCAACAAAGTGCTCGAAAACGCACTGACCAAGGTTTGCAATGCTCAGCGAAGTGATTGGGACCTATGCATACCTGAAGTATTATGGGCTTATCAAACGACATGCAAGAAGTTGACTGGACAATCCCCCTTTAGGCTCATCAACGGGGTTGAAGCGGTAATTCTTATGGAATACATCGTGCCTAGTCTACGCATAACAGCACTCATAGGTATGATGGATCACGGAGCCCTGGAGGAAAGGCTCGCACACCTAGATGAACTGGAGGAAGAAATATTTCTAGCTAGATTTTACCAACAGGTCCAAAAGTAGTGTGAAAAGTCATGGCATGATCAACACATTAAGCTACACACATTTAAGGTAAATGACTTGGTTTTGCTATATGATAGTAAGTTTGATAAATTTCTAGGGAAATTTTGAATGCACTAGTTAGGGCCCTATGTCATTAAGGAAATTACCGATGGAGGAGTGGTACAACTGGTCAAATTGAATGGAGAACCCTTCCCCGAAAAGGTGAATGGCAATCGCTTGAAGCCATACATCGGTGGTCTGTCCATGTGATTAAATGAAGGTATCACAGTATTAGCACTCTAGGTAGCTAAAAGGAGGCGTGAGACTATAAACTACATTGCCCGAGTTGGGGAGCTACGTGATTGGAAGAGGGTGCAAAGCAAGGAAGTGTCACTGGGTCCGCGACAGCATGGCGGGAGTTGCGCTACCCAGGGAGAAATCACACAGGTCAGCTGGAAAGTGATCGTTATGGTCACTATTCATGAAAAGATGGCAGAAGTGAGGCCAAATGAAGTGGGTGGTCAGCATTTAAGACAAAAATTATGGCTCAGATCCTTGAATATCTATCGCCAATCCAGCATTAATGAATCGCTTTTGGGGGGAACGGTCGGATTTGAATTCAAAATGCCCTATAAATTACAAATGGTTGTCCAACAAGAAACACTAAGCATTTTGAGTATTCAATTGTTGAGCTCTCAAACACCTATGGACCCAGAGTTCTTCGAGGCTCTCAAATAGACTCCTGCATTTGCGAACTTGCCCGAGACGTCACGAGCACTGATAGAGAGAGTTATGTCAGCACCCCTAGAAGTTATCAATACAATGCAAGTAGAAGAAGAGTTGGCACAAGAAATGGAAATAGAGGTAGAAGTAGCTTCTCCAGAAGTAGCCAAAGTAATGGAAAAGGTCCCTATGTCACTGAGAATGCCGAGACTGAAGCCAACCCCAACCAAAGAGACTATGAAGGATAAGAAGGGAAAGCAGCTTGCCATACTGGTGTGCGCATCACCAAGGAGAAACCCACCAAAGCCCACTGCACAGGAGAAAGGAAAGGCTATAAACCTAGAAGAAGAGGAGGAGGATATCGAAGACATCCCAATGGACGATGAGGATGTGGGAATGGAAGTAGAGGAGGTTGAAAGTGTTGGCGTTATTTTACAGGTGTTGTCCTTAATGGCAACTCACTCAGATGTCAGATCATAGTGCAGCAGGTCAATAGCAAAGAAGTAATGATCAGAGAGAGGTATACGCAGGTTCATCTTGACAAAGGAGCATATACACGTAGGTTAACAAACCAAAAGGAGTGTATAACGCACACACGCACTTTCACAAAAGGAAAGGCGCGTATATCTTGGAAAACTAAGTTTTGGTCCGAGGTATTTGGTCCATGGTATGTTGATCCATGGTATTGGTCCAAGGTATCTAGTCCAAGGCATTGACCCCAAGTATTTGGTCCAAGGTATTGGTCCTAAGTGGTTTTGGTCCATGGTATTGAGAAATGCCTAAAACTATAAAAGGAAGAGAAGATCATTAGGCCAGGTGTGCAAGTATTGAATAGCTGATGAAGTGTGAGATCCAGCATGTAGGTTATGGGTTTGTGATGCTTTGCTAAGGATGCACCTATGTGGCAAATGAAGGTTGATGGACCAGGATCATGAAGACTAAAATTCATTATCATTATATGGTATGAATAGTTCAAATTTGAATACTGACGTATGTTTTATCCTTTATATATGATGATCTGGGTATGTCTGAAGTAGAAAATTGTAGCGAAGGTATAAGTAATTATTTTGAAATCTGTACGTTGGTTCCCTTTGGTAAAAGGGTGTATACACGCTGGTTCGACACAACCAAGTAGCGTATACCTTATGAACTTGATGGTTGAAGTATGAGTTGCTTCTGATTGCTGTTACAGAGATCTGGGTTCTGCTCTGTGTTCTAGTGACTGTGTTTTGTAGCCTGTGTTCTGAAAGTTCAGATAGATTGAGTGATTCAGTTGTGGGTGATTCAGAGAATGATGATTGGTTAATGCAATGGTTATATTGTAGTGGTGATTGATTTTGAGCTTCAATGTTGTTCATGGGTCCAGTATGAAAATTGGATGAAACGTGGCCTTTCAGATTGTGGTGTTGTGTTCCAGGTGTATCTAGTATGAAAATTTATGAAACGTGGTCCCTGGAGGAAGAGAAAAGGTCGTAGCCTTCTGTAGGCTAGCGCATACGTATTAGTAAATATATTGGCTAGTACAAGAGCCAGGTGGTTGTATCTCCCTTCCAATAGAAGCTGGAGAATGAGAGAAGGTTGTAGCCTTCTGCAGGTGGGTTCTTGTGTACTGGTATGAGTCTGCGCCAATACAAGATTGTAAACAGGTTTTCTTATATTAAAGGAAGACAGCAACAGGTGGTTTTTGTCCCGCATTGGATTTCCACCTTATATCTTGGTGTTCATGTGTGTGATGATATGTTCTATTTTTACTGCACTTGGTTACTATTTGTATGGTTAATGAAGTTCTGATGCACTAATTAAAGATCAACATATAATGAATTAACTGAATCGTAAATTTGTTGGATACACGCAAGTTGCATAAAACACAGTTGCGTGTACACACGAGTTCTCTTAACTAAAGTAGCATATCTGAATCTGATTATGGAAATGAAAAAGTTATTGATTTGCTAATACTGATTCACCCCCCCTCCCCCACCTCCTAGTATTATTTCCAACAATTGGTATCAAAGCAGGTCCTTCAAAAGAAGCTTGATCACTTGAAGGGAGATCCATCAAAATGAATAATCAAGAGAGCATAGGATCCATCAGACCACCAATATTTGATGGGAGCAATTTTGTTTACTGGAAAATAAGAACCACATCCTATCTACAATCACTTGGAACAGATGTTTGGGAAATTGTGGAAAAAAGGATATACATTTCCAATAGCAATTCCTACAGATACAACAGGTAAAAAGGATTATGAAACCAATGCCAAAGCTGTCACTATTTTATTGGGAAGTTTGTCAAAATCATATTTTTTCAAAGTCATGCAGCTCAAATCAATGAAAGAAATATGGGACAAAATTGTTCTAAGCTACGAAGGAGACTCTCAGGTAAAACGTGCTAAGCTTCAAACTCTCAGAATTCAGTATGAAACTCTTAAGATGCATCGTGATGAAATCATAGCCAATTACTTCCTACGTATAGATGAGGTTTTCAATTGTATGAAGAATCTGGGTGAAGAAGTTAAGGAAGTTGTCTTAGTTGAGAAAGTTTTGAGATCCTTGTCTGCTAAATTTGAACCCAAAGTGTCTGCCATAGAAGAAAAATAGGATCTGTAGAATATCACTAAGATGCAGCTTCACAGAATCTTAACTGCCTTTGAGATGAGAAAATGAGGACCATTAGATATGAGAGAAGTAGCATTTAAAGCATCAACAAAGGGAAAAGAAAAACTCTATGAATCAGGACACATTTAAGAAGAAGAAGATGAGGTAAATTTCGTTAAGAAGCTTCAATGAGGTTCTGGAAGGTTCAAAGGTAAGCTACCATTCAAATGCTTTTCTTGTGGAAGAGTTGGTCATTACACTACTAGATGCCCTCATAACAAAGGAAAGATGTCTGAAGAAGGTAATAGAAGTTATTATACTCATGATGACAGTGATGGCTTGTACAATAGTGATGAAGATGATCAAGAGATTAAACTACTCATGGCATATGAAAATAATGGTTTAGAAAAGGAAGATTTCCTTAAAGAAATCAGTCAACTTAAAATCAGTTTGGCAAAAAAGGGTACAATCATAAACACAGTGACACATCAACTCACTGAAAAGGATAGTCACAATGAAGTGTTATAATGTGAAGTAGTAAGTCTAAGAAAAGAACTTGAAAAGACAAAGACTCTGAATCTTAGATTTGCTAAAGGATCATAAACATTAGATGAAATCCTCAAAGTTCAACATTTGCCCATTATAAAGACTGGTCTTGGTTTTCATGAAGGTGAATCTAGCTCACAAGGTAAGGAAAGAAACTCCAATGAAAAATCTGAGATGCTCCACAAGGAAATAAAAAGTCAACCCCATCAACAACCAAGGAAAGAAATTCGTCAAAGAAAATCTGTTACTCCTAACTATGGAAGTGATAGTCGGTTATTTCCTTCAAGGAATGATGTTGAATGTTTTATATGTCATAATTTTGGACATGTTGCAACCATATGTAGAAGTAGAATCACAGAGAAATATCATCACATTCTAGGTACTTTAAGGGATATTGTTTTGCTTGCAATATGTTCGGTCACAAAGCTATTGATTGCAATAAAAGGAATATGAAACATGTAAGATGGTATGCGTGTAACAAGTTTGGACATAAAGTAAAGGAATGCAGGAGTAAAGTTCAGACATCAAATCAAAAGGAGCATACATCATCACAATCCAAGGTATTGAAGAAGACGGAATTATTGTTAGAAAGATGTGGCATAACTCATTTTGTAGACATAACAGATCCAGGGGAAGCTGAAAGTGTAAACTTGCAGTATTCCAATTTTCATACGCAACTATTATGAAGAGAAGTCGCGTATATATACGAGTTAGATGCTGCACAGTCACGAATATGGTGCTCTGAAGAAAAAGCAGTAGGACAGACTCAGGAAAAGAAGTCTAATATGGTTAGGTCATGGTATGTGTTGGTTGGCACAGGTTCAAGGGGAGCATATGCTTCTAATAATGCATTGTTGGCATTATCCGAGAAGATATTTATACAGATCCACATAGTTGCTTTGATTCAGGAGACTCCTTTGATGATGGAAATATACAGGTTATTGATCTTGGTGCTGCTGATGGTGAAGATCATATGGTGTATGATAGTTGTTGATGACTATCGTGATCTTGTTTAGGTCGGTTGTCCTTGTTATAAATGTCATGTATATCATTTGAAGTAAAGGTCATGAAAAGACCTAATTTGTAACCCCACTATGCATGGGATGGCTGATGTAATATTTCTTGTTTTGACATGTATAAACAAATGGTATATCCCCACTTGTTTGGGTGGATGAGTCAAACTTGGTATATCCCCACTTGGTTGGGAGAAGGATGTATGTATGAGTCATTGGTGATAGGAAGGTCATACTCACTTAGTTGAGTTGTAGAGTCATGTTATTCTTTTGAAAAATAATTTTGCAGACTATGCATGTGCTTAGGGGGAGCATGGACGGATTGGTACATCTTACCATGTATAAAGGGGGAGCTCAATCAGAGATTTCAGCATGTACCCAGGGGGAGTATGGATAGCATAATGTATATCAAAGGGAGAGAATATCTTGGTCTGCCCTTGGCCCTTGATGTCAAAGGGGAAGAGTGACTTAGTGTTGTTGTTACCATCAAGTACAAAGGGGGAGATTTTTGGCATTACGATATAGGTGTTGTCCTTGATGGAAACTCACTCAGATGTCAGATCATAGTGCAGCAAGTCAATAGCAAAGAATTAATGATCAGAGAGAGGTATACACAGATTCATCTTGATAAAGGAGCATATACATGTGGGTTAACAGACCAAAAGGAGCGTATAATGTACACACACACTTTCACAGAAGGAAAGGCGCATATATCTTGGGAAACTAAGTTTTGGTCTGAGGTATTTGGTCTGAGGTATTTGGTCCATGGTATTTTGATCCATGGTATTGGTCCAAGGTATTTGTTATAGATCCAAATCTCACTCTTATGGTTTGTGATGCTGCACTCATGGCCTAGGGCAACCCCTCCTTCCAGACCTGGTCCTAAAATTTAAAAAAATAGTGTTTTATCCCTTATACGTGACATTGCCCTGAGTTAAACGCGTGTATATGTGGGTCTGTGTATACCCAACCCGCGTATATGTATTAAAACACTTAAAAAAATATAAAACTCCTTATTTTCGAGTGGAGATCGCGGGTTTTACCTACTGATCACCTGTTAGTGCCCGTGGCCCAACTGTTCCCAACCAACTCCCAACTAAAAAACTACTTTGGAAGAGGTATAAAAAGACCTCAAAGGGAAGGCCTAAAAGAGGGGAGAAGAGAGAGAAAGGTTATTATGCTGAGATTTTTCCCCTGACCAGGTCTGAAGTCCCTTGTGCCTTCTGCACTTCCCCCATTTGTACAGGAAACCCTTGTTTCCTTGTGTGTTGATGTTCATCCACCATTTATGATATCATGGAGTGAATCATGGCAGGAGTTTGTTAAAGGCTTGAGGCTGGAACGGATTCGGAAGGAAGCTTTGCTTGGAGCCTGCTGAAGGTGACTCAGGTGAAATTATTCCTTTTTATGTACTTTATTTGTCTATAATAAAAGAAACACATGTCTTGGTTCACGATATAAATCTTCTTTATGTTTATGATATTCATGTTTAGAATTCATATGTAAATGGTTGTTTGGATTTCATAACTAACTACCTTTATTTATAACATGAAGATGGTTTCTTTATAAGTTTTTGTCCATATACTGCTGTGTTCTTTGGAATTGGTTGTTTTGCAGGACAAAAGAGAAGAAGGGAACTCCAAGAAGGGTTTGGAACCTAAGGGCCTTCTCAAACGTAGGACCTAAGGTACGTCCCCTTTACAATAGAATTTTCTTATAATAGCATAATGGTTGTGTGAATGTATGTTTCTTTGAATAGATAACTTTCAGTCTGCTAGGGTTTCAACCCAAAAATCCCTAGGGGAACATTTCCCTCCAACAAAATTGGCAACTCCACTGGGGACAACACTCTTGTTGTTCCTAGTTTGGGTGTTTTCAAGCCAATCAGGACTCAACTGCCTTGTCTGCTTGCTGTTACTGTCTGGTCTATTCTTGAACTTTAAGTTTTGCTAGTTTCTTCAGTTTGTTTTTTATTTTTCTTGAAACTTTTTATATACGTTGTTTTTCTTAGTTACAGTAGCGTATACATGCAATCTGCACATAAGTACAGTCGCGTATATCTTGCAATTTTCAAGATTGGTAAATCTTTTTATCGCTGAAGGTTTGTCTGGTAGTTTGAGTCAGTCTGAAACAGTCAATTTCCAGTATCATTTTTTGTTTTTACAGCGAGCATCTTGTTCCGAATTCTCTCTGATTATAAGGAGTATTGGTCTTGTTTTTGTTATTGCAAGCACCATCTTTTCTTGTTCAAGCATGCAAGACTTCTTGTTTGGAATCTTGGCTGCTCTGATTCATCAGGGAGATTGATCTCAATCTTCGTGTCAAATCTTGCTCTTGGTGACTTTTTGTTTGCTTGACAAAACCGCTTTTGTGACCATCTGCTTCTTTGTTTCATGAAAGTTGTTGATTGACACTTTCTTGAAATTTGTCTTTTTGATCTTTTTGGTTATTTTTTCCAAAGCTTTCATTGCTGCTTTTGATTGTTAAGAGCATCCTTAAACACATCTCTTTTTGTTGAGTTTTCATCCATCGTGTGGTGTCAATTTGCAAAAATGTTTGTTGCCTATTCTTCAATCACAAGTTTCAGTGTTGTTGAGAGCATTTTTTGAAAAGACGTTTTTGTTGTTGCGTTTGAAGAAAATCTTTTTGAAAAACTTGGTTTTCATTTGGTTTCCTTTTAGTGAATGAAAGTGCTTTATGTTTGTCTTAGAACTTGTTCTTAGTGTTTAGACGAAATGAATGGTAGCATCTCATATTCCATCTAGACATTTTAAGTGGCAAGATAAAGATTGACAAGCAAGCAACTTTCATTTTTTGTTTTAGAGTAGTTTCAAATCTTTGCATCGGCATATATTTGTTGCATTAGGATAGATTTGCATACCTTTTTAGGCATACATAGCTTTGTTAGCTTTTGTGGGTGTGAAGTGTGAATTAACGAAAAGAAAAGAAAATTTTGTTTTATTAGAAGTTCCTCTGAACCCTATAGAAATTGCTCTTCATCGAAAAACGAAAAAGTGCATGTGCATGTAGTTAAGTTTTTATTAATTTCTTTTGCGTCAAAAAACACCACTAGTTTCACTTCCATTACCTTGTGACTTAAAGAATAGCCTATTTTAAAATCAAGCGCTAACTAAAATTCACTAGAACTTTTTGTTTAAGTCAGTTACACCAACAAGTTTAGGATTTTAGGGCCTTGGATTAGGTGAGTGGAGAGTTAACTCTCCAAGGCCATATAAACGTCAAACATAGGAGTTTGAATAGCAAGAGAAAATCCAGTAGCGTTAGGAAGACCAGGAAAGCTCTGCATCTGGGAGTTAAGCATGAGGGTCTGTGAAGACAGGGAAGAGAGATACCCCCTCTTCTACTTGTCCGAACTTACCTCACGACTATTCCGCCTGGCTTCTGCGACGAGTTGGTATCCATAGTTGCTACTCCTAGGGATCTACACAAGTGGCTGTGGAGGGGAATCCTGTGGCACCTGAGGTCGATGTTGCATCACTCTCGATAGTACTACTGGAGGGCACCCTTGCGAAGCTTGGGGGCTTACACCGGCGTAGGCTATTGTTAGGAGGTCAGGTAACTTCCTCTGATACCTTCGTTGATAGGACTGGGCCCTCATCATCCCAGACTATCTTCGTGAAGGCCCCTTAATTCACTTTCTTGTATTTTGGTTTCCGGTCCTAATCACCCGGAGCGGAAATACTTGGAAGTTGTTTGACTAGCTGTTATCTTTAGGGACTTTATAGTGTGTGCTCTATGCTCTTAGTTGGCCTAGCTTTCAATTTTTTGAGTCATTAGTTAGATCATAACAAAAAATTCAAAGTGGCTGACCGATCTCCCAGACGGTCTCAAAGACTTCGTGGTCTTTCACCACCAAGTTTAGAGCCTTCTCCTAGAAGGCGCAGAGGTAATACTACTGGTGGGTTTCGTCCCACAGTAGTTGACGCATCGGGGATTGATCCTCCTCTCGGGGGCATTAGTGTTCAAGCAAGGCCTGGCACTTCCGAACAAGAGAGGGACACTCCAGTCCTTTCTCGAGTTCTCTTTCAAGCGGAGAATAACATAGAGGTAGAAGAACTCTCAGAGTCGTTAGCGGCTCCGAATTCTCCACTACCATATAGTCATCTAGACGTATTACAATACATTGGGACTCCGATGCATAGACCGTCAAGTCTAGGTTACACTACGCACTTACCATCGATGACCACTACTGGAAGCATGGCTTCTACAAGTGCTATGACTATGTTAACTCCAACATCGGTGCAAGGGGGAGGAATGATTTCTATCTCCTCTGCTTCCTTGTTTGGATCTTTTGCTAGCACATATTTAGTTGGGTCTACCTCCATTCCATCCACGAGTGGAAATGCCCAAATCAATGCTTTTGGTACTGGATTCTTCCCATTTGGCACCCACTCACAGGGTATTCCATCGGTTCTGTTTAGTGCTGCTACGTCCATGATGGGCAGATCGGCTTCATTCCAGGGTTTTCCTTTCGGAAGTGGTCATATACCACATTCCAACCCGACGATAGGATCCATGCCTTTTTCTTCTGTAGGACAAAGTAGTAATCCTTTTCCGAGGTTGGACTAACCCTGGGGTTAGTGGCGCGGGAAATGGGAATCCATTTATCGGCCAACAAGGGAATAGGCCGTACTCCACGGTTAGTTTGTTTCAAAGTATCCCTCCCTTAGCTTCGGCTTGGAATCCGTATCAGGGGTTATCAACTCCTTATAATCCTTTAGGAGGAAACTTTGCTGGTTATGGAGGCTTTGTGGCCGGAGTTCGTCAAACTCCAAATTTTGCTGGATCACAAGGCTTGCCTTTTGGTTCAGCCGGTTCTACTGGTTACTTCGGGCAGCCTGCTGCCTTCCAAAATCTAGGCCAATCTTTTCAGAACTTTGGGAGTTCCGCCCAGTCTGGGTGGAATCCCCAAGGTCCTCCTAGGCTTCTGTTTCTGGCAACGTTGAACTTGCCAGATCTCACTAAGTTAACAAAAGATCCAATCAAGTACAATCTGACCTGGCCTCCAGTCCCAACCAAACTCCCTTCGGACATTCCAAAATTAGAAGGGAAGAGTGGTGAGGACCTAGGCGACCATGTCACCACATTCCATTTATGGTGCTCATCTAACTCCCTTATCGATGACTCGATCAGGTTGAGACTTTTTCAACACACCTTGACTAGTAATGCGGCCAAATGGTATATAGAGTTGCCAGGGGGCAGCTTTACATCTTTCGCTGACTTAGCCAATATTTTCTTAAATCATTTCCAGTTGCCTGTCCGTTATGATGCCGAAACTGAACTTTTGGCCACTTTTCGTCAGGATAAGGCAACTCACATTTCTGACCATATTCAGGAATGGAGACAGAGAAAGAGGCTCATTAAAGCTGAAATCCCTCCAGAGTACCGTCTAGAATGGTTTTTGAAATCTTTACAACCCGAGATCTCCAAGGATGTCTCCATGTCTGGAGTCTATTCTGAGGAGCAAGCCATTTTTAGGGCCCAGCAATTAGAACTGATCTACTCTCAATCTGCGATCCTACAAAAATACTTGCCAGATGCTCCTGGGTCTAAGGTTGACATAGCTAAGTCAAAGCCAGGTCCCCACGCGGATGGCATCGTTGGATCGGTAGACACAACTACCGTGAACTTGTTGAACCAATTGCAGCAGTTGTCCTTACAAACTGCTTCTAACAACCAAGTCACATCGTCTAATCCCCCGGCTTCCCAAACTTCTTCAATTAATCTCGTCCAATCCGATAACCCCAAAGGAAATCAAAATTCCAATGGGAAAAAGAAAGGATGAGGTAAGAAAAAGGACCAAGATGGGAAGCCTGATGAAAATAAGTCCGGCAACAACGCTGGTGGTGGTAGAAATGAGTCTAGAAAGAAAGTCAAGTTTCCATGCAAGTTGTGCAGTGGAGACCATTTAACTCATCTCTGCCCTAAGATTGAAGATGTTTAGCGCTTGTTAGGACAGCAAGGGACTTCTAGTTCTCAGGCTGTGTTAACAAACCCTTTTCCCCAAGGGCAGCAACTTCTTGCTGGCGCGAGCTCAAACCCTAGTACCTCCTCAGGGGGCAACCAGGAAGGGGACAAGTCATCAAATGTTTTCATGATGGGTTCTCACGCTAATGTGGCCACACGATCATGTGATTATGGTGAAGGTGAAACTTCCAAGGGTAAATCAGTTCCCGAAACTAACAACCCACTTCATATTGAGCAACCTTCTGTTGAGACTGTACCACGGGTACCGAAAGGTTCCACTAAACGCGCGACTATCAACCCTAATATTAGGGTAGCCCAGAATTACTCCATTGTTGAGGATCTGGCTCAGAATCCATGTGCTATGTCCGCTTTAGAGGTTCTCCAGTCATGTTCTACTCAAAGAAGTTCCTTGTTATTGGCAATGGGGGCAGTGGATCCAAGTAATTCCTTAGCTCTCACTTTTGATATGAATAATGTCAAAAAGAGACTTCCTCATCACATGGCTTTCCAGATAAAGTCTACCTACCAAAAAACGAATATTTTTCAGACGGTTATAGATGAGGGAGCTTCCATGTGTGTCATGTCTATGTCATGCTGGAAGGCCATTGGATCACCGTCGGTTGTTCCTTCACCTACCATCTTGACAATGTTTGATGGTCATTCTCATAGGCCATACAGGATTATCCCGGCCTTTCCTATATGTGTTGGAGGAAAGGTCATTAATATCGAAGTAGAGGTCATAGATGCTAACCTAGACTACAATCTCCTCTTAGGAAGGAACTGGGTATACGAAATGGATGCCGTTGTTTCGACTCTATTTCGTGTCATTTTCTTTCCTCATTAAGGGAAAATCATTAAGGTTGATCAATTGGATTATTGTCCAGTCGATCCTCAAGCAAGCTCTGACTCTACTGTTCCTTTAGTGGGTAACCCCCATCCGCCTATTAAGAATCTAGGAGTTGGGATGTACTCTTCATTGATGGGCACGTTTAATCTTCCCCCTCCTACAGCTGGAATAGATACAATTTCATCCTCCAGGGACCCTTTACGGAGAGAGTTTGTTCAAACTCCTTATTCTTCGGATCCTGGAACCTTAGCTTCATCTGTGACCACATCAGGTGACGACAAGGAGGGTGGAATAGAATCTCTTATGTCTGCAATAGAGCTTAGATTTGAATCTATCGATAACTCTGTAGATAACCATTCTACTCATTCCTCTAGGAAAGATATAGATGGTGATGTGGCTCATTTTCGGACCCTTGATTCCACCTCTGCATCGGATTGCTCGGATATTGTTTTTCCATCGGACGAAGCAATATTCGAAGCAATGACGGCTGTAGATCAACCTTTGGATGATCTACATCGTCGGTCATGTTTTCATTCCCCTGTGCATGAAGTCGAATCTCGGTCCTCCAGTTCGACTAGCGATGTTTGTACGGTCCCTTTGGCTCCAACACAGTTATTTGCCGAAGGAAGTATATTGATTGGTTCGATAATTGTACCTATAAACATCCCTAGGAGTAAGGTGGCGGAGCCCCCTGACGGGCTCTACCTCAGGAAGTACTTTGCTTAGTTTTGGCCAAGAAATGGCTTCTTTGTACTTTATGTATATTTGTACATATATCATCAAGAGTTTTTTGATATCAGCACTTTTTGGTCTGCTGTGGCAGGTGTTGATGGATGACTTGGTCTATTTTGGGTTCGCTGATGGTGCTAGTTGACACACTCGGAATCTCGCTTCCGCAACTTGGATACTCTATTATCCAACTGGTCAATTGATGGTATCAAGAGGCGTATGCATCGGTCGTGCTTTAAACAATATGGCTGAGTATACTGCTGTTATTAATTTATTATCCGAGGCAATCTCTCATGGGATCGACTCGTTGGTAGTGTATCTTGATTCTCAATTGATAGTGTCTCAATTAAATAACATTTATCGGGTAAGGGATCCATCTTTATATCACCAGTATTTAAGGGTGAGGTTGTTGCAAATATCAGTTACTTATATTAATTATTTGCACATTCCAAGATCTCATAATTGGTTAGCTGATTCTATCGCTAATCAGGCATTAGACTGGCACATCAATCATTCATCACAATAAAATCAAGCATCAAAAAGTCAAATTGTATATATATATATATATATATATATATATATATATATATATATATATATATATATACAAAATTGGGACTCAAATGCCCATAATCATGTCTGGCATATCTAATGCCCCGGCTCAGGATGAGCGGCTAAGTATGTAACTATCGCATTGGCCACATGCCGAAAAGTACGAACCCAGTCACATGGCATGTCAACCACATGACGTTGCATATCCTCAAGAAGATCCTCTATGGCAGCCATCGGCACTCGGCAGCTCAGTCTCGCCAAGTGTCACTAGACGTTGTTTAGAGTCCGTTCTGTATCAGTAGCTGCCTCTTCAGCTCCTCGGCCGCGTCGTCCATGCCGCAGGAACCCATCTGGTCGTACCAGCCCAATGTCTAGAACATGATCATCATATCAGTCATTTGAATCTCATCAAAAATATTTTTCAAAATTCATCATTATATTTGAAAAATCCCAACAAAAAAAAAAATCATAAAATCAAAAAAATTCTTACCAATCTTGCCCCATGCTGCGTTTGGTGGTAATGCTAGATCAGGATCTCCTCGGAAATCCAGCCCAACATAGGGGTAGTCATCCACAGTGATGATCTGCTGATCCCACCAAGTGAAGAAGTCATCGTCAAAGGCAATCCTTGGGACCTCCCCACCCCCCAGACGTTTCATCAGATCAGCCCACCGGCCCATGCGTGAATCGCGTGGGGTGCTAATGGAAACCGCTACCCTGGGGCGGAGTGCGGGAACCTTCTCAAAAAAGAAAGTGCATAGGATAGTCCCATATCCGAAGTTTTTGGTCTGTCCCCTCTTGATAGAAGTGAGCTGGCTCTTCATGTTGGCCAGAAGAGGAGTACACCAGTCGAACACAGTAGTGAGACAGTCAACTGCCACGCTCATAGTCAGCCGTGATGCCTGATGCAGAGAGGACGATCTGTTCACTCGAGCTATGGTGAACAGGATTATCCTCAGTGGTAAACTCGCCACATGTGTGATGGAAATCTGGCTCCCAACCTTCTTGGGATGTCTTGGGCAATATATATGTACATAGTCCTCTATCGTGAGACTACTCCGTGTCCTGCCCTGAGAATGTACTACCTCTCCCCTTCAAGAAAGGCCCGTGATGAAATAGATATCCTCCACTTCTACCCTGAGTGGCATCTAATCGATCATAAAGGCTTCCTCCTCGACGTCCCAATAATCAATGAGCATCTCAAGCAAACGTGTGTTTGCTTTTATATTCGGCAGTTTGAAAAATTCAAGCAAACCGCATCCCCGTAGGGCATCTAAAGCTTCTGGACTGTTCATAACTTCATTATCCACCACTGCGTGCTCTCTTTCACGCCACGTGACAGGCATTCTGAGAAAAAAATGATTTGTAACTGTTAGTTTTTGTTTAAAAATTGTTCGCGGCGTATACGCGGGTCCCTGTGCACACAGTCGCGTATAGGGCCCACGTGTACACGGGTTTCATATTACCAACCCGCATATACACCGCGGAGAAATTTTGGGCAAAAAATTCAACGGTGAAACATTAATAAAAAATCTTAAAACCAGTCACAATCAATTGCAAGCTAAGTATAAGAGTTACCTGGAGGTTTTTGACGAATTTGAACGGTTGAATCTGGCTATGGGAAGTTTGCTCCTTTTGCTCCAAATCCTTTGCTCTCAAACTCAAATGGTAAAAATGGTGAGTCCAAAATCTCTTTCATAAGTTTTGAAAATGCAAAATTTTTTCAAAATTTTATTTTGTTTGGCCACATGTGACTTTTAACTTGGGAGCTTGGAATGTCGAGATTGGTTTGTTTTTCAGGACATTTTGGACGCTTTTCAACAGTTCGAGACGGTTCCATGACTGCTAACCCGACATGGCAGGTATCATTTTCTCACTGGCAGATAGGTTAGGGACACCATTTTTCCGTTGCATTATGCATACTAGCCTCCATTTGCCAATACATCTGCCATAGGGTCGACCCCATTGTGTTATGGTTCGTAAGCCATCTTCACTCGGCGATTCTTTAAATCATGACACGATGGTAGAGCCATCCTTTACATGGGCATCGCAGTTAGCACATCACTGACATTTGTTGCCCATGCTGCTTTGATTTGAGTACGCTCAAGAGTCCTCTGTAGTCCCTCCATGACTTATGCATTGAAGACTCATTCCTCTTTGTTTCTTTGCTTCGTTCTGGCCTTATACCCTAGAGGCTCCTTTGTGTTGAGTTGTACTATTGCATTGCATGTTGACCACTTGCACCTTTTGGCCTAGAGTCGGCTTCACTTGGACTCGTGTTTAAGCCAACTTTTGACCATGACGACTGCAAAATCAACCTTGCATACCTTTCACTTTTGCAACTTGACACACCTTGACTCGTGGAAGGAACACAACTTTGAGTGTCACTGACCAGTTTTCACCTCCCTGCATTGAGCATAGGAACATTCCATTCCCAGGAACTAGATCATATGTTTCACCGACACTCGTTCTTTCCGCTATACCATAGCATTCTTTTATTCTTTTTCAAGCTTAACAGAAAAAGACAAAAAAACTAAATATTCCAAAAAGAGTGGGAACAGGACATTATTTCCATTTATTATTGGCAGCCAGAGTCAGTCATGTCGCCCTTGAACAAAGCACTCAAAACAAAGTCTCCTCCGTTTGGGCAGGATTTAGTTTGACTTAGGTACGCCTTAACCTTGTTATTGAGTCAGTTCTCCCCCGATTGGTTATCTCTTCCAATCATATGGAGGGTTCGTTCGTGCCTCCTGCATGACGAACTTATACAGAGTCATCATATGCTGCCACATAGTCACATTGAGTCGTGCTTTTGTTCAAGGGAAGTTAGCTTGAGTCGGCCTTTCTGCAGTGTCTCTTGACTCATTTTTCAGTCGGCCATCCCTGGTTGTCAGTATCATGTCTATCATCACATCAGCTATATTGGTCCTTTACTCATGCCGGTTTGACAAGGTCCCCATTGACTTCTTGCTGGCGGGTCTTGTCCTTATCGACGATGAAACCTTGCTCTGAGGATAGGCCTAGAACTGCACCCTGGCCCTATTTTCATTATTGACAGGTCACCTTGTGCTCAGCATCGATCAGTATCATGGGTCTTTGACTGAGTGGTTTCCCTTGTGTTCGACATCAGCTTACATTATCACACATTGGGATTCGTGCAGTACCTTGGTTTCCATTTGACCCTATTGGTGGATACCTCGCCTCTGTGTCAGCATTCATTATTGGTTGGTTCAGAGGGTTTCTGTCGTGCACTAGCCACATCTTGTGCACGCCGGAAACGTACTTCGGTTCGGTTACTACATCTCTTTCGTCCGATTCCTTCCACATTATTGGCCTACGGGTTACACTCGCACTAGATTGATGAAGGATGCCTTAATGCCTTCCTCCTAGCTGATCTTTCCCTATTGACTCCAACTCATTGCTCTAGGGCAAAGATCTAGAGTCCATTTGGCAGTACTTTGGGGTTTGCAGTCATTAGTGGCAGATCCTTCGCTATCGACAGTGGGAAACCATCATTGTCTCCTGATCGATAGATTCTTACAGGTGTTTGACTCCAGATCATCTATTCACACATGTTAGATTGTACTGGGTACCTTGACGCTCATTATCATTATCGGTGAGTAGTCTCACGTTTGTTAACGGTATACATCATTGACCGGTAATCAAACGATTTCTCACATGGTCGACTTCAGATCATTTATTCCCATGGTGTATAAATGTACCACAGCAGCCGGTGAAGACCTCAGGTTGCATCAGCATTCATTGGTTCACTTGACAGTTGCTCCTGTTGCTACTAGTTGATACCACCCCACCTTATATGTTGCAGTCAGTCATGGCGACATTCTATATGCTGGCACCTGAGTTTGCAGTGTACTACCATCCTATTCCAACATGTTCAGTTGGTACCTTTTGGGATTAGTCTTTGATATCAGTGATCTGTTTCATCTTTCAGCATCATTGACAGTCTTATATGTGATATTCAGACATGTACTTGTTCATCATGATCAGATGATCCATTATGTATTTTCCAGTCATTTATACTTGTATACTTAGTGGATCCCCTTGTACTTGATATGCGGACATGCTTTACTTTTTCTGAGCATGGGTATGCCCGCCTCATACAGTGTTTCTTTCTGATCTCCTTTGGTGGCTTGGCAGGCTGAATTTTGGTGAAGTCCTCGGTTTTTGACAGATTTCCTTTCCATGTACTTGCATAATACATTTCGGCCATCATGTACCCCTTCTAACCTCATATATTAGGGGGCATCTGTTATAGCTCCAAATCTCACTCTTATGGTTTGTGATGCTGCACTCATGGCCTAGGGCAACCCCTCCTTCTAGACCTGGTCCTAAAATTTTAAAAAATAGTGTTTTATCCCTTATACGCGACATTTCCCTGAGTTAAACGCG
Organism: Pinus tabuliformis; assembly: GCA_031772625.1. Lineage (NCBI taxonomy): Eukaryota > Viridiplantae > Streptophyta > Pinopsida > Pinales > Pinaceae > Pinus > Pinus tabuliformis. The sequence continues at coordinate 65,346,756 of CM062816.1, forward strand.
TGTATACACGGGTCTGTGTATACTCAACCCGCGTATATGTATTAAAACACTTAAAAAATATAAAACTCCTTATTTTCGGGTGGAGATCGCGGGTTTTACCCGTTGATCACCTGTTAGTGCCTGTGGCCCAACTTTTCCCAACCAACTCCCAACTAAAAAACTAATTTGGGAGAGGTATAAAAAGACCTCAAAGGGAAGGCCTAAAAGAGGGGAGAAGAGAGAGAAAGGTTATTATGCTGAAATTTTTCCCCTAACCAGGTCTGAAGTCCCTTGTGCCTTCTGCACTTCCCCCATTTGTACAGGAAACCCTTGTTTCCTTGTTTGTTGATGTTCATCCACCATTTATGATATCATGGAGTGAGTCATGGAAGGAGTTTGTTAAAGGCTTGAGGCTGGAACGGATCCAGAAGGAAGCTTTGCTTGGAGCCTACTGAAGGTGACTCAGGTGAAATTATTCCTTTTTATGTACTTTATTTGTCTATAATAAAAGAAACACATGTCTTGGTTCCCGATATAAATCTTCTTTATGTTTATGATATTCATGTTTAGAATTCATATGTAAATGGTTGTTTGGATTTCATAACTAACTACCTTTATTTATAACATGAATATGGTTTCTTTATAAGGTTTTGTCCATATACTGTTGTGTTCTTTGGAATTGGTTTTTTTGTAGGACAAAAGAGAAGAAGGGAACTCTAAGAAGGGTTTGGACCCTAAGGGCCTTCTCAAACGTAGGACCTAAGGTACGTCCCCTTTACAATAGAATTTGCTTATAATAGCATAATGGCTATGTGAATGTATGTTTCTTTGAATAGATAACTTTTAGTCTGCTAGGGTTTCAATCCAAAAAGCCCTAGGGGAACATTTCCCTCCAACAGTATCTAGTCCCAGGCATTGACCCTAGGTATTTGATCCAAGGTATTGGTCCTAAGTGGTTTTGGTCCATGGTATTGAGAAAGGCCTAAAACTATAAAAGGAAGAGAAGATCATTAGGCCAGGTGTGCAAGTATTGAATAGCTGATGAAGTGTGAGATCCAGCATGCAGGTTATGGGTTTGTGATGCTTTGCTAAGGATGCACCTATGTGGCAAATGAAGGTTGATGGACCAGGATCATGAAGACTAAAATGGATTATCATTATATGGTATGAATAGTTCAGATCTAAATACTAATGTATGTTTTATCCTTTATATATGATGATCTGGGTATGTCTGAAGTAGAAAACTGCAGCTAAGGTATAAGTAATTATTTTCAGATCTGTACGTTGGTTCCCTTTGGTAAAAGGGCGTGTACACACTGGTTCGACATAGCAAAGTAGCGTATACCTTATGAACTTGATGGTTGAAGTATTAGTTGCTTCTAATTGTTGTTACAAAGATTTGGGTTCTGCTCTGTGTTCTGGTGACTGTGTTTTGTAGCCTGTGTTCTGAAAGTTCAGATAGATTGAGTGATTCAGTTGTGGATGATTCAGAGAATGATGATTGGTTAATGTAATGGTTATATTTCAGTGGTGATTGATTTTGAGCTTCAATGTTGTTGATGGGTCCAGTATGAAAATTGGATGAAACGTGGCCTTTCAGATTGTGGCCTTTCAGATTGAATCTCATCAAAAATATTTTTCAAAATTCATCATTATATTTGAAAAATCCAAAAAAAAAAATCAACAAATCAAAAAAATTCTTACCAATCTCGCCCCATGCTGCGTTCGGTGGTAACGCTAGATCAGGATCTCCTCGGAAATCCAGCCCAACATAGGGGTAGTCATCCACGATGATGATCTGCTGATCCCACCAGGTGAAGAAGTCATCATCAAAGGCAGTCCTTGGGACCTCCCCACCCCCCAGACGTTTCATCAGATCAACCCACCGGCCCATGCGTGAATCACGTGGGGTGCTAATGGAAACTGCTACCCTGGGGCGGAGTGCGGGAGCCTTCTCAAAAAAAAAGTGCACAGGATAGTCCCATATCCAAAGTTTTTGGTCTGTCCCCTCCTGATAGAAGTGAGCTGGCTCTTCATGTTGGCCAGAAGAGGAGTACACCAGTCGAACACAGTAGTGAGACAGTCAACTGCCACGCTCATAGTCAGCCGTGATGCCTGATGCAGAGAGGACGATCAGTTCACTCGAGCTATGGTGAACAGGATTATCCTCAGTGGTAATCTCACCACATGTGTGATGGAAATCTGGCTCCCAACCTTCTTGGGATGTCCCGGGCAATATATCTGTACATAGTCCTCTATCGTGAGACTACTCCATGTCCTGCCCCGGGAATGTACTACCTCTCCCCTTTGGGAAAGGCCCGTGATGAAATAGATATCCTCCACTTCTACCCTGAGTGGCATCTGATCGATCATAAAGGCTTCCTCCTCGACGTCCCAATAATCAATGAGCATCTCAAGCAGACGTGTGTTTGCTTTTATATTCGGCAGTTTGAAAAATTTATGCAAACTGCATCCCCGTAGGGCATCTAAAGCTTCTAGACTGTTCATAACTTCATTATCCACCGCTGCGTGCTCTCTTTCACGCCAAGTGACAGGCATTCTGAGAAAAAAATGATTTGTAACTATTAGTTTTTGTTTAAAAATTGTTTGCGGCGTATACGTGGGTCCCTTTGCACACAGTCGCGTATAGGGCCCACGTGTACACGGGTTTCATATTACCAACCCGCGTATACGCCGCGGAGAAATTTTGGGCAAAAAATTCAACGGTGAAACATTAATCAAAAATCTTAAAACCAGTCACAATCAATTGCAAGCTAAGTATAAGAGTTACCTGGAGGTTTTTGACGAATTTGAATGGTTGAATCTGGCTATGGGAAGTTTGCTCCTTTTGCTCCAAATCCTTTGCTCTCAAACTCAAATGGTAAAAATGGTGAGTCCAAAATCTCTTTTATAAGTTTTGAAAATGCCAAATTTTTTCAAAATTTTATTTTGTTTGGCCTCATGTGACTTTTAACTTGGGAGCTTGGAATGTCGAGATTGGTTTGTTTTTTAGGACATTTTGGACGCTTTTCGACAGTTCGAGACGGTTCCATGATTGCTGACCCATCATGGCAGGTATCATTTTCTCACTGGCATATAGGTTAGGGACACCATTTTTTCGTTGCATTATGCATACTAGCCTCCATTTGCTGATACATCTGCCATAGGGTTGACCCCATCGTGTTATGGTTCGTAAGCCATCTTCACTCGGCGATTCTTTAAATCATGACACGATGGTAGAGCCATCCTTTACATGGGCATCGTAGTTAGCACCTCACTGACATTTGTTGCCCATGCTGCTTTGATTTGAGTACGCTCAGGAGTCCTCTGTAGTCCCGCCATGACTTATGCATTGAAGACTCATTCCTCTTTGTTTCTTCGCTTTGTTCTGGCCTTATACCCTAGAGGCTCCTTTGTGTTGAGTTGTACTACTGCATTGCATGTTGACCACTTGCACCTTTTGGCCTAGAGCCGACTTCACTTGGACTCGTGTTTAAGCCAACTTTTGACCATGACGACTGCAAAATCAACCTTGCATACCTTTGACTTCTGCAACTTGACACACCTTGACCCGTGGAAGGAACACACTTTTGAGTGTCACTGACCAGTTTTCACCTCCCTGCATTGAGCATAGGAACGTTCCATTGCCAGGAACTAGATCATATGTTTCACCGACACTCGTTCTTTCCACTATACCATAGCATTCTTTTATTCTTTTTCAAGCTTAACAGAAAAAGACAAAAAAGCTAAATATTCCAAAAAGAGTGGGAACGGGACATTATTTCCATTTATTGTTGGCAGCTAGAGTCAGTCGTGTCGCCCTTGAACAAAGCACTCAAAACAAAGTCTCCTCCATTTGGGCGGGATTTAGTTTGACTTAGGTACGCCTTAACCTTGTTATTGAGTCAGTTCTCCCCCGATTGGTTATCTCTTCCAATCATATGGAGGGTTCGTTCGTGCCTCCTGCATGACGAACTTATACAGAGTCATCATATGCTGCCACATAGTCACATTAAGTCGTGCTTTTGTTCAAGGGAAGTTAGCCTGAGTCGGCCTTTCTGCGGTGTCTCTTGACTCATTTTTCAGTCTGCCATCCCTGGTTGTCAATATCATGTCTATCATCACATCAGCTATATTGGTCCTTTACTCGTGCAGGTTTGAGAAGGTCCCCATTGACTTCTTGCTGGCAGGTCTTGTCCTTATCGATGATGACACCTTGCTCTGAGGATAGGCCTAGAGCTGCACCCTGTCCCTATTTTCATTATTGACAGGTCACCTTGTGCTCAACATCGATCAGTATCATGGGTCTTTGACTGAGTGGTTTCCCTTGTGTTCGACATCAGCTTACATTATCACACATTGGGATTCATGCAGTACCTTGGTTTCCATTTGACCCTATTGGTGGATACATCGCCTCTGTGTCAGCATTCATTATTGATTGGTTCAGAGGGTTTCTGTCGTGCGCTAGCCACATCTTGTGTACGCCAAAAAGTTGTTGGAAATAATACTGAGAGGGGGGGGTGAATCAGTATTATCAGAACTATAAAACTTTTTCAATGCTCAGAAACATATACGCTACTTTCGTTAAGTGAACCAGCGTGTACACGCAACTGTGAATAAAGAAAACAGCGTATAACTAGAAATCTTATAATTCAGTCAGTTTATCTTCAGTTAAGTGCATGAGGACATTATTCACCATATTAAGAGTAAACAGATGCAGTAGAACAGATCACACAGAACCACACATATGAACACCAAGATATAAGGTGGAAACCCAATGTGGGTGAAAACCACCTGCTGCAAGTTGTCTCTATCTTTAATATGAAACTTCAGTTTACAATCCTTTTGTACTGGTGCAGCCTTATACCAGTACGCAGGCTACAACCTGCAGAAGGCTACAACCTTCTCTCGTTCTCCAAACTTCCTTGGAAGGGAGCTCCAACCCCCTTTGCTCTTGTACTAGCCAAGATACTAGTACGTAGGTGCTGGCCTACAATCTTCTTTCTTTCAGGTACCACCTTTCATACATTTTCAGACTGGATATTCCTGAAGCACAACGTTACAATCTGAAGACCACAATTCATTCAACTTTCACAACAAATCATTGAAGCACAAAACATCCAATACTAGCATCATCAATCACTGAACCACTGAAACCCTGTCAAACACCAGTTACCAGAACACAGAGCAGACTACAGAACTCTGCAATAACAGTCAGACCCAACTGTAACTCAAAAATCAAGCTCCAAAATATATACGCTACTTCAATGAGAGAAACCCGCGTATACACGCGCTTTTACCGAAGCCAACCTGCGTACAGATCTAAAAATAAATTCTATCAACTTGCAGCTGTACCAGACATCAGTTAGACCCAGAACATAACACTGCGTCAGTATGCAGATCTAGAAATACGCATAATCAACCATATCATAATAGTGCATTTCAAATCATTAGATCTCGATCTATCCTTTAGATCTAGTCTTTCATCAACCGAAGTGATCTCTCCTTAGCTTAGATCAAGCAACCCAGAACCTGCATACCAGATCTCTTTCTTCTTCAGATGTTCAAGCCTTTTCTTGATGATTTGCCTAATGATCTTCTCCTCCTTATATAGCCTTAGGCCTAGCTCAATACCAAGAGCCAAAACCATAGAAATCCAAAACCATCAACTTCAAAACTAGAGATCTACACGTCTGTCGAGGTACTTTGGTCCAAAGACATGGGCACAAGTACCGAGGACTAACTACCATGGACCAAAAGGAAACTTCCCGACATATACGCCCTTTTCTGTTCATGCATCTGCGTGTATACGCGCCTTCGTATATAGCCTTCGTATATTAGATTTCTCTTTATTCTGTAGTCTGAACGGAGATCTGTCATCAAAGAGAGTTGCCATCAAGGACAACACCTGTATCAAAGCGCCACACCTGTGCCAAAATGCCAACAATCTCCCCCTTTGGACTTGATGGCAACCTCAAGATCCTTAGAATCATTCTCCCCCTTTGTCATCAAGGGCAAAGGGCTATGCTCCCCCTGAGTACATGCTGATACCTCTGCTTGGCTGTGCTGAATCATGCTCCCCCTGACTGTAGGCCAGATCTGTAAAAGATGTTCTTCAACAAGAACCAAGACTTCTACACCATAAGGAACCTTCCTATCACCAAAAGACTCAATACATACATCCATACTCCCTACCAAGAGGGGACACATCAAAAACAACCAATTATATTACATCAATCATCCCAGGCATAGTGGGGAAACCAACATAGGCCGTTACATGACCTTGACATCATAAAAGAGATATCACAAAAGAGATACATGACATAGAGACAACAGGTCTAGACCAAGACTTATGAAAGTCACCAGCAGCATCTGATAAACATCTTTTAGATCAGCAACCAGGATTTCTTTCTGAGCTCCTTCTCCTGAAACCAATAACCAAAGCATCTAAATGCCAACAATGCTTTATGAGACTTTTAAGCTGCTCCCCCTGAACCTGTGCCTGCTGCACCTTCTGAAACTGTGTCTGAAGGATTCTGACATACCCATCTCAGACCTTTTCAAACCAGAGTTTTCCCTTGCTGCTCAGAACTCCATATACGCGATTTATCCTATACAAAACAGCGTATGCACGCGGATATAATCTCTGCAACAAGCGTACGCCATACACGCGACTTTCCCCGCATAAATCGGCGTGTATACGCGTATATACCTTACGTAACTTGCGTATACCAACTTTTCTGTAGAACAGACAAGCTTCAACAGCAGGATGAAGCATCAACTACTCCCAGCTTTTGTCGGAGATATTCAAAAGTTTCCCTGGGCAGTGGTTTTGTGAGAATATCAGCAGCTTGTTCCTTAGAAGGAACATACTCCAACTTGACCTTCTGCTCAAGCACTTGTTCCCGGAGAAAATGGTACTTGATTGGTATGTGCTTGGTCTTTGAGTGCATGACTGGATTCTTTGAAATGCTGATTGCACTAGTATTATCACATAAGATAGAAACTGGTGGAGTGCAAGTGATTTGAAAGTCCTGCAAGGTCTGCATCATCCAAAGAAGTTGTGTGCAACAAGATGCCGCAGCCACATATTCTGCTTCAGCTGTAGATAAGGCAATCGAACTCTGTTTCTTGCTGAACCAAGATACTAATCTGGAACCCATGAAGAAGGCACCACCACTTGTGCTTTTCCTATCATCCACACTTCCAGCCCAATCTGCATCTGTGTAAGCATGAAGAGTGAGATCTGTATTTCTAGGATACCATAAGCCATAGTTTTGGGTCCCTTGAAGATACTTGAAGATTCTTTTGACTGCCTGAAGATGAGTTTCCTTTGGGTTGGCTTGAAATCTTCCAACAATTCCTACTGCATGTGTAATATCTGGTCGGGTACCTGTCAAATAGAGCAAACTCCCAATCATGGATCTATAAGTGGGTTGGTGAACTGCTGCTGATTCATCATTTGCACTGAGGCTGCATCCTGTAACCATGGGTGTACATACTGGCTTTGACTCTTCCATGCCATACTTCTTCAAGATCTGCTTGAGGTATTTGGTTTGAGACAAGAAGATACCTCCTTCATTTTGTTGAATTTGCAATCCAAGAAAATATGTCAATTCTCCAAGTAGTGACATTTCGAATTCTTTCTGCATAACCGAGGCAAAGTTTTGACTCATAGTCTCTTCATTGCTGCCAAAGATAATATCATCTACATAAACAACAAGAATTAGCAATTTGTTATTTTCAACTTTTATATAGAGATTGCTATCTGCTGATCCTTTTGAAAAGCCTTGTTGGTGAAGATATTTGTCCAACCGATAGTACCAAGCCCTTGGAGCTTGTTTGAGTCCATAGAGAGCCTTTTTTAATCTGCATACAAGGTTTGGATCATTCCCAAGAATGAAACCATCTGGCTGCTCAATATATACTTCTTCTTCTAAGTCTCCATTCAGAAAGGCTGATTTCACATCCATTTGAAATACCTTGAAGTTTTGAAAGCTTGAGAGAGAAAGGAACATTCGGATAGCCTCAAGTCTTGCCACAGGAGCAAAGGTCTCTTCAAAATCTATTCCTTCTTGCTGTGCATACCCTTTACAAACGAGTCTGGCCTTGTTCCTAATTACTTCTCCATTTTCATTCAATTTATTCTTGAAGACCCATTTTGTTCCTATTACATTTTTATCTTTTGGTCTAGGAACTAATTCCCAAGTGTTGTTCTTTTCGATCTGCTCAAGTTCTTCATCCATTGCTTTGACCCAACATTCATCCTTGCATGCCTCTTTCACATTTTGTGGTTCAGTGGAGGAGAGTAATGCCAAATAGCTTGAAGCTTCTGCAAGTGTCCTTCTTGTTTGTACTCCTGCTTCTTTCTGCCCCACAATCTGAGATTCCGGATGATTCTTTTGAACATATCTGGATGGAGTCTTCTCTTCTATTCTTGTTTGCTCCTCTGGTTCTTCTTGAGGTTCTTCTTCTTCATCATTCCGTCTTTGAGGGTAACCTTCATCTTCTTCAATGTCTTCATGGTGAACTTGCCTAGGAATATATCCTTTCTCATCAACCACTACATCAATGCTGTCAACAATTTTGCCAAGTCTTTTATTGTAGCACTTGTATGCTTTGCTATGTGGAGAATAACCAAGAAGAATGCCCTCATCTGCTCTTGGTTCAAGTTTGCCAAGTTGCTCATCAGTATTTTTAATATAACATTTTCTCCCAAAGATTTTGAAGTGCTTCACCGAAGGAGTCTCACCACTCCAGAGCTCATGAGGTGTTTGAGTGCTGTTTACTCGGACATTTGTTTTGTTAAGAATAATAACCGCAGCATGTGCAGCTTCACCCCAGAAGGTTGCGGGAGTACCTGATTCATCAAGCATAGCACGAGCCATTTGTTGGATTGTTCTATTCATTCTTTCCGCAACCCCATTTTGCTGAGGAGTTCTAGCTGTAGAGAATTCTCTTCTTATCCCATGTTCTTCACAGAAATCGAAAAATTCGTTTGAGGTAAATTCCCCACCTCTGTCAGATCTGAGGCACTTAATTTTGTGTCCTGATTCATTTTCAACCAAGGCTTTGAAGGATTTGAATTTTTCGAATGCTTCATCTTTGTGCTTCATGAGCCCTAACCAAACAAATCTGGAGAAATCATCAATGAATAATATCAGATATTCTTCTCCTCGAGGTGTCCTCTTCCTAAATGGACCACATACATCTGTATGGACTAGCTCGAGAGGCATGCTAGCTGATCCTTCCTTCTCTGGAAAGTTAGTTCTGGTTTGCTTTCCAAATTGACAAGATTTGCATATGGTATTGTCTGGAATTTTGATATCTGGAAGACCACGAACTGCCTGATATTTGCATGCTTTCCTTATTTGTGAAAAGCTTAGATGCCCCAACCTCCGATGCCATAGCCAATGTTCATCATCCTTGCTTAAGTAGCATTGTTGTCTTTCCTCAAAGATATATAGATTATTTGGAGTCCTTCTTCCTTTGATCACTGTTTTACCTGTATCAAGATCGCGAACACAACATCCATTTGATCTAAATATTACCTCAGTTCCTTGATCGCACATCTGACTGACACTGAGAAGATTATGCTTCAATCCATCAACATATAAAACATTTCCTGCTTTGACCTCCTCTTTCAACGGAGCAACACCTTTTCCTTTTATGGCTGCAGAGATATCGTTCCCGAAAGAAACTTTCTTCCCCTTTTCTAATGCGGTATATGACTCAAGCTTTTCTTTGTCCCCTGTCATATGCTTCGAACATCCGCTGTCAATGTACCATAGACTTTCTTGACCTTCTGCATAAAAGGCTATCCCACATCTTTCTGGTTGTGATTCTTTTATTCTCCATGTTCTAACATTTGAGGTTTGTTCCTTCTAAGTTGTCTTCCGGAATCTGCTCCTGCATTCAGAGTCTTCATGACCAAAGTTATTACAAATAGAGCATTCAACTTCATTTTCAAGAACCGAAAAATTGTTATAAGTCCTTTTCATGGTTCCAGTCATTCTCCCTTGCTTTTGAGCTTCTCTAGTCATGATTGTTTTGTAGGCAACACATTGAGCTGCTTTGTGACCGAAGTTATGGCAAGAAAAGCATTGGCCATTAAAGAAACTTCTGCGATAATCAGATCTATCATCCAACCGATTGTAGCTTCTATTCATTCTTGGAGCAAATTGGGAAGATTTTACCTGTGGCTGATTGTAGCTTCTGTTTGTCCTTAAGGCTGTTTGTCCCTAAATTTCTTGATGGTCTTTATTTGTTCTTGAGATAAACTGTCCCTGATTCACCTGATGACTTTTATTTGGCCTTTGCTCGCTTCTCCTTGCTGCATCAAGATAACTTTTAGAGGTAGAGGCTTGAGATGTTTCTCCATTATATCCAAGACCTGTCTTGATCAGAGGAGATCGCTGCACATTGATAATCTCATCCAAGGTTTCAGATCCTTTGACAAACTTAAGATTAATAGCTTTTGTTTTCTCAATTTCTTTTCTGAGACCAACAATTTCACCTTCTAGTTTTTCAAGATGTTTTTCTTTTTCATCAATTTGAAATTGTAGAGTATCAATGATCACACTCTTTTCTTCTATACATCTCTTGAGTCTAGTAATTTCATCATAGAGGTTATTCACATCTACAGCATCCTCATAATCATCATCTTCAAATGCCATTAACAACTTATATTTATTACCTTGTTCATCTTCATCACTGTTTGATAAACCATCACTATCTTCATGGGTGTAGTAGCTTTTCTTATTTGCACTTAGTTTCTTGTTCCATCTAGCAGGTTCCTTTCCTTTATCCTTATAAGGACATTTTGTAGCATAATGACCTACTCTTCCACATGCAAAGCATTTGAAAGGTAGCTTACCTCTGAACCTTCCAGAACCCCTTTGAAGATTTCTGACAAAATTTGATTCTTCTTCCTCTTCTTCTGGAACATGGCTTGCTTCATAGTAATCTTCTTTGCCTGATGCCTTAAAAGCAGCTTCCCTTCTGTCTGATGGACCTCCCTTTCTCATTTCATAAGCAGTTAGAATTCCATGTAGCTGAGACATAGTGAGAACACAGAGATTTTCCTTTTCTTCTATTGCAGATACTTTAGATTCAAACTTTGGGGATAATGATCTTAGAATCTTTTGAACTACTATAGCCTCTTTTATTTCTTCACCCAAATTTTTCATACAATTAACAATCTCATCTACCCGAAGAAAATAATTAGCAACACTTTCATCATTATACATCTTGAGAGTCTCATATTGAATCCTGAGAGTTTGAAGTTTAGCTTGTTTTACATGTTCATCTCCTTCATAGCTCGTGATCATTTTGTCCCATATCTCTTTTGCTGATTTGAAGTGCATTACCTTCATGAATTCTGTTTGGGATATACTTCCTAATAGAGTACTGACTGCTTTTGCATTTGTTTCATACTTCTTTTTCTCAGCTGGATCTGTAGGAGTAGCTGAAGGAAAAGCATAGCCTGTTTCTACAATGTCCCAAACTTCTGTACCAAGAGATTGAAGATATGCAGTAACTCTTACCTTCCAATAATTGAAGTTTGTCCCATCAAAAATCGGTGGCCTGATTGATGCTTCTCTCTCGTAGTTGCTCATGGTGAACGATCTACCTTCAAGCGATCAAGCTTCTCTGAAGGACCTTCTCTGATACCAATTGTTGGAAATAATACTGAGAGGGGGGGGTGAATCAGTATTATCAGAACTATAAAACTTTTTCAATGCTCAGAAACATATACGCTACTTTCGTTAAGTGAACCAGCGTGTACACGCAACTGTGAATAAAGAAAACAGCGTATAACTAGAAATCTTATAATTCAGTCAGTTTATCTTCAGTTAAGTGCATGAGGACATTATTCACCATATTAAGAGTAAACAGATGCAGTAGAACAGATCACACAGAACCACACATATGAACACCAAGATATAAGGTGGAAACCCAATGTGGGTGAAAACCACCTACTGCAAGTTGTCTCTATCTTTAATATGAAACTTCAGTTTACAATCCTTTTGTACTGGTGCAGCCTTATACCAGTACGCAAGCTACAACCTGCAGAAGGCTACAACCTTCCCTCGTTCTCCAAACTTCCTTGGAAGGGAGCTCCAACCCCCTTTGCTCTTGTACTAGCCAAGATACTAGTACGTAGGTGCTAGCCTACAATCTTCTTTCTTTCAGGTACCACCTTTCATACATTTTCAGACTGGATATTCCTGAAGCACAACATTACAATCTGAAGACCACAATTCATTCAACTTTCACAACAAATCATTGAAGCACAAAACATCCAATACTAGCATCATCAATCACTGAACCACTGAAACCCTGTCAAACACCAGTTACCAGAACACAGAGCAGACTACAGAACTCTGCAATAACAGTCAGACCCAACTGTAACTCAAAAATCAAGCTCCAAAATATATACGCTACTTCAATGAGAGAAACCCGCGTATACACGCGCTTTTACCGAAGCCAACCTGCGTACAGATCTAAAAATAAATTCTATCAACTTGCAGCTGTACCAGACATCAGTTAGACCCAGAACATAACACTGCGTCAGTATGCAGATCTAGAAATACGCATAATCAACCATATCATAATAGTGCATTTCAAATCATTAGATCCCGATCTATCCTTTAGATCTAGTCTTTCATCAACCGAAGTGATCTCTCCTTAGCTTAGATCAAGCAACCCAGAACCTGCATACCAGATCTCTTTCTTCTTCAGATGTTCAAGCCTTTTCTTGATGATTTGCCTAATGATCTTCTCCTCCTTATATAGCCTTAGGCCTAGCTCAATACCAAGAGCCAAAACCATAGAAATCCAAAACCATCAACTTCAAAACTAGAGATCTACACGTCTGTCGAGGTACTTTGGTCCAAAGACATGGGCACAAGTATCGAGGACTAACTACCGTGGACCAAAAGGAAACTTCCCGACATATACGCCCTTTTCTGTTCATGCATCTGCGTGTATACGCGCCTTCGTATATAGCTCCCCTGCGTATACGCGACTTAGCATGCATATCACCAGCGTGTATACGCAACTTGGACTTGATTAACCGACGTATATTAGATTTCTCTTTATTCTATAGTCTGAACGGAGATCTGTCATCAAAGAGAGTTGCCATCAAGGACAACACCTGTATCAAAGCGCCACACATGTGCCAAAATGCCAACACTACACCCTGTCCCTATTTTCATTATTGACAGGTCACCTTGTGCTCAACATCGATCAGTATCATGGGTCTTTGACTGAGTGGTTTCCCTTGTGTTCGACATCAGCTTACATTATCACACATTGGGATTCATGCAGTACCTTGGTTTCCATTTGACCCTATTGGTGGATACATCGCCTCTGTGTCAGCATTCATTATTGATTGGTTCAGAGGGTTTCTGTCGTGCGCTAGCCACATCTTGTGTACACCGAAAACGTACTTCGGTTCAGTTACTACATCTCTTTCGTCTGATTCCTTCCACATTATTGGCCTACGGGTTACACTCGTGCTATATTGATGAAGGATGCCTTAATGCCTTCCTCCTAGTGGATCTTTCCCTATTGACTCCGACTCATTACTCTGGGGCAAAGATCTAGAGTCCATTTGGCAGTACCTTGGGGTTTGTAGTCATTAGTGGCAGATCCTTCGCTATCGACAGTGGGAAACCATCATTGTCTCCTGATCGATAGATTCTTACAGGTGTTCGACTCCAGCTCATCTATTCACACTTGTTAGATTGTACTGGGTACCTTGACGCTCATTATCATTATCGGTGAGTAGTCTCGCGTTTGTTAACGGTATACATAAATGACCGGTAATCAAACGACTTCTCACATGGTTGACTTCATATCATTTATTCCCATGGTGTATAAATGTACCACAGCAGCCGGTGAAGACCTCAGGTTGCATCAGCATTCATTGGTTCACTTGACAGTTGCTCCTGTTGCTACTAGTTGATACCACCCCACCTTATATGTTGCAGTCAGTCATGGCGACATTCTATATGCTGGCACCTGAGTTTGCAGTGTAGTACCATCCTATTCCATCATGTTCAGTTGGTACCTTTTGGGATCATTCTTTGATATCAGTGATCCGTTTCATCTTTCAGCATCATTGACAGTCTTATATGTGATATTCAGACATGTACTTGTTCATCATGATCAGATGATCCATTATGTATTTTCCAGTCATTTATACTTATATACTTAGTGGATCCCCTTGTACTTGATATGCGGACATGCTTTACTTTTTCTGAGCATGGGTATGCCCACCTCAGACAGTGTTTCTTTCTGATCTCCTTTGGTGGCTTGGCAGGCTGAATTCTGGTGAAGTCCTCGGTTTTTGACAGATTTCCTTTCCATGTACTTGCATAATACATTTCGGACATCATGTACCCCTTCTAACCTCATATATTAGGGGGCAACTGTTATAGCTCCAAATCTCACTCTTATGGTTTGTGATGCTGCACTCATGGCCTAGGGCAACCCCTTCTTCCAGACCTGGTCCTAAAATTTTAAAAAACAGTGTTTTATCCCTTATACGCGACATTGCCCTGAGTTAAACGCGTGTTTACGCGGGTCTGTGTATACTCAACCCACGTATATGTATTAAAACACTTAAAAAAATATAAAACTCCTTATTTTCGGGTGGAGATCGCGGGTTTTACCTGCTGATCACCTGTTAGTGCCCATGGCCCAACTGTTCCCAACCAACTCCCAACTAAAAAACTAATTTGGGAGAGGTATAAAAAGACCTCAAAGGGAAGGCCTAAAAGAGGGGAGAAGAGAGAGAAAGGTTATTATGCTGAGATTTTTCCCCTAACTAGGTCTGAAGTCCCTTGTGCCTTCTGCACTTCCCCCATTTGTACAGGAAACCCTTGTTTCCTTGTTTGTTGATCTTCATCCACCATTTATGATATCATGGAGTGAGTCATGGAAGGAGTTTGTTAAAGGCTTGAGGCTGGAACGGATCCGGAAGGAAGCTTTGCTTGGAGCCTGCTGAAGGTGACTCAGGTGAAATTATTCCTTTTTATGTACTTTATTTGTCTATAATAAAAGAAACACATGTCTTGGTTCCCGATATAAATCTTCTTTATGTTTATGATATTCATGTTTAGAATTCATATGTAAATGGTTGTTTGGATTTCATAACTAACTACCTTTATTTATAACATGAAAAAGGTTTATTTATAAGGTTTTGTCCATATAATGTTGTGTTCTTTGGAATTGGTTGTTTTGCAGGACAAAAGAGAAGAAGGGAACCCTAAGAAGGGTTTGGACCCTAAGGGCCTTCTCAAATGTAGGACCTAAGGTACGTCCCCTTTACAATAGAATTTGCTTATAATAGCATAATGGTTATGTGAATGTATGTTTCTTTGAATAGATAGCTTTCAGTCTGCTAGGGTTTCAACCCAAAAATCCCTAGGGGAACATTTCCCTCCAACAGTATCTAGTCCCAGGCATTGACCCTAGGTATTTGATCCAAGGTATTGGTCCTAAGTGGTTTTGGTCCATGGTATTGAGAAAGGCCTAAAACTATAAAAGGAAGAGAAGATCATTAGGCCAGGTGTGCAAGTATTGAATAGCTGATGAAGTGTGAGATCCAGCATGCAGGTTATGGGTTTGTGATGCTTTGCTAAGGATGCACCTATGTGGCAAATGAAGGTTGGTGGACCAGGATAATGAAGACTAAAATGCATTATCATTATATGGTATGAATAGTTCAGATCTAAATACTAATGTATGTTTTATCCTTTATATATGATGATCTGGGTATGTCTGAAGTAGAAAATTGCAGCGAAGGTATAAGTAATTATTTTCAGATCTGTACATTGGTTCCCTTTGGTAAAAGGGCGTGTACACACTAGTTCGACATAGCAAAGTAGCGTATACCTTACGAACTTGATGGTTGAAGTATTAGTTGCTTCTAATTGCTGTTACAGAGATTTGGGTTCTGCTCTGTGTTCCGGTGACTGTGTTTTGTAGCCTGTGTTCTGAAAGTTCAAATAGATTGAGTGATTCAATTGTGGATGATTCAGAGAATGATGATTGGTTAATGTAATGGTTATATTTCAGTGGTGATTGATTTTGAGCTTCAATGTTGTTGATGGGTCCAGTATGAAAATTGGATGAAACGTGGCCTTTCAGATTGTGGTGTTGTGTTCTAGGTGTATCCAGTTTGAAAATGTATGAAATGTGGTCCCTAGAGGAAGAGAGAAGGTCATAGCCTTCTGTAGGTTTGCACCTACATACTAGTAAATATATCGGCTAGTACAAGAGCCAGGGGGTTGTAGCTCCCTTCCAGTAGAAGCTGGAGAATGAGAGAAGGTTGTAGCCTTCTACAGGTGGGTGCCTACGTACTGGTATGAGTCTGCGCTAGTACAAGATTGTAAATAGGTTTTTCTTATATTAAAGGAAGACAACAGCAGGTATCTTTTGTCCCACATTGGGTTTCCACCTTATATCTTGGTGTTCATGTGTGTGATGATCTGTTTTTTTTACTGCACCTAGTTACTATTTATATGGTTAATTGATGCACTAATTAAAGATCAACATATGATGAATTAACTAGTACATTAGTTTACTGGATATATGCTAGTTGCATTTAACATAGTTTCATGTACACGTGAGTTCCCTTAATTGAAGTAGCATATATGAATCTGATTATGGAAAGGAAAAAGTTATTGATTTGCTAATACTGATTCACCCCCCCACCCTAGTATTATTTCCAACAGAAAGCCAGGGTGCATACCCTATTACGCGGTTGCTAGAGTATGTCCCTTTGCACAAGTCTAAGTCCAAGATCCCAAAGGACATTGATGAGAGTAAGACTCCCCTCAAACCCCTCTGCTACCAGATGAAATTGCTTTCAAATTTCCGCGTTTGGCACGGGTGACGATACTGAAGCTTGAAGACTCGGACTTGGTGGACCACGAAAAGTTCCCACACCTGGCAACCAAGCAACTGATGTGCCGCATCATAGACACGAATACAGGGATGACTGCATTGGAGCCACGAAAGTGGCTCAGGGGAGTAGAGAAGGCAAGATTTCTCAACCTACTCTAGGTGCTGCACTATAACCACACCCTGGTGACAGTTTTGGTCATCAAGCAGTTGTTGTGCTTAGTGCATGACGGTTGTCTATGGTTGGAGGAGCCGATACCCATCACAGACAGGTTATCGGCCATATACAGGTGAGAATCCAGCAATGATCTTTGGTGGCAAGGGTGGAAAATAGGATCTTACAGAGTCAATGAAGGAAAAATTCAAGAAGAAGCCACGCGAGTACGCTATCTCCAGCATCTACGACCCCGCTTTGAAGGTAGCAATGTAGATCCTTACAGGGAACGTGATGCGGAACTATCGCACCAAAGAAGTGCCAGCGCCTGTCGTCGCGCTCGCACAACAGTGCATGGAAGGAGTCCAGTTTAACTGGTCGGACTACCTTCGTGGAGAGTTCCTGGTGAACTGCTGCGAAGCACAAGAGAAAATAAAGAAATTCCACTACGCATGGCTCTTGTTGTCGATTGTGCTAGTAGCATGGGAGCTACCAAAGGACAGCCAGTTCCCTTCAGTCATGCTAGGCCTCCCTGAAGCAGTGAAGTACGCTTCACTGTGGATGACCAAGGATGCGCAGCAAGTTCAGGACAGAAAGATCTTCTAGATCTTGATGGAAATGAATATTAGGATGGCCATCAATCACAAGTTGTGATTGTCACCCATGGTGTATGTTGACCTATAGAGCTATGCTGAGTTTAAAGTTGATTTCCATCGAGTATCAATCAGGGTGCGGAAGGACCCTACACAGAAGTGGTATGACTTGCCGTATTTGGCCACAGATGACGCCATCAATGTGGTTCTTGATCAATGGTTGGCGGAGTGGTGCACTACCACGGACTTGGCGGTGGGTGGAAGCAAGTCCACTGCACAGAAGAAGAAGGAGGAGTCCAAGCTGAAGATGGCGTAGCTGGTCGAGAAGAGGAAAAAGGAGGCCGCTGAAAAGACCCAGGTAGAGCAGGCAGGAAAGGAGGCAGGAAAATAGACAGGTGGCATAGAGTGAGGCTTTGACAAAGGCACACAGTCGCCTTCACCTGAGACCGAAGAGGAATACACAAAGCATCACGGCACAGACCCTCAGGAGACATCTGCCCGCTTAAGCGCCCAAGGGAGCTGGAGAAGGGAGGGTCTAGAAGAAATCCAAGGCAACCAAGATGTTGTTGGATGTTATCACATTGACGAAGGGCGAATTACATGATATCTGTGACATAGTCAGAGATGTCACCGCGAAGGCCCTGCAGCAATTTGAACAGAAGAAACATATCATACTAGGGTCTATCCAGACTGGGTTATAGGAGTTGCAGACCCGTGCATCGCAAGATGGCACGACGTCTTCCACTTTGGCTATTATCACTTCAAAGGTTGTTGATATGCTGCGCATGAAGGATTCCAGTGCGATAGTGCTGCCGAATGGAGCATTGACCATGGAAAATGAGGCTGACAGGCCCACTGTCAACACCTTGAAGGGAGTTGGGTTGAACCTGGCAACGCTTCCGCACAAAGCACTCCACCTCTTACAGGATGGAGTAATCGCAGAAATGAGGGCCCGAGAGCACCATGCCCTCTAGGTGATCAATGAATAGCGGATCAACAATGAACATATGGCCCTACAAAGAAATGTTTCCATCGCCGCTGAGACTGAGGAGACCAACCAAAGCAATAATATCATTAAGGTCGTTGAGGAGGCATGCATAATAGTCCTAGAGCTGGCCATTCCGAAGGAAGAGCCAGTTGAGGTACGCATCTGTAAGTTGGCCACAGGGGTGCATGACACTCAGACGAAGATGGCACAGGTTTAGCTAGAGTTGAACCTGCAAATTACTAAGTTACAGTTGAGGGCCCTGCCCTCCACACTGCTAGAAGTAAAGGAACAGCGGGTGATCGCTGTCACAGAGGAAGTTGTGGCGGTGGAAAGTGCAGTAGCAGACTACACGCAGTTGTTTGAGCAATCATTTGAGGTCGTGAAAAGTTTGCAGGAGGACCCAAATATATATAGGCTAGAGATGGAAGCGTGTGAGTTACAACAACGCTACGATGAAGTTAAGGGCACAGTGCGAACCGTCACGCTGATATAGAGGCTAGCCAAGCTGTAGGAGGCCAAGCAGCTAAAGGAACAGGTGGAGGCAACGATGCACAAGGAAGAAGTGTAGAAGGTGTGACTAAAGCCCTGACTGGAGGAAGCTTACGTAGTCACAGGAAATATTGAAGGCAAGCTTGCGACTCTACAAGCAACGCAACAAAAGCTTCATGCTAACAGCACAGGAGCAGTGACCAAGAAGACGGTGGAAGATGCGAAGCAGGCGGCAGCTCAGTGCAAGGTCAAGGTAGCGATAATATGGGTCGAGCTGGATGGGCTTCGCATAAAGATCTTTATGCCTACTGAGTGACTCAAGGGTGAGTCACGATGTTTGTGTTGGGGGCCTGTTGGGAGCGGGATCCCCCAAGGGCAGTTTTGGGGCTAAAAGCCCATGCTTGAGCTAAATTTTGTAATAAAAGGGTAAAGACTCTGCATTTTGTGGTCTCAGAGTGTGAAGGTGTTATGTGTCATAAAGGGTAGTCCGCCCTTAGTTTTGTAAAGTAAAGTTGACTATAAGAGTTCTACCCATGGTCCGCGAACCATGGGATTATATAAAAAGAGCTAAGCTCTAAGTAGTTTTAGAGACATAGAATGATGAATAATGTAAGAGAGTCATAGCTCTGAAGTAAGAAGTCTAAGTCTTGGGTCGTAGTGTAGGTAGAGGCTCTGCAGCTAAGTGTGCAGAGGCCTAGGGTAGAAGTCCGCAACTAAGTGCGCAGACCCCTACAGCTGTGTGCGCACGGCGAACAAGGGTTGTACACACTTGAAAGATATCAATAAAGAGAAATATTTGGCATTCCTGTGTCTTTGTTCTGTTAACGCATCTTGATATGTTATGTATGAATTTTCTTTATTATTCTTATGTGATGCATGAATGAATGCAGTTACGTTAAATAATTGAATGCAATTATGATTATTTATGCGGTGTTAACTATAATTATTTGATAAGATAAGAAAGTTACTTAGATTAATTAGGGAATCTGCACGGCACGCTGCCATAGCAGCGTGAAAGTACCTGAGCAGCAAGTTAGGGCTGCACGAAGGTTGATCGTACCCTTTCGTGGAGGTATTGAAGGTTGGAATAGAGGGCTAGTCTTGAAAGCCCTAGAGCGAAGCAACCTGTGTGAAGGTAGGGATAGAGGGAATCAAACGACATAACAACCATCTTAGGGTGCGGAAACATGGTTCCAACATCCCCCCATACTGCTTCAGATGAGACTTCGGTCCACGCTCCACTGGCTGATGTTGAAAGGACCAGTAGTGTAGGGATTTGTTTAGCTAATTAACGCTAAACCTAGGTCATGCCCCCTCAAGCCAACACAACTGCATCACAAAGATTGGGTGGAAAAGTTACCAGAAGCACTATGGGCTTACCGGATCACTTGGAGGAATGTGACCGGACACACACCTTACAAATTAGTCTATGGTAAACAAGTGCTCTTGCCCATCGAGTTCCAAGTAAAAACATTCAGAACTACCATTTAGTTGGGCA
Organism: Pinus tabuliformis; assembly: GCA_031772625.1. Classification (NCBI taxonomy): domain Eukaryota; kingdom Viridiplantae; phylum Streptophyta; class Pinopsida; order Pinales; family Pinaceae; genus Pinus; species Pinus tabuliformis. Next base: position 65,367,374 of record CM062816.1, read on the forward strand.
TGAATTTAGATGAGGCTCAAGAACAAAGATTGATGCAATTGAACGAGCTCGATGAGATCCGATAAGATGCCTACCACAGAACTGCATTAGTACAGAACCAAAGAGCCCGATGGCATGACAAATTTATTAAGAAGAAAGTCTTCCATCCAGGTGACTAGGCCTTGTTATACGATAGTAAGTTTAAGAATTTCAAAGGTAAATTCTCTACCAGATGGTTAGGACGGTATGAGGTAACTGAAGTTTTTGATAATGGCTCAGTTCGTATTTGTACTATCGATAATGACAAGACTTCTTTTTTGGTAAATGGTCATCGTCTTAAATTTTATCATAAACCAATTTCACGTGATCTATTTTTGCAGGAAATTTGAAAGGATCCAGGTTTGGAGCTGATTCATTCGAATGACTAGCCCCTTTCCAGTTTGGCTAATTAATTTTTATATTTACATATGTGTATATATATATAAACCAATTAGCTGTCACTTTTCATATCTGAAGGAGGTCCTCACCACAACCCATGTAGAATAAAGGAGGAATTCACAAGAGCAAGTTTATTCCTTTATCTAGGTCTGGTGGATTATTTATGGAAAAGGAACCAGTGGAGTCTTCTTTGGAAGCCTTCAGACTCTCTAAACATGAAGCTCCAAAGCATTGACTGATCTAGGCTTGCAAATAATATGGACCAGTATTAGTCTAGGGAGTCCTTGAATATAGAATTTTTCTTTTCTGGACTCAAGGAAATGTTTACGAAAAGGAAACCCCCTGGAGTCTACTATGGGAAATTCAGACTCTCTAAACATGAATGCCTTGAGCACTAACTACTTTAGGCTCATTAAAATAATAAGGTAGTAGTAGTTTAGGGATCCTTTGGCAATTAAATTATTCTTTTCCAGACCAAAAGGAATAACTATGGAAAATAAGCCCCCTTGGAGCTCTCTTTCTGGACATTTCTAGCTCCCTAAAGAAGAAATGCCCCAGGCAGTCATCATTCCTGGCCTGGTTAAAATCCATGGATTGATAAGCAGTTTCCTTTTTCTGAAGATAATGAGCAACTTGGTATATGGCATATATCATATGCCTTATACTCTGTATAAATTCAATTGGTTTTTTTGTATGAGAATCGCATAATTATGATTCAAACAGCCTATACTCTGTGCTCTGTCTAAAATGCAACTTGTTAGTACATATGGGGGTCCTGAGATTTTGTCCAAATCTGTGTCCTATAATTATACATTTTCTATCACATTGTGTACGAAGAAGTCTTCTTGATCATAAGAGATCATCTTTATATATATGTCAACATGTTTCCTAAGTTAGGACTTGTCTTCACCAGCAGTCAAAGATGATCATGGTTAGCAATTCACTCTGTGTAAGTACAAATCCATTGGATCAGTACTCAACTTACCGAGGTTACAACATGTCAATTGAGTTCCATTTCCAGGATCAGGGTCACAACACACAATTGCAGCAAGCATTACTTATATTCAAGTTCCGGTAAGCACATCTGATCACACAATTGACACAAAATCACTAAAGTGGTTCAGGTACACGCTTGTATTTTGCTTGAATTTAACTAGTAAGTGGTTAAAATGTATATCATAGAAGTATGCCTCTGAATCTCTCCTAAGTTCACCCATAATCATATATCATGATTCCTTACATGTCTATTCCCAATTCCATAAGCGACTACCCTCCAGCACATTGATGAGACATGAACCACAGCTGCCACCCACTCATGGTCTATCCTTGCTGTGTGATGATGTCTGCCCTACCTGCGCTTGGCCATCATTTCATCGCGCCTCTCAGTAATCATGAGGAGGATGCGCCACCTCTCGACTGAGATACTCACATGCTCCCTCAAATGATCGCACATTTTAATCAAGCGTTCGCACTCCAAACCAATTATGGATGGGATGATCACCATAATGATAATCGATCTCACGTTTCTGATCCATCATGATTGTTAGAGTCCTATAGTGATAGGATTCATAATTTTGAATTGGCTAAGGTTAAGCCTTGTAATATTGTACATACCTTTGCTTTCTGCAAATGTTTTCCATATTAAAAAAAAAAAAAAATGTAAAGAGGGTATGTCCTAAAAGCAATATCAAAGGACACAAAGAATAAGAAAAGATCAAAAAATGAAAAAATATGAACCCCAAAAACAAAAACAGATCATGAAAGTGTGCAAGTCTAAATTCCACTACTATTTTACTTCTTTACTGTCTTAAATAATGGTTGTGTGCAGTGTGTCATACATGCCACAACCCATGGTAGTCAAAGTACTTAATCTTGACTTTTTCATGTTTTGAATTTTATGTTTATAGTTAGAGAATAAAATCTGACCAAATAGTTTAATCTTGGCAGATCATTAGATAGGTGGAAAAAATAAAAAGAGCTCATCATGTTTAATCTGAGCCCTTGGATGATATAAGGTTAGAATTAGATAGTCTACTTTTCAAAAGAAAAATGAATGATAAGGGTTTGCTAGCCTAAATGCACCCAAATAAAATGAAGAAAAAATGGTAGGGTAAGTAATGTGTAAGTAAAAGAAAGGTTGCAGAAGTATAAAATTGATTGGATAAAAGCACATTTATAATGCTTAATTATATGTTACAATGTGCATGAGAATTTAAGAAAGAAAAAAAAATGGTTTACAAGTTCATTTAATTAACTCCCCTTCATTCATTTCATCCTTATACTTACTAATTTCCCCATCCACAAGTAAGTTCTAGTACTAAAAATCCTTCAAGTCATAAAGGCTCAAAGCACTTCTTTGAATTTTAGTGGGACCGGACCCTCGGCTTAATGACTTATGGACATCAAGTGTTAGAAATCCCTTCATAAATTCATTTCCCTTATTTCCCTAATAAAACCCCTTTTCCTAAGGTTAAACTTCATTTTCCTATGAAAAGCAAACAACCCCATGCTAAATTCCATTTCATTCAAAATACCCACAAAAAGATTTTATCCTAAGTATGAAGTGTATGTGAATAAAATGCGCAAATATTACATTTATGCTTAAGGGTATGTTCACTCTGCTCATTTCATATTAATTCTTAACATAATACTATAGTTCCCATATACCTTTTCCCATATATAATTAAATCCCCTATATAATACCCCAACCCCTAGTTTAACTATAAACTATACTTTACCCCATATCCCTGACAAAACCAATAAATCCCGTCATTAATCCCCTCCCAATAATTTAATCCCAGGATTAACTTGTAATTAATCCCAAACCGCCAAGGATTAAAGCCCTAGTCCCCTCAAAACCTATGCTCATATCATCCGCGCACATCCCTCACCCGACTATCGTCCGATCATCAGCACCCACAACCGACGGCCCATAGCCATATTGGGTTCACCCGATATTCGACCGTTACCCACCTGATAAAGTGGTTTTCCCCATCCCCATCTTTGCTACGTGTCAAGCACTAGCATAGATTGGGTGACCCCTCCTAAATACCACCTCCTCCATGAAAGCAGTGTGAAGGCTTGGGAAACCACCTCCTTGCGCAACCTGAAAAACTGCCCACTGTTCATGTGTAAAATTACCTACCAAAAAGTGACCGTTGCTCAATAAAAAGGCTGAGAAGCCCTATTTCACCTTTTTTGCTCATTTTCTTTGTAAACTTCTGTAAACCATTGCGACACCTTCACTCGCTAAGATCACCAATTGACCTCAAATTCCACTCCTGAAGAAGCTGCAAAGACCCCAATCAACCTCTCAGTCCGTACCAGAGCCATTCGAACTTCCGCAGTTGTTGAGAACACGGAATTTCAAGTCAATTCACCCAAATTCCAGGTATTTGAAAACAAATTACCAAGCACCCTTTCAAATTTGAAAACGTTCAGCCTTTAAAAGTATTTTAATTAAGTAAAATTAATTGAAATTACTTTAAATTCAAAGCGCACACCCAAACCCTTCTAAAAGCTTCCAGTTTCCCACAAATCCTCTCAATAAACCTGTATTGCTAAATTCAAATCCATAAGAACTGAATTATTTCTGCCCCCATCGCCATGGAAGTTAGACCTATCACAACTCCCCATATGGACCTTGACCACCTCCCCCTGGTGAAAAGGGATTTTAAAATCAGAGACACAAGTGCATATGAAGTCCTGCTCAGAATTCATTGTGTTATGCTCTTAACCTACAAAGTAATACCCAAACACAGAATATGCGAAGAAAAGATACCCAGAACATAGAATATGCGAAGAAAAGATACCCAGAACACAGAATAGCAATGATTGTATTATTCAGAGAGAAATGTTCACAGGCCTCTTCGAGGGGGCAACCTCCAATAGAGCAGAGCTCGATTACAAAAACAAGACACGATACCCCTCGCAGGGAGTCTCTATCCTTTATATATGACTCATACATGCAATACCACGGGCCAATACCGTGGGTTTTATTAATACCATCTATCTAATACTACCGCCCATTTGCAACTAACTGTGGTCCCGTCATTAATTGCGGGTTAACCACTTACAAATATTAATATGGGCTTTATTGACTCTTGACTATGACGTGATCCCATGACATAAATAAGGGGGTTAGGGTGGGACCCTAACATGCCCTCCCCCTTAAGACTAGCCTTGTCCTCAAGGCTGAAGCTGCGGAAACTGCTGAAGAATAGTGGCTGGTTCCCAAGTTGCATCTTCCGGAGAGGTGTCTTTCCATTTGACGAGGACTTCCTTAATCATGCGGCCGTGCAGGTGCTTGTCTCGTGTGTCTAGAACCTGTTCGGGTTGAAGCCAGATTGACCCTTCTTCGTCTAATTCAGGTAGACTGGTTTGAACTTGGCAATTGTTCCCAATCGCTTTCTTGAGGCATGATACATGGAAAACTGGATGGATTTTTGCCGTAGGTGGCAAAGCCAACTTGTAAGCCACTTCTCCAATGCGCTGAAGTACTTGGTATGGTCCATAGAATTTTGGAGAGAGCTTTTGACAACCCTTATCTGTGAGTGATGTTTGCTTATATGGTTGCAGCCTCAAAAAGACCTGATCCCCTTCTTGAAATTGGCGCTCTGAGCGATGTTGGTCGGCCTGTTGCTTCATGCGGTTCTGAGCTTGATGAAGATTCTCGCGAAGATGGGCGAGCATGGTTGTGCGGTGTTGTAGGAGTTGATCCACTGCTTGTACTTTGGAGCATCCCTTGAGATAAGAAGTAGGGGAAGGCGGAAGTTGACCATAGACTGCTTCATAGGGAGTCATTTTGGTGGTGGCATGATAGTTGGTGTTATACCACCATTCAGCCAGAGGTAACCATTGTGCCCAAAGGTGTTGCTTTTCTGAAGTGAAACACCTAAGGTAGGTTTCTAGACATTTGTTGATGGCTTCGGTTTGACCATCTGTTTGCGGATGATATGAAGTACTGAGTTTGAGTTGAGTGCCTTGTATTCTGAAGAGTTCCTGCCAAAAATTGCTGGTGAAGATCGGGTCGCGGTCGGACACTATAGAAGTGGGCATGCCATGTAATTTGAAGATCTGATCCATGAAAGTTTGAGCAACCAAGGTTGGTGTAAACGAGTGGGGTAGGGCGCAGAAATGAGCATACTTCGACAGTCGATCCACAACCACCATGATGACTGACTTGTTCCCTGACTTTGGAAGACCTGTAATGAAATCCATAGAAACCTCCGTCCAAATTGAGGCCGGAATGGGCAATGGTTGTAAGGTGCCTGGTGTGTTGATGGTTTCCCCTTTGTGGCGTTGACAGACATCACATTCGGCTACGAAAGTAAGGACGTCCTTTTTCATGCCTGTCCAAAAGAATGATCTTCCGGTGCAAGCATACGTCTTCTGAAAGCCCGAATGTCCTGCAATGGGAGATGAGTGCAATTCTGCCAAAAGGCGACTTTTGAGGGTAGATGTTGGTGATATTACGACTCTATCCTTGTAGCAAAGAATATCATTCTGCCACGAGTAGCCCTTGCTGGAATTAGGATCTACCTGCAATTGAGAAATGAGTTGGGAGAGCCCTGGGTGTGAAAACCATTCCCTGCGAGCCTCTTCAATCCAGTCTGGAATGGGAAGGGAAATTACGAGCAAAGTACTTTCCTCCTCAAATTGGCGTGATAAGTCATCTGCTACACTGTTGTCTTTCCCTTTCTTGTAAATGATCTCATAATCATATCCCAGCATTTTGGCTAACCATTTATTTTGTTGTGGGGAGGATAGGCGTTGCTCCAAAAAATATTTAAGACTGTGATGATCTATGCGGATTTGGAAACGTCGCCCCAATAAGTAAGGTCGCCAGGTCTCGACTGCATGTAAGATGGCCATCATTTCCTTCTCGTAGGTAGATTGGCCCAGATTCCTCCCACTAAGTTGTTGGCTTGTGAAGGCCAATGGTCGCCCTTCCTGCATTAAGACCACCCCAATACCTGTACCCAAAGCATCACATTCAATGACAAAGGATTTGGTGAAGTCAGGTAGTGCTAAGACTGGAGTGGTACACATGGCATTTTTGAGAGCGGTAAATGCCTGTTGTGCTTCCTCAGTCCAGAAGAAGGAATTTTTCTTTAGGAGTTGAGTGAGGGGCTTCGCTATGCGGCCATAGTTGCGGACAAATTTACGATAATAGCTTGTGAGACCCAAAAATCCTCTCAAGCTCTTCAAAGTCTTAGGTTGAGGCCATTCTTGTATTGCCTGGATCTTTTTGGGGTCCATCTTGACGCCTTCACGCCCCACAATGTGGCCCAAATACTCAACTTCTTCCATGCCAAACGAACACTTAGACATCTTGACAAATAATTTATGCTTGCGGAGCAGTTGCAAGAGTAGATCTACATGCTGAAGATGTGCCGCCCAAGTGCCACTATAGATGAGAATGTCATCGAAGAAGACAAGGACAAATTTTCTGAGATATGGTTTGAGGATGTGATTCATAAGACTCTGAAAAGTAGAAGGGGCATTACAGAGACCAAATGGCATGACCAGGAACTCATAATGGCCTTCATGAGTTCTAAAAGCCGTCTTGGGAATGTCGACTTCCTTCATGCGAATTTGGTGGTAGCCGGAGCGAAGATCCAACTTAGTGAAGAATTGAGCCCCATTGAGTTCGTCCAGCAAATCGTCAACCACCAGAATGGGAAATTTATCTTTGACTGTCAACTTGTTGAGGGCCCTGAAGTCGGGACACATCCGCCACTCCCCATCTTTCTTGAGGACCATGACCACTGGAGATGAATAAGGACTAATGCTGGGACGAATGACACCTGCTTCCAACAATTCCTTGATGATTTTTTCTATTTCATTCTTTTGAGTGAACGGATATCTGTATGGCCGCACATTTGGGGGTTGGGCCCCTGGAACCAAGGTGATGCTATGATCATGTTCCCCTTGCGAGGGTGGAAGCTCATGAGGCTTGTCAAAGACCGTCCGATGGTTATTTAAAATCTGCTGCATCTCAGGATGAATTGGCAGAGGCCTGGTTTCGACTACCTGGATGGCATTAAATTGAGCTATCACTCCATGATGGCCCTTTTTTAACAATTTTTCCATCTGATGCGAGCTGATGACAGAGGGGGCTCCCGCCTGGAGGCCACAGAGGGTATGTGTGGAGTTGTTCTGCTTAAAACTCATATATAACTCCTGGAAATCCATTGTGATTGGCCCAAGGGTGCGGAGCCATTCACCGCCTAGGACAATGTCGCATCCCCCATGTGTATGGCAAACATGTGAGTTTTCAACTGATAATCCCCCATTTGAAGTTTTACATTTTCACAGCGGCCTTCACATTTCATTGTGCCCCCATCTGCAATTTGGACTTGGAAGTTAGAAACTGCCCGTACAAAACAATGCGCTGCTTCGGCGATTTTTTGATGGATGAAATTATGGGTACTTCCACTATCAATAAAGACTACTACTGGGCGATGTTTAAGAAAACCCCTGATTTTGAGAGTTTGAGGGGAAGAGATTCCTGCCAACGCATTGAGTGAAATAACTGGTTCGTCAGATACAATCTCCTTTTGGTTGTCTTCTTCGATCGCCTCCGGTTCCTCAAGAGGTGGATCTTCCTCGGTGGAGCTGTAGTCAGTGGCATATATTTGAAAAAACTTGGGCTCCTTGCATTTATGACCAGGGGAATATTTTTCATCACAGTAGTAACATAGTCCTTGCTTCCTTCTTTCGGCCATTTCCTGAGGTGACACCTTTTGTACTTAAGTGTCTGAGTCGTGTTGTGAGCTTGTGGGGGACGACCTTTAGTGGGGAAATTGGGGCGGCTGTATTGGGCTGTTATGGCATGTTCCACCTTACGGGCTACCTGGCAAGCCTCCGTCCATGTGGGAGGGTGGTGGAGTAGAACTTGAGCTTTGATGGCTTCTTTAAGACCACTGATAAAACATTCCGTGTAGAACTCATCTGAGAGATGCTGAGTGCGGAAGGCTAAGGCTTCAAAAGCGGTGATATATTCATCCACTGTACCCGTCTGTCGGAGCTTAGTGAGACGGCCCAAAAAGGAGTCTCCCTGTTCAAAGCGATCTCGAAGAGCTTTGGAAAATTGGGCCCAACTCGAAAAAGGTCCATTGCGACGTTGATGCCATTCCGCCCATTGCCATCGTTCATTATCCAAGTACATGGTCCCCACCCCAAGCTTAGTCCAATCATCTTGGAGACGATTCAATTTGAAATACTGTTCCATTTGTGCTAGCCATGCGGACGGGTGAGAACCGTCAAATTTCTGCATATCCAACTTGGGAGGTCGCTGACTGGGTGGTGAATGGGTGTGCCAGACGTGAGGAGAGTGGCTAGACTCACCCTAATGGTGTTCATGGTCATGATACGGTTCCTCGAGAGCTGGCTCCTTGCCCTTATCGAGTGCTTGCCGTACCTGGCTAGTTAGTCCGCTAATCATAGTTTTGAGCTCGTTCATATCTGTTTCAAGTTTGTCTAGCCTTTCATTGGCCATTGCTTGAGCTCTAGTTTCTACCATACACCAACTTGATGAAAAATTGGGACCGCCAAAAATTTTTTTCTAATAAATTGAATGGTACCACCGTGCTCAACTCGTCGTCCGGATGCTGATGGGCTAGATCACAAATAAGAGCTCCGGAAGATCTCAGAATTTTTTTTTTTTTTTTTTGGAAAACTCCTAACGGAGTTTTACTCCTTTTGGATCAATACTGCAGTCGCCAAATCCTAAAAATGTCAATGCCGCCAAAAGTCCTGCGAAAATTATATCCAGGTACAAGAACCCTTCACAACTACTCCGATCTGGTGGATCTGAGAGATCTGAATGGTGGAACAACTGCTGCTGCTGATCTGATGGAGCTGTGGGACTGATGTCTGCTGCTGCTGCACTTGCTGATCTGGAATAGATGATGTGTGATCCCCCGATAGAAAGGGAACTATGGTCTTGAGGAGTGTCAGGTGCTACAGATCGCAATATACATAAGGGTCTGACAGTAGTACTCGGCCCAATGTTTCAGGGCTCTAACTAAGGAGGATCGACCGTACCCTTAGCCGTACAACCCGACTACCCTATCGTACGGGCGAGTAATCTCTCCGAGTGCTGTTCTCGGTGTACTGTAGCCACAAGATGGCCGAAGGTTTATCTATGGCGAGGTTTCAAGGGAGCTAGGGGGCTTCCTATATACCCAGAGGGTACGTGGAAGACAGTCTGTGCGCGGTTCTGTCTAATGCGCTACTACTCGAAGGGGTACCCACAGGGGTTACAAGGGAGTCCAACAGATGTGACCACCTCTTGTATTTCCTGCGTGCATGCCTCCCCAAATCCGCAGGTTTATGCGCTTAACGACAGATCCCGTGGTTTAAAGACGCCGGAACACGTCTCTAGCCAAAAAAAAAATTTGCTAAAAATTGGAGATCCCACCGAGCCCTGGAAAGTGCCCTGATACCACTTGTTATGCTCTTAACCTGCAAAGTAATACCCAAACACAGAATATGCGAAGAAAAGATACCCAGAACATAGAATATGCGAAGAAAAGATACCCAGAACACAGAATAGCAATGATTGTATTATTCAGAGAGAAATGTTCACAGGCCTCTTCGAGGGGGCAACCTCTCATAGAGCAGAGCTCGATTACAAAAACAAGACACGATACTCCTCGCAGGGCGTCTCTATCCTTTATATATGACTCATACATGCAATACCACGGGCCAATACCGTGGGTTTTATTAATACCATCTATCTAATACTATCGCCCATTTGCAACTAACTGTGGTCTCGTCATTAATTGCGGGTTAACCACTTACAAATATTAAAATGGGCTTTATTGACTCTTGACTATGACGTGATCCCATGACATAAATAAGGGGGTTAGGGTGGGACCCTAACACATTGTTTGAGTAAAGATAGATATCTCAACCATTTTGATGACATTGGCCTTTGGGACTCCAATTTGCCCAAATACCAGTTTCCACAAGTACATATTTTTCTTGAGATTGTCCATATGTGGCATGCATGTTACATTCCCAGCCAGAGAGCTATAATGTCCCCTGACCAAAAAGTCTTGTTTACCATTACAGCTAAGTCAATCAATGAGATGTTACAAGTCCAGCCAGGTCCAAACCTGACCCCACTCTCAATTGGGGATTTGTTATACCATTACACCAAATTGAGTCCATCTAGATTGGCCCAAATATTCCAAACTTTCATTGTAGAAGAGCAGCACATTTATAAAGATGCCCCTCCATATGTTTCTACCATTTTCTCTAAAAGGGGCAAGCAAATTATAACCATGATATCATGTATTCTGAGCTTTACCACTGATGAATTTGTTAATGAGCTCATCCTAGCCTTCATGTCCATTTTCACCCCAGGAAAGCCTCCTACTACTTTGTACAATTATGCCTAGTTCATATCTGAAAGGATGCATGAACATTTTACCAGAATGCACAATGAGAGAATATTCAAATTCTCAGCTGTACTTTAACATATGTTTTTGTATTATCAGTCAGACAGATTTCCCTTCACCCTCCAGAAAATGGATACCAAAGGCCAGCCCAGGTCTGCTATATTTTGGACACCACTTTTCCACAAGTATTCATCATCATACACCTACACATACTTCAGTGACTCTTTTGTCCATCCAGTCATGACCATGCTGACAAGAAGCCCTCCAACCAGGATAAGTCAAGAAATCAAAAGAGTTCTCCAATTTTCCAAGCAACGTAAAGTAGGAAATTGATACCTTTACCAAAATCACATTGAAATAAGAATATATGGTTTCCAGCTTGCACCATACAAACTGCCCAAATACCTCCCCATGAGGTTGTTTTCTCTAGAGTATTATAGGTAGATAATGAACTCTGATGAATTCAAATTTGTCTCAGCCAAGAAAAGAACTCAATTCAAAGTCAAAAATCAGTTAGGCCCTTTCATTTGCAATTCTAGAGAAGAAGGGAAGGAAGCAGATCAAATTCTGCAACAAATGAAGTTTCAGAACAGTTTCATGTGGAGGTATGACCCTCAAGGGTTTATGACCAAACTTAGGCAAAAGGTTAAATTGGGACCTTACATTCATCACCCCATATGAGAGATAAAGAGATATGCCAATCAATCTGAGTGGTTGGAAAACACTCTCATAGACAGGGATAGTACAAAGGTAGATGTTGAAAATGCCTTGTTTGATCTAGAGAGACAAATTGATGAAAACTCATTCCTGCAGGTACCAGAGCAAGAAGGAACCATGAGTGCCCCTGCTATTTTGCAGACTCCTCAAAATGAGGAAAAGAATCCCAACAGGAATAGAGAGGGAGCCTCTAGTTCAGGGATGGACACTTCAAATGTGCAGTATGAAGCCAACCAGAGCAAAAGGCCAAGGCTCAATCCTGTTTCAGAATAGGAAGACACAAAAGGCTCAGTGGAAATAACTAATACTAAGTTAGAGATGAGCAAGGGCATAGATCCATCTGGAGAAACACGGGAGCCATCTACTTCACAAACTCAAATGTTGGAAAGGCAACTCAGTGTAGAAGTCTCCTCATTTAGTAGGCTTACTGATAAAGATAGGGACATTAAGGACAGGTTCAAAGAAATCAAAATGAGAAATGAGAAAATGAAGGCACAGTCTTATGCACAGTATCTCAAGCTTACACCTACCAATCAAACCATGTTGATGTCAGCTTTTGACATCAATGAAGGAAAGATGAAAATGTCCTTCATAAAGCCAACTGTACAACAACCCAGGACATCAGCAAATTTCAAGAAGACCAATTTTGAGGTATTGGCAAGGGATATTCATCCCATCGACCAAATTGAATTTCACAAACATGCTAGAGAAATGATTTACTCCACCCTTACAGGAAAATCCATAGTTTCCCATCAGTTGTAGAATTCATTGAACAACATTTCAGCCTAGTATCAATTGGAAAAGGCCTCCTCACAGGCCAAAGACACCAGAATCAAGTCTTTGGAAGACTTAGTGATTGAATTGGGACATGATCCCAAAGACATCAAAGCTACTAAAAAACTGATCAAGAAAAAGAATGATGGCATTGCAGCACTCAAGAACCAATTGAAGATACCTCAACTGCAGCATCCCCAAACACAGGAAGTTTTGGAGAACCAAACAAGGCATGAAGAGTTGATGGAATTAGTCCTTAAACTATATGATCAGTTGATCCAAATGGATACTAAGACCCTCTAATTCTTCATATGGCTAAAAACTATTGCAAAGGGAAAACCTTTAAAAAAGGGATATAACACTATCGGGCATGAAAAACATGGAGAAAACAGTGAAAACAAGCTTATCGGAGGCTTAAAACAACTTTGTATGAGAATCGTCGAATCTGGCAGATCAACAGTCCAGATCTGATCGACAAATCACAATTGACAATGGTAAGTGGAGGAAATCGGGGGCTATCACATGACAGTTGTGATCACGATTAGCGCGGGTCAATGAGGATCGTCGATCAAGTGCATAGATCGACGGCCCATGTTAACGCGCGATATCGCAATCAACAAACACAGAAGAGTGATTACAATCAGCCTGGGATATCTGCGATATGCGATTGCGATCGCATCGAAGTATTTCAATGGAGCGGGGCCAATATAAATATGATTCGCGATAGCCAGACCCAATGAAAATATAGATGATATTATATATATTTTGAGATCTGGAAAACAAGGTTTTCCTTTGTATTTTTCATTTTCGTTAAATAAATGAAATACAAAGGAAAAAGCGCCGATGCGATGAAACCAAACCTAAAAGGATTTATTAATGCTGTTATATATGATTTCAAGTCCGATAAATCCATTTTACGGGGTTTTTCAATGTTTAATGTATTTTTTAATACAAAGGAAACAAGTGGGATTTCGGGAGGAACATAGGCAATAAGTGGTTTTGGCTAGGCTCTGCCCGAGCCTGTACACTGGTTGCCACGTGTCTAGGCTAAGGAGAGAGAAAACCACCCTTTTCAGGTGATTAACTCTCGTATGCATGAGCCGCATGATATGAACCTCAGTCGTTGGATCAAGATCTTTCAGATCAACGGTGGAGATGTGATAAGTGCTATAAAGGCGGACCTGATAGAAAAATAGTGCAGATTTATGAATATTTGAAGTCCGATGAATAGTGTTTGGTGGATTTTTTTTTCGTGTTTTGCAGTGTTTCTCGGTGTAAACAGAAAACAACCAATTTTGGGATTTCAAAGGCCCGATGACCCATTTCGTTACAAAACAGGTGGCCACCATCCCCTCTAAAAGTGTTTAGCAATGATTGCTAACGCTCAGAGGGGTATCTGAGCGAACAGAGGTCAGGACGCCAGAGAGCCCGAGAAGGAGAAACAAACGAACAACACAGATTGGCTTTAAAGCCATAGAAGACAGAAGACAGGGACAACATTGTTGAGATGGAGCAAAGATAGAGACAGAGAGTGATAGAGAGAGTTGGTGTACTCAGAGAGGCTTGAGGGGTTTAAGAAAAACTCTTGTTGTTGTAACTATTGTGTGTTGGGACTCAAATTGAGCTCATACTTTTGTAAAACTCTATTTTTGAAGACATAATAGAGAGGTCAACACTGAAGGTTGGACCAGGAGACGTAGCCCAGGAGTGTTGGGTGAACTCCTTATTAAATTGTTGTGTTTATGTGTGTTTTCTATTATGTTCTTTAACTGCTTCATTGTCTATGTATTTCGCAATCTTATCAATCCATTGCACAAAGTAACATAGGCATATCCATGCACATGAGTCTGTAATACCTTAATAATTGTCTAAGATCTCATTATCAGATCATCAGTTGAGGGAGATAGAAAAGGAATTGGATAACCTAATCCAGTTAAAGTAAATTGATATTGGAACTATCTCAGTGAATGTCATCCCAGAAGTTACCATGGTTGTTCCTTCCACATTGGCAGCCTCATTGGCTCCCACAGCTCCTATGGTCACAACACAACCAGTCTCCATAGAATCTACATCAGCAGCAGATACATCAACAACAGGTACATCAGGTGAAGAAGCAGTGAAGTTGGTTAAATCTATGGAAGAAATGTCCGTACAAGCAACAAAGATGAATAAGCTCAAAGAAAAGGTGACAAGCTTGGAAACTGATTACAAGCTTGCCAAAATCATGCACAAACAAGAAGTGCAAAAAGTTGCCAGGATGAGTGAGAGATTGACAGCCATGGAGAGGGACCTAACACTGAAAGAACCCCTTGGGTAGGCTAAGGAATTACTATGGGCCAATATCATTGACTCTGTCAATGATATTTGGCCATCCATTTAGGTGATTTTTAAACAGATAGATTTAATAAAGATGGCTACAGAGGCCATCCAAAGAGTAAAAGAAGAATTATGAGAAATGCCAGAAGAAGCTACCAAAATTATCCAGTTATTTAACAGTGAGAATAAGTATGAGCTTCAGGAATTGGAAATAGAGGATAGAACAAAAAAAACATTGGGGGTGAGAAAGGTCCTCTCCAAGAGAAAATTAATGCTAAACTTGGAGGACAAGTGTCAGAATATGCAGGTGGCCATCGACAGATTTATGGCTAAGTTTCAAATTTTGAGAGAGAAAGGGTTACCCAATCCCTTAGTGATAAATGACAAGCTCATGACACATGAGGATTACAACAGCAAAATCAGTGAGCTAGCAAAAGAACAGGTCAGTACATCATCTATAAAAGCATTACCAACAGGCAAAGTACTCTACCAGACATTTGAAACCTTGTTTTACCTCCAGCATGAGGTAAAACACTTGTTTATCAATAAGCCTACTTTTTCCAGATACACCGAGGCAGATGAAATATAGGAAGATGATAAAAATCCAATTACCTAATGCTAAAGCATGGGAGAAATTAACTGATTTACTGTAGAAATATGCAGTAAAAAGGTTAATGTATAATAAAAGTAAAACACATGGTAAAAGGATGAAGATGGATCAGCAGGGTCAAAGTGTATTAGATGAAAGCCAAAAGTAAATGAAGCTTCCAGTGTGAAAGATCAAACAACAAAGTAGTATAAAGGGCTAAAATCAAACAATAAAAGCCAGCAATACCAAAATAAAAGGGAAAGGATGAAGCAGTGCAATAGTTGTCTCTATCTTCTTGCAAGAAGATATTTTTATTTCCTAGATTAAATCTCAAATCAATTTGAGATATTTTGTAATAAACTTTTGTATAAATACTTCACAATTCGAAGTATGTAGGGTGGATTCTATTAGACATTTCTATAGACTTTTTTATCAAGAGGACCCAAAAGGTTATTTGTTATGAAACCAGCTCAAGAAAAGATAGAAAAGATAGATCAACGCCTTAGAATTCAGCCTCTTCGAGGGGGCAACCTCCTTTACATTACATAAATGAACAATTCTTGGATGATACAAATGAAAAGACCTCCTTTCTATATATAGGAGTCTAAGGGGTTATAACATAATCAGAGCCGACATAACAATAATAATGTAAGGGCACAATAATAACAATAGTGGGCTTCTATGGGGCACAATAGTAACAATATGGGCACTACATGGGTACATCAATATAATAAGTGGGTTATACTAATAACAATAAGGGGTTACACTAGTAGTATAGGGGCCTAACATGCCCCTCTCCTTCAAAAAGCGGTGTCCTCAACGCTTGAGTAGTTCTTGATGCTTCTGTATAAAATTTTTGTCCTCCCATGTGGAATACTCAGCGGGTAAGTTCTTCCACTTGATGAGATACTCTGAAATTGATCGATTTCGTAGCTCTCGGGTTCTTGTTTCTGCGACTGCTCCAGGTTCCAATATGATTTTTCCTTCCTCTTCAATTTCTGGCAATATTGCTTGAATTGGGATCTTTTGCAACTTTTGAATAAGTGGCCATACTTCTTCGTCCTTCTTCCATTCATCCCTTGCTTCGTTTATCCAATCTGGTTGGATAATATAAATAGCAGAAAACAATGCTTCCACATCCTCATCCTTGAAGAGTCTTCCCATTCGGTAAGGTCGCCATTTTTTAAGTGCATGTAGTATTGCCAACATTTCCTTCTCATAAATAGCTTGCTTGAGATGTAGCAGTAAAAATACCCAATCACCTACATCAAAACATTTTTCACTATGATGTTGATCTACCTATTGTTTCATTTGATTTTGCACCGAAGTGGCGTTAGCCTTTAAAAGTTGGAGAACTTGCTGTTGATGCTCGATGTGATCTTTCTCTGCTTGAACCTTTTTCTTCTTGATATGTCCTTCTATCTTGATAGTTTGAGGAGTTGTAATTTCGTCCATTGAATTACAAGATATGGTTGGATTCATTTCTTCTTTCTCGATGTGATCTTTCACTTCTTGCACCTTTTTCTTCTTGATATGTCCTTCTATCTTGAGAGTTTGAGGAGTGGTAATTCTTGCCAATGCTTTACAAGATATGGTCTGATTCATTTCTTCTTTCTCTGGGGTGGGGTCCTGGCGTATATCTTCTTCTTTTGATGTTTCTTGATCCTTTTCTTCCTCTTCTTCATATTCTATGTAAAATAATTTCTTCTCAGCACACTTATGACCTTTAGTGCATTTGCTATCACAATTGTAACAAAGCCCTTTTTCTCTTTTTTCTTCCAATTGTTGTGGTGTAACCCTTGTAGGTTGTGGAAGGCTAGGAGAAACAACACTTCCATATTTATAGTTGTGAGGGGTACGCTTCCTGGTTTCCATAATTTTGCTTTCCACTATGTCACAAAGCCCTTTTACTCTTTCCAATTGTTGTGGTGTTGCTCTAAAGAAGGTGTTGCTCTTTGTATCCTCATAATGTGCTATCATTTCCTCCGTGAAAATTGACCACGTAACAAGTTGTTTACGAGAACAAAGCCATTTGTACCATAAAAATTGATCTGGTTCTAAATATGAAGATTCAATACATACCTTTTGTAACAGTTGTACACCATGTACATCAAAATATTGCTCCATCTGACGTATCCAATTTACCGGATCCTTGCCATCAAACTTCCTCATCTTACTTTTTCTTGATTTTAAGAGCTCGACCTTGAAACAACTGTAACTTTGTACTTTTGGATCTTTAAGTTTTGAAATTGCAACCTGTAGTAGCCTTTTGTGTCCTCTTTCCAATGCCACTTGTCTGATCCAAATTGGATTCTCCAAGAAAGAGTTATGCACAATCTCCCGCAGTGACCTGATTGTAGACTAGTTCAGTAGAGCTAAATTGTATGAAGTTCCACGTGTCACTGTTTCAAGATTTGACTCTGAAAAATATATAAAAGAAAACTACAGCCCGTCCTCTTTCTGTACCTTCTTGCGAAATTTCAATCCGATGCTCAGAAAGAAAGTTATGACGATTTTCCCCAGGTCACCTATTTTGAATGTAATTCAGGAGTCTGCAAAAAGACCAACTTCCTTAGATCATATCTCTGCAAATATCACGTGAAAAGCTCTGAAATTCGGACCCAAGGTTCAGTAAAATTTCTTCTCAAATGGGTTTTTTTTGTGACTTCTGAAACGTCACAGAAAAAAAGTTATAGTGAAAATGCCACAATGACCTTTTTGGAGCAGCGAAACCCTAGAATCCAAAGCTCTGATACCAAATGTTATGAAACCAGCTCAAGAAAAGATAGAAAAGATAGATCAACGCCTTAGAATTTAGCCTCTTCAAGGGGCAACCTCCTTTACATTACATAAATGAACAATTCTTGGATGATACAAATGAAAAGACCTCCTTTCTATATATAGGAGTCTAAGGGGTTATAACATAATCAGAGCCGACATAACAATAATAATGTAAGGGCACAATAATAACAATAGTGGGCTTCTATGGGGCACAATAGTAACAATATCGGCACTACATGGGTACATCAATATAATAAGTGGGTTATACTAATAACAATAATGGGTTACACTAGTAGTATAGGGGCCTAACATTATTGTATCAGTTGATGAGCCAACAAGTTGGATTGATTAATAAAGATCAGTCTCTTCCATGGATTCATGTGTTGAGCGAATTTCAAACAAGTATTTTCATGTGTTTTTGTCATTTTCTCAAAGTTATTCATAATCTTATATTTGTTTCAATCTAAATGCTATAATTGGAATAATATTTTAGAACTTGTTTAAATCACACATTCTTTTAACAGTTAAGCATTTGAATGTTTTCTTCTGATATTTAAATTAAAGAATTCTTAATTTCTCTTTGGTTTAGATTGATTTCACAAATAATCCAGGTCAAAGGATTCTTAACTACCCTTTGATTTTGATTACCCCTTCCTTCCTCATTCATTATCTAGGTCTGATAACCCTTAACTGCTCTCTCACCCCGAGTGAAATCCTATCACCACTCTATCTCAAACATCTGAAATACACTCTGTTATCTTGCCCTTGGAACATCCCCTTTAGTGAGTTTATCTAGTCTTGCTTCCTTATCAGTTGACTCCATAGCCCAATGGTCTAAAAGACATCAATTTATCCATCTGTTTAAGAGATCCCACCACCCAATTTCAAACAAAATCAAACACCCCTTGAACAATCATAGCTAGCCTAAAACATCTTAACTAAAACAAAGTTAAACTTTAAAGAGAGAGCCCTCTCTGAGCATTAGGAAGGCTAGGTCCTGATCTCCAAAAGCGGATAGTGGTTACCTTTGGTTTTTCCTTCTTATTACTTCAAAGGAATTATCAGAGTGATAACATTTATGGCGACCATACTGGGGACTTCAATCCTCAGTCTCATAAAAACTTTAAGGAAACCTTCAATCAAATCTTGAGCCCCTTAAGGTCATTACCCGAAGTAATTTTTTAGAAAATTTCATAAAAACAATTTAAAAACTTAAAATTCTGGCTCCTAAAAAGATTCACTACACTAGGGCCAACCCAGATCCAAACCCTGCAACTATAGTGGATGACCCAGACAAAATTCTAAGGAAGCCAAAAAATGAAGAAACTCAAGCCAGTAGTAGCCAGCTAGACAGAGCCAATTCACTCCCTGAGGAGTTTTCAACTTTAGAAGAAGTCCCTTTTGATTTGTCATTTGACCTCTCACTATTTAGAACCAAATCTGAGAATGATATCCATGAAACAGTTTTAGACCCTGAGTTTACTCAACTCATTGAATCAAAAAGGGTTATTCATCCAGATTTGGATAAATTTGTCTTAGATGCTTTTGACAAGTTAGAAGCCTTGACCTCTATGTTGATTAGTAATATAGATAGTGCTTATCTTCAGCAATTTGTAGAGCTAGTTGCCCTTACTGTTGCTGCATCTCAAATTTCTTCACAATCTTCACTCACTATAAATCCACCTTCCTTTACCACAACTTCATCAATTGTATCTACCACAATTCAATCACCTAAATCATTAATTAATTATTCATCTTCATCATCATCTACTTCACCTCCGTTAGTTTCAAGCCCTTCTTCAACCACCACAACTTTACCCCCAAGTCAAACCAGAATCACAGTAATGGCAAACAAATATGCTCCTCTTGTTTTAGTTGCCCAACTTCATGCCATGCATGCAGATTATCAGAGTAATATTTTCCTCTTTGATGCTACTGGTCATTACGCTGCCCAGCAACATGTAAACAAGATGTCTAAATTTTTTGAATTGCATGAAATATATGAGGCAGATGTCCAAATGAGACTCTTTGCCCAAACTTTAACTGGTGATGTCAAGAAGTGGTTCAAAGCCTTTCCTACCAACCACATTGCATACCTAGAAAATTTTCAAAGGTTATTCATTGATAGGTGGGAAAGAAGAAAGAACCCATTGCAAATACTTTCTGAATATGACAATATTAGGAGAAATCCCAATGATTCAGTTCAGGACTATTGCACTAGGTTTAATAATATCTATAATGCAATTCTAGCCAACATTAAGCCTCCACCTGACCTAGCATTAATTAAGTTCCCTGATGGTTTTGATGCTGATATGTCATACCAGCTAAGGGAGAGAAACCCTGAAACACTTGAACAAATGCAGAGTAATGCTATCAGTGTAGAGGCCAACCTGTTAGCTAAGAAGGCACGAATGAGGAATGAAAAGAAAGTTGTATTTAAAGAAGAAGCTTCAACTTTAGATGGAAAAGTAGATGTTTTAGCTAAAAGTTTAGAAAGAATCATGGATAGGTTAGATATCATGGATAGGAAAAATCAATGGGAGAATCAACAACAACAACCCCCAATAAGAAACCCAAATTTTAGGAAGAACCCTAATGCTGCAAAAAATGCTACACCAGACCAACAGATTAGGCCACCCTTCCAAGAAAACTATGTTGAGGAATCACAAAACCAAGAAGCAGAGGATGATACCTAGATTAACTTACTGGAAACCACAGAGGAAGACACTGTTTTTCTTACTCAAGAAGAACAGGAGTTATATATGCTTCAGCAGTTACAGTTAGAATCTGGTGAATCTTTTGATTTTAAGTAGGGATATGAATCAGTTATATATGAGGTACATAAACAATATAGCTTGAGAAGTAAGAAAAATAACGAGACTCGCATTAAAATATCCATCCAAAATTAGACTAAGATAATAAAAGAAACCCTAGTTAAAAAAGTATTGCAAATTCCCCCTAGGGGAACACCTTAAACTTCAACCCCTAGGATTGTAGATATAACCTCCACTGAAACCCAAACGTAGCCAATCATTGAAAATAATCAAGATAAAAGAGATCAAGGTAAAATAGTAGAAACACAGACTGAAATTCCTACCACTGAGAAACAGGATAAAGACACTCAAACTGCACACATTAAGGAAGATTTGAATCAAACAAGAAAACCTCAGCTCCCTTTCAACATTAAAAATGAAATAGCTAAATTAAAGATATTAGTTTCTTTGACCGAGTTGGTAAAGAATGAAACTTATAGGTCACAAATAACTGAGACTTTGAACGTAGGAGAGGGAGAGGATTTTGTTAATTTGAATGATGACGAGCCTGAATTGTTTTTTGGCCCTGAGGCCAATGGAATTCATTAACAAGGGGGACTTCATCCTTTTTACATCAGCTTAAACATTCATGATAAAATTTTGCATAATGCTATGTTGGACTCAGGTGCATCCCACAATCTCATGCCAAAGGCAATAATGGAAATATTGAACCTAGACATAAGCAGGCCTTATAAGGATTTATTTTCTTTCGACTCCAGCCAGGTTAAATGCCTTGGTTTAATCAAAGGCTTACGTGTGTCCCTTGTCCAGTGCCCTGCAAAGAAAATTCTGATGGGCATTGTAGTTACAGATATCCCACCAAAATATGTAATGCTACTATCTCGCTCATGGGGAGAAAAACTACAGGGATCTTTGCAATTGGATATGTCTTATGCCACCATATCCATTTTCTGCCAACCAAGAAAATTATATAGGGAGACCTTGATGAAGTACATGGTTAGTAGTGAGGAGAAGCCCCAAAACTTTCCCATATACTCCATGCACTCAGATATGGACTCCTTCATATTATACAATGCAGAAACTGATAAAAAGGAAATCATAGCCAAAGACCTTAAGTACAGAACAGTTGATAGTGAGAACATATTCCATGAGTCACTTTGGCATTTAGACTTTGATGGGTCTGTAAATAGGTTGGGGGCTGGTGCAGGAGTCTGGATCCATAATATGGAAAATAACCATGCTGAGGGACATGCTTTCAGATTGAACTTCAAATGTACCAATAACATGGCCGAATATGAAGCCCTGATTCTAGGGTTACAATTGGTTAGGAAATTGGGAGCCAAAAGAGTTTCTGTCATGGGAGACTCAGAGTTGATTATGAAACAGATCAGTGGTGAATATTCTGTAAACAACCCTAGGCTTGGTAGATATAGGGATACTATTTTAGACTTGGTCAAGGACCTCCTAGAATCAAACTTTGCTGCCATTCCCAGAAAACAAAACATGCAGGCCCACAGTCTGGCTACATTTGCTAGTACTTGTAAATTTCCATTTCAACCAAACCACCAGTACACTGCAGAAGTCAGACACATGCTTGTTATACCAAATAACCTTAAGTATTGGGAGATCTTTTCCCAGGACTCTCAAATATATGATTTCATGAACAATGAAGGTGAATTATTGATTTGAGGCTTCTGCGATCAGTGCTTTGTGTGTTGTTTTCTTCCGGAGTTTTCACATCCATGATTTGTTTGTATCAACGTTTCGAACCCTCCACCATGGCTCATCATCAGGATAGATCAGAAATTGTGTAGGACAGATCTCCTTGAGTTTTAATAAATAGGGATGAGAGATGCACAGGGAATGGAAGCCGACATTGTTTTTTTTTTTTTTAATAAAATAATAATTTAAAATTGATTTAAAATATTTAATTATGTAATTGAATTGAATTGTTTAATTTTTAACTTATGTTTATATAGTTTGATTAATTTATTTATTTATTTATTTATTTTTAGAAATGTTTAATTATGTAATAGAATTGTTTAATTTTTAATTATATGTTCAAATAGTTTAATTAATTAATTAATTAATATTTGTTTATTTATTTTTCAATATTAGTATCATAATTGAATTGTTTAATTTTTAATTTTATGTTTATATAGTTTAAATAATTTATTTATTTATTTATTTATTTATTTTTAGAATTGAGTTAGTTAATTATGTGATTGAATTGTTTAATTGTTTAATTTTATGTTTATATAGTTTGATTAATTAATCAATCAATTAATTAATTAACTAATTAATTAGTAATGTTTATTTATTTATTTATTTATTTTTATTTTTTATTTTTTTTAGAAATGTTTAATTATGTAATAGAATTGTTTAATTTTTAATTATATGTTCAAATAGTTTAATTAATTAATATTTATTTATTTATTTATTTTTCAATATTAGTATCATAATTGAGTTGTTTAATTGTTTAATTTTATGTTCATGAGTTTTTAATTTATTTTTATCTAATTTAATTTCTATATATTGTTTATTTATTTATGATTAATTGTATTATGTTTGTTACTACCCTATTTCATGCTTGATTTTTCTTATTATTCAGAGTAAATTAATTAGTTTGAACTTAATAATAATTTAATGTTTAGTACTAGTTTAATTTAATGTTTAGTAAGATAGATATTCACTGTACAATAGACAATAATATAGAAAATAGCTTAGATGTAAATATTTTTGATGTACACGAACCAACTAAATTTACTAAAGTAGAAATAGATAGTTTAGAGAATGTAGAGATAGATGAAATAATCAATGATGATCCTGAGATTCTTAATTTGAAATATAATTTTTTTCCTAAAGGATTAGTACCTTTAGAGGATTTGTTTGACTCTAATGATGTAGCTAGAAATCCCAAGATGGAACCTCTAAGAGCTGACATAGAAGAAGTTAATATAGGAATTGAAGATAATCCAAAGCTCATCAAGATATCTAAAGCCTTGCCCCCAGAGGAAAAGGTCAAATATATAAATCCATTTAAAGAGTTCCAGGATGTACTTGCATGGAGTTATGAAGACCTAAAATCTTATGACGCCAACATAATCCAACACAAAATACCTCTAAAAGAAGATCATAAACCTTTCAAATGAAAAATTAGAAGGATAAACCCAGTTCTTATGCCATCCATAGAAAAAGAGGTTAAAAGGATGTTTGATGCCCAAATAATAGCACCCATTAGATACTCAGACTAGATTTCAAACTTAGTTACAACTAGGAAAAAGACAGGTGAAATTAGACTTTGTGTAGATTTTAGAAACTTGAACAAGGTTTCTTTAAAAGACAACTACCCATTACCAAAAATGGACCATATATTGCAAAGGGTAGTAGGCTCATCTAGGATTTCACTATTAGATGGATTCTCTGGCTATAACCAGATATTAGTCCAACCTGAGGACCAAGCCAAAACTGTGTTTACTACTCCTTGGGGTACCTTCATGTATTTGAAGATGCCCTTTGGATTAATGAATGCAGGTGCCACATTTCAGAGAGCTATGGATATAGCTTTTGCCAAAGAAATCCATGATTTCTTAGTAGTATACCAAGATGACATTATAGTCTTTTCTAAATCTAACAATGAACATTTAGACCACCTCATAAAAGTATTTATCAAATGCAGGAAATTTGGGATTTCTTTAAATCCTAAAAAGACACTTTTCGGTCTTGAAGAGGGAAATTTGTTAGGACACATCATATCTAAAGATGGGATTAGGATAAACCTTGCTAGAATAGAAGCCATTTTGACCATTTCCCATCCCCGAAACATAAAAGAGCTACAATCATTTCTAGCTAAGATTAATTTTCTTAGGAGATTCATCTCAAATCTAGCAAAACTAATTAGGGAATTAAATAACATGCTAAGAAAGGACTCATCAATCAAATGGACCTTGGAGGCCAAACAATCCTTTTAATCTATTAAGGAAGCATTAACCAAGACTCCAATCCTGATTAGTCCTAACTTTAGCAAATACTTTATCATTTTTTCTTTTGCTTCAGAACACACCATTGCAGCAGTCTTTCTGCAAAAGAACAATCAAGGATATGAACAACCAATAGCATTCTTTAGTAAATCCTTAAGAGATGCCACACTAAAATACAATATCATGGAAAAACAGGCATTAGCTTTGGTTAAAGCTATCAAAGATTTCAAAGTATACATCCTGTACTCTCACATCATTTCTTATGTTCCAAACTCTATAGTTAAGGACATTTTGACTCAAAATGGGCCTGAAGGAAAAAGAGGCAAGTGGATTGCCACAATATTGGAATATGACATAGAGATAAAACCCACCAAGCTCATCAAAGGCCAAGGTTTAGCCTAACTCATGGCTGAATTGAACTGTCAAACCCTTGAAATCAACTTCATTAGTGCTTTGGATGATCAGGAGGAGATGGTGACTCCACAGATTAGTGAACCTTTTACTGATTCACCATGGTATGTAGATATTACATTTGTATTACTAAATTTACAAGCTCCTCCTATATTGACAAGAACGAAAGCTAGATTCTTAAAAATGAAGTCATTAAAATATTGTGTTATAGATGATGCATTGTTTTGGAAGGACAGTAGTGGTATACTCTTAACATGTTTATTAAAAGATGAAGCTGACAAGATTTTACAAGAGTTTCATGCAGGGGACTGTGGAGGACACTTATGCTGGAAGAGTATTGCTGACAAGATTCTAAGGGATAGTTTCTACTGGCCTACTTTGTTTACAGATTTCAAAAAACATGTGACCTCCTATCATAAATGCCAGATTTTTTAGGGAAAGAGGAAATTGTTACCCTTGCCTCTTAAACCAATTTCCACTGAGATGTCATTTCAACAATGGGGGTTCGACTTCATTGGAGAAATACACCCCCTATCCTTAGCTCAGCATAAGTGGATTCTAACAGCCATAGAATATTTTACCAAATGAATAGAGACCATACCTTCTATGCAAGCCACAGACACTGTCATAATCACCTTCCTAGAGAGTAATATCCTTTCAAGATTTGGATGTCCCCAGAAGCTCATTACTGATAATGCAGCAGCGTTTAATTCCAAAAGAATGATAGATTTATGTAATAAATACCATATAACCCTTGGCAATTCCACATCCTATTACCCTCAAGGTAATGGACTGGCAGAATCATCCAACAAAAGTCTGGTCAATATTATCAAAAGTTAATGGAGGATAATAAAAAGACATGGAACAAGAAGTTAGTCAATGCCTTATGGGCAGATAGACTGACTACTGTTGGAAATAATACTGAGAGGGGGGGGTGAATCAGTATTATCAAATTCTTATCAATCTATCTTCCTTATTTATACTTTGAATAATTCTTCAAATATTGATCATTACTTTGTATGTCAGTATCATAAAATAATGAGCAGGAACAAGAAAAGCAAATAGTCACACAAAAGAACACCAGATATAAGGTGGAAACCCAATGTGGGTGAAAACCACCTGCTGCAATATGTCTCTATCTTCTTTCAATTAGAAACTCCTTTTACAATGATTTTGTACTGGTGCAGTCCTTTACCAGTACGTAGGCTACAACCTGCAGAGAGCTACAACCCTCTCTCGTTCTCCAGCTTCTCCTGGAAGGGAGGTACAACCCCCTTAGCTCTTGTACTAGCCAAGATACTAGTACGTAGGTGCTGGCCTACTAAAGGCTACAACCTTCTCTTTCTTCCAGGGACCATGTTTCATAAATTTTCAGACTGGATCCATGAACATCAATCAATCATCAAGTATATCTGCATCAAACAATCTCCTTTTCCCAATTAGCACTGAATCAAGTAAACACTTCTCTAACAGTTGTACCCAGAACACAGTAACAGTAACCACACACCAAATTCTGAACCCAGAATACTGCAACAATAAACAGAGGCAGCTAGATCATAATTTAAAGATATACGCTACTTCAACAACCTAAAACCTGCGTGCAGATCTATAAAGGATAATTCCTTCTTTCAAATATTCAGACACTAATTAACCCAGATTGTCAGATTTATA
Organism: Pinus tabuliformis; assembly: GCA_031772625.1. Lineage (NCBI taxonomy): Eukaryota > Viridiplantae > Streptophyta > Pinopsida > Pinales > Pinaceae > Pinus > Pinus tabuliformis. The sequence continues at coordinate 65,394,216 of CM062816.1, forward strand.
GATCAAGCATGCGCCTCATATAACAGATCAAAATCATGCAAAGATACTATTATTCAAGCATAAAGATTATGACCCATCAAAAGAACTTATCCTTCTTTATGCGCTAAGGTTCCTCCTTCATTCAGATCCAGACCTGCACCATAACCCAATCACAAATATTTCAGATCTAGCACTTATTAGATATTCAATTCATTCGGTGATTTTTTCCAAATGATCTCCTTCCTCTTTTATAGTCTTAGGCCTTCCACAATACCACGGTCCAAAACCATAGGATCAAAAAACTGTTGGACTAATACCATGAACCAACCATGAAAGTGCGTGAGATCAACACTTTTGGATGCAATACCACGAGCCAAAACCATAGGATCAAAAACTATAGGACTAATACCATGAACCAACCATGAAAGTGCATGAGATCAACACTTTTGGATGCAATACCACGGACCAAAACCATAGGATCAAAAACTGTTGGACTAATACCATGAGCCAACCATGAAAGTGCGTGAACTTTTCTCTTCATGAAAGGGACTTTTCTCTGCATGAAAGTGCGTGAACTTTTCTCTACATGAAATAAACTTTTCTCTGCATAAAAGTGCGTGAACTTTTCTCTACATGAAATAAACTTTTCTCTGCATAAAAGTGCGTGAACTTTTCTCTACATGAAATAAATGTTTCTCTGCATATAAGTGCGTGAACTTTTCTCTACATGAAAGAAACTTTTCTCTGCATAAAAGTGCGTGAACTTTTCTCTACATGAAATAAACTTTTCTCTGCATAAAAGTGCGTGAACTTTTCTCTACATGAAATAAACTTTTCTCTGCATATAAGTGCGTGAACTTTTCTCTACATGAAAGAAACTTTTATCTTCATGAAAGAAACTTTTATCTTCATGAACGTGCGTGAACTTTGCTGCACTATAATTTATCATCTGAGATGAGTTGGTTGCCATCAAGTACAACATATGTATCATAATGCCAACAATCTCCCCCTTTGGACTTGATGGCAACAACAACCAATCACTCTCCCCCTTTGACATCAAGGGCAAAGGGTTATGCTCCCCCTAAGAACATGCTCCCCCTGACTATAAACCAGATCTGCAAAGAAGAACCATAATCCATCAAACACCATAAATGACCATGAAAGAGGTAGAGATGTATTGCAGCAATATTTAGACCAGCATCCATGATCTCCTTCTGTACTTCCTCCACAATGCCAACAATGCATGATATGCTCCCCCTGAACCTGTGCCATTCGATCTTTGACCAATCCGCAACCCAGCACATGTACGCATATACTTCAGATGAACCTTGCGTACAACCAACAATCAGAAGAGATTCAACAACAAGATGATGCATCAACAACCCCCAGCTTTTGCCTGAGGTATTCAAAGGTCTCCCTAGGCAATGGTTTGGTGAGTATATCAGCAACCTGTTCCTTAGAAGGAACATACTCCAACTTGACCTTTTGTTCAAGCACTTGTTCCCGGAGAAAGTGATACTTGATTGGTATGTGCTTGGTTTTTGAATGCATGACTGGGTTCTTTGAAATGTTGATTGCACTTGTATTATCACATAAGATGGAGATGGGTGGTGTACAAGTGATTTGAAAATCCTGCAAGGTCTGCATCATCCAAAGGAGTTGAGTGCAACAAGATGCAGCAACAACATATTCTGCTTCAGCTGTAGACAAGGCAATCGAACTCTATTTCTTGCTGAACCAAGATACTAATCTGGAACCCATAAAGAATGCACCACCACTTGTGCTCTTCCTGTCATCCACGCTTCCGGCCCAATCTGCATCAGTATAAGCATGAAGTGTGAGATCTGTATCTCTAGGATACCATAAGCCATAATTTTGAGTCCATTGAAGATATTTGAAGATTCTCTTTATTGCCTGAAGATGAGTTTCCTTTGGATTTGCCTGAAATCTTCCAACTATTCCCACTGCATGCATGATGTCTGGTCGGGTACCTGTCAAATAAAGTAGACTTCCAATCATAGATCTGTAGGTTGGTTGATGTACTGCTGCTGATTCATCATTTGCACTGAGGCTACATCCTGTGACCATGGGTGTACATACTGGTTTTGCATCTTCCATGCCATATTTCTTCAAAATCTGCTTGAGATACTTGGTTTGAGACAAGAAGATCCCTCCTTCCTTTTGTTGGATTTGCAGGCCAAGAAAATATGTCAATTCTCCAAGCAAGGACATTTCGAATTCTTTCTGCATCACCAAGGCAAAGCTTTGACTCATAGATTCTTCATTGTTGCCAAAGATAATGTCATCTACATACACAACAAGTATCAGCAATTTGTCATTTTCAATTTTTATATAAAGATTGCTATCTGCTGATCCTTTTGAAAAACCTTGTTGATGAAGATATTTGTCCAAACGATAGTACCAAGCCCTTGGAGCTTGTTTAAGACCATAGAGAGCCTTCTTCAATCTGCATACAAGATTTGGATCATTTCCAAGAATGAAACCATCTGGCTACTCAATGTATACTTCTTCTTCTAAGTCTCCATTCAGAAAGGTTGATTTCAAGTCCATTTGAAATACTTTGAACTTTTGAAAGCTTGAGAGAGCAAGGAACATTCGGATGGCCTCAAGTCTTGCAACATGAGCAAAAGTTTCTTCAAAATCTATTCCTTCTTGCTGCGCATACCCTTTACAAACAAGTCTGGCCTTGTTTCTAATTACTTCCCCATTTTCATTCAACTTATTTTTGAAGACCCATTTTGTCCCTATAACATTCTTATCCTTTGGTCTAGGAACCAACTCCCAAGTGTTGTTCTTTTCGATCTGCTCAAGTTCTTCATCCATTGCTTTGACCCAACATTCATCTTTGCATGCCTCTTTTACATTTTGTGGTTCAGTGGATGAGAGTAATGCCAAATAGCTTGAAGCTTCTGCAATTGTTCTTCTTGTTTGTACACCTGCTTCTTTTTGCCCCAAAATCTGAGATTCTGGATGATTCTTCTGAACGTACCTGGATGGAGTCTTCTCTTCTACCCTTATCTGTTCCTCTGGTGCTTCTTGAGGTTCTTCTTCTTCATCATTCTGTCTTTGAGAGTAGTCTTCATCTTCTTCGATATTTTCATGATTTACTTGCCTAGGAATGTATCCTTTTTCATCAACCACTACATCAATGCTGTCAACAATTCTTCCAAGTCTTTTATTGTAGCACTTGTATGCTTTGTTGTGTGGAGAATAACCAAGAAGAATGCCTTCATCTGCTCTAGGTTCAAGTTTGCCAAGTTGCTCATCAGTATTCTTAATATAGCATTTGCTCCCAAAGATTTTGAAGTGTTTTACCAAAGGAGTCTCACCATACCAGAGTTCATGAGGAGTTTGAGTGTTGTTCAGTCGGACATTTGTTTTATTGAGAATAACAACCGCAGCATATGCAGCTTCACCCCAGAAAGTTGCGGGAGTTCCAGACTCATCAAGCATAGCACGGGCCATTTGTTGGACTGTTCTGTTCATCCTTTCCACCACTCCATTTTGCTGAGGAGTTCTAGCTGTAGAGAATTCCCTTCTTATCCCATGTTCTTCACAGAAATCGAAAAATTCATTTGAGGTAAACTCCCCACCTCTGTCGGACCTAAGGCACTTAATTTTGTAACCTGATTCATTTTCAACCAAGGCTTTGAAGGATTTGAATTTTTCGAATGCTTCGTCTTTGTGCTTCAAAAGTCCTAACCAAACAAACCTGGATAAATTGTCAATGAATAATATCAAGTGTTCTTCTCCTCGAGGTGACCTCGTCCTGAAAGGACCACATACATCTGTATGGACTAGTTCAAGAGGCCTGCTGGCTGATCCTTCCTTCTCCGGGAAGTTGGTTCTGGTTTGCTTACCAAACTGACATGATTTGCATATAGTGTTGTCTGGAATTTTGATATCTGGAAGACCACGAACTGCCTGATATTTGCATGCCTTCCTTATTTGTGAAAAGCTTAGATGCCCCAACCTCCGGTGCCATAACCAATGTTCATCATCCTTGCTCAAATAGCATTGTTGTTGTCCTTCTTCAAATATGTATAGATTATTTGGAGTTCTTCTACCTTTGATCACTGTTTTCCCTATATCAAGATCACGAACGCTACATCCATTTGATCGAAATATTACCTCGGTTCCTTGATCGCACATATGACTGACACTCAGAAGGTTATGCTTCAAGCCATCAACATACAAAACATTTCCAGCTTTGACCCTTTCTTTTAACTGAACTGTGCCTTTTCCTTTTATAGCTGCTGGAGTATCATTTCCAAAAGAAACTTTCTTTCCCTTTTCTAAAGCAAAATATGATTCAAGTTTTTCTTTATCACCTGTCATATGCTTTGAACATCCACTGTCGATGTACCATAGATTTTCATGTCCCTCTGCATAAAAGGCTATCCCACATCTTTCTGTTTGTGGTTCCTTTATTCTCCATGTTCTGGTGCTTGAGGCTTGTTCCTTTGTCTGTTGAAACCTGCTCTTGCATTCAGAATCTTCATGACCAAAGTTATTGCAAATAGAACATTCAACTTCATTTTCAAGAGCCGAAAAGTTGTTATAGGTCCTTTTTGTAATCCCGATCATACTTCTTTGTTTCTGAGCTTCTCTAGTCATGATTATTTTATATGCAACACATTGAGCTGCTTTGTGACCAAATTTATGGCAAGAGAAACATTTCCCATTGAAGAAACTTCTGCGATTATCAAATCTACCGGCCAAATGATTGTAATTTCTATTGTCATCCATTCTTGAAGCAAATTGAGAAGATTTTACCTGTGGCTGGTTGTAGCTTTTGTTCATCCTTAAGATAGATTGCCCCTGGTTTACCTGATAGTCTTTGTTCGTTCTTGATGTAATTCATCCCTGCTTTACCTGGTGATCTCCATTGTGCTTTTGCTCATTCCTTCTTGCTGCATCAAGATAACTCTTTGAGGTGGATGCTTGAGATGTTTCTCCATTATACCCCAGACCTGTCTTGTTTAGCGGAGAACGCTGTACATTGATGATCTCATCCAGAGTTTCAGATCCTTTGACAAACTTAAGATTAATAGCCTTTGTTTTCTCAATTTCTTTTCTAAGGCCAACAATTTAACCTTCTAACTTTTCAAGATATTTTTCTTTTTCATCAATTTGAAATTGTAGAGTATCAATGATCATATTCTTTTCTTCTATACATGTCTTAAGTCTAGAAATCTCTTCATAAAAACTATCCACATCTATAGCATCCATGTAATCATCATCTTCAAATGCCATTAAAATTTTATAGTCATTACCTCGTTCATCTTCATCACTATTTGATAGACCATCACTGTCTTCATGAGTGTAGTAGCTTTTCTTATTTGCATTCTGTTTCTTGTTCCATCTGGTAGGTTCCTTTCCTTTGTCAATCTTATCCTTATGAGGACATTTGGCAGCATAATGACCTACTCTTCCACAAGCAAAACATTTAAAAGGTAGCTTACCTCTGAACCTTCCAGTACCCCGTTGAAGATTTCTGACAAAATTTGATTCTTCTTCTTCTTCTGGCATGTGACTTGATTCATAGTAGTCTCCTTTGCCTGAAGCCTTAAAAGCAGCTTCTCTCCTATCTGATGGACCTCCTTTTCTCATTTCATAAGCAATTAGAATTCCGTGTAGCTGAGACATAGTAAGAGTTCGTAGATTTTCCTTTTCTTCTATTGCAGACACTTTAGATTCAAACTTGGGGGACAATGATCTTAGGACTTTTTCAACCACAACAACCTCTTTTATTTCTTCACCCAAGTTTTTCATACAATTAACAATCTCATCTACCCGAAGGAAATAGTTAGCCACACTTTCATCATTATACATTCTGAGATTCTCATACTGAATCCTGAGGGTTTGAAGTTTTGCACATTTTACCTGTTCATCTCCTTCGTAGCTCAAAACAATCTTGTCCCATATTTCTTTTGCGGATTTATATTGCATAACCTTCACAAATTCAGATTGAGATAGACATCCTAGAAGAGTATTAACCGCCTTTGCATTTGTTTCATATTTCTTCTTCTCGGCTGAATCTGTAGGAGTAGCTGATGGAAAAGTATACCCTGTTTCTATAATGTCCCATACTTCTGTACCCAAAGATTGAAGATAGGCAGTAACTCTTACCTTCCAATATACGAAGTTTGTTCCATCAAAAATCGGTGGCCTGATTGATGCTTCCCTCTCGTAGTTGCTCATGATGTTAGATCTTCCTTCAAGCGATCAAGCTTCTTCAGAAGGACCTGCTCCGATACCAATTGTTGGAAATAATACTGAGAGGGGGGGGGAATCAGTATTATCAAATTCTTATCAATCTATCTTCCTTATTTATACTTTGAATAATTCTTCAAATATTGATCATTACTTTGTATGTCAGTATCATAAAATAATGAGCAGGAACAAGAAAAGCAAATAGTCACACAAAAGAACACCAGATATAAGGTGGAAACCCAATGTGGGTGAAAACCACCTGCTGCAATATGTCTCTATCTTCTTTCAATTAGAAACTCCTTTTACAATGATTTTGTACTGGTGCAGTCCTTTACCAATACGCAGGCTACAACCTACAGAGAGCTACAACCCTCTCTTGTTCTCCAGCTTCTCCTGGAAGGGAGCTACAACCCCCTTAGCTCTTGTACTAGCCAAGATACTAGTACGTAGGTGCTGGCCTACTGAAGGCTACAACCTTCTCTTTCTTCCAGGGACCACGTTTCATAAATTTTCAGACTGGATCCATGAACATCAATCAATCATCAAGTATATCTACATCAAACAATCTCCTTTTCCCAATTAGCACTGAATCAAGTAAACACTTCTCTGACAGCTGTACCCAGAACACAGTAACAGTAACCACACACCAAATTCTGAACCCAGAATACTGCAGCAATAGACAGAGGCAACTAGATCATAATTTAAAGATATACGCTACTTCAACAACCTAAAACCTGCGTGCAGATCTATAAAGGATAATTCCTTCTTTCAAATATTCAGACACTAATTAACCCAGATTGTCAGATTTATAGATCAAGCATGCGCCTCATATAACAGATCAAAATCATGCAAAGATACTATTATTCAAGCATAAAGATTATGACCCATCAAAAGAACTTATCCTTCTTTATGCGCTAAGGTTCCTCCTTCATTCAGATCCAGATCTGCACCATAACCCAATCAAAAATATTTCAGATCTAGCACTTATTAGATATTCAATTCATTCGATGATTTTTCCCAAATGATCTCCTTCCTCTTTTATAGTCTTAGGCCTTCCACAATACCATGGTCCAAAACCATAGGATCAAAAAACTGTTGGACTAATACCATGAACCAACCATGAAAGTGCGTGAGATCAACACTTTTGGATGCAATACCACGAGCCAAAACCATAGGATCAAAAACTATAGGACTAATACCATGAACCAACCATGAAAGTGCGTGAGATCAACACTTTTGGATGCAATACCACGGACCAAAACCATAGGATCAAAAACTGCCGGACTAATACCATGAGCCAACCATGAAAGTGCGTGAACTTTTCTCTTCATGAAACAGACTTTTCTCTGCATGAAAGTGCGTGAACTTTTCTCTACATGAAATAAACTTTTCTCTGCATAAAAGTGCGTGAACTTTTCTCTACATGAAATAAACTTTTCTCTGCATAAAAGTGCGTGAACGTTTCTCTACATGAAATAAACTTTTCTCTGCATATAAGTGCGTGAACTTTTCTCTACATGAAAGAAACTTTTCTCTGCATAAAAGTGCGTGAATTTTTCTCTACATGAAATAAACTTTTCTCTGCATAAAAGTGTGTGAACTTTTCTCTACATGAAATAAACTTTTCTCTGCATATAAGTGCGTGAACTTTTCTCTACATGAAAGAAACTTTTATCTTCATGAAAGAAACTTTTATCTTCATGAACGTGCGTGAACTTTGTTGCACTATAATTTATCATCTGAGATGAGTGGGTTGCCATCAAGTACAACATATGTATCATAATGCCAACAATCTCCCCCTTTGGACTTGATGGTAACAACAACCAATCACTCTCCCCCTTTGACATCAAGGGCAAAGGGTTATGCTCCCCCTAAGAGCATGCTCCCCCTGACTATAAACCAGATCTGCAAAGAAGAACCATAATCCATCAAACACCATAAATGACCATGAAAGAGGTAGAGACGTATTGCAGCAATATTCAGACCAGCATCCATGATCTCCTTCTTTACTTCCTCCACAATGCCAACAATGCATGATATGCTCCCCCTGAACCTGTGCCATTCGATCTTTGACCAATCCGCAACCCAGCACATGTACGCATATACTTCAGATGAACCTTGCGTACAACCAACAATCAGAAGAGATTCAACAACAAGATGATGCATCAACAACCCCCATCTTTTGCCTGAGGTATTCAAAGGTCTCCCTAGGCAATGGTTTGGTGAGTATATCAGCAACCTGTTCCTTAGAAGGAACATACTCCAACTTGACCTTTTGTTCAAGCACTTGTTCCCGGAGAAAGTGATACTTGATTGGTATGTGCTTGGTTTTTGAATGCATGACTGGGTTCTTTGAAATGCTGATTGCACTTGTATTATCACATAAGATGGAGATGGGTGGTGTACAAGTGATTTGAAAATCCTGCAAGGTTTGCATCATCCAAAGGAGTTGAGTGCAACAAGATGCAGCAGCAACATATTCTGCTCCAGCTGTAGACAAGGCAATCGAACTCTGTTTCTTGCTGAACCAAGATACTAATCTGGAACCCATAAAGAATGCACCACCACTTGTGCTCTTCCTGTCATCCACGCTTCTGGCCTAATCTGCATCAGTATAAGCATGAAGTGTGATATCTGTATCTCTAGGATACCATAAGCCATAATTTTGAGTCCCTTGAAGATATTTGAAGATTCTCTTTACTGCCTGAAGATGAGTTTCCTTTGGATTTGCCTGAAATCTTCCAACTATTCCCACTGCATGCATGATGTCTGGTCGGGTACCTGTCAAATAAAGTAGACTTCCAATCATAGATCTGTAGGTTGGTTGATGTACTGCTGCTGATTCATCATTTGCACTGAGGCTACATCCTGTGACCATGGGTGTACATACTGGTTTTGCATCTTCCATGCCATATTTCTTCAAAATCTGCTTGAGATACTTGGTTTGAGACAAGAAGATCCCTCCTTCCTTTTGTTGGATTTGCAGGCCAAGAAAATATGTCAATTCTCCAAGCAAGGACATTTGGAATTCTTTTTGCATCACCAAGGCAAAGCTTTGACTCATAGATTCTTCATTGCTGCCAAAGATAATGTCATCTACATACACAACAAGAATCAGCAATTTGTCATTTTCAATTTTTATATAAAGATTGCTATCTGTTGATCCTTTTGAAAAACCTTGTTGATGAAGATATTTGTCCAAACGATAGTACCAAGCCCTTGGAGCTTGTTTAAGACCATAAAGAGCCTTTTTCAATCTGCATACAAGATTTGGATCATTTCCAAGAATGAAACCATCTTGCTGCTCAATGTATACTTCTTCTTCTAAGTCTCCATTCAGAAAGGCTGATTTCAAGTCCATTTGAAATACTTTGAACTTTTGAAAGCTTGAGAGAGCAAGGAACATTCGGATGGCCTCAAGTCTTGCAACAGGAGCAAAATTTTCTTCAAAATCTATTCCTTCTTGCTACGCATACCCTTTACAAACAAGTCTGTCCTTGTTTCTAATTACTTCCCCATTTTCATTCAACTTATTTTTGAAGACCCATTTTGTCCCTATAACATTCTTATCCTTTGGTCTAGGAACCAACTCCCAAGTGTTGTTCTTTTCGATCTTCTCAAGTTCTTCATCCATTGCTTTGACCCAACATTCATCTTTGCATGCCTCTTTTACATTTTGTGGTTCAGTGGATGAGAGTAATGCCAAATAGCTTGAAGCTTCTGCAATTGTTCTTCTTGTTTGTACACCTGCTTCTTTTTGCCCCAAAATCTGAGATTCTGGATGATTCTTCTGAACGTACCTGGATGGAGTCTTCTCTTCTGCCCTTATATGTTCCTCTGGTGCTTCTTGAGGTTCTTCTTCTTCATCATTCTATCTTTGAGAGTAGTCTTCATCTTCTTCGATATTTTCATGATTTACTTGCCTAGGAATGTATCCTTTTTCATCAACCACTACATCAATGTTGTCAACAATTCTTCCAAGTCTTTTATTGTAGCACTTATATGCTTTGTTGTGTGGAGAATAACCAAGAAGAATCCCTTCATCTGCTCTAGGTTCAAGTTTGCCAAGTTGCTCATCAGTATTCTTAATATAGCATTTGCTCCCAAAGATTTTGAAGTGTTTTACCAAAGGAATCTCACCATACCAGATTTCATGAGGAGTTTGAGTGCTGTTCACTCGGACATTTGTTTTATTGAGAATAACAACCACAGCATATGCAGCTTCACCCAAGAAAGTTGCGGGAGTTCCGGACTCATCAAGCATAGCACGGGCCATTTGTTGGACTGTTCTGTTCATCCTTTCCACCACTCCATTTTGCTGAGGAGTTCTAGTTGTAGAGAATTCCCTTCTTATCCCATGTTCTTCACAGAAATCAAAAAATTCATTTGAGGTAAACTCCCCACCTCTGTCGGACCTGAGGCACTTAATTTTGTAACCTAATTCATTTTCAACCAAGGCTTTGAAGGATTTGAATTTTTCGAATGCTTCGTCTTTGTGCTTCAAAAGTCCTAACCAAACAAACCTGGATAAATCGTCAATGAATAATATCAAGTATTCTTCTCCTCGAGGTGACCTCGTCCTGAAAGGACCACATACATCTGTATGGACTAGTTCAAGAGGCCTGCTGGCTGATCCTTCCTTCTCCGGGAAGTTGGTTCTGGTTTTCTTACCAAACTGACATGATTTGCATATAGTGTTGTCTGGAATTTTGATATCTGGAAGACCACGAACTGCCTGATATTTGCATGCCTTCCTTATTTGTGAAAAGCTTAGATGCCCCAACCTCCGGTGCCATAACCAATGTTCATCATCCTTGCTCAAATAGCATTGTTGTTGTCCTTCTTCAAATATGTATAGATTTTTTGGAGTTCTTCTACCTTTGATCATTGTTTTCCCTGTATCAAGATCACGAACGCTACATCCATTTGATCGAAATATTACCTCGGTTCCTTGATCGCACATTTGACTAACACTCAGAAGGTTATGCTTCAAGCCATCAACATACAAAACATTTCCAGCTTTGACCTTTTCTTTTAACTGAGCTGTGCCTTTTCCTTTTATAGCTGCTGGAGTATCATTTCCAAAAGAAACTTTCTTTCCCTTTTCTAAAGCAGAATATGATTCAAGTTTTTCTTTATCACCTGTCATATGCTTCGAACATCCACTGTCGATGTACCATAGATTTTCATGTCCCTCTGCATAAAAGGCTATCCCACATCTTTCTGTTTGTGGTTCCTTTATTCTCCATGTTCTGGTGCTTGAGGCTTGTTCCTTTGTCTGCTGAAACCTACTCCTGCATTCAGAATCTTCATGACCAAAGTTATTGCAAATAGAACATTCAACTTCATTTTCAAGAGCCGAAAAGTTGTTATAGGTCCTTTTTGTAATCCCGATCATACTTCTTTGTTTCTGAGCTTCTCTAGTCATGATTGTTTTATATGCAACACATTGAGTTGCTTTGTGACAAAAGTTATGGCAAGAGAAACATTGCCCATTGAAGAAACTTCTGCGATTATCAAATCTACTGGCCAAATGATTGTAATTTCTATTGTCATCCATTCTTGAAGCAAATTGAGAAGATTTTACCTGTGGCTGGTTGTAGCTTTTGTTCATCCTTAAGACAGATTGCCCCTGGTTTACCTGATAGTCTTTGTTCGTTCTTGATGCAATTCATCCCTGCTTTACCTGGTGATCTCCATTGTGCTTTTGCTCATTCCTTCTTGCTGCATCAAGATAACTCTTTGAGGTGGATGCTTGAGATGTTTCTCCATTATACCCCAGACCTGTCTTGTTTAGCGGAGAACGTTGTACATTGATGATCTCATCCAGAGTTTCAGATCCTTTGACAAACTTAAGATTAATAGCCTTTGTTTTCTCAATTTCTTTTCTAAGGCCAACAATTTCACCTTCTAACTTTTCAAGATATTTTTCTTTTTCATCAATTTGAAATTGTAGAGTATCAATGATCATATTCTTTTCTTCTATACATTTCTTAAGTCTAGAAATCTCTTCATAAAAACTATCCACATCTATAGCATCCATGTAATCATCATCTTCAAATGCCATTAAAAGTTTATAGTCATTACCTCGTTCATCTTCATCACTATTTGATAGACCATCACTGTCTTCATGAGTGTAGTAGCTTTTCTTATTTGCTTTCTGTTTCTTGTTCCATCTAGCAGGTTCCTTTCCTTTGTCAATCTTATCCTTATGAGGACATTTGGCAGCATAATGACCTACTCTTCCACAAGCAAAACATTTAAAAGGTAGCTTACCTCTGAACCTTCTAGTACCCCGCTGAATATTTCTGACAAAATTTGATTCTTCTTCTTCTTCTGGCACGTGACTTGATTCATAGTAGTCTCCTTTTCCTGAAGCCTTGAAAGCAGCTTCTCTCCTGTCTAATGGACCTCCTTTTCTCATTTCATAAGCAGTTAGAATTCCGTGTAGCTGAGAAATAGTAAGAGTTCGTAGATTTTCCTTTTCTTCTATTGCAGACACTTTAGATTCAAACTTGGGGGACAATGATCTTAGGACTTTTTCAACCACAACAGCCTCTTTTATTTCTTCACCCAAGTTTTTCATACAATTAACAATCTCATCTACCCGAAGGAAATAGTTAGCCACACTTTCATCATTATACATTATGAGATTCTCATACTGAATCCTCAGGGTTTGAAGTTTTGCACGTTTTACCTGTTCATCTCCTTCGTAGCTCAAAACAATCTTGTCCCATATTTCTTTTGCAGATTTATATTGCATAACCTTCACAAATTCAGATTGAGATAGACATCCTAGAAGAGTATTAACCACCTTTGCATTTGTTTCATATTTCTTCTACTCAGCTGAATCTGTAGGAGTAGCTGATGGAAAAGTATACCCTGTTTCTATAATGTCCCATACTTCTGTACCCAAAGATTGAAGATAGGCAGTAACTCTTACCTTCCAATATACGAAGTTTGTTCCATCAAAAATCGGTGGCCTGATTGATGCTTCCCTCTCGTAGTTGCTCATGATGTTAGATCTTCCTTCAAGCGATCAAGCTTCTTCAGAAGGACCTGCTCCGATACCAATTGTTGGAAATAATACCGAGAGGGGGGGGTGAATCAGTATTATCAAATTCTTATCAATCTATCTTCCTTATTTATACTTTGAATAATTCTTCAAATATTGATCATTACTTTGTATGTCAGTATCATAAAATAATGAGCAGGAACAAGAAAAGCAAATAGTCACACAAAAGAACACCAGATATAAGGTGGAAACCCAATGTGGGTGAAAACCACCTGCTGCAATATGTCTCTATCTTCTTTCAATTAGAAACTCCTTTTACAATGATTTTGTACTGGTGCAGTCCTTTACCAGTACGCAGGCTACAACCTGCAGAGAGCTACAACCCTCTCTCATTCTCCAGCTTCTCCTGGAAGGGAGTTACAACCCCCTTAGCTCTTGTAGTAGCCAAGATACTAGTACGTAGGTGCTGGCCTACTGAAGGCTACAACCTTCTCTTTCTTCCAGGGACCACGTTTCATAAATTTTCAGACTGGATCCATGAACATCAATCAATCATCAAGTATATCTGCATCAAACAATCTCCTTTTCCCAATTAGCACTGAATCAAGTAAACACTTCTCTGACAGCTGTACCCAGAACACAGTAACAGTAACCACACACCAAATTCTAAACCCAGAATACTGCAGCAATAGACAGAGGCAGCTAGATCATAATTTAAAGATGTACGCTACTTCAACAACCTGAAACCTGCGTGCAGATCTATAAAGGATAATTCCTTCTTTCAAATATTCAGACACTAATTAACCCAGATTGTCAGATTTATAGATCAAGCATGCGCCTCATATAACAGATCAAAATCATGCAAAGATACTATTATTCAAGCATAAAGATTATGACCCATCAAAAGAACTTATCCTTCTTTATGCGCTAAGGTTCCTCCTTCATTCAGATCCAGATCTGCACCATAACCCAATCACAAATATTTCAGATCTAGCACTTATTAGATATTCAATTCATTCGATGATTTTTGCCAAATGATCTCCTTCCTCTTTTATAGTCTTAGGCCTTCCACAATACCATGGTCCAAAACCATAGGATCAAAAAACTGTTGGACTAATACCATGAACCAACCATGAAAGTGCGTGAGATCAACACTTTTGGATGCAATACCATGAGCCAAAACCATAGGATCAAAAACTATAGGACTAATACCATGAACCAACCATGAAAGTGCGTGAGATCAACACTTTTGGATGCAATACCACGGACCAAAACCATAGGATCAAAAATTGTCGGACTAATCTCATCAGCCAACCATGAAAGTGTGTGAACTTTTCTCTTCATGAAACGGACTTTTCTCTGCATGAAAGTGCGTGAACTTTTCTCTACATGAAATAAACGTTTCTCTGCATAAAAGTGCGTGAACTTTTCTCTACATGAAATAAACTTTTCTCTGCATAAAAGTGCGTGAACTTTTCTCTACATGAAATAAACGTTTCTCTGCATATAAGTGCGTGAACGTTTCTCTACATGAAAGAAACTTTTCTCTGCATAAAAGTGCGTGAACTTTTCTCTACATGAAATAAACTTTTCTCTGCATAAAAGTGCGTGAACTTTTCTCTACATAATATAAACGTTTCTCTGCATATAAGTGCGTGAACTTTTCTCTACATGAAAGAAACTTTTATCTTCATGAAAGAAACTTTTATCTTCATGAACGTGCGTGAACTTTGCTGCACTATAATTTATCATCTGAGATGAGTGGGTTGCCATAAAGTACAACATATGTATCATAATGCCAACAACTACTAAGAAGTCCATTGGAACATCACCCTATCAGCTGATTTATGGGATGGATGCAGTTTTCCCATCATCCCTAGGAGTGCCAGTCATGAAAATCCTCTAGGAATTACAGGTGAAACCGAATGACATTCAAAGAAGAATAAACCAAACTATACACCTGTAGCAGACCAAAGAAGAAGTGTATGTGAAATAATAGATAATCCAAGAAAATATTAAGAAAGTATTTGATAAAAAGCCTAAAGCAGATGATTTTCACATAGGAGACAAAGTCCTTAAGTGGGATTCAAGGAGAGAAGATAAAGGCAAGCATGGAAAATTTGATTTTCTATGGCAGGGGCCTTATGTCATTTTTGGCTACAGAGGCAACAATGCCTTTTTCTTGAGAAACATAGATGGATCATACCTACCAGGAGGACTTGTTAATGGTAGGATGCTGAAGCGCTACTTTTCCACTGACTTACAGTAGTTCACTTTATTTTCCATCATTATACATAACATTGCAGAGTGTAGATTGGAATGGATGGTAATCCTTTGAAGTTGAAGCCCGAAGAGAAGGCACTAAGCTTTGAAATATTTACTGTCATAAGTATCAATAATGCAGATTCACAGAAGCACATTTTTCAAGGTAACTTTAGCCACAATTCAAAGGCTACTGATCTTTAGAGTTCTTGACATTTCACTAGGAAATTCCACTCCCATGTGGAGCCACTGTTAGAGTCCTATAGTGATAGGATTCATAATTTTGAATTGGCTAAGGTTAAGCCTTGTAATATTGTACATACCTTTGATTTTTGCAAATTTTTTCCATATTAAAAAATTTTAAAAATGTAAAGAGGGTATGTCCTAAAAGAAATATCAAAGGACAAAAAGAATAAGAAAATGAAAAAATATGAACCCCAAAAACAAAAACAGATCATGAAAGTGTGCAAGTCTAAATGCCACTACTATTTTACTTCTTTACTGTCTTAAATAATGGTTGTGTGTAGCTTGTCATACATGCCACAACCCATGGTAGTCAAACTGCTTAATCTTAACTATTTCATGCTTTGAATTTTATGTTTATAGTTAGAGAATAAAATCTGACCAAACAGTTTAATCTTGGCATATAATTATATAGGTAGAGAAAATAAAGGGAGCTCATCATGTTTAATCTAAGCCCTTGGATGATATAAGGTTAGAATTAGATATTTTACTTTTCAAAAGAAAAATGAATGATAAGGGTTTTCTAGCCTAAATGCACCCAAATAAAATGAAGAAAAAATTGTAGGGTAAGTAATGTGTAAGTAGAAGAAAGGTTGCTGAAGTATAAAGTTGATTGGATAAAATCACATTTATCATGCTTAATTATATGTTTCAATGTGCATCATCATTTAAGAAAGCAAAAACAATGGTTTACAAGTTCAATTAATTAACTCCCCTTCATTCATTTCATCCTTATACTTACTAATTTCCCAATCCACAAGTAAGTTCTAGTACTAAAAATCCTTCAAGCCATAAAGGCTCGGAGCATTTCTCTGACTTTTGGTGGGACCGGACCCTCGGCTTAATGACTTATGGACATCAATTGTTATAATTCCTTCATAAAATTCATTTCCCTTATTTCCCTAATAAAACCCCTTTTCCCAAGGTTAAACTTAATTTTCCTATGAAAAGCAAACAACCCCATGCTAAATTCTATTTCATTCAAAACACCCACAAAAATATTTTATCCTATGTATGAAGTGTATGTGAATAAAATGTGAAAATATTACACGTATGCTTAATGGTATGTTCACTCTGCTCATTTCATATTAATTCTTAACATAATACTATAGTTCCCAATATACCTTTTCCCGTATATAATTAAATCCCTATATAATACCCTAACCCTTAGTTTAGCTATAAACTATACTTTACCCCATATCCCCGACAAAATTGACAAATCCTATCATTAAGCACCTCCTAATCATTTAATCCCAGGATTAACTTGTAAATAATCCCAAACTACCAAGGATTAAAGCCATGGGCCCCCCGAAACCTATTCTCATATCATCCGCACACATCCCTCACCCGAATGTCGTCCGATCATCAGTGCCCACATCTGACGGTCCACAACCATATTGGGCTCACCCGATGTCTGACCATTACCCACTCGATAAAGTGGTTTTTCTTGGCCCCATCCTCCATGAAAGTGGTGTGATGGCTTGGAAAACCGCCTTCCTGCTCAACCCGAAAAACTGCCCACTGTTCATGTGTAAAATTACCTGCCAAAAAGTGACTGTTGCTCAATAAAAAGGCTGAGAAGCCCTATTTCGCCTTTTTTTCTCATTTTCTTTGTAAACCTCTACAAACCATTGCAACACCTTCACATGCTAAAATTGCCAATTGACCTCAAATTCAACTCCTGAAGAAGCTACAGAGGCCCCAATCAACCTCTCAATGTGTACTAGAGCCACTCGAACTCCCGCAGTTGCCGAGAACACCGAATTTCAAGTCAATTCACCCAAATTCCAAGTATTTGAAAACAAATTACCAAGCACCCTTTCAAATTTGAAAACATTCAGTCTTTAAAAGTATTTTAATTAAGTAAAATTAATTGAAATTACTTTAAATTCAAAGCGCACACCCAAACCCTTCTAAAGGCTTCCAATTTCCTTCAAAACCTCTGAATAAACATGTATTGCCAAATTCAAATCCACAAGAACTGAACTATGGCTGCCCCCATCACCATGGATGTCAGACTTATCACAACTCCCCATTTGGACCTTTACCACCTCCCCCTGGCGAACAGGGATTTTCAAATCAGAGACACAAGTGCATATGAAGTCATGCTCAAAATTCATTGTTTAAGTAAAGAAAGATATCTCAACCATTCTAATGACATTGGCCTTTGGTACTCAAATTTTCCCAAATACCAGTTTCCACAAGTACATATTTTTCTTGAGATTGTCCATATGTGCCATGCCTGTTACATTCCCAGCCAGAGAGCTATAATGTCCCCTAACCAAAAAGTCTTGTTTACCATTACAGTTGAGTCAATCAATGAGATGTTGCAAGTCCAGCCAGGTCCAAACCTGACCCCACTCTCAATTGGGGATTTGTTAGACCAGTACACCAAATTGAGTCCATCTAGACTGTCCCAAATATTCCAAACTTTCATTGTAGAAGAGCAGCACATTCCTAAAGATGCCCCTCCATATGTTTCTACCATTTTCTCTGAAAGGGGAAAGCAAATTATAACCATGATATCATGTATTCTGGGTTGTACCACTAATGAATTTGTTGATGAGCTCATCCTGGCCTTCTGTTGAAAATAATACTGAGAGGGGGGGTGAATCAGTATTATTAAGTCAAATTCTTTTTCAATTTATACAAAGATTTGTATACGCAACTTCAATTAATGAAAACAGTGTGTATATGCAACTCTGACTAATGAAACTCGCGTATAACTTCCAGACTTATAATTTAATTTATTCTTTAGATGTTGATAATTAATCTATGTGTCAGAACCATATAACAATAAGCAGGAACAGAAAAGTAGAGCAGACAGTCACACAAAGGAACACAAGATATAAGGTGGAAACCCAATGTGGGTGAAAACCACCTGCTGCAATATGTCTCTATCTTCTTGAAAGCCATGGAGAGGGACCTAACACTAAAAGAACCCCTTGGGCAGTCTAAGGAACTACTATGGGCCAATATCATTGACTCTATCAATGATATTTGTCCATCCATTGAGGGGATTTTTGAAGAGATAGATTTAATAAAGATGGCTACAGAGGCCATCCAAAGTGTAAAAGATGAATTAGGATAAATTCCAAAATAAGCTACCAAAATTATCTAGTTCCTTAATAGTAATAATAAGTATGAGCTTCAAGAATTGGAAATAGAGGATAGAACAGAAACAATTTTGGAGGTGAGAAAGGTCCTCTCCAAGAGAAACTTAATGCTAAACTTGGAGGACAAGTGTCAGAATATGTAGGTGGCCATTGACAGATTTATGGCTAAGTTTCAAATTTTGAGAGAGAAAGGGTTACCCAATCCCTTAGTGATAAATTTCAAGCTCATGACACATGAGGATTACAACAGAAAAATCAGAGAGCTAGCAAAAGAACAGGTCAGTACATCATCTATAAAAGCATTACCAACAAGCAAAGTACTCTAACAGACATTTGAAAACTTTTTTTACCTCCAGCATGAGGTAAAACACTTTTTTATCAATAAACCTACTTTTTCCAAATACACCGAGGCAGATGAAATATATAGGAGGATGCTAAAAATCCAATTACCTAATGCTGAAGCATGGGAGAAATTAACTGATTTATTGTAGAAATATGCAGTAAAAAGGTTAATGTACAGTAAAAGTAAAACAACATGGTAAAAGGATGAAGACAGATCAGCAGGGTCAAAGTGTATCAGAGTCAAAGTGTATTAGATGAAAGCCAAAAGTAAATGAAGCTTCCAGCATGAAAGATCAAACAACAAAGCAGCATAAAGGGCTAAAATCAAACCATAAAACCCAGCAGTACCAAAATAAAAGGGATAGCATGAAGCAGTTCAATAGCTGTCTCTATCTTCTTGCAAGAAGATATTTGTATTTCCTAGATTAAATCTCAAATCAGTTTGAGATATTTTGTAATAAACTTTTGTATAAATACTTCACAATTCAAAGTATGTAGGGTGGATTATATTAGACATTTCTATAGACTTTTTTATCAAGAGGACCCAGGAGGTTATTGTATCAGTTGATGAGCCAGCAAGCTGGATTGATTAATAAACATCAGATTGTTCCAAGGATTCATGTGTTGAGTGAATTTCAGACAAGTAATTTCATGTTTTTTTGTCATTTTCTCAAAGTTATTAATAATCTTATATGTGTTTCAATCTAAATGCTATAACTGGAATAATATTTCAGAACTTGTTTAAATTGCACTCTGTTTTAATAGTTAAGCATTTGAATGTTTTCTTCTGATATTTAAATTAAAGAATTTTTAATTGCTCTTTCGTTTAAATTGATTTCATAAATAATCCAGGTCAAAATATTCTTAACTGCCCTTTGATTTCGATTACCGCTTCCTTCCTCATTCATGATCTGGGAATGAGAACCCTTAACTGGTCTCTCACCCCGAGTGAAACCCTATCACCCCTCTGTCTCAAACATCTGAAATACACTCTGCTATCTTGCCCTTGGAACATCCCCTTTAGTGAGTTTATCCAGTCTTGCTTCCTTATCAGTTGACTCCATAGCCTAATGGTCTGAAAACATCAATTTATCCATCTATTTAAGAGATCCCACCACCCAATTTCAAGAAAAATCAAACACCCCTTGAACAATCATAGCTAGCCTAAAACATATTAACTAAAACAAAGTTAAACTTTAAAGAGAGAGCCCTCTCTGAACATCAGGAAGGCTAGGTCCTAATCTCCAAAAGAAGATAGTGGTTACCTTTGGTTTTTCCTTCTTATTACTTCAAAGGAATTATTAGAGTGATAAAAATGATGATGGTCATTCAAGCAAAATTAAAACAAAGGGTGTTTGCGATCGTGGGCAGAGAATCAGTGAGAGACCAAAGGTGTAGAAAATTGGGAGAAAGAGAATAGCAATTGAACGTAGGCACCATGGGCGTGGATAGGCATGAACCTACCTTTGTCCAGTTCGCATGTAGCACAAAGTATGAGCAATGCAAAGGTATTATGGAGGAGAAGGGTTGGATGACCTTTCTACAGAGGTTTCAAGGCTATAATGACCAAGTTGTGATGGAATTCGCGTGGAGCTTCAATGGCGAGCATGCCCAAGTAGGCAACTTAAATTTCAGAGTCACAGAAGAATCTGTGAGCAGGGCCATTGGGCTACCGGTCATGGGCGAGCAATTTTTTAAAGGTGGGCAGCTAGAAATTCCAAATTGCACCTTGTTTTTGAAGCCTGCCTACAGGTCGATCAGTTGGGCGAAAGGAGTGCTCCGCAACTGCATCGAGGAACGATGGCATCCATTATTGACGATGTTGTAGCACTTTGTGACCTATGAGGGAAGGTTTGTTGTTGTATTCCTATACCATATCCGGCTCATGATCCATTTCACTGAAGATAGACAACAGAATATTCCTCGCTTTTTTAAGTTAAGCTTGCACAAGATGGCTAGAGGTGTGCAATCAGAGGGCAGGAAGCCCGAGACCGCATTATACCACCATAGCTTAATTAAAATATTGTTGGTCACCTAGCTCAAGAAAAGGAAACGGTCATGGGAGGACTTCATAATTGAAGAATTCCCTGGGTAGGAAACACAAACTAAGGGTTGGCAACGAGCAGTAGGCCACTCCCTAAAATTAGATGATGTCACGCCCCTGTCCAAATCCAAGTCTACACTTACCCAGTCTCCCGCTCATGTTTCGAAACTCCCCCAAATAGTCAATGACAGTTTGAATGATGGAAAGAAAGCGGTTCCTGTGGAAGCCTCGATGGGCTCACAAAGGAAAAGAAAATGAGATTAGGCTAAGCCTAGTCAACCTAAATTGAGTCCCATTTCAAAAAGAAATGCATTCGAATCCCTAGCAGGGCCTTCCTTGAATCTCCAAAGCGCCACACCAAATTCCAAGCGTTGGCAACCTCTGTTTCCCTTCAGCACTCCCCTGGTTTCCCTGGCTGAGACCTCTACTCAAGACCGCGTCAGACTCGAAGCATGACCCATACTCTGCAGTCCAAGGATAAAGGCACCAACTTCAAACTTATCCACATCTCATCCTCCCATGATGTTAATGTCCAACAATCAAAAATGTTCCTTGAAGGAGAGCCCACTACCATGGCCAAGGTGAATATCCCTGCAAATATTGCACAAGATATGGAGACTTTGTCTCCCACCTGACCTTTAGCAAGAAGGAACATCACAAATGCCATTCCGCATCAGTATTCCTCAAGAGAATGCAAAGGAAATTTGGCTGGAGGTAGTACTTCACAGCAATCGACGACCCCGACCAGAGCTCCTACATATGATGTCAAAGAAAACTTAAAGATCCAACTTGTCAAGTTACGAAAATGATCACCAAGCTTAGGGAACAGGCCAATAAATACAAAGTTTTATTCCATTTCATAAGGGATGTGAACCAACAAGTACAAGACTCTAACATGAAGTTGTATGCCCAGAACAATGCCTTGGCCAGGAAAAACAATAACCTCCTATAGTGGAAAGCGGAAAGGAACAAGCCTGCCAAACGATTGAATGCCAAAGGGTTACCCCTTCAATTTCAAAAATGCTCACCACAAATCAAACAAGGGATCGAGGTACTGATCAAGACTTCTAGTCTTTGGCCACAATCTCCTTTTGGTTAAACAAAATTTTCTTTTTGGTGGATGCATGAGGGCATGCATCAGAATCGGCATGGGAGGATGTTGATCCCCCATTTTGTTCCCACCACTATTGTTTTCCATCCATATTTTGACCTTTTTGGCACTCCTAAACCTACTCATCGACCATTCTTCTTGTCCTAATCACTGTCCTAATATTCCTTATGATGTAAAGTCTTTTATGGTAACATTTTGCTATTTATTAGTGAATTTAAGTAGATATGAGTAGCTAATCCCTAAACTAACTAATTACTATGGTCGAAGTGTAGACATTTCAACAGATGTGTAGGATGACAGTAGGAGAATGCAAGTAATGAACCATGATTCCCCACTTTCATACTCAAGATCCATCTTTGAGTTCGGTACCTAATAGCGCAAGGGCTAAGAGGTTGTATGCTTCTAGATGGCAAGCTCCATGACAAAGATCCTCGTTATCCTCTTTGACTGGAGCAAACACCAAGATTAGGGTCGATTGAAGGTTGTTAAACTAATTTGGACAAGTTGTTCGAGCCATCCAATATAAAGGAATGGATCATCTCGGCTGTTATGATTTACTATCCATAGTTCAATTTGTTTTAACTTAGTTAAATGCCTATAAACGACTACGATGTAATACATTAGAAGCTAGCGAACAGAAGTTGAAGTTGTTACTGTGTATCCCTTGACTTATTATTTTTTAATCAAAGATGTCCACAATGGTTCTGCATTAAGTTTGAGTTAATCATTTGATTATTCGTTGTGGATGACAAGTTAATTGTGATCAGAATCTCTCACTTGTTGTAATTTAACCAGCCCCCAAGTGTGGTCAGGCCCACCCATCTAGGTTTAGCTTTGTAATATTGCGTAGTAGTATCTATGTGTGATAGACATAGTCGATTCTTTAGTTATAAGCACCTCATTGTTAGTTTACCTGCTGTGTGGAGAGTTTTCTCAAGTTTTGATCGATAGTATTATGCTGATGTTATGATGTTTTTAAACCTCTTTGCTTCAGTGATCCAAATCTAAATCTCTGGTGTAATCATCGCTTTTGCTTTCAGGACAAAGACCTACTCTGTTCATGAACCTTACACATTGTATTGGACTGTGATTGTCATAGATGTACATGAAGTTTATCGAATTACATTGTCATTTAATGATTGTGAAGAGTTAGTTTATCTATTGACAATGCAGAAACTACTTTCAAATACTTAAATCGGACAACGTATTTAGAGACCAGAGATGAATGGAATTTGAGTTAATTTAGATTGAGATCAGTCAATTTCAAAATCGTTTCTCTTGTTTCCTTTAGTCATTGAATCAATTGACTCTCTTCTGGATTGTTTCTGCAGGTGTATGCGACATAGGAAGTACTTGTTTTAGGTTGATTATTTGAATAATGAGATTTGCGTGAGCTTGGTTTAATTTAAGTTGATTGGGTTGATGTTATATTATTTGCATAAATGTGTGTACAAGAGGAGCACTGCTTTTAGAGTATTGATTTGAGTGATTTGTTATAGCATCAGTTAGTTTCATTTGTCAAATAGATTTCTCGATTGATAAGTAGATTGTGTGGATTAACCTTAGAATGAAAAAGAGTGTTTCATGTGTTAGTTGTTAAATCAGTTTCATTAGTTTCATTTGGATGTTGATTCCCCTATTTCATTTGTTAGTTGTTAAAACAATTTCATTAGTTTCGTTTGGACTATTGATTCCCTTGTTTCATTTGAATTCTTGGTTATATTTCCCATAGCTTAGATGTCTGATTGGATTTCAACAACAGAGCATTGATTTTGAATAGGGTTACTTACAGTTTGGGGATTGATACGACTGTAGGGTAATTTAGAGTACAGTTTCTCAGAGTTATTTGTTTGATTTCCATGTTTAAGTAGAATTAATGCTTGAAACCACTGTCATTCCTATGATCAATTAGGGACCTGGATGTAGTTTGGTTGAGAATACAAAATCAAGTTGGTAAGTTAAGAGTGAAATAGAGTGTCCATTTTAGTACTTAACTTCAAGATCTTTGGTGTTGATGAGCTAGTAGAATAATGAATCATTGAGTACAGATTGATTGTTTAAGCTAGAATTGGATTGCTATTACAAGTAGTGAATATTTATTTCCTTTGAGTGTGGACTGTAGGAATTAGAACCAAAACTTGAGTGTTTTGATTGATTAAGTCTTGTGTGACTAGGTATTCATTCTCATCACTTGAATTAGTGGTAAAGAGTCCAGTAGCCTGTTAAGTTCAGATTTCAATCCTAGGTTAAGTTCGTAAATATTTTTGAAGTCTTTAGATTAAATTTGATTGTTGGGTCTGCTTATGCTAGCTAGATGTTTGATTTATTTTAATTTTGAAAGCATTAGTGTGTTTATTACCCCGCTGATTATTATAAGGAAATGTTAAAACTCTAATCTAGAACTGAACAAATAAAGTGCAAGACAACTCATGCTTACGAGTCCATATTGACATATAAATATTAGGAGATTAATTCACCAATTTAATCTCTCAACGCACATGATGCAACCACCATCGGTTTATCTATTCCACAGTAAGACACCTCATTCCACGTCACGTCTTTCTATTGGCAATGGCATGTCGAAGAAGATGGTGCTAGAAAAAAAAAGCAGGAAATGTTGCCCTATCATCAGGTTCATTACCTCCAACAACATCCTTCCTCCAAACAGCCTGGCCACCAGCTCTTCCAATTCAGGCAATCACGACTTGAGTCCTTCTCTTCAGGAAACCATACCCCAAATTCTCTCTATTAAGGCAACCAGATCTCGGGATCTTCATGTTCGTTGTCATTGGATGCCACTGCAGATCGAAATCCATCTGTTGTCATCCACTGTCGTTGGCTGCCACTACCAATGGTCCATTTTGGTGTTATCGTAGGTCAAACAGTCAGCCACCATGCTCAAAAGGTGTGATAGGTCCATTTATAACCATATATATATATATATATATATATATATATATATATATATATATATATATATATATATATAGATATATAGATATTGAAAAAAAAATCGATAACCCAGGATTCAGACAGTGTTCCAGCAAATTACATATGCCGAAATGACAACACAAGATGAAGAAATTGTTAGAAAACAGCTTTGAGGACAAAGCTTCTGAAGGAAGGGGCTATGTTATGAATATAATTCATAACGAGTAAATAAATAAAATAAATGTAAATATTAAACAATCAAATATTGGTTATGTTAAATAGTAATTAAGTTAAGCGAAAATGCATGTCTAAAAGACATGCCCAGTCACGAAAGGACAACTGCTTAGGTATATATATGCAGGTCCTCATTGTAACATTCATCACTTGAACATTTTATATATAGCATAAATTATTGTTACAAAATACATCTTCTTTGAAGGAAATTGGTTTGAAATCTATGGACAAATTTAGTTCACAATTATAAGAAACATCCATATCAATAGGTAAATCAAAATTGTCTAAATCACCTCCCTTCTGTCTAGCAAGCTTATTGTCCCTGTCTTTCCAACCTTATCAGGACAAACACTTTCAAGTGTCTTTGTGAGCCATTCTGGAGGACCTTTCTGAGATGGCCCAGGCTGCTTAGTTGATTGAGAAGGGACTTAATCAAGATTTAGCCTCCCAATCCTCTCAATCACATCACTCAAAGTATCTTCTTGATCAGTGGTCAGAGCTTCATGAGGAGGAGAGAGTTCTTCAGAAGGAGATTCCACATATTGATCTAGTATAGGGATCCCCCCTTCAAGATGTGGAATCACATTATCAAACTCTTCAAAATACTTTGCATGCTCGAATTTGTCCAAGTGATCAAGTTGTCACTCAACAACACTGCCAGTCTTGGAAGATTCAAGAAAGATCACATCTCAAGATATTATAAATTTCTTATTTAATTCATCATAGAGATGATATGCTTTGGAGGTATTTGAGTACCCCAAGAAGATACATTTTTTATTCCTTGCACCAAGTTTGTTTCTTTGTTCCTTAGGTATCAAGCCATAACAAGTGGACTCAAAAACCATGAGATGCCTCACCAAAGGAATGTGGCCATACCACATTTCATAGGGAGTCTTATTTTCTAGATCATGAGATGGACACTTATACTTTATATACACAGCACAAAGAACTACATCAACTTGACACTTGAAAAACACCATTGAACGTACCATATTTAAGATTGTCTTGTTCATTCTTTCAGCTACTCTGTTTTGTTGGGGATTATAAGGCACAGTTTCTTGATGTTTGATCCCATGTTGGCAAAGATAGTTTTCAAAATTATTTGAATTATATTATTTTCCATTATCAATACAAATAGAGCCAATATGATATCATGTTTCATTTTCAACCCAATGTGCATGAAAGTTCTTGAATGTTTCAAATTTTCATATTTGTTCTTCAATAAATATATCCAACACATTTTGGTGTAGTCATCAATAAATTTCATCATGTATTTATTACCATTTACAGAAGGAACAGGCATAGGGCGAAACGAATTAGAATGAATGAGTTCAAGCTTTCTATTTTCTCTCGAATGAGAATCATGAAAATATTGTTTGATGTGCATTCCTATGATACAAACATCACATTGCCTAAGTTTCCTAGGAATTGTTGACAAACCAGTAACACCATTTTTCTTCAACAAACGAAGGTTGTCATAGTTCAAATGTCCAAATCTAGCATGCTATAAAAGACTTGATATAAGTGTACCTTCATCATAATGAAAATTGTATGAAATTTTTTGTGCACAAGCAAAGGTTCCTTGTAGCTTCAATAGCCTTTCTTCTTTTATCCCAATCATGGCAAGTGGGTTGTCAGATGTGTTGGTACCATTCCATGACCTTCTTTTTCCTCTTGAAACACATCATGTGTCTACCTTTTTCCCTCCATAGATCCCTTATATTCCTTGAAATTCATTAGTTAACAGTATCATAGTTGTTAGTTTGCATTAAAGTTAGTTTATGAGTTTTTATGTTAGAAATTAAGAGTTTTTAATAAAAAGGTTACAGGAAGTTACAACATCATGTAAATGCTTCATCATATGACACGTGGCATGACAGGTAAGCTAAAGCAAGGGATAGGAATGAAAACTAGAATGTACAAGCATGGAGAAACATCGATCCTACAGTGAATCCAACACTCCTTGTTATGCGGTCAACGCTGGTCAAAGCCCCAGCCTTTTGGTGACAAACGTAGCAACAACCATAGGTTTCCAAACCGGTTTCGTTTTGTTTCTTTTTGGAAATCGGTTTTGAATGGAAATGACCCAAAAATCATTCCATAGTAAAAGCGGCAATAGCTGCATAGTGAATGTACATTCAATCCAAATGTAAACGGTGTATTAGTTGTTTTAAAAACACGGATGTAGATACAGTTACATGGTTATTGTTTGATCTCTGTATATCGTTTGGAGAACAGAGCTTTTGTATACTCTTCAAAACTTAATATCAGAACTCGATTACAGTCACGGTTTCAATATAACCTTGTTCATGCGTTAAATACCTTAGTTGCTTGCGCGCATTCCAGTATACCGTTGAAACGCGGACGGGCCCTGCGTGGACGGGTATACTGTCATTTTCATTTCATTAGCAGCTTTTGAATATTGAATAGCATGCACAGTCATTAGAGTTATGCTTATGATTTCGTTGATTTAATTAGCAATCCTTATGAATGATGTTTATGATGATAGCTTAAAGGATTTATCGTTAAGATCATTGAACTGTATCTCGTAAGAGGTCTGATCCTTCGTTATATTTTTAAAGCATCCTCATAGACCTTGTTTTCCATGCATTTGAATTTTAATGTGCTTTTGATTTCAGTATGCTTTTAATCTTTCATGAACGATGAGTGTTAAATGCTGAGTGTTCACTAGACAGAGTTTTTATGCACAGTGTCCTTGTAAGGGGACCAAAATCTCAGTTTAGTAATACACAGTGTCTTTAGGACAGTTAAATGAGTTGAGTGACCTGAGTGTCAAGGTGATAGGGAGCATATCTTAACCTTCCGTAAAGAAGTATTGTAACCTACCACAATGAACACTTAGTTAGGAATCCTTTATGTCTATAGATTTTAGACGCATGCCTCGAAGTTTACTTACCCTCGTCGATAATAAATATAGCCTAATCTAGCACCCTAGGTTTGTCACTACAAGATGCTTTTCTGACCTTAAATTTGGCATCAAATAGGTGAATGGAGTGTCCTTGTTGGTGGATGTGGATCAAAGACAACAAGTTTCTCGTCAACTTCGAAAGATATAGAACATCATGTAGAAGAAATCTTGGAAGACAAAGAAGTTTGAGCCTAATGGTGTCGAGCCCTGATGGCTTGAGTTTTGACTTATCTGCAAAGTAGACTGCTCCATCAACATTATCAGTGAATTCCTCAAACAAATCAATTCTAAAATTCATGTGGAAAATTTCTCTTGAATCAAGAAACCAAGCATCTTTCCATGAAACAAGTGAAGCATTAAATAATTCTTTAGTGTTGAAAATTATGTAACTAGGTTCGGTCTTCATAAGTATGAAATGCATTCTTATAAATTATAAAATGAAAAAGAAATTATTATTGGAGCATGGGTTTCATGCTCAAGTTCTTTTATTTTATGGTTCAAGAACCCATTGAGTATTTCTAGGGTTTTCCTAGGTCTAAGAGTCATTGTCATATATTGAAGACCCCAATGGGCACATCGTATCTTGTAAATAAAAATTATTTTTGTATTTAAAGTGTCGAAATGCCCTCCAAGATCAAGTCGGCCTAAGTGAAGAGCCACATCTACCCCTTGAAGAGGCATATATAAAGAGAGGAACTTGTCCTCCAAATTATCACTCTCTCGTCTCTCATTTTATACGAAGAAGAGGACAAAGAAGAGGTTGAAGGAAGCTGAAGTGCTTGGGTTTTTTCACTCTTCCACGTGCAAGTCAAAGCTAGGGTTTTTGCGCAAGGGTTATCTTTGGTTCAATCTTGGAAGAAAGAGAGGAAAGAAATCAAGTGAAGGTCACCTAGGGTGTCTCTCTATCCCTAAGTCTCAAGGAAAGGCAATTGAAGGGAAGAAGAAGCCATATGAAGAAAATCAAAGTCTTGAAGAGGAGTAGCAACAGTTGCAGGGAGACAGAATTTCAGATCTGCAATAGGAGGTCAAAGTTCTTACAATAGGAGGCCTAGTTTATCTCAATATTGGAGGGTATTTGTCTAAGTCACTAGGTCATGGTATTCGTCAATTGAAGGATATATAAGAAGATAATATATTTAAGGGTTTTCCCCTCAAGAGAAGGGGTTTTAGCCCTGGCTTGCAGCCTATATACTGTGTCATTGTTCTTATTGTTTTGGTAGTTGTTTGATGTATCTCACACTATAATAATAAGGAACAAAGCTAATAAGGTAAAATGTAACACCAAAAATTATCAATTTAAAGATAATTAACATATTCACTGCCCTATCAAATTCTCAACAATCAGTTACTCCAATGTTGCAATGTGCCACAACATAATGAGCAGAGTCGTTTGTTTTACCTTTCCCTTTATCTGATGATTTTCCTTTCTCTTCGTCCCTTTCCTATCTAATTATGTCCCATGAGATATTACATATGGAATCATAATGACCATTTCTATTACACCATATGCAATTAAGCTTAGACCTTTCTCCTTGGAAATGTCTTCCCCCCTACCTCTAAAATTCTTCCTTCCTCGTCCTTTTCAGCCACCTCTTCTTCTAGAAGAATCATGTACTTGATTCTTCTTTTTTGTGCAAGGAATACAACTTCTTCAGGAGACTAAGCAGTTGTACTATTCTTCCCAAAATCTTTCTCTCTTTAAGCAAACTTGTCCATAAGAGAGTCAAAAAAAATCTCTAAAAGTTTGCCACTAACTTATAATGACTCAAGATAATGGGAATACGTGGGATATAATGCCTTGAAAAAAAATGTGAGAGGAACATCCATTTTGACACCAGTGGCTTCTATGTCATGCATAATGGCTCTTATTTTAGAGGCTAAGGCAAGGGCATCATCATCCTTCAATTCTAAATTAAACAGTTTGATCATCAATTGAACAACTTCTAGCTTAGAGTGTGAGTCATATGATTCTTTTAGATTATTTAAAGCACCAAAAGCATCTGGAAAAGGAGTAATATGATGTCTCACCTCTTCAGTGACAGATATTGCACTCAACGCATAGGCCTTGTTGTTCTTTTTCTCCTAGATGGAAATCTCCTTGTCAGAAGTGGGCTTCTGAGAAGAATTTCCTCCTTCTCTTTCACAAATTCCTTTCCACAACTCATTGAAAATCAAAGTATGTTTATCTTCCTAGACCACTCATGATAGTTCTCTTTGCAGAAGAGAACTACTCCAACTATAGATATAATTGAATGCATCATAAAATCTTATCTTCTCCCTAAATAGTCACAAATATAAATTGATATGCCTTTATAAACCATCCAACTTCTAATGCATATAATGGCTTCAAAAACTCAACATGTCCTTTTTTAAAAAATCATATATCTTATATCACCTATCACTTCCCATATCAATGCCCATCATATATCATATAGCCTTAAAAAAAGGACAATGCATTTCATAAATTTTATGAGCCATACCACAACCTTTTCAAAGTTTATCATATGCCATCACAAGCACACATTAAATGTATTTGATTAAAAACTTCAATGCACTTTCCAATGGATTCTCCAAAATGATTTAACCCAACATACCACACAATTCAAATGGTATTCAATACTTAATGCATCATTAAAAAAAGGCTTCAACAGAGGTATGCATATATCGAGCATAAACTATCAACATATATCTATACCCAGCATTGAAAACATCCATATGCAGCCAATGCTATCGACATTTAAAACCATGGAAAGTGCACATAATTCATATATATGGAGAGCATTGACTTGCCATCATTCAAGCATTATATGCATGGTTCACAATTTCAAGAAAACGTCCATACATAGCCATTTGAACCAACGCATAGTCTTCAAAAAAGGAATTAACACAGAGCTGAATGTTTGTCCATTAAAAAGGAACGTACATCGAAAAACATTTGAACACATCCATAGCACACGGACTTCAACGCGCGCCAGCATATGGCATTCAAAATTATTCAACGCTCAAATCAACCATATCACCACTGCACCAACTCCCTTTAGCGCTTCTTCTTTCAATAGGATCGATGCAAAGGAATAGAGAATATGGCAAAGAATGCATGATTTACTTGCATAAAGAGATTAATTTTGGACCTGGACTTTTGTAGGAATTTACAGGGTAAGTTCCTCAGACAGAACACCAAAGGACACCACTCATACATAGATCACAGATCAATACACCAGTATTTTGACGTGGTTAAAACCCTCAAAGAGGGAAACAGTCCACATCCTGAGCCAACGCGGCCACTTCAGGCAATTTATTAATAAAAGAATGAAAATTTACATAAGCTTCTCTCATGGACGGTTAACCTACAAATGACCCTCCATGCTCTTTAAATAGAGATCATGGACCAATCGGGTGTTAAGCCACAGATCAAGTGTCGGTAATACCAAGGAGAGAATGAACCATTGGATCACTACATATCGTGACCGTCACATTGTAAGTTAAAAAAAGTACATAGTAAAGAAACACACTTTACCTAACTCTATACTAGACCAAGTTATACTTAACTATTTCCTATGTGTCGGAATATCCTAACATCCCCCCTTAAGAACAACTTGGGATAGGATTGAAGGATTTACAAATATGACACAATAGGAGAAGGAAGGAAGCACTAGAGCCTATCCCCCCTTAGTGACAACTTCCTGAACTCCAACCATAAATCGAAGTTTAGTGAACTTCGCCTCTGTGAGAGCCTTTGTAAAGATGTCTGCAACTTGATCATCTGTTGAAAAATATTGCACTTCAAGAACATGGTCGTGGATGAGCTTTCTGATGAAGTGCATTCCTACATGGTATCAGAGCACCAAAGGACACCGCTCACACACAGATCACAGATCAATACACCAGTATTTTGATGTGGTTAAAACCCTCAAAGAGGGAAACTGTCCACGGCCTGAGCCA
Organism: Pinus tabuliformis; assembly: GCA_031772625.1. NCBI lineage: Eukaryota > Viridiplantae > Streptophyta > Pinopsida > Pinales > Pinaceae > Pinus > Pinus tabuliformis. The sequence goes on from CM062816.1 coordinate 65,426,601, forward strand.
ACATGGCCACTTCAGGAAATTTATTATAAAAGAATGAAAATTTACATAAGCTTCTCTCATGGACGGTTAACCTACAAATGACCCTCCATGCTCTTTAAATAGAGATCATGGACCAATCAGGTGTTAAGCCACGGATCAAGTGTCGGTAATACCGAGGAGAGAATGAACCGTCGGATCACTACATATCGTGACCGTCGGATTGTAAGTTACAAAATGTACATAGTAAAGAAACACACTTTACCTAACTCTATACTAGACCAAGTTATACTTAACTATTTCCTATGTGTCGGAATATCCTAACAACTTTGATACCATGTCAGGTTGGGAGAGTAACTCCATGAATGAATTGATATTTTCATTAAGAGATGTTTTCTATATATATTGAAGGGAGACTCTTAGAATTCAACTTCCAATGTCTCTTCACCTTCCTTATTTTTCTATTTACAATATTTATATAATTTTCCTAATCTCAAAGATAAGGTGTCAACACATTAGACCAAGAATAACAACTGTAAGTCTTAGTGAAGTTCATAAAGAAAAAATGGAGTCTAGAGGATTGGATAAGCATATGAGATTGGAAATTCTTATGGATTGTAGAATCCAGAAAAAGAAGTTGTTAAAATACACTCTTTGAGGATGAGATATGGAATCAAATACAAGAGTATTTGAAGAATACCAATATTCTTTGAGGATTCGGGATTGGAAATCCAAAGAAGAGTCCTAAAATAGCATACCCGGTAAACATCTAGATAGGGTATGTGCCTTAGAGGTGGTGTGGTAGCTCTCATAAAGCCTCCCAACATAATTCTCTCTAATGAAGATGAGCTTGTCTAGTTAAGGCCTTCAAGGACAATTTTGGTAATGGTATAGATGATTGACAAAGATGGTTTATCAATCTGACTCTTCTTATGAGAATGCTTCAAGGATGAGATTCCATGTACCATGTGATGGGATTATGAATACCTCCCTAGTTAATAAGGAGTGTTGGAAATTGTAACTAGGTTCAATATTCATAATGACCTATTTGTAATCATGACATTGTATACTTTGTATAAAGAAAGAAAAAGAAAGAATATCTATATATATATATATATATATCTATATATATATATATATATATATATATATATATGTATATGTATATGTATATATGTATATATGTATATATGTATATATGTATATATGTATATTATGTAAATCATGGGTTTCATGCTCATGTCTAGGTCAAAAGCATGTTCTTTTTTATTCTAGGCATTTCTAGTTTTTTCTAGGACAAAGAAGAATTTATGTCATGTATTATAGTCCCATTTGGACTCATTGTAACAAAAGAAAATATTTTTTCAAGAAAAATCCATTTATTCCTCCAAGACAAAGTCGGCCCCTGTCAAGGACAAGTTAGTCTTAGGAAGGGTTATTAGACCCCTCAAGAAGGTTAGAAATATAAGGATCTCGACCTCATTTGGCACACTCCCTCTTCATCAAGTTCAATCTTTAAGATATTCTCTTTAGGAAATAGAATTCATGTCTTTAGTGATACTGTATTTGTTGCATAAATATGCTTGGTAGCGCAAGCATGGTATGTTTTGGACAAGATTGGATTGGACAAAACTCTTCCCTTTGATTGCTCGACACATAGAAACATGACGGATTAGAAAGAACTCTTCCACATGATTATTCAGAAGCATGATAGATGCGCAGAACACATGATAATATTGATCAACATCCGATGTACGATAGACAACTTCAAGGGAGATGCATAAACTTTGTCTAATATGATTTTGAATCCTGTTGATTAGTTCGCTCCACAAACACATTGAACAATATTTGAAAGGCATAAATCATGAAGAAGGATTCTAGTGTGAAGATAGACCATGCAAAGGGATATTGATCTTAAGAGCTAGTAGCAAAACATGACATCTTAAAGGCTATCATGATTGGGTAACTTTGATTTTATTATTTTGGTATTGATGGTTTGTTTGAGATATGACTAGGCTACCTGGAAGGACATATTGCAAAATTATATTGGAAATATAACTGTTATGAAACCAGCTCAAGAAAAGATAGAAAAGAAAGATCAACGCCTTAGAATTCAGCCTCTTCGAGGGGGCAACCTCCTTTACATTACATAAATGAACAATTCTTGGATGATACAAATGACAAAACCTCCTTTCTATATATAGGAGTCTAAGGAGTCACAATATAATCCAGCCGACCTAACAATAATAATATAAAGCCACAAAAATAACAATAGAGGGATTCTAAGGGGCACAGAAATAACAATATGGGGGTAATAGGGGCACAACAATATAAATAAGGGGTATAACTACAATAGTAATGGGGTAATCACTAGTATTATAGGGACCCAACATGCCCCTCTCCTTCAAAAAAGTGTTGTCCTCAACGCTTGAGCAGTTCTAGATTCTTCTGCATAAAATTCTCATCCTCCCATGTGGAATCTTCAGCGGATAAGTTCTTCCACTTGATAAGATACTCTGAAATTGATCGATTTAGTAGCTGTCGAGTTCTTGTTTCTGTGACTGCTTCCGGTTCTAATATAATTTTTCCTTCCTCGTCAAGTTCTGGCAATATTGTTTGAACTGGGAGCTTGTCGCCTATAACCTTCTTTAAACATGAAACATGGAAAACTGGGTGCAATCGAGAAGCTGCAGGAAGCTCCAATTTGTATGCCATAGTACCAATCTTTTCTAACACCTTGTACGGACCATAATACTTTGGTGATAATTTATTATCCTTCTTAGCTTGCTTTAGGGACATTTGCTTATATGGTTGTAGCCGTAGGAATACCCAATCACCTACATCAAAACTTCTTTCACTGCAATGTTGATCTGCCTGTTGTTTCATTCTATTTTGTGCCAACACGAGGTTATCCTTTAAGAGTTGGAGGACTTGTTGTTGATGTTCGATGTGATGTTCCACTGCCTGAACCTTAGAATTTTCTCTTAAATATGATGTGATTGATGGTGGTTGGTACCCATAAGGTGCCATAAATGGGGTCATTTTTGTTGCTGTATGGAAGGAAGTGTTATACCACCATTCAGCCAGAGGCAACCATTTGACCCATTGTGTCTGTTTATCATATACAAAGCAACGAAGATATCCTTCCAAACATTTGTTTACTATCTCAGTTTGCCCATCAGATTGAGGATGATAAGATGAGCTATGAGCTAACTGAGTACCAAGACAAGAAAATAATTCTGTCCAAAAATTTCCAGTGAAAATGGGATCTCTGTCACTTACAATAATCTTTGGGTTTCCATGTAGCTTTTGAACTGTTTCCATAAATGCAGTAGAAACTGTACTGGCTTTAAATGGATGTGATAATGCACAAAAGTGTGCATACTTGGTAAGTCTGTCAACTACCACCATGATGACACTCTTTCCCTCAGACTTGGGTAAACCTGTGATAAAATCCATTGAAACCTCCTCCCAACGTTGGCTTGGAATGGATAAAGGTTGTAATAGACCCGGTGTCTTAATTTTTTCAACTTTATTTTGTTGGCAAACCAAACATTCCGCCACAAACTTTTGAATATCTGATTTAAGGCCATCCCAAAAAAATTCCTTCTTAACCCTGTGGTAAGTTTTTAAAAATCCTGAGTGCCCTCCTAAGGGAGAAGTGTGCAATTCCATAAGAATCTTTTGTTTTAGCTGGGAATTCTTACAGAGGTATAAGCGATCTTTGTACCATAACGAATCATTTTGCCAGCTAAATGTATCAAAAGTACTGGAATCTTGTTGTAGCTTTCGAATAAGTGCCCACACTTCTTCGTCATTCTTCCATTCCTCCTTTGCTTCGTTTATCCAATCTGGTTGGATAATAGAAATGGCACACAACAATGCTTCCATATCCTCATCCTTTCTTGAGAGTGCATCTGCCACCACATTTTGCTTCCCTTTTTTGTAGATGATTTCAAAGTCATAACCCAACATCTTTGTGACCCACTTTTGTTGCTCTTCAGAGGATAATCTTTGTTCTAAAAAGTATTTAAGGCTATCATGATCCGTTTTTACCTTGAAGTGTCTTCCCATTAGGTAGGGTCGCCATTTCTTAAGTGCATGGAGTATTGCCAACATTTCCTTCTCATAAATAGCTTTGCTTAAAAACTTTCCCTTGATTGGACGACTTTCAAAAGCAATGGGTCTTTCATCTTGCATTAGAACAGCACCAATTCCATTTCCTGAAGCATCACATTCCACAATAAAGGTTTTTGTGAAGTCCGGTGTAGCTAAGACCGGTGCTTGGCACATTGCCTCTTTAAGATGTTTAAAGGCCTTTGTTGCTTTCGGAGTCCATGAAAATGAATCTTTCTTCAATAATGTTGTTAGAGGTGCTGCTATTCTCCCATAATTCTTAACGAACTTGCGATAATACCCTGTCAACCCAAGAAATCCTCGCAGATGCTTTATGGATGTGGGGATTTTCCATTCCTTAATGGCTTTAATTTTGCTAGGGTCTACCTTAACTCCTTCATGAGATACAATATGACCCAAATATTCCACCTCCTGGACTCCAAAGAAACATTTGGATCTTTTTGCATATAATTGTTTCTCCTCCAATAGTTGTAGCACCTTGTCAACATGTTCAACATGATCCTTCCAAGACTTGCTGTAGATTAGTATATCATCAAAAAATACTAACACAAATTTTCTAAGGAATGGTTTGAAAATTGAATTCATCAAACCTTGAAATGTTGAAGGTGCATTGGTAAGGCCAAAAGGCATGACCAAAAATTCATAATGACCCTCATGAGTTCTAAATGCCGTTTTCGGAATGTCTTCAATCTTCATTCTGATTTGATGATATCCCGAACGAAGATCCAACTTGGTGAAGTAAATTGATCCATGCAATTCATCCAGTAATTCATCAATGACAGGAATGGGGAACTTATCTTTAATAGTGAGCTTGTTGAGCTCCCTATAATCTAGACACATGCGCCATGATCCATCCTTCTTGTGCACCAATACTACTGGAGCTGAGAAAGAACTTTGACTCGGTTGAATTATACCAGCCTCTAGCATTTCTGCAACCATACGTTCAATTTCACTTTTTTGGACATATGGATATCTGTACGGCCTGATGTTTGGAGGAACACTTCCTGGAATCAGATGAATAGCATGATCATGATCACGCATAGGTGGGAGACCTTTGGGAGTCTCAAATACCTTGGAATGATTGTCCAGGACTTTTTGGAGATCTGGAGAAATAGATGATTCCAATGTGGAAACATCTAGCGAACATAATTGTGCAATTACACCTCTTTGCTCCTTTTTTAGAAGCTTTGTCATGCCATTAGAGTTGATTATCTTTCCTGGTTTCCCTGCAATACCCCTTAATTCAACTTCCTTTCCTTCCACAGAAAATTTCATGAAAAGTTCTTGAAAATTAAAAGCTATTGTACCCAAGGATTGTAGCCATTGGACTCCTAGTACAACATCAGCACCTCCCATTGGAATGGAAAGCATTGGGCTAGTCAATACATATTCTCCCATGGATAGCTTGATATTATGGCACTTTCCAGAACAATTTATTGTTCCTCCATTTGCAATCATCACTTGACACTCTGGTGCTGGATATAGGAAGCAATTCAATTCTTTTGCTACCCTACAATGAATAAAATTGTGGGTGCTTCCTGAATCAATCAACACTATTACCTTTTTCTTCTTGATTTGTCCTTCTATCTTGATGGTTTGAGGAGTGGTAATTCCCGCCAATGCATTACAAGATATGGTCGGATTTATTTGTTCTTCATCTAGGCTTTGTTCCTGGAATATATCCTCTTCTTTTGACCTTTCTTGCTCCTTTTCTTCTTCCTCTTCACAATCTATGTAGAATAATTTCTTCTCAGCACACTTATGACCTTTTGTGTATTTGCTATCACAATTGTAACAAAGCCCTTTTGCTCTTTTTTCTTCCAATTGTTGTGGTGTCAACCTTGTAGGTTGTGGAAGACTATGGGCAACAACACTTCCGTCTTTATAGTTGTGAATGGTATGCTTCCTAGTTGCCATAATTTTGCTTTCCATTTTTCTTGCTAACCTGAATGCCTTCTCTAATGAATCAGGTTCCCAAAGGCACACATCATGTTGGATATTATCCTTTAAAGACCCTATGAACACATCAATCCTATGCTCCTCTGGAATATCTTTTACCCTTATGTTCAATTTTTGGAACTCCTCAATGTGCTCCATTATTGAACCCTTTTGTTTGAGACTTATCAATTGGCTAAAAAAAGTGTTGCTTTTTGTATCCTCATAATGTGCTATCAATTCTTCCATAAAAATTGCCCAAGTGATAAATTGTTTACGAGAGCAAAGCCATTGATACCATACAAACTGATTTGGTTCCAAATATAAAGTTGCCATACGTACCTTTTGTGTGTTTTGCACATTATTGAGATCGAAGAACTGCTCCATCTGTAATATCCATGTGGTGGGATCCTTGCCATCAAACTTCCTCATATCGATTTTTGGAATATGGTGGGTCTTCGATCCAACATTAGAGTCTATGGAATCATGATTAACATTTCTTTTGTTCACATCATGAGTTTCCTTTACAACCTTTTCACCATTAGTAAGTATTTCTTGTAGAAAATTTGTCAAATCTGTCTTCAAATCTGCCATGTCTGTCTTCAAATCTGTCCTCAAATCTATCTTCAGATCATCCATCTTAGCTTCCATGCCCTTTATCTTAGATTCCACGCCATTCATCTTAGCATCTGTTAGCTTTTGTGAGCGTGACATTTGTTGCACTTGTTCTTGTAATTTTGATATATCATGTAGCATTTCTTCCTCTTCTTCATGAGTCATGCTAGAGCTTTCAGGTTCCTTACTAGGTGTTTGCATTTTCTTTCTTCGGGGCATCAGTTACCGATAATAATTCTTTACTATGCCCTTTGAATTCCTTCAAACCAAGCTTATGCAAAAATTAAAAAAAAAACTACACACCTTTTTTTTACTTTGTAGAAGCCTGATATTGAATCTGATGTATCTCTGTAATTTCGATTCATCCAATTTTGAAACTATGACATGTAGTAGCCTTCTATGTTCTCTTTCCAATGCCACTAGTCTGATCCAAATTGGATTCTCCAAGAAAGAGTTATGCACAATCTCCCACAGTGACCTGATTATAGACTAGTTCAGTAGAGCGAACTTGTATGAAGTGCCACGTGTCACTGTTCCAACCTTTGACTCTGAAAAATATATACAATAAAACTACAGTCCGTCCTCTTTCTGTACCTTCTTACGAAATTTCAATCCGATGCTCAGAAAGAAAGTTATGACGATTTTCCCCAAGTCACCTATTTTGAATGTAATTCAGGAGTCTGCAAAAAGACCAACTTCCTCAGATCATATCTCCGAAAATATCGCGCGAAATGCTCTGAAATTCGGACCCAAGGTTCAGCGCGATGTCTTCTCAAATGGGTTTTTTTGCGACTTCTGAAATGTCACAAAAAAAAAGTTATAGCGAAAATGCCACGATGACCTGTTTGGAGCAGCGAAACCCTAGAATCCAAAGCTCTGATACCAAATGTTATGAAACCAGCTCAAGAAAAGATAGAAAAGAAAGATCAACGCCTTAGAATTCAGCCTCTTCGAGGGGGCAACCTCCTTTACATTACATAAATGAACAATTCTTGGATGATACAAATGACAAAACCTCCTTTCTATATATAGGAGTCTAAGGAGTCACAATATAATCCAACCGACCTAACAATAATAATATAAAGCCACAAAAATAACAATATGGGGGTAATAGGGGCACAACAATATAAATAAGGGGTATAACTACAATAGTAATGGGGTAATCACTAGTATTATAGGGACCCAACAATAACAGTTGAGATAATATATCTACAACTGCTTGGTTTAAGCTTAATTCTTTAACACTTGGATTGAGTGGACAACATGCATTTTGGCTTAGAAATATTGATGGCAGAAATAGGTACATCATGAAGGCATGAAAGGTAACAAGTCATAAGATATCCTATTGGTCATGTTGGATCTGATGATATTCACTTTCCCAATGGATAGAGGGAGCCATGATTAGCTCTACTATTGATAATGAAGATACTTTGAATGATGATTAATGGAAATTGATGTAAAATGTTGATGGCAAGAACCCTATCACAAAGGAAGATCGAGAAAGAGTTTGGCTCCACAACATCCAAGAAGGTTGAAGCCGAGATATGATATCATGATGAGATGAGAGATAGGAACCCTTGCAGCTACTATTATGATCTCTATGAAAGAACTAGTTGATGAAAGAAACAAAGAATGAAGCATATATTTGAAATTAACTAAATATTATGATGAAGTCTCCTTGATTGAAAGGGGTCAAGAAATCTCCTTCATATTTTAGGAGTAAGGACCTCCTCCCTGATTGAGAGGGAGTGATGGTGGACACCATATTCTCCATATGTGTTATGCACTAGCTTAGGACTAATCGTCGTATGTCCAGTGTATCACACTGGGAGGGAGAATGTAGGATTTGATAAGCATATGAGGATTAATACTCCTTGCGAATTGGAAATCCAAGATAGGAAGTAGTCTCGTGGACTGGCACTCCTTGAGGATTTAATAGGGTATCCAAGATAAGAGTGGTCGAAGAGGATCTATATTCTTTGAGGATTGGAAATCCAAGATAAGAATAATCCTAAAAGGACATACCTAGTGAACATCTGAATGGGGTATGTGCCTTGAGGGGTTGAGGTGTCCATATGTATACCTCCCAGCATTGTGCTCTAACCTTGTGGATAATTAGATATTGTTAGTAAAAAATCCTTATTATGTTTCTATTTGATAATGTTAGTTATGGTATTTACACTTAAAAAGATGGCTTACCAATTTGATTCTTCTTATGAGAATACTTCAGTTTGAGAGTATCATTGCACCTGTTATGGAAATATGAATACCTCCCTAGTTAAGAGGGAGTGTTATAAAATTTAATTAGTTTCATTCTTCATAATTTCTTTTGTACTTATGTTATTGTATATTTCATGTAAAGATCAAAAGAAGAAAAAGAAATATTGTTTTATAAGCATGGGCTTCATGCTCAAATCAATTAGTCATCTAGGTCAAGCATGTTCTTCATGCTTCTAGGGTTTATTTAGTCAAAAGAATATTTTTCATAATTCAAAATATTGTATTTGAGTCAAGTCCCATTTGGAATTTGAAAAGAAAGTGGAAAAAGAAATTTAGTTGAGTCAAAAATGTAATTTTTGTACCCATAAGACCAAGTCGGTCATGGAAGTGGTAATTAGACCTCCCAGATGTGTATAAATAGAGGACATTTTGACCTCATTTGAAGACAAGACAATCAAGTTCAATTTTTGAGCCAAGAAGAGTGAAATCCAATAGAAGAAGAGAAAGAAATCAAGAGAGAGAAAGTGAAGTCTAAGGAGGAAGAAAATCAAAGTTTTTACCCTAATTTCTACATACATGTGAAGTTTCTGGTGTTGTTACAAGGGCCGAAATTGCAGATCCACTACAGGTTTGAATTTATGTTGTTGGGGGCCAAAGTGTTGTTGTTGGCATTGGTTTTTTACTTGGGTTGACTTGTGTTGATTTTGATTTTCTGGAAGAACTTGGAAGGAGGTTTGACCTAGGTCTTGTTGGAGTTCTTGGTATTGTTATTTGGATCTTGGATTTCTCATTTGATTTGATTCTATAAGAAGAGAAGAATTTTATGGGTTTTCCCCTTGGAGGGGTTTTGCCCTGGCTTGGAGCCTACATCTTGTGTTCATTGTCTTTCTATGACCTTAATAATTTATTTTTTTGGTAATTGTTTGATGAACAAAACATAATAAAGTAATAAGAAGCCAACATAAATTCACAATAAATTATCAAGTAAAGAGAAATCACCTTAACTATTTCCCCTATCAATTTCTCAACACTTCCTAGTTGTTGGTAAACATCCCACAAAGTCCATGTAAATGATTTCCCAAGGACAAGTGGGTATAGGTGAGGGATGATATAGACCATGTTTCCTATTGCTAAGCTTTTCGGTACAGCAAAGCATGCATCCTCTTATGAAACTAACTACCTGCTCTTGTATCTTGGGCCCATACACATATCTATGCAAGTTGGCCACAATCTTCCCTACACCAAAGTGACTTGCAACCTTGGAGGTATGGGCCTCTCTAATCAGTTGCAATTGGTCACCTTTGGGAACACATAGCTTATCCATCTTGTAGAGTAACCCATCCTAGATATGGTATTCAATAGTGTTGTCACCATCATGCACAAGACTCTGATTATGCAACTGCTGAAACACATCCTTCAAATCCTCATCATCTGAATATGCCTCTTTGTATGCATCATAGGTGAACGGATCCATGTGCATAAGAGTTCCAAAAGCTGTGATTTTTGGTGTGGGTGGCCTTGAAATCATGTCGGCCAACTTGTTTGTGTTACCCTTCTTGTACTTGATCACCAAATGAAACTACTGTAGAAATCCCATTTTCTTGTAATGCCTAGTCTATTGTGCCTTATTGTGGGCTCGTAGGTACTATAGTGGCTAGTGATCTATGTGGTTTATTGTTTCCTTTCCCATCAAATGGTGCTTCCACTTATTCATAGCTTGCTCTAGGGCATAGAGCCCCTTTTCGTAGTTATGGTAGTTAAGAACTACCCCATGCAATACTTCAGAATGGTAGCATACAAGCCTTCCTCCCTGCATCAAGACCGCTCCCATAGGATACCCACTTGCACTTTTGTCCACTTCAAATTGTTGCTGCAAGTTCAGTAATGCCATAACTAGTGCTTGAATGAACTTCTTATTTAGCTCCTCAAAAGCCCTTTGTTGACCCTTTCCCCACTGGAAATTGTTTCTACTTGTTGTTATGGCGTGGAGTGGCACTGCTACTACTGAAAACAAGGCTATGAATTTCCTCAGGTATTGTGTTTCCCCAGTGAAACTCCTTATCTAAGAAACATTAGTAGGCATTAGTCATTTCATGATGGTCTGCATCTTGGTAGGATCTATATCCATCTCTCATCCCCCTATCACATACCCCAAATACACCAAATACTATTGTGCAAACTCACACTTCTTGATATCTTCTAGTAGTTGGTGATTATTTAATGTCTCCAGCACTTGCACCAAATGTGAGATGTTCTCCTCCCAAATAGCATTGTATACCAGTATATCATCCAAATAGACAATAAAAAATGCATCTATAAAAGGACGCAATACATCATTCATTAATCTCATAAATGTAGTTCGTGCATTTCATAGGCCAAATGGCATGAATAACCACTCATACAAACTTTATTGAGTTTTGAAGGTGTTGTGGCCACAACCACCACCCTATCAAAACTTGCCTTGGCAGCAATTTTGAATGGGTCCCCTAAAAAGTTGGTCTTCTACCTCTCTGAATGATTTGTTTAGTCCCAGAGACATTAACTCGTTGTCGAGCCAAATTTTCAATTCTTGATGGTCAAGAACCTCTTTTTAATCCCTGCTGCATGGCCCATTCACCACCCAGCCTAGCCTTCCATTCATTCCCTCTATCAGAACCTTTTCCGCCCTCAAAACCTTCTATCGCATCATTTTTCCCATTCTAACTCTTTATAATGAAAATACTCGAAAATATGCATAAATCACCAATTTTGGGCCTATCGCAATTAACATTGCACATTTCTTTCTTTCGAACCCGACGGCATTATCAACCCAAATACATATATTTCGGGTTCGGAATCCATATCACACATCGCTATCGGTGTGTCTAGGGCTTATATATATATATATATATATATATATATATATATATATATATATATATATATATATATATATATATATATATATATATATATATATATATAGCGCGCCACTCTTTCATACCCAATGGCTTTATTAATCGCAATGTATACATTATCGGGTCTGGAAACCATATCGCATATCACAATCGGCGGGGTCTGAGGCCTTTATATAAGGCACATCATTATACCTCGGACCCACCAATAGTTATAAATCCGAGCCTATAAAATTTCAAGTCTGTTGCACGGTCAGGTGCGGGCTTTTCCATATATTCTTGTGTTTTACGAAAAAACATTGAATTCGGGGTTTTTCAAAGGGAAGGCTTACATTGCAGACGCGCTAGGATTATTAACCGCGATATATATATTATCGGGTCCAGAGCCCCAATCGCATATCACAATCAGCGAAACCCAAGAGCTTTATACAAGGTGTGTCGTGATATTTCGGACCCACCGATAAATATAAATTCGAATGCATAAAATTTCAAGTCCGTTGTATGGCCCAACTGCGAGTTTTCACGTCTATTCCCATGTATTCGGTAAAATGTTGCAGTTGCAATTTTTAATGTAAAAGCCCATATGGCGGACCCGATATGACATATATTCCCATCTATAAATTTTGAAGTCCGCTGTATGACCCGGTCGTGGGGTCTTCTATGTTTTCTTGTGTTAAGCCACCCCCACCGTTGATCTGCCCTTCGTGGATCCAACGGTCCACACAGATTTTGGGTGACCAAGTTGCCCGAGGAATATCCACCCGAAAATCGGTATCCTCTTTCCTCTTATATGCTACGTGTCGTTTGAAGAATGGAATCAGGGTCATCCTTGCAATACCGGATACCACTTATGACCCCTTCCGAAATACCAGCTGTTTCTGTGTTTTCCGGTGATTTTCAATGTAAACTGAGTTTTTGCTTGTGGGACCTGATCAATGCGTGAATAAAAAAAGGGAGCCAATTCTTTCACATTTATTCCTTCTGATGATTAAAAACGCTCCATGAAGGCAAGATTGGTGTTTTTATGCATTTTATCATATTTATATGAGTATGACTGATATCGGTTATCTCTACAAATGAAGACCGAGAGAAGATAAGCAAGGTCGAAGGACAGGTGCATAGGCATCAAGTAGGGCTCTAGATGAAAGATGCATGAGCGAATGTGTTCCATTCAAAGAAACATCCTTAGGCATTGTCGGTCGAGTTCCACACATTGCCTGTGTATCCCTAAAGCGAAACTGCCCCATATCTCATCATGAAGAGGTGACACACATTCATCATCATCTAATCACATCTACTCATTTCACCAAGAAACGAAGTGCTCCAGTGACAGGAAACGCCTTCTATGTGTCTGCACTGATACCGAGGGTTCTACATTTGTTTATTTGGATCGGTATATTGAAGAGAACAGGGGAAGATGAAGGTACGGGGGCCTGGGGCAGAAATACTACTTCCAAATAGGAGAGGAGGGCTTTTTGTTTGGAGAAAACAGCTTTGATTTGTTACGAATAAAGGAGACTGTTTGGTTCAATAAGGAGCCTTTGTTTCAGATTTTTTTTTTTTTTTGCTTTGATGCGTTTTGAAGCAGGGTGTTGTTGTTGGCATGAATATAAATGTGATTTGTGTTTATGCATATTGATGGCATATTTTTCATGATTAGTCTTGTTTATTTCAATATGATTCAATTACATGGTTAACTTATGAGCGATCTCTGATTCAAAACCGTATTAAACACCAGTTGCAAGTTTATTTGTACGAAAAGGAATGTGTATTCCTATATGAGTAATCTGATTGCAATAAAGCTCTAATACAACCTTGTTCATCTATGAACTCAGTAATTGATTCTTTTGGACTTGGAATTTATTTATGGTGTTTAATCTCTTTTAGTTTGCTCCTGCAGGATAGACTAGAATAGTTAAGTTTAGCATAGGAATGTAGAAGTAGTCTAGATAGGATTTGATACATATAGGTTAGTTGTTTCTTTTATTGATTTAAATGAGTTCTTCCTCCGGGAAGCAATCTTTCAACACCATTAAAAGTTCACTAGGTCCTTTAAAACCTGTTGGAGCTAGCCATCCCAAATGAAAGTAGATCTAATTGGGGTCTGCAATCGGGTTAGTTCCCCTTGTTGGCACAGTGAAAATTTTCCATGTCAACAGAAGGCAGTCTTCCATGTATCTTATTATTTGAATCAAACCTGGTGATATGCAAACTTTAAGTCCATCTCGGTGAAGTATTTGTCTTGCATCAACTAATCCATCATATCATCTATATTGGGCAGGGGGTACATGTTCTTAAGCGTGATTTTGTTCAACGACTTGTAATATATACACATCCACCAAGTCTCGTCCTTCTTTGGCACAATGATGATGGGTGACCCACATGGTGATGTACTCAATTGAATGACACCATGTTCCAATAGTTGTTGCAATTTTTTCTTCACCTCAATTGCTTCTATAATAGACTGCTTGTACAGCCCAATGTTTGGCAATCGAGAGTCTGGCAATAGCTGGATCCCATGCTCCACTCCCCTCTTAGGTGATAACCCTTTAGGATCTCGCAACACATCCCTGAATGCATGTAGCAACTCTTCCAAAAAAAATTATGTTTCTTAGTACAATCCTCCAGGGATGCCTTGCTTCTTACTGACCCTTCTATAGACTAATTTTCTCTTCAAAACAGTAAAAAATACTTCTTGCTACAATTGATCAATTTCTTGGTTTGGTTAGCACTTACCAATGATATTTTTTACTTTTATTTGTGTGCATTGATGGTGAATGACTTTCGATCCTTGACAAGCCAATACAGGTTGGCTCTTTGCATGAATATTTCATCTCGCATGTACATGTAGGGACTCTCAAACATGACTTCACATACATCAAGGGGAAACACATCTAGTTCTACTTCATCAATAAAATTAGCTTTAATGGCAAATCTAATTTTAATTGTTTCATTATCTTTAAATATACATATTTATTTACCCATCCCAATGGATATGGGCTTGGATGATCATGAAATTCCAATCCCAATTTCTAGACCAGCTCTGTTGCAATGATATTTGTCTGCGATCCTAAGTTGAACAGGGCATCAATATTTCTCCCATTGACATGTATATTTATGCGGAAGAATTTAATAATCTATTTCTCTTCATGTTGTTGAAGGCTACTTAGATTCACCTCCTTCTGCACTGATGTACAGACGATCTTCTCAACCACGTCTGAGTTTCTTTCAACTTGGTTTCTCGAATTAGTGGCCATGAGATTCTTCTTCTTACTGTCTTTATTTTTGTTCTTAGATTTAAGGTATGGATGAAACTTCCAACACTTCTCCTCTATATGGTTGTCAATGTTGCAGTGGGTGTTGGGATCTTTGCACTAATGTGTCGTGGTTGTCATCTTTTTATATTTCCCCCTTTATGCTTCTTCTTCTCCTCCATAGAATCACATAGTTTCTCATTTTGTTTCAATCCACTTGATTGTGATTTATTCAGGCCTATTTTCTCAAGCTATTGTGCCTGTACACAAGCCTCGTCCAACAATTTGGGCTTGAATAACATCTCTTCCTCTTGCAGATGGCAATGTAGACCCCCCAAATACTTAAGGAATACATATGGGTTCTTTGGGGAGATATCCAGCATTATGGTCATCTTTCTGAACTTTGTGGTATACTCTTGCATGCTTTGCCTTGGATTTTTCCTGAAGTAATTCCATTGGATCCACTTGTCCTCTACTAATCTAAGAGGGTCCCTAATGGACCAAAAAACAAAATCTTCAAAACTCGATGAAACCAAGACCAACTTGAAGATCTCATCACAAGGAATCTAGCAACGCAAATGGCACCCCAATCCGATTTTGTATGTGAAAGTTATGGCCAATCAAAGTTCTAGTCAAACCTGGAAAAAGTCATAGTGAAAGTCAACCTTCAGGAAACATGGCAGTATTGACAGGGGTCATACATTGATGTGGACTAATGGGAGTCTGACATGTGACATCTCAGTTAACAGGTACATTCGGAAATCGCTAGACCCACTGCTGACATGGTAGACATGTGGCATCATGACATGGCACTGACAGGTTATTGATTGTGCACATGACATGGCATGGGATTGACCAATGATAGCATGCCACATGGCCCAATCACACAATGCCACGTGGCACTTTCAAATAGGCCAAGTGGCCTTGGAATTCTTGCAACAACTATTTTTGTCCTATATTCATGGAGTCATGTGGGAATACATTTTTATATGGTTTGTTTTTTAATATATGGTTAATACCATATATATCAAGTTGTTTGTTTATTAACCATAAAAAAGAGAGCTCATGGGGTTTGACCCTAGGACCTCCTAACCAACAAAGGCTTTTAATTGTGTGTGGAAAGCAATATGCCAACACATGGATTTGTAAAATCCACCCAAGCACAATATATTTAAACCATACTTTGCTCATTCGATGAAGAGGGTCGGTGGGAGGCTATGGAGAGAAGGAACCATAACACAGTGAAACTTGTACAGGCGATACCTTGTCATGGGTGTGAAATACGAGAAGAATATTCTCAATGAATATTCTCTAGAATATTCCTATAGGGAAAATGTTGTGGAATCTGAAAGATTCTCTAAGGGGCCAAAGTTGACAGTGACAAAATACAGTCAATTTTATACTCAAATTACCCAAAATTTCGAGAGGATTTCACTAGTGCATTCTGTTTTTATATCTAAGTTTCCCATTTTCATATAACTTCTAAGATTGGAGGTATACTGATGTATTTTTCCATGTATCATTTTCATTTTTCCTAAGATGAATGAAGTGACCTCCCCACTACTGAAGCAGGGCCCAGAGATGTAGTCAACGCTAGACGAACCTTGTTATCAAACTTTTGTGTGCATTGTCTTTATGGTCTCCTTTATGTTGCTTCTTCTTTAAGTGTTTGCATAAATGGTTTTTACATGCTTTTTCATTTAATTATGATAGCATCAACCAAATAAAAGATCGTGGATTGTGTTCGTATCATAGGAATACCATATCAAATTTGGTATCAGATTAGTCTTCTTGTTATGTGAATTTCGAGTGTGGATGATAACCAGGGCCAAACTCAAAAAGGGTGAAGCAAAACTAAAGCCTTTTGACCCAGAGATTGGATGTGCAACACGAAGCAAGAAAATGGAAGATGGTGATACTTTTACCGAGAATGAAAAAACTTTTTGTAAAGCTTTCTACAACATGGCAAATGTTGAAGAATCTAGGGAAAACATAAATTAGGGTGATTCTTTTCAACATGATAACAATTTGTGAAGTATTTATACAATTAATATTAACTTGATATTCCATTCATTATTAGTGTGTGTGTTAATTTCATCAAACTGCCACCAAAAATAAAAGAGATAAGAACACAAATTATTTGGCTTTCAGCCAGGGCCAAAACCTCTCCCTCTTAGAGAGGAAAACCCACGCAAAATTCTTCTTGTAGAGATCCCAATTGACGAATACCAAGACCATGACCCTTGACACAATTTGTCTCTCCAAGACCAAGATATCAATCCTCTTCCTTGGACACTGCTGAGATCATCATCATCATTGTTGCACTACTGCATCACTGATATCTTCAGTACTACTACCATCATTGATAAAATCATTATTGCACCATGACTGTCCCTTGAAATTACCACAAAGGTGATCTTTACATCTTCAACGAGATCATGATCTTACAAGAACTAGATCATGACTTTGTCACTGATCATCCTTGTCACAGCTTCTTCCATTATGCCGAGAATGTAACTATCACTGTCATTACTACAACAACACTTGACACTGCTTGAAACCCTCGTCACTGCTTCTCATTGTGCCCAGACTTCCAGTAATTTCTGAAATTCTTTTTCAACATGATTATGTAAGATATATATGTCGAGACTGAGGTTGCACCTTTAGGATCATTGTGATCTCCATTAATCTAAGATAGAAAGAACAGTAAGGGTTCCGAATTTCTTTGTATCACATATACATTGATTTCTTATGAAGTAGATCCATCGAGATTGTGATCTTACCTTCCATCTAGGCCGAGACTGTGATGGTTACTGCCTTTGTCATGAATCCGAAATTGTTCATCCTTGTCATTGTTGATACTGCGGCTTATCAAGACTGTGGTACTATCCGAGAGAAGAGAGACATCATTATGTTGAGACTAACCATCCATTTAAGGTCCTATATTCTCCTCTATCCATCCAAAGTGTAGCTTGCCTACACCTTATACCCATCTGAGGTGCAGTCAAGCCCTTATCCGAATACCTACTCATAGTGCGGATCTGCTGCTCTATTCACATGCGAAATTTTAGAGAGAAGAACTTGAGTTCTATTCCTTGCATTTTCGAATACCATAAATGGGTATTTATAGTTGTTTGAGCCGATTTGAATCCATGAACTGACATGTCATTTAACCAAGTCGACATGACTGCTATTTATTTATTTAATTCGATATTGAAGCCAACTTGATCAGTTTTGTATCAATTTGCTTGCAGACTTCTTGAGCATGCCAATGGAGAATTATTCTAGGTCTTGGAGGGTTGCTTTGACTTAGATATATATGCTCTTAAAGAGATTATTTACACATGACATGACTCTTTGAAAATAATAATAAAATCCTAAAGACATCAAGAATAAGTCTTTTGACCTATGACACTTCTTGCTCATGAAACCCATGTAACAAGACATACAAAATTAATTTATTGCCTTTATTACATTATTTACAAAGATCATGTCATTATGAAGACTGAACCTAGTTACACTTTCTTCAACACTCCCTCTTAACTAGGGAGGTATTCCTAATGGTACTTCGTCATTCTCAATCTGAAGAATTTCTCATAAGAAGAATAAGATTTGCAATCCATTTGTTATAGCATCATTTCAACCAACATTGTTTCATATAGCAATGCCTTGACTAACAACTCTATCTCTCACTTAGATCAAAGCACACAATGTTGGCGTTACCAATGACTGATAGACACACATCATCATTGTCTCTCTTAGGGTCATACCCACCCGGGTGTTCTCCAAGTATGCCCTACTAGGACTATTCTCATCTTGGGTTCCCAACCCTCAAGAATATCAGTCCTCTTGCCTACTCTTGTCTTGGATGCCTTGCCACATCCTCAAAGAGTGTCGAATGCCATATGATTACACAATCCTCCATTCTTTATTCCAAACTGAAGACAATAATGTCATGTCTAACTCTCCCTGTCAACCAGGGATGAGTTCCAAGTTTCTCTTTACTCATAAACTTGCATGAGTTCCTTTACTCATAGGAATCTCTCAGAGCTCCCTCTTACCCACAGACTCTATCATTAGTACTTTATAGGGTCTTCTAGTTGACTAATGATCCAAGACTTTGATGTCATAAATTTATTTACATGTAGGGTTAATCCATTCATCACTTTCCTCTTTTAGTCATCCCAGAAAGTATCCTCCTTGGCTTTACATCTGGGGCTCCCTTCATAGGGCCATCTATCTTCACATTTTCTTCAACAGTGATTCACAAGGTACATAGTTGTGACATCCTTCACAACTCTCCTTACCTTGGCCATGCACACATACCCAAACTTTCTCCAAGCAGCCAGAAACCAAAAACAAATCACATATTACATTTTTTGGTAATGGCCTTTTCCAGTGACATCTTCGTGTAGGTATCAACACCCTGCATACATGTTGACACATTTCCCAAAGATATCTATTGTCAAGGGTCTTCATATTTTCATAAGAGTCTTCACATCTTTCTAGGAGATTTCCTGGTCAAGTCTTCCTGATCCTTTGGATGTTGATTGCCTTCATCATGGTTGCATACTTCACGATCTCTTCCATCTTCACATCTTCCATTCCTAGGAGTTTTCAATTAGAGTTCTTCAATTGTAGTCAACCACCTCATACTTCATATGAGGACATATTATTTTGATTTCATCTAATGTGACTTATGTCTTTCTGCATCCTTTCAGAGGAGGAGATCCTTTTCTTCTGGATCATGCTTGATCCATGATTCCTGCAACCATATGTCATGACTTTACTATATTAAATTCAAATACAAGCATACATACCTCATTTTTCCTTCAGGCTTCTTCCAGTAGCTTTCTTGATTGAAAATATCTTCAATTCCTTGATCTGCTTTACATTATCAGACCATCATCTCATGAATTCCAAAATTTGGATTTCCTGATTAAACACTTGTTGCCTTCCTAGACTAGGGGATCCTCCGCTGGTGTTTCTATTAGAGAATATTCATGACTTTGTATATCCCCATCTGGAAAATGTTTCCTTTGACCTGGATGAATTCTTCATTTTCTTTAATATCCAATGAGATTCACAAGAGATATGTCCTCCATGTTTCTCATGGTGATATCACTGTTGGGTCATGGAAAAGGTATGCATTTACTATTAACTTATTATCCTTTTCCTTTATTCTTATCCTTTCTATATCTCAATGCGCTAATCTATTAAGGAATTATGGTAAGAAATACAGAAATTATCTGCAGTTACGCTTTGGCTAATTATTACCTTCCTTTCTGTAGGAAAACAATAAAAGGGACAAATGTTGTTCCCTGTGAAGAAATAACAAACATCGACAAGCTAAGGAAGGAACGCGGCGGTTGCAGATACGTCCAAAAGAAAATCAGCAGGATCAGCGCAAGAAAGGAAATAATATATGAAGATGGAAAACTGTTGCGAATCCCTTAGGATCGAGAGATCCTGAGGGATCATGTTTATCACTTATCTTTGTACACTTTCCGATTATAAAAGATATGTTTTTGTAAGAAGAAAGGGAGAGGAATTTATGTATTATTGTAATTGTAATTGTATTCACAGACTCTCGTTGTCGAGAAGAACACGAATATATTTTAATGCCCATTCAGTTTGATGATTAATATATAAGTAAATTCGTTGTTCCCTCACATTTCCTGACATAACTTAGCAGTGTTTTGCTGGCGGCTAAGGGCCCAGCCACTAGTGGATTCAACTGCTCTTCCTGTGTTATACATTTCCAATTCTCGCAAGTGTGATGGTTTGATAGTATTCTCGCTTTCTGTGATTTTATCCCTGTGTTGTTTATTACTTTCCAATATTGACAGAATCTCTTTATTTTATATAATTTTCAGGATTGTCATTGATTCAGTTTGATTTCATTTCAGATCAAGTTTCTTAGATAAATATTCTGCTTTATATAATCAACTGTAAAGAGTATTAACTATTGTTGTTGAAACTCTTAGATTGATATTCATTTGATGTTTAGATTAATTATTGAGGATTGGGTTTGATTTATATTAAATCAGTTAAAGAGGGGTGAGTTATCACTACTTTACTCTCAACTGATGTTCGTGTTACTTTGATGAATGTAAGATTTGATTTAGTTAAAGGATTGAGTTTTCTTTAATTGCAATTGCAATTTACTATATGCATCCATTTACTCTTGTATTTAAAAGATCTATACTACAATTTAGAAACATTACTCTCTGAGTTAAAAATAGTTGCCACACACTGTGTACACTCTTGAAAGAAGAAGACTTGCCTGGATTGATAATTAATGTGAGGATAATTAGGAGTTTAAAAAGGCACCTTTTATCGACCAACATTTTGGCGCCGCTGCCGGGGAGAGTGTAGCCATTTCTAAAGAGTAATGTACATCTGATGATTTTTGTTGAGGAAGAATTGGGTATTGAGAACAGAAGGTAAAAACCTACGTAACGAGCAAGTAAAGTGCTTGCTCCTCCCCCCGCTTTTCAGCACAATTACAAAAATATGAAGTAGGTATTTGTTGCTTATCTATTGAGAGAGAACTGGGTATTAAAAACAAAAGGTAAGAACCTGTGTACAAAGCACGTAAAATTCCTGCTCCCCCGCCCACTTTCCAGCAAAATTGTTAGGAACTTAGGGTAGAGATAAACATTTGAATTGTTTGCATGAATGACTAAGAAGAAAAAACCCGAAAACAATCCAATTCCACTACCCAAACCCGATAGATCTAAGGGACCGGTGACCCTTGGATGATCAACGTTCATAGACGACATCTTAAATAAAGCCGAATCTCAGCCATCAGTAGGTCCCAGAAATGTTGCTTCCACACAACCTACTATTTCCCTTCGGGCCACAGGCTCACCATCTGTAGCCTACGTTGAGGTCCACAGCAAAACAGTGGGAACTGAGTAGATTTTTCAAGAGATTGAAAATTCACGCCCAATTTCCTCACAAGAAGGGAATTCTTGTAATATTTATGAAGGAGGAGGAGAAACAAGGGAAACAGAGGAGCCAAGATCCCCTCAGGTAGTAATTCAACAAGGAACACCCAGTATCCTAGATCGAGGGAGTGTTGTTAAGATCATTCCCACCCCTTCTAATCATCTTGGGAATAAATCTCTAGAGATCCCGGAAGGGTACTGGCATATATTTGATCAAATGGCCAACAACCCACAAGTACCTCAGACCTCTACATTGCAATATCCCATCGTTGACACAATAGTCAACACACCCATGAAAGCTATCCCTCTCTAAAATATTCCCAACTTTCATGGATTAACATCAAAGGATCCAGATGCATTTCTATTTGAATTTGATGTATTATGTCGGGGTTATGATTATACCACCGACCCCCAAAAACTAAAATTGTTTCCTTCCACACTGAAAGGAGCAGCCTTGAGTTGGTTTATGGGATTAGGTGGTCGTACAATAAATGATTGGGATCAAATGATAACCGCTTTCCTTAAAAAATATCAGGACTATTGCAAATCTAGGAAATTGAAAGACGAAATATTCCAAATGGTAGCAAGACCCAGTGAAACGTTAGAAGAATATGTGGAATGCTTTCAATATAACCTCCAGCGGTCTCCCTATGCAACTCTGCCTTTGCCTGATAATGTGCTAAAAACTACACTGATTAAAGGGATGAAAGAACAATGGATAGAGACATTAAATATTATGGGTAAAGGTGATATATATCAAGAAGAGTATGCTGACATTATTAAATTATGTATCAGGTCCTCAAGAGGCAGTACGAGATTGAAACCAGCAGAACACGACATGACCTCCAAGGACAGCAAAATCTATGGTGGAGGTATAATTCGTGCAGAAATTGGCAACCTGCTAGAGGATTTCAAAATAGATATTTTGGGAACTCTGACAACACAATTGGAAATTATGCAAGCCAAGCAAAAGCAGGCTGAAGCAGAACAAAACTTGGTGATATTATGTCGTAGATGCTGAAAGAAGCATAGTCACAAATAATGCCCGCTGGATATGGTGCAAACTTGTGCCATATGTACTAAAGATCATACCACGGAAAGCTGCCCATCACTCCGAGGGTTAAAAGCAGTCTATAAGAAGGCAGAGGAGGAAACAAAACCAGTCTACTTGCTAAATTAGAGTCGCCAATGGTAACCATGACAAACAAGTATGCCTACTGATCCGTCTCCTTTCTTTCAACCCTCGCAATATAATTCGCAACAATACCCTGGAGCTATGTGGCAGAACTAGCCACCTTTTTCCAATTGGTCACAAAAACCATTCTCTATGCCACCTTGGCCCAACCAATCAAATCAAAATAACAATTGGCCAAATTCCTCTTACTTCCCGTTGTTCTAGCAGAATAATGCATATCAATATTAATGGTCACCCTCCACCTCACAAAACTAGAACTGGCAGTCAAACTAGAAAAGACCTACAAATCAGCCAGCAAAAACAATCCCCCTACCTCAACCTACACTACCAGCACCCTATACATTGCAACAAAACCCCCAGACCAATCTACGACTGTAGCTCCCAGCCCAAGCCAACCCAAACCCAAATAACAGACAGGTTCAATCTGTGCAAACTATTGAAGGATTTGAGCCAAAAACCGAGTTGATGACGTGCAATGAGCTTCAATTAAGGTCTGGGCGGATAATAGAATCAAAGTGGGATAAAAATAAACAAATTAAAGATCTACTACCTGTATAACAAGCACCACAAGTGGAGAACATGGTTAAATAGAAAACTCATGATCAAATGATCACCTCTTCTCCACCATTCCCAAAAAGATTAATCATACCCTGCCTAATAGAATATCTCGATTTTGATCTTCTGGGAGAATTGAAAAATTTGTGTGTAAAGATACCTCTCCTCCAGGCTATTCAGGACATTCCAATTTGTGCAAAAACTATTAAGGAATTGTGTACAAAAAATCCAAAGAGGAAAATAAAAACAACCCCAATTGTCCATGTAGTCAGTACCTTATCTGATTTACTATTAGGCAGAGAAACACCTGTAAAATATGAGGACCCAGGAAATCCTATAGTCACTATGCAAATAAATGGATGCTCCTTCTCCAATGCATTAGTCAATTTAGGAGCAGCAATCAATATTCTGACAACAAAAACTTGTCAAAAGCTTGGCATTTCATCCTTGGACCCAACCACGACCTTGTTGGAATTGGCTGACCAATCAGTAGTCAAACCAAAAGGCACATTACAGGATGTAATGGTATCTGTAGACTCCTAGGAATACCCTGCAAACTTTCTAATCATCAATCCTAGAAACCGACTCGATGGACATCCCCTAATTCTAGGTAGACCTTGGCTAGCAACCGCGGATACTTACATAAGCTGTCGAACTAGTAGCATGACGATAGCAAGAGGAAGCAATGTGAAGAATCTAGCCTTATATCCTCCAGCTGAGCCAAGTTTAACAATAATAAAAACCAGAAAACAACCTGTATCATATCTAACTGAAAACATTAGATCACTGCTAACTATAGAAGATGCTCTCGAATTCAAGGATCAAACAGAAGATGACATCATTAACACTTACATTAACTAACCAGATGCCATATCCCATCTAAAATGTCACATGATCGAAGCAGCCCTCGATAACGAAATAGAAGAATATCCCTTAAAAGATATTAACTACCAGTCAATACCAACAACTTCTATTTATAACAACAAAACCATAGAGATTGAACCAGGAAAAACTTTAAATATTAACAAAAACTTGACTGCTGAACAGGAACAGAAGCTTGTTCAACTTCTGAGAAAATATAAAGAGGCCTTCGTATGGGATTACCTGGACATGAAAGGGATTGATCCCCAATTATGCATGCACCACATCTATACAGAGAAAGATGCCAAGCCCATTCAACAACCTCAACGGAGGTTAAACCCTCATCTTAAAGACATTGTTAAAGCTAAACTACAAAAATTGTTAGATGTAAATTTCATCTACCCTATATCTGACAGCAAATGGGTCTCTCCTTTAGTAGTGGTGCCTAAAAAGAATGGAAAGTGGCATGTATGTGTTGACTATAGAGAGTTTAATAAAGCAACCAAAAAAGACCATTTTCCCCTTCCGTTCATCAACCAGGTCTTGGACACATTAGCAGGAAAAAAATTATTTTCTTTTCTAGACGGCTTTAGCGGCTACAATCAAATACAAATTTCCTCTGAAGACCAGGACAAGACTACCTTTACCTGCCCTTGGGGGACATTTGCTTACAGGGTCTTACCTTTTGGGCTGTGCAATGCACCTGCCACATTCCAGAGAGCGATACTCAACATTTTTCAGATATGTTAAATGAAGGGCTCAAGGTGTACATGGATGACTTTACACCTTATGGAGATGACTTCTAGCCAAAATTACAAACATTAGAAAAATTTATGCAAAGATACATTGCTACTAGGCTCTATTTAAGCCATGAAAAGTGCCACTTGATGATGACCGAGGGCCTCATCTTGGGTCACTATATCTCAGCAGCTGGAATCCAGGTAGATCTAGCAAAAATTCAGATAATTATTTTAATACCTACCCCTTCCACGCAGACTGAGGTACACAGTTTCTTGGGATTTTCTGGCTATTATAGAAGATTTATAAATAATTTTTCTCAAATTGTTGCACCATTATATGCATTAATAAGAAATATCGATTTCATCTAGACTAACAAATGTGACATCACTTTTGAAGATTTAAAATGGATTGTATCAACAACCCCAGTATTACAGGGCCCAAACTAGGATTTGCCATTCCAGATTTCATTTGATGCTTGAGACACAGCCATTGGAGCAGTTCTCAGCCAGGAGGAAGATAAAAAGCCATATGCAATATATTATATCAACAAAAATCTATCTGCTGCTGAATTAAATTATACTGTTACTGAAAAAGAATTTTTGGTTGTAATCTATGCTATCAATAAATTCAGACATTATATAACAGGATACCCTGTGGTTTTGTATACTGATCACTCTACTATTAAATATCCAGCTAATAAACTGGTTACAAATGGAAGAGTGACGATGATTGATCCTTTTGTAGGAATTCGACATCATATCAAATATCGACTAGGAAAAGAAAATCCAGTAGTAGAATTCCTTTCACGAATTCCAAAGACAAACAACTCGGCAGCAGTAGAAGACTAGTTCCCTGATGAACACTTATTCCCTGTCACTGTGAAAACACCATGGTACGCGGATGTCGCAAATTACCTAGCACTGGGAAAATTACCCAAGTTTTGCTCACTTTAATTGCTTATTAATTTAAACAACCAGTGCTACATGAATTGTCAACCCAGGGAAGTCTGTTTATTTCAAAGGCAATCACACACTATATATGCTCAATCCCAAAAGAAATAAAAGGTGCAGTATTAATTATTCTGGTCACACACCTTGCTTTAACTGAAGTTCTACTTTAAATTATAGCAAAAAAAATCTCTCTATTGCAGACAATCATCAAGGGAATCCTAGATTACAGTTAAAGAGAACAATCTAGGAAGGAAATCAATCTGCAAAGGAAAAGACTACTTGTGCTCTAGCAGAGAATAGGACCCTATTCCTCAAGCAGGAATCTTCAGCACCTATTTCTGATTACTATGCTTCACAAACCCACTCTGGTAAACCAATTAAATAATCACTGATTACCTATGAACGAATTTATGGAAACAATGCAATGACCAAGTAGAAACAGAGTTTCAGTAGTAATACAAAGTTTCGATAACGCATAAGTAAATTCAGCGAACAGGAATTAACAAGGCATGAACGTAAAAACAATACTTAACACACTACAATAATTAAGGGGTGAATCTTGTGATGAAGGTGGGCCCTATCCTTCTCACAAGATTCCCCAGACAATAGAACTCGAGAAAATGCTCAGAACAGTCTTTTATTCATTTGTCAAAGTATCATATTACAAAAAGATTCAAGTTTCCTTGCTCCCCAGCTAGACCTTCTCGTAATCTCTCTATATCCCTCTAATATTGATGTCTCCTCCTTTTAAAGAGGAGACATCAATTACAATCAATTACATTGTAAATCCTATTTTGACCTGAAATGCTAAAATAGGATAACCGATACTTCCATTAACAAAATAATGTTACAATAGTTGTGACAATGCCTGACTTTGGAATACAGTTATTATGGCCCATGTAACAATTCCTTCAATGATCCCTTTCTGTTGCTGCTAAATCTAAAAATGAAAATCACGGGATGTTTCAGCAACGTGATTTGCGCATTGTTCTTAATTGTTTCAGCAACGTAATACAAAATGACAAAACTGTTTCAGAAACGTAGTCCACAATAATATCTGCAGTCTTCAAAACTGTTTCAGCAACTATCCGATCAGTGATTAATTATGAAGGAAATGCAAAATTACATGTAAAATAAATCAAACATATAGTAATGAGAAGACATGTTATATACCTTGGAAAATAGATTAAAGTAATAACATGGGCTTTAATTATGGTTTGAAATAGGATGGAAGATAACAAAATATGTGAGCAAAAAGGGACAATATGGAGTCCTAACATCGCCCCCAACCGAAATGGTTGCATGTACTCATGCAACTTTTACTCTGAATCCAAGTCGGGGTATTGGACTTTGGAGTGCAAATTACTTAGGCAGTAATTGTAGAAGGTATTATCAACTAAGTCTCTGAACCCGTGGACCTTTTGTATATTCTGCCATGCCGTTGCTTCTTCCTTTTTACTTAACCTGTGATGTGCCTTATATTCATGTGATGGCATCCATAAAAGAGGAAAATGAAAATGATATCCTATCCATTTTTCAGCAGATTGCTGAACACACCTGACATAGTCAGGTACCCTTGAGATTGTTGTTTCAAGATTAGTGGGGCTAAAAGGGTTATACTCTTGCCTATCCTTAGAGGATTGCTACCAAAGTAAGTTGTTTGTTTTCAAGGCAGCAACTTGCTTAGTCTTAACAAAATGTTGGCAGTCATGTAGCATTGTTGCATGTAGCTGCCTGATGTGCTCACACATCCCTAGTTCTTTCAAGAATTGAGAATACTCCCAAATGAACATGGCAGGATTTTGTGGCTCTAATTGAATCCACAAGAGTTTGTTTTCCTCATTGTGCTTTGCTGCAAGGAAGGCAGTCTGCCATGTGATCTGATTGGCTAGGAAAGAGACAAATGCCCTAATCTGAACATCACCCACCAAAGGGTTAAGATTAATCTTGATGTCTTCAAGGATAGCCTCATTATGTAGATACAATTCATAGAGCAAATGTTGATCAGTGATAGATGCTTCTGTGAAAGTTTCCACAAACGGCTCAGGTGTAGATGCTTCATGAGGTTTCCCATTTTTTATTTCTTTTATCTGGAAGAATGCTAGGCGTTCTACAAGAAAAAGTGAGTAGTTGGAAGAGGGTTTTCTGGCAGCTAGTAACTTATGCACAAGATCAAATATAAGAAATAGTTTATTCTTTAGTTTTTTATTCTCCTTCTTCTGTGCACGAGACTGCTAGAGTATTTTCTCTAAGGCTTCCCAATTTGAGTATATGTGATTTTGCCAGAGTCATTTATGCTCCTACAAGATCTGATCTTGCGTCATGACATATGATTTCTTCCATTTATCAATTTGTTGTTCAGTACTGGGAGTCTGAGTAAAGACAGTTTTTGCAGGCCGAGGTTCAGTCTGAGTGAAAATTGTTTTTGTAGGCCGCGGTACCTGATCTTCAACTTTAACTCGAACAGTTGGCTGAGGTATTTGTGGTTTTTCCTCCTTTTCAAAAATTTCCGAAGGTCCTACTAGTTCTTGTGTAGTAGTAGGTCATTCCTCTTTAATCTTTGAAGGCCCTACTAGTTCTTGTGTAACAGTAGGGCGTTCTTCTTTGATTTTTGAAGGCCCTACTAGTTCTTGTGTAGCAGTAGGGCATTCTTCTTTAATTGGAGAAGTGGTGGATGCAGGGGAGGCTCCAGGAAGTGGAATTTCAACTACTTTATACCCTGCTTGATGATAAATATTACCACATTGGCTGCACATGTATTCCTTGTACTGATCTTTCTCTGCACTTTTGTCGGTCATGGATGCTGCATGAGCTAAAGTGTATAAATTAAGCTCTCTGTCATAGGCTTCCCTTGTTGTTACTAATTCCTGCTTATAGGCTTCAAGTTCTGACTTTAAAAACTCGTTTTCCTATAAAAGGGAGGCTAGGGTGACTAGGTTTTGTGTGTCAGTCATGGTCTTGGCAGTTGGTTCTTGTGTGGCAACTACTGAATGAGTAGCATTCTGAATATCCAGATTCTGTGCATCAGCAACTGGTTCTTGTGTGGCAGTTGTTGAATGAGTAGTTGGTTCTTGTGGGGCAGCGACGTCATGTACAACATTGAAAGCATCCAGGTTTTGTATGTCAACAGCTGGTTCTTGTGGGGCAGCTACTGAATGAGTAGCTAGTTCTTATGGGGTAGCTACTGGATGGGTAGCTGGTTCTTGTGTGGCAGCTACCTGTTGTGCAGTATCTCGGGCATCTAGATTTTGTAATTCAACAGCTGGTTCTTGTGTGACAACTGCTAAATGAGTAGTTGGTTCTTGTGTTTCAGCTACTTGCTCTGCAAGAAATGGTTTCATAAAACCCTAGGCATCTGGTTCTTTTGTTTCAGTGCCCGAGGGTGAGACAAGTAAAGATTCAGGGTCTAGGGACTATGGTGGGGCATGGGGTTTTAGAAGAATTGGTGGGGAATTCAGGGTGGTGGCAGCAGTTGCTGCTTCAGTTGACGCCCTCATTCGTCTTCGAGGTAAAAAGGCAGGTAGGGCAGTAGTTTTCATTTTACGGGTGGATTTCCTTAGAGGGAGAGGGCTATCATAAATAGTAGCTTCTTTGATTAAGGCCCTAGTTCGCCTTTTTTGTAGGAAAGTGGTCTTACTCTGCCTTTTTCTTTTTAGCATAGTGATGGAAAGGTTATCTTCAGAGTCATCACTAGGAATATGAATGGTAGGATTAAATGATTCTGCTAAATTGTGGGATGGAGTTGATGCGGTGGGAGGGTCAACTGGATTGACTGATTCTACTGGTGGGATTTCTGGGGGATCAGGAATGTTATCAGGTTGCGGCTCATGTAGATTTTCAAGAACTTCTTGAGGATTTTCAGCAGCCTACTGAGGTATTTCGGCAGCTAGCTAAGGAATTTCAGGAGCTTTCTGAGGATCTAGGGGTGGATTATTAGGAGGGAGAGCTTGTCAAGAAAAACCCTTCTGAATTAGTAGCTGGACAAGACGATGATGGGTGAGGGAAAGGAGTGGGAATTTTGCCTGTCTATAATAATGTGACATATTCTTCAGACACCGAAGTAAATAATACAGAATATTCAACAATATACCATGTCTCAAATGATTTAATAAGACAAATTCATGCTGATAGACTACCTGGTAGCGACCTTCATGTTACACTAAAAAATGTCACCTTGACTACTTACAGTTAGTATGGCTCAAATCAACAGTCATGCTACCCTCTTAGGCAAGTCTCATGCCTCTGTTATCCATCTCAAACTCAAAGAAGAGAGAAAGTCTTGTAAAAAATATGTTTATCTCTGGGGTCGCAGGTTCTCTCTAGCCTTACCTGCGGGGACGCTGACCATGTTCACAAAATCTGCGTCCATGGACGCTCTGTATGTTAAGGGACAGGTGCGTCCCTCTGTAAAAGGCAAAATGCGCGAGTTTTATCTTGAAAAAGTTACTTGTGGTTACTTCTAGAACATTCTAGAGGTCGGTTTGATGAAATGGATGCGCCTCCAGTTGGTTCATGTATCTCTATTAAGGGGGAACTTATCCCATCAATAAGGGAGCTATCCCACCCATAAAGGGGGATGATCCCATTGATAGTGGACCTGAATAACCTCTTTACAGCACTATAAATAAAGGCATTGAGCCAGAAGGAGAGGAGGTTGGAGCTATACATTTTCTTTGGGTAAATGCTGCAGGATTTAGGTCTTCCATTAGAGCCTTTGTGAGGAGAGATTGTCTTCACTTGATTCTACTTGGGAGAGGGTGAGCTTTGTCAAAGTAGAGGAAAACCCTTGATGGACCCTGGGAGGAACTTGCACAACACCAAGGCCAGGTTGTAAGAGTTTCTTTGTTTCGTTATTAATACAAACTGGTTTATTTTTCTCAATAGCTTGTGTTAATGAGTTATTTCATGTGTTCCTTGGTCTGCATGTTGAATATATGTTTTATTATATGAAATGCAAGTGCTTGGTAATTGTTTGATTGTTTGTGGTTGCAGGAATTGACTTGAAGGAGGAGCTCATCCGGATCGTCAAGAACGGACTTCAACAACAGCGTTTTGGAATAAGGTAAGCCTAAACACTTGTAGTTTTCATGTTGTAAAAGGTGTATTTAGAGAAAGATCACTCCATTTTGTCTTGTTTGTCATTAGAATGTCTTAGACTTCTAGGAAGGTCAGTCGTGTCCGCACCCTTGACAGATTCCGTGTGACACTTCACAAGTGAGATAATGCTTGACGAATTCAGCAACCGTCGGCCATGGAGGTGGTAATGAGTGAAGTCGGGTGCCCGACCTTTGGGCTTGACCTGTTCTCCTGGTAGGAGAAAATCCATTTGTGCATTAAAAATGATATGTTTATGGCTGAACCATTGAATGTCAGTGACTGGCAAGCCTGAAACCTGTTCTATGTCATGCTCTGTAACCGGAATTCGAAATCCCTAAACAGTAGAATAACCATCACGTAAATTGCGTGCAAATTCAAGGACCTGTTGTGCATCGAATCCCTAAAGCCTCTGAAAATAATCTACCCAGCCTGCCCACTAAAAAATCTGATATACTTTTGGATGTAATTCAAGTAGAGGTATCGAGCCGAGCTCATGTCGAATAGCAGGTCCCCCCATAGTTAACCAGCTTCAGTAAAATGCACAGTCAAAAACCGAGTTACCACTCTTCGAACAGAGTAACTTTTACAAATGAGAACATGGAGTAACAGCGTTGAGGCGAGGTGATAAGACGTGATTTGTGGGTAAAAATAATGATGGTAATTGGCTTGCTGTGAAATGATGGCGTATAAGTGAAATGATGACGTATAATTTCGGTATCCCCCCCCCCCCAACTACAGCTGAAATGATGGCTTTAAATGTACGGGAATCATAGTAATTATGACATAATCTTCTCATTTAACTATAGTTTAATCATATTCACACGTAATATTTACATACCTCATGTTTACCTTTAATCCGGATTTCAAAAAATATAATACTCGTTGCCAATAGATCATCAATAACCATGGAAGAAATTGTTGGAATATGAGGATAATTCTGTTATAGGTCTATATAATTGTAGGAAAAGGCAGTGAAGGGACAGAATTAGCATCAAAATAGAAGAAGTGATTTTTATGACAAAAAGTGTTGTGTGATTATGTGTTTTGAAACGATGTTTCAGCAACGGAAAAGATGAGTGAAGGATCATGTTTCAGCAACGAAAGATGAGTAAAGGATGGTGTTTCAGCAACAGGAAATGGATGAAGAATGGTGTTTCAACAACAGGAAAAATAAAGGGAATGTTGCTGAAGAATACTATTCCAGGGATGGGAAAAATAGGAAAATGTTGTTGAAAGGTACTATTTCATTAATGAGGAAAATAAGAAAGATGTTGCTGAAAAATGATGGGAACATGGGAAATGATGGAAATGTTACTGAAAGATGGGGAAATGAATTATGGATGGATTGAAATGAGATGACAAAGCTTCAAAATGAAGCTTGGATCTGCTTATAGTAAGATCGTCCTTTTCAATCAGCCTTTCCTAAATCTGGAATCTGCAAAATAGTCAATTGTAACATGCCATCCCTTGATAGGGATTATTAGTTAAGAAATCTAATCTAATATTAAAAATACAATGCAAAAATTAATGGCAATGAGGGGCAGCAGGCTCCCCCAAGAAAAGACAATGTGAATCTGCCATGCAAGTGGCCTTAAAATCTTCTTTGGAAATGGGTTGCTGGTACAGATGGAGCCAATGACCATTTACCAATAATGGTGTCCTAGAATCATCAATTGTTAGGAGTCTTACTGTTCCATTGGGAAAAATAGTATCTATTTCGTAAGGTCCCAGCCATCTTGTACGTAGTTTCCCTTGAAAATTTTCAAACCGAGAATCATATAATAAAGCCCAATTACCTTTTTGGAACTACTTATGCTTGATCATTTTGTCTTGCCACCTTGTCCTTTATTGTTGGATCATAGTTGTTTGATGAATGGCATCTAATCTCTTTTCATCCAATTCCTGAAGCTGCTGCAACCTGGCTGTCTGTGCATCAATCAAATCAAGGTTAACAGCTAAAGTAGTTCTTAAGGTTTTAATTTCAAATTCCACAGGAAAAACAGTACTTTTACC
Source organism: Pinus tabuliformis (assembly GCA_031772625.1). NCBI lineage: Eukaryota > Viridiplantae > Streptophyta > Pinopsida > Pinales > Pinaceae > Pinus > Pinus tabuliformis. Next base: position 65,459,997 of record CM062816.1, read on the forward strand.
ATAAACCAATTCATAGGGAGAAAATCCTGTAGTATTCCTCCAGGTAGTTCTGTAAGCCTATAGTGCTTCAAGGAGCCTTTGAGACCAATCCCTCCTATTTTTCTTCATTGTTTTAGTTAGAATGGCTTCTATGACTTTATTTGTACTCTCCACCTGCCCATTGGCTTGGGGGTGGTATGGTGTAGTCATTCTATGATAAATATGATATTTTTGAAGGGTGGCTTTAAAACCATGAGAATTGAAAGGAGGTCCTCCATCTGTAACTAGCCCTCTAGGTACTCCAAATCTGATAAAGATTTCTTCAAATAGAAAAGCTAAAACAGATTCTTCATTAGCTCTAATGAGTGCTTCAGCCTCCACCCATTTAGTCATATAGTTTGTAAAACCAATATGTAAACTCTTTGATTGGATGGAGGATTAATAGGCCCTACAAAGTCTAGAGCCCATCTTTCAAAGGGTTCAAGTATTACCTGAGGATTCAGTGGCATTTCATCTCTATGATTTAGTTGACCCATTCTCTGACAACTGTCGCAGGCCCGAACATATTTCTTTGAATCCTTGAAGAGTGAGGGCCAGTAATAGCCCATCCTGAGAATTTTATGTGTCGTTCTCTTATTAGCAAAATGCCCCCCACAAGGGCTATCATGACAAGCTTTCAATATATCATAAACCTCGTCTTCTCTAATGCATCTCCGGATTTCATGATCAAGTCCTGTGTAGAAAAGACACCCACTTATCCAGCTATACCGATCACTTTGTTGAATGATCTTTCTTTTCTCTCGATGTGATGGGTGTGATGGTAATTTTCCTGCAACCAAATAATTGGCAATGTCTGCATACCAAGGTGAGTGAGCAGATACTGCAAATAAATATTCATTAGGAAATGAATCATCTACTGGAGTATTATCGTCAGCTTTTAACTGAGAAAGAAAATCAGCAACTACATTTTCTTTACCTGGTCGATCTACAATTGTAATATCAAACTCTTGTAATAATAATAACCACCTGGTAACTTGGGCATTTGTGACAGATTTTTTCATTAAATACTTAATAGTCGAGTGGTCAGTATGGACAAAAGTAGAGTAACCAGTAATGTAATGTTGAAATTTATTAATAGCATAAATGACTGCCAGAAATTCTTTTTCGGTAACTGTATAATTAAGCTCAGCAGGAGTCATATTCTTACTAATGAAATAGATAGCATAAGGAAGATGGTTTTCTTATTGTCCCAAGACAGCTCCAATTGCAGTATCCGAAGCATCAGAGGATATATTATCTGCGATTTTGCGATAGCGCGATACTGTGATCCGCGATCTTGCGATAGCACGATCGAGCAACCCTGCGATAACATATCACAATGAAATTTGTGGTAATGCGATACTACGATGCTGCGATGCGAATCTCAGAAACATCCCATCACAGATTTTCCCCGGCTCAACATTCAAGAAAAGTTTTCCATAAACCAAAAAATTGGATACGCGCTTTAATGATAATTAATGAATTATACATCAGTTGTTAATGAAAGAGGGTTATGTGTTGTTCGAAGAGTCAAGTTACGTCAGGTGGCATGTTTTTGTACATCCGTAGAGCTTAAAGCTTTCTTGTCGATTTTTATTATCATTACTCTCTCCTCATGTGTGAACTGCAGGAATGAAAAACAGAAGTAACACAAAGCAATGTGCAGGAAGCCATGAAGGAAAAGGGTAAAGCTCCAATGCTCAGAGACAGAGAAAAGATGCCCTCATAAATGGATACCGCATGCAACAGAGCCGCAGATTCACATAACGCTGCCGAGCTATCCATTACAGATCTTTCATTCACAGCCGTGGCTGAATAAGTAATTGAACAATGCTGATATCAATAGGTGGTTTAACGCTCAAGGTCAGAAGCTCATGAAAGCATTATTTTTACAAATTTTGAAGCTTATACCTGGTGAAGGAAAAGGCACTAAAGGAAAAAAACGCATCAGAGAGGCCCGGATCAAAGAATGGAGGCAGTTTCCGATGCGCGATTAGCGCTAGGTGCTAATCGCGCATTGCTGAGAAAATTGCTCAAAAAGCAAAGCCTCTAACTGCTCAGTCACTTGTAAGCCCGGAAAACGCAAGAAAGCAATGGTAAAGAACAAACTGGAAACATAAAGCTGAAAGAAAAGGCAGAAGCAATTCGAGGATTAACCAAGTGGAACTTGGACTATTACTGGGCATACACAGTAAATCCACATAGACAGAGGATGACTCTCGAGTATATCATCAATTTTGTTGAAAAGATGGTGCCAGCTCTTACCATTTCTGTTTGCTTAGCTCAACGAAAAGCAGAAGACAGTCAGCCGACTCTACCCAGGCTTTTATTGAATGCTCGCAACATTAAGGAGCAAATGCAGAAATAGTTAGATATTAGATTTAATTTTTAGAAATAGTTTTTCTTAGAAAAATGGCAGTCATTTAAACCATATCCTGAATCTGTGTAATTAAGTTATTTAGTTAGTAGTATTTAAACCCTTCTCATGCATTTAGAGAAGGGTCTAGAAATTTATCAAAAACTTGTCCTCAGAACATGCACTTTTGCACCCTCAGAGGAGGTTTTGGTGAATGAATGGATCAATATTTGTTGATGTTTGCATTTTATATCTGCTACTGATGTTGCACTTCTGTACTCTTAGTGGATGTTAGAGCAAGGAGCGATAAATCATTGTTGCTTGAAGCTTATGAGTAGGACTAGTCATAAATGGTACTTTTATCTCTTGACCATTTCTACTTATATGTTAAAGTGATATGCAGTTTTTTTTAGTTTTTTATGTATTATTGCATGAATGCTTGAGTTATCATTTGGCACTTTTGTACAGTGATAGCTATTTATTTATGCCTAATGTATGAATAACTCATTATGCGATATGCTTTTCACAACTGTTTCGTCTAACTTTTTATGTGAAGTGGTTCATCTTGATTGATTTCCTTTCTTATAATCGCTGAATGATCTTTATTACCAGTTGTTATTTGAAATCTCTTTAGATAGCATAATAGAAGAATTACATCCCGGGTTAGTATAGATTTAGATGTGTTATTTATTAGAAAACAATAGTATAAAATTAGATTAAAGTTTGAATTAGAATATCTTAGATAGGAAGATCAGCAACATCAAATTCTACACACACACACTCATAGATTGGGAAACTGGTCCCATTATCCCCAGTCGGACCCGCTATACCAAACGGATAAGGAGCTACCAACCAAGGTCCGGATCGGGCGGGTATCCCCCTTGTTGTCGACCCGATTTTCGGGGATTCAACATATTTGGCGCTAGAAGGAGGGCCTGAACTATGAATGGCAAGTAAATCCAAATCTGAATACCATTCTGAGAGTAAATCGCCCTCATCATCTCCCCCGACTTCTCCATTACATTTAAATCCAGAGCCAGAAGTCGCTCGAGTATCAACCACTACTACACACCCTGATATTTCAGAGCAATCTACCGTTGAACTTCCTGAAGTCGAATCCCTGATTCACAAACTTCAGCGATTTTCCATTTCTCCTCAGAGGTCTGATAAATCTCAAGGCAGCGTGACTTCGCAGTACAACCCTGCTCATCCCCTGACCAAGCTAAAGAGTGAAAATTTTGGCATCCATCCAACCGAATTACCTCTTCCCACCAGGAAAAGAGCGAGGCAATCACCTAAAGAGTCTGACAGTGAGACTCTTTCGTCAACATCGTCCATCTCAACTACTTCACCGCAAAGTCAACCATCCACACCTCTACTCCAGATCATCGTCCATCCGTCCACTGGAACCCCCACAACCCCTCTTCAATCATCTACAATCGTAGTATCCTCATCCTCCCAGCTGCAGGGATCATCTTCTTCACTTTCCTCTGTTAGCAGTTCAACAATGGCCCAGTCTTCATGGAATAACCCTGGGGCAGTCTTAATGCCTGCACCCTTGAGTCAAATACCGGCCCATCCTGAGAAATGGCTGCCTAAATTCAATCCCGAGGTAGGCATGCTAGCAGAATAGCACATAAACGACTTCATGCTTTCCATTAATCTCAATGGGGTTACTAATGAAGATGTTGTTGTACGGCTTTTTCATTATACACTGCAAGGAACAGTCGGGTCATGGTACTTTTCATTACCCTCCAGATCCATCACAAGTTGGGACATCTTCTAGGAGCAATTCCTAACCAAGTTTGGTGATGACAGGTCTACGGCAACGTTAATCAATGACCTATCCAATCTTAAAGCCGAAACTAGAGAGCCTATCAAGGATTTCAATTTACGTTTCAACAAAATTCCTACTGCTTCCTAGCCTAGCGAAGAAGTACGATGTGAATGGTATATCACCGCTCTACCATCGAACATAGCAATCTTCATGGACAGGGCCAATAAAACAACCTTAGTTGAGAACATGAAAGAAGCAATAGCAGTAGAGAAACGAATAATAGCCCTGGAAAAGAAATCCGCGATAGAGGAACGTAAATCCAAAAAAGTCACCTTCAAGGAAGACTCCAAGAAGAAACAAGCAAAAGATCCATTTGATTTGGAAGGATTGCAGAAAGTTCTAAAGACCATGTCTAATGAAATGGTCGACATAAAAAATCAAGTAGCAGAAACTTCTTCAAAAAAGCCCTACAGAGCTTTTAAAAGAGGTCCTTCAATGGATTCAAAGCCACCCAATGCCATTTCAAATTTTGAATCCAAGGAAGAGGAAGAGGAAATTGCCACTGAAGGGCAGAATGATGATGAAGAAGTTGTGGAATTACAAGGAATGTGGGATTTCATCCTCCCACAAGAAGAATATCAAGAAGTATTTCCAGTTAGCACACGAAGCAAAAATCGGCTTGATTCTCCCCAAACTACACCTAAGCCGAAGAGCGCAAGCTCTGCAATAAAGGATAAAGTCACGACAAAGAAACGATATCTAAAGCGACTCAAACCAGCCTAGTCCAAATAGATGAAACAACTCCATCTAAAACACTGATAGTGTTAGATGAAATGGAGTACAATATTATTGAAGACATGAAGAAGACTAGGGCTAACATCATCCTTTACGAACTGAGCAAGTTGAAACATCAACAGAAGATAATGATGAAAGAATTACATGCCGTGCCAGTTGCACCTTTGCCTACCGCTGTACTTTCTCAAGCTTCCCATAACATGGGAAGACCTCCAACTAACACGATCAATAAGATTGATCCAAATGACATCACTCTAATTGGAGGAAGGTCAAGATCTCACACTCCCTTGTTTCTCCTTACTTATGAAATCTTCAATAAAAATGTGCACAATTGTTTGGTAGATTCTGGTGCTTCATCGAATATTTTACCCAAATCTATATGTGCCAAGTTAAATGTTCAACCACAGAAATCTGCAGTGCGCATAGTTCAGCTAGATCGATCTCAAGTCGAAGTGATTGGCGAACTAAATAAAGTAACCATAAGGTTGTCATCCAACCCGAAGGTATGTCAGGTTATTGATATTCTAGTTGCTGATATCCCAGAATTCTATGGCCTAATTCTTAGCAGGGATTGGTCAGAAAAACTCCATGGATACCTCGCAACCGACTAGTCGCACATGTGGCTGCCCTACAACGGTAAATCGAATCAAATAAAAGTTGAACGAGAACTACACCAGAAGTACATAGTAATGGAGTTAGAGGGAGAAAATGAACCAGTAGCGTATAACAGCAGCATTATTGGCAATTACTCGGTAGATTCTTTCCTCGGCAATTTCAATGCTCATGCGTCACCCTATTTGGAACACTTTGTTTTGTCCCAAGTCGAAAATTTTTCTTGAACTGATAGTTCGAAATGTATCAAATTTTTAGATAAACCTGTAAATAAATCTTTGTTTTGGAAATTATTTTTTGATGGTTCTAGATCTAACAAAGGAGCAGGAACAGGGTGCGTTCTGATTAGTCCAGAAGGAGATAAAATCATGCTCACATGCAGACTCGAATTCGATTGCACAAACAATACAGCAGAATATGAGGCTTTGGTTCAAGGCCTGTACAAAGCAATCGGGTTAGACGTCAAGTATCTTCAAGTTTTTGGAGACTCTGAGATTGTGGTTAAACAAGTACGTAACACTATACATTGCTTATCAGGTCATTTAAAACATTATCAATCCTTAGTACAAGATCTGACTGAACATTTCATAGCGTTTAATATTTCTTCAATCCCCAGACTCCAAAACGCAAGTGCAGAGCTTTTGGCTAACGTAGCTTCTAAGCTTATTCCGTCCGAATATTTTAGTCCAAATATATTCTCAATAGAATTAATCTTTAGACCATCCATTCCTGACAACATCACAAATTGGAGAGTATTCAATGATGATCTTGATATCGTAAATTTCCTCACATCTGAAGGATCCTACTCTAATCAAATAATTGACGAAGACCAGCACGATCGACAATTGCAACAAAATAGCACTAATAATGCTATACCTAAGTCGGTGGTCAAGTTAGAAGACTTGTACGATTTGAAATATCGGTTTAAGAGGTATACCAATTCAAAACTTCAAAGTTCAACCTTGAACTACGAATTAGTAAACCTAGGGACCGATGCTAAACCACAAAACATTAATCTAGGCCTCGGCCTAGCCCCTGAAGAGAAACTAGCGTATATTCGTCTTTTAAGACAATATAAAAATGTTTTTGCCTGGAATTATGATGAGATGAAAACATACGACACTTCCATCATCCAGCATACTATTCCCATGATTGATAATGAAAAACATGTCCAACAAAAGCTAAGAAAGATCCACCCCAATTTAGAAAATCAGATAAAAACTGAGCTCAATAAGTTATTGAAAGCCAAAATAATCTTTCCCGTTAGACATTCCAAATGGGTCTCCAATATGGTACCTGTTAGAAAGAAAAATGGAGATATTAGGATTTTCATTGACTTTCGGAACCTTAACAAAGCCTGTCAAAAAGATAATTTCCCTCTACCACCTATGGAACAGATACTGCAGGCAGTGGCGGGCTCAGAATTAATGTCTTTCTTGGATGGATTTTCAAGATACAATCAAGTGTTGGTACATCTTGATGATCAATTGAAAACCACATTCAGAACTAAATGGGGCACATACGCATATCGAAAGATGCCATTTGGTTTGATTAATGCTGGTGCCACATTGCAGAGAGCCATGGACATCGCATTCAAAGGTTTAGTCAATAAATCTGTAGTAATTTATTTGAATGATATAACAGTGTACTCGAAGAAGCGAAGCGACCATCTCAAAGACCTGAAACAAATCTTTCAACGGTGTTTAAGGTATGGAATTTCATTTAACCCAAAGAAATCTTTTTTCGTGCTAAGTGAAGGGAAACTTCTAGGATTCATAATGTCAAAATCCGGTATTCACATTGATCCCGACAGAATCAAAGAAATTTCTGAAATATCCCTACCTCATAACAAAAAAGCCATGCAATCTTTCCTTGGTCAAATCAACTTTGTAAAGAGATTTGTTCTAGATTTTTCACGAATCGTGTCTCCTTTGCAAACCATGATTAAAAAGAATTCAAATTTTAAATGGGGTCAATATGAACATGAAGCATTCAACCTAATCAAACAAGCTATTATTAATGCTCCATCTTTAGCAACTCCGGATTTTTTAGAGCCTTTTATTTTATACACATTTGCCTCAGATAAGTCATATGCTACGATTCTAACTCAAGCAAATCAAGAAAAAGCAGAAGCTCCAATTGCGTTTTTTAGCTCAAATTTACAGGGTGCTGAACTAAATTATTCAGACGTGGAGAAACAGGCTTATGTTGTTTTCAAAGCGGTCAAATACTTCAGACCTTTCTTACTTAAAACCCATACTAAGATCATAGTACCGTTTCCAGCGGTAAGGAATCTTCTAGTACAGAAGGATGTGGGTGAGAAAAGGGCCAATTGGGTTACTACCTTACAGGAATATGATATTGAGATCAAACCAGCAAACATTGTAAGAGGTCAAGGCTTCTGCAAAATGCTGGCTGGAGCATCGCAAATTTCTAAAATTCCATCTGAAGAGGTACAAATGTGTGAGGTAAGCCTAAACGATGCAAAATCATTATATGCTGATATCATTTATTATCTTAAGAACAGGTATGCTCCTTCACACTTTGATCATACTAAGAAAAGAGCTCTAAGGTTGAAAGCTAAACAATATCAGCTCATAAATGATATTCTTTTTAGAAAAAATTATGATTCTGTTCTTCTTAGGTGTCTTGAGAAAGCTGAAGCTGAAAAAGTTTTGCAGGAACTCCACGATGGGCCGGCAGGCGGACACTATGCTGGAGATGCTACTGCACATAAAATCTTACGCGCAGGATATTACTGGCCCACGCTGTTTAAAGACTCGCACAGTTATGTGAGAAGATGTCAAGTCTGCCAAACTATTGTTGGAAGACAAAAGAAGTCGTCCCTGCCACTACAGCCGGTAAACATCGAGCAACCTTTCAGTCAGTGGGGCTTGGACATAATAGGTGAGATCGTTCCTCACTCTTCTAAGCAGCATAGATACATCCTCACAGCAACATATTATTTTACTAAGTGGGTAGAAGCAGTTCCACTCAAGATGGCTAATTCTGAAAATATCATTGAGTTCATAGATCAATTTATAATCACCAGGTTTGGATTGCCATCCGCTTTAATGTTTGATAATGAATCATACTTTTCTGGAAATGCAATGACTGAATTTGCACTTAAAAGAGGATTCAAACTTAAATATTCAGCCAATTACTACCCACAAGGTAATGGGCTAGCTGAGTCAACAAATAAAAACCTAATCAGGATTATTAAAAGAACAATTGATCAAAATCATAAAAATTGGCACAAGGCTTTGATATATGCTTTATGGGCAGATCGGATAACGCAAAAAGCTTCTATCGGCACTTCTCCCTTTAATTTAGTTTATGGGAAAGAAGTGGTTCTTCCGACTCACTTAGCAATTCCCTCTTTGTCTTTAGTACAATACATTGATGAAGTACCCACTTCCTTCTTACAGCTAAGACAAATGGAAATAATTAAATTAGAAGAACAACGAGAACAAGCTAGGAAAACGCAAGCTCGTCATCAAGCACTAGTAAAATCCTCTTTTGATTCAAACATAATGACCAGAAAAGATTTTCAGATGGGAGATTTAGTTTTAAAGTGGGACAAGGCTCATGAAGAAAACGGCAAACATACAAAATTTCAAAGGATGTGGCTTGGTCCTTTTTAGATTGTAGAAGTCATAGGTCCATCAACGTTTGTGTTACAGGATTTAGCAGGTAAGAGGGATCCTTTGCCTGTTAATGGACAAGTTCTCAAGAAATATTTTTCATAGAAGATTATTCTTCTATTTTTGTAGAATAGTTGTTTTTCTTTTTCATAATAAAACCAGTTGTGAGTGGTTACATTAGGCATTTATGAAAAAGACACCAATTCTCTTTCAGATTTTGAACTTTTCGCTTGTATAAATAGCAAATATTTTGGAAAACTGATCTTTATTATTGATAGATACAGTTAAAAACTTTAGCCTAGATATGATACTAGTTTCAACTTCAAACAAAGTTTGATGAAAACAACCTTTAGTGAAGAAATTGTGTTATCTCAGTACAATGAAAGGTATCAATAAAAAAATAAAGATTTTCTGTAGAACAGCTGTTTCCAAAAACTCTATTATTGTCGTCCAAAGCTATCTTAAGGAAACAATGACTTCCTCCCTGCTAAGGAAATCGCAACTTTCAGAGGAATAATCCAAGGATACACTTTATCTTGAAGAATGAGAGGTCTCATCACGAGCCGGCTTATCATTATCACAGATATTATAACTTGCTGACTTTGCCAATACTGTACACCACAACAGGGCAATGACTCAAGATTGTTGCAATCACAAGACAAGGGGTCTCATCATGAGCCAACTTGTTCAGCAAAGTTATAAATCAAGTGAATGACTGTGTCATAATTTGGCTACCAAACCAAGACATTGTTCTTTAAGAATAAAAAGAAAATCAAAGCAATAAGTGTGGATATGGATTTTTCTTTGAAAGTTGTAGGCCACCTTAAGTAGGATACAGGATCATTGCTGGGTAACAGGTAACCCTGTTGAGGCTATAAACGCCTGCTGGCAGCAGAGGCTCTACCTACGACAAATGAGCATATTTAAAACTGGTTTACAGAGGAGACTTTGTTTTATCTTTACAAGACCAAGTAATGGCTGATGTAAATACAAGGACTAGCCTAAGGAAGCAAATAATCAAAGTAGAAAAAGGTTGAAACAAAATATCATTGACGGTTTAGAGCATAATGTACTTTATCTTTCCATAATAAAGTTTAATTTTCTGAAAATTTTTCTGTTTTGGAAGTTTGAAAAATTCAATAGAAAAACAGAGATAACTGGTTCTTCCAAGTGAATCGCCAATTTTTGTGGTCACCAACAACCCCCCTCCTTATTTAGTATTAGCAATAACACTAGGTAAGTGGGGACCCTTAGTAAAAATAAAAAAAATTCAATTAAGGCTCATGTATTTTACTCCTTAAGAAAACATCGCATCGCGCAAAGAATGATAGGGCATTTCCTTATGAGTAAAAATGATAAACTGCGAGAGTGCGACACGAATTCCATCGCATCGCATGCATTAAGAAACGCTCTCATTGGAAAACCTTAAAAAAATCGCCAGTATCACATATCGCATATCACAATGTCGCATGAAAAACACATAACCATTTAACGATTGTAATGATCTGCGATTTTGCGATAGCACGATACTGCGATCCGCGATCTTGCGATAGCGCGATCGAGAAACCTTGCGATAACACATCATAATGAAATTTGCGGTAATGCGATACTGCGATGCTGCGATGCGAATCGCAGAAACATCCCATCACAGATTTTCCCTGGCTCAACATTCAAGAAAAGTTTTCCATAAACCAAAAAACTGGATACACGCTTTAATGATAATTAATGAATTATACGTCAGTTGTTAATGAAAGACGGTTCTGTGTTGTTCGAAGAGTCAGGTTACGTCAGGTGGCATGTTTTTGTACATCCGTAGAGCTTAAAGCTTTCTTGTCGATTTTTATTATCATTACTCTCTCCTCATGTGTGAACTGCAAGAACGAAAAACAGAAGTAACACAAAGCAATGTACAGGAAGCCATGAAGGAAAAGGGTAAAGCTCCAATGCTCAGAGACAGAGAAAAGATGCCCCCATAAACAAATACCGCATGCAATAGAGCCGCAGATTCACAGAACATTGCTGAGCTATCCATTACAGAACTTTCATTCATAGCCGTGGCTGAATAAGTAATTGAAAAATGCTGATATCAACAGGCGGTTTAACACTCAAGGTCAGAAGCTCATGAAAGCAGTATTTTTACAAATTTTGAAGCTTATACCCGGTGAAGGAAAAGGCACTAAAGGCGAAAAATGCATCAGAGAGTCCCGGATCAAAGAACGGAGGCAGTTTCCGATGAGCGATTACCGCCTGTTAGCGCTCGAATTTGGCCTCAGGCTGAAGAAGGCAAAATCCAAGGCAACATCAAACCACTTAGCTTCATAGCTAGCCCTACGAGGACAGGAGAGGGCTCTCTCCGGGTCTATCTCGGCAAAAGGTTTTCAAAGGGCGGAGATGACCAATAAGGAACACTGATTTTAGGCTAGTAAACTGATAGGGAAAGTTTGATTTCAAATTTTTAGGGTTTTGTTGGAAAACTGAGCACAGCGATTTTGGGTGCGGGGATGAGACACAGTTTTTGCAGAGGTCTTTTTGAGGCAAGGTAGGAGATTGTCTTGATGCCTTTGAAGGAAGTGAATGGATAGGTATGACTGGTGAGGAGCTAAGGAGAGCAAGAAACCATCAAGAGTTCTCCTTAAACAGATGAAAACATAGATATTAAGCAAACTTAAAGGCAGAGCATAGAAACCATGAATTCTACCTTAACATTTCATTTACTTAATTTGTAGAAGAGAAGAGTAGGAAAATGATACACATAACAAACTTACAAGTACATGAGAGAAACACACCATCAACACAAATCACCACAGGAATCCCAAATAGTGCTGCAAAACCCTGGTCTTTCCTTTGCCAAAATTGCAGAGATACAAAGAGTAATACAGTCTAAGCTTATCCCTCAAAAGTCCAACCATGAAAATGACTAAGAAAATACATAATAAGGCAAGCTAACACATTCCCTTACCTCTAGGGGTCGAGCTCATCATCCTAGGAGCTGTTTCAACCAATTCTAAACTGAGCACTACAATCTAGGCAATCAAAACAACTTGCCTCTATAAGCTAGGAAACCAATTCATTCATTAATTTTTTGCCATTTTATGAATGAATCTTCTAGAATAGGTAAAAAAGTGTCATGTCAACATGAAATTACATCAAGGAGGATGAAAAATCCCACCGCAAAGTCAAAACTGGTCAAATGCTGCGTTTTCCTGAGCTGAAAGTGAAAAATTGAGAAAATATCCTGATGCGTAGCGCGCCATTTCTCAACGCGTAGCGCGCCTTTGAGCCCACTTTTGGGGCACTTCCCGGAATCCAAATGAGGCACAAGTGGGCTTGTTAGAAAGGTATAGATGTCTACTCTCCCACCCAAGTAGAATTTCTCAATTTGGTGGCCATTTACCCCTCCAAAAATGCAATCTCCCAAGACTGCTTCCTGTGTGTCCAAAAAGTGGCAGAAGGTCATTTTTTTCTTGTTTTTTGACCTTTTAGGGGCTCAAATCTCCATGAAATGTCTTGGAAGTGGCTGAGAAAGTGTAATTTGTCATGAAAAATCCAAAAATGCTTATTTTTTGTGAAATGGACCTCCCCAACTTAAGGGTAGCGCGCGGCGCGCTACGCGTTGAGCCAAAACCCTGATGCGTAGCGCGCCTGAGCCCTACGCGTAGCGCGACTTTCAGATGCTTTTTGGAGGCCTTCCCGGTGTCCAAATTGAGCGAAAGATAGCTTTTTGGAAAGATATTTGATTCTACTTTCCAACACAACTAGAATTTTTAAATTTGGAGTTCATTTTCCCTGTCAAAAATCAAATCTCCCAAGACTGGTCAAAATGTGCCAAATGAGGCTGCCTCAAGGCAGAGTGCTTTTGCAGGAAACTTTTGAATGCCTTCCTCAACTCAAAATTGAGCTCATGATAGATCATTGGAAATTTATTTGTGTCTAGTTATCATTTGACTCATCAAAAAAGTCATTTGGCCAACCAAGCTAAGATAAAACTTGATTTTCCCAAGGTCACTTCAGAGGTGCATTCGATTCTCCTGAGGCAACGATATTTTTGACATTTCTCTAAAACCATGACATCTGTGTAAAACGTGAAGGAGGTTTTTCTTCTTTGGCATGTTTTGGACAAAAACCTCTCTCAGGTTTCCAAAATTCATCTCTGATTGCTCTGAAAAATCTTTTAAGTGAACCTTATCCCGATGTGTAAAACAAGGAACTTTGTGGAAATGAAGCGCAATGAAGGGGATGAGGGGCTTGTAAATTCTTAAGGAAATTTTTGGGAGTGGGGAGGGATGTTAGGAAGTAGGGGAAAGTGGAATCTTAGAAATCCAGTGAGGGGAAGGGGTCCAAAAGGGCAAAACACAGGTCCAACCTAGAAAATTGCCAGGTTGTAGCAAGAAACTAGGGTTTGTGCGAAAATGAGGAATTTGGGGGATCTCAGTGATGGGAAGCATTTAATAAGGTACATGAAGGATAGGGGAAGGTGCATGAACATCTGGATACAAGTTTTGCTAATGATTTGACCATCCAAGAGAAATTACCTCCAAAACCCTAAGAGAGGAAAATGGACCTTACCAAGGCACAACTGAAGCATGAATAAGCTGTAAAATGACCCAATGGAACTTGTCATGATGAGGAAAACCCTATGAATGATGATAGACTCAGCTGAATAGTGACATAGATTTGCATTTGGGCAATTTTGAAAAGAGTGAAAGCAAACCCTAGACCTAATGCCTAGTGACCAAATTTTTCTTGAAGACTCTTTGACATGAAAAAATTTGACCTTTACACTCTGAGACCACTTTGTAAGAGCATATTTGATCACTAGAGGAAGGCTGGAAAGACTGACACTAACACCGCCTAGCGCTAATCGCGCATCGCTGAGAAAATTGCTCAAAAATCAAAGCCTCTAACTGCTCAGTCACTTGTAAGCCCGGAAAACGCAAGAAAGCAATGGTAAAGAACAAACTGGAAACATAAAGCTGAAAGAAAAGGCAGAAGCAATTCGAGGATTAACCAAGTGGAACTTGGATTATTACTAGGCATACACAGTAAATCCACATAGCCAGAGGATGACTCTCGAGTATATCATCGATTTTGCTGAAAAGATGGTGCCAGCTCTTACCATTTCTGTTTGCTTAGCTCAACCAAAAGCAGAAGACAGTCAGCCGACTCTACCCAGGCTAATATTGAATGCTCGTAACATTAAGGAGAAAATGCAGAAATAGTTAGATATTAGATTTAATTTTAGAAATAGTTTTGCTTAGAAAAAGGGCGGTCATTTAAACCGTATCCTGAATCTGTGTAATTAAGTTATTTAGTTAGTAGTATTTAAACCCTTCTCATGCATTTAGAGAAGGGTCCAGAAATTTATCAAAAACTTGTCCTCAGAACATGCACTTTTGCACCCTCAAAGGAGGTTTTGGTGAATGAATGGATCAAGATTTGTTGATGTTTGCATTTGATATCTGCTACTGATGTTGCACTTTTGTACTCTTAGTGGATGTTAGAGCAAGGAGAGATAAATCATTGTTGCTTGAAGCTTATGAGTAGGACTAGTCATAAATGGTACTTTTATCTCTTGACCATTTCTGCTTATATGTTAAAGTGATATACAGTTTTTTTTAGTTGTTTATGTATTATTGCATGAATGCTTGAGTTATCATTTGGCACTTTTGTACGGTGATAGCTATTTATTTATGCCTAATGTATGAATAGCTCATTATGCGATATGCTTTTCACAACTGTTTCGTCTAACTTTTTATATGAAGTAGTTCATCTTGATTGATTTCCTTTCTTATAATCGCTGAATGATCTTTATTACTAGTTGTTATTTGAAATCTCTTTAGACCGCATAATAGAAGAATTACATCCCAGGTTAGTATAGATTTAGATGTGCTGTTTATTAGATTACAATAGTATAAAATTAGATTAAAGTTTGAATTATAATATCTTAGATAGGAACTGTTAGATCAGCAACATCAAATTCTACACACACACACTCATAGATTGGGAAACTGGTCCCATTATCCCCAGTCAGACCTGCTATACCAAATGGATAAGGAGCTACCAACCAAGGTCCGGACCGGGTGAGTATCCCCCTTGTTGTCGACCTGATTTTCGGGGCTTCAACAAAACCCTACATTAAGAAATTTTTGAAGTTCTTCTTTGACAATTTCCCTTAAATTGGGATTCATTTGTTGCTGGGGTTGACAGATTGGTCGGAAACCTTCCTTGATATAGATACGATGAGTACATAATCCAGGAGAGATTCCATTCATGTCTGTATAATCCCATGCAAATGCTTCCTTATTTTCACGAAGTGGCTTCATTAATTGATGTGCTTCAACATCTGTCAAGTTAGGGTTTATGTTCAATGTTTTTCCAGGTTTGATTTCTACTATTATGCTTTTAGAGGAGATGGTGGTTGATGTTTGAGGTATATCTTCTAATTTACGCTTTTCCTGGGTATCAGATTTCAAAATTGTAGTCAATTGGTTATGTTTTTCAGTAGTAACTGAGGAAGGTTCACAAATAAAATTATTAATTACTTCATCCTTAGTGGTATCTTTAAGGCTTAAAGCTTGTTCGATAGTCAAAATAGGTTGAGTAGCATCATCATCATAGTCCAACCATATAGAATTATCATTATTAATCATAGGTGTGGCATGAGGGTAGAGGGTAAGCTGCTTGGTTTCACACCCATTAGAAATTGTCATTGAACCAGATCTACAGCTGATAAAGGCATCGATTGTGGCCAACCAGGGCCTTCCCAAAATTAAAGGGTGTCCCCCCAACTTTGTTTTAGTCTATAATACCACAAAGTCAGCTGGGTAATTCCAGGACTCAACTGAGATGATTAGGTCTTCAATGACTCCTTCCGGTTTGATTGTAGAACGGTCAGCTAATTCTAGAATGGTTGGTGTCTCTCTAATCACATTCTTCAACTGTAACAGTTGTGAAGTTTCAAGAGTCATAATATTTATAGCAGCACCTAAATCTACCAGAACTCGTGAAATGATAGTTTTTCCAATCTGAACTGTAACAGTAGGATGTCCTGGGTCACCATATTTAATAGGAGGAGCTTTTCTGAACATTAAGGCTAACAAATTACCCATAACATGAATTGTAACGGGATCTTTAGCTTTCCTACCAGGTTTCTTAATACAAATATCTCGCATAGTTCTGTTATAGATTGGTACATCTCTTAATGCTTGTAAAAGTGGAATTTTAACATAAAGATTCTGTAATTCCCCTAGAAGATTGAAAGCAGGTGGCTCAAGCATTTTAGTCAAAGCTAAACGCTCAGGGAATGGTGGCTCTGTTGTTTCAGCACCCTTATTAGAGGGTGACTGTACCTCCTTACGAGAGTTATTTTTCTCAGTCTCTTCCTTATCAAAATCAGAAGAGGTAATATCATCAATAATAGGTTCAACTATTTTCCTGGATCGTAAGTGGATATCATTACACTGCGCAGGGAAAACAGAAGGTATAGGCTGGTTCTGAATATCAATAACTTGCACAGCTTTATTATTGGGGTTAGGGTTCGGTTGTATAGGTAGCTAGGGTCTCATTGTTTGATTATTTGGTGGAGATGGAAGGAGTGGTTACTGAAACTAAGGAAATTGGTTTGGAAACGGGAGTTGCTGACCTCTCCAATTTGGATTCCATTGATTAAAATAAGATTGTTGTTGTGAATTCCAAGAAGTCCACATTGCTGGATCTACAAAGGGAGGGTTTGGTTGTTGGATGGGTGGGTAATTCATTTTATTGAAGCGCGGGTATTGCATCTGATTAAAGGGAGGGTAATTTTCTTGATTAAAAGAAGGATAATTGTTCCAACGATTAGAGTTCATACCTTGTCCTCGTGGTTGCCATTTCCTTCTCTGTGTCAACAGATAAACTGCTTCAGCTTCTTCTTCGGTTGGTTGCAATGCTGCTTTTATTCCTGGTAAAGAAGGGCATTGTTGTGTTTCATGATCCCTCTCACAAATGGTACAAATTGACACTTTGTCCAATGGGCATTCCCTTAGTGGATGTTTTTCTCTACATTTAGAACAAAAGATAGCCAAAGCAGCTTCTGCTTCCGCTTGTTTCTTCTTAACCTGCAAGGTGTCAATCTGTGAAGAAAAAGAACTTAACATTTCAGTTTTAAATTCCTCAAGTAAATTACCTATTTCAGCTCTTGTTGCTCCTCCACTGTCTGATTTCTGAATTCTTGAATATGTATTATCCTTGTTGTTTGATCTGTTCCTTGCAGCTCCCCCTGAACATCTTTTGCAGAGGTTAACAATTTCATCATATGATTCTTTAGATATGTCCCATTTACCAAGCATAATCAACATGTCTAGACAATCATCCCTCACTCCTTTCAATAATATTGTTTTAAGAATATCTTTACTTACATCGGGATGATTGGATCTTTTCAAGTTATATTGCAGCCTTTCCACAAAGTCCTCTAGATTCTCGTCCTCCTTTTGCACCATCTTAAATAATTCTTCCCTTTTTTCTCTCGTTCAGCAGTAGTCCTGATATTTGAGCAGAAACTTTTGTTTCATCTATTCCCATGTTGTGATTACATGGCCTCCCAGAATCATGAACCATCTTAGTGCATTTCCTTTTAATGTTGCTAGAAACAGCTTCAATTCTTTAGCATTAGTAACATAATCATAGCTTCTACATAATATATCAAACTCAAAAAGAAACTCATCAGGATCTTCAAAAGATAACCCATGGAAGTTAGGTAAGGCCAAAAGTGGGATATTCTTCATAGGAGTTGCTCCTCTAGGCAAATCACCAATAGGAAATCCCAAGGTAGAAAGAGAATTCTCACCTCTTCCTTCAGGTTTTACCTGTCTTCCACCAAAGAATCCTTCATTGTTCTCTTCCATTGGTTGTTCTCCTAGTGCACTTGCTCTGTTTTCAATGTTTTCTGTTGGCTCCTCAACGTCTTCAATTGGTTCCTCAATGTCTTCAATTGGTTCCTCAATGTCTTCAACTGGTTCCTTAAAATCCTATATTGGTTCTTCAATTTATTTTACTATTTCCTCAACTTTTTCAGGGCCCACAACTTCCTTTGTTTCGTAGTTTGTTTGGAGGGAGAGCTAAGGCTTGGGCTTCCGAGAGCTTAGCCTCTGAGAAGTTTCAACCTTTGATATGATATCATCAATAAAGGTCTTTCTTCCTCCTCCTTTGCCCTTGCCACCTGTATGGTTAGTTTTCTTGCGTCCTCTCATGCATTCTGCACATCTAAAAGAAAACATTAATGCTTTTGAAATCTACAATTGCCTTCCCCCGCAACGGCGCCAAAATGTTGGTCACTTTAATTGCTTATTAATTTAAACAACCAGTGCTACATGAATTGTCAACCCATGGGAGTCTGTTTATTTCAAAAGCAATCACACACTATATATGCTCAATCCCAAAAGTAGTAAAAGTTGCAGTATTAATTATTCTGATCACACCTTGCTTTAACTGAAGTTCTACTTTAAATTACAGCAAAAGCAATCTCTCTATTGCAGACAATGATCAAGGGAATCCTGGATTACAGTGAAAGAGAACAATCTAGGAAGGAAATCATTCTGCAAAGGAAAAGACTAGTTGTGCTCTAGCAGAGAACAGGACCCTATTCCTCAAACAGGAATCTTCAGCACCTGTTTCTGATTACTATGCTTCACAAACCCACTCTGGAAACCAATTAAATAATCACTGATTACCTATGAATGAATTTATGAAAACAATGCAATGACCAAGCAGAAACAGAGTTTCAGCAGTAATACAAAGTTTTGATAACACATAAGTAAATTCAGCGAACAGGAATTAACAAGGCATGAACATAAAAACAATACTTAACACACTACAATAATTAAGGGGTGAATCTTGTGATGAAGGTGGGCCCTGTCCTTCTCACAAGATTCCCCAGACAATAGAACACAAGAGAAAATGCTCAAAACAGTCTTTTATTCATCTATCAAAGTATCATATTACAAAAAGATTCAAGTTTCCTTGCTCCCCAGCTAGACCTTCCCATAATCTCTCTATATCCCTCTAATGTTGATGTCTCCTCCTTTTAAAGAGGAGACATCAATTAAAATTAATTACATTGTAAATCCTATTTTGACCTGAAATGCTAAAATAGGATAACCGATTCTTCCATGAACAAAATACTGTTACAATAGTTGTGACAATGCCTAACTTTGGAATACAGTTATTATGACCCATGTAAC
The DNA here is from genome assembly GCA_031772625.1 of Pinus tabuliformis. NCBI lineage: Eukaryota > Viridiplantae > Streptophyta > Pinopsida > Pinales > Pinaceae > Pinus > Pinus tabuliformis. The sequence continues at coordinate 65,479,416 of CM062816.1, forward strand.
AGCTCCTTCGATGATCCCTTTCTGTTGCTGCTAAATCTAAAAATGCAAATCACGGGTTGTTTCAGCAACGTGATTTGCGCACTGTTCTTAACTGTTTCAGCAAAGTAATCCAAAATGACAAAACTATTTCAGCAATGTAGTCCGCAATAATATCTGCAATCTTCAAAACTATTTTAGCAACTATCCGATCAGTGATTAACTATGAAGAGAATGCAAAATTACAGGTAAAATAAATCAAACATATAGTAATGAGAAGACATGTTATATACCTTGGAAAATAGATTAAAGTAATAACATGGGCTTTAATTATGGTTTGAAAGAGGATGGAAGATAACAAAATATGTGAGCAGAAAGGGACAATATGGAGTCCTAACACCAAGCACCTGACGCCTAATGAAAGAAAGCAAATAGTACAGCGTAGTACTCCGTTCTCCTGGATTAGAGGATATTTATTTCATACAGGGGCCGATATGCACATTCGAAGATGTGTCAGGGAAGACGAAGTCTTCGACATACTGAAAGCTTGCACAATGGGCCTTGTGGTGGTCATTTTGTAGACCGTAGGACTGGTCACAAAGACTTGTAGACGGGCTATTATTGGCCCACCATTTTTAAAGATGTCAACAAGTTCGTCCAGGCATGCAACAGTTGCCAAAGAATGGAACACCTTGAGAAGTCTGATGAGATGCCCCTGCACCCACAATTGGTCATTGAACCTTTTGAACGATGGGTGTTAGACTTCATTGGTCCAATAAACCCATCATCTAACCAAAAGACATACATATTAGTCACAATAGAATATGTGACTAAATGGGTGGAGGTAGAAGCACTACGAAGGGCAACAGAGGACTCGGTAATCCAATTTCTTTTCCAACTATTCGTGCAATATGGCTTGCCTAGAGAGGTAATTACAGATGGAGTGCCATAATTCATAGGCCATAAGATCACTGCAACATTAAAGAATCATCATATCATGCACAGAATCACAACTCCATACCACCCACAGGCAAATGGCCAGGTAGAAAGCACCAATAAGGTAATCGAGGAAATACTCACAAAGACAGTTGCATCACATAGACATGACTGGGCTACCCGATTTCCAGAAGCCCTGTGGGCATACCACACGACATGGAGAAATACCACGGGATATTCTCGATATCAACTAGTGTTTGGCAAAGAACCTATCTTCCCAATTGAATTTGAAATCCAAACATTGATGATAGCTCAGGAGGTAGGCTTGGACTTAAATAAAGCTCAAATTAATAGGCTACATCAAATCAATGAATTGGATGAAATCCAGCTATCAGCTCTTCAGCACAATGCACTGATCTAACAACAAAGAGCGAAATGGCATGATGCCCTTATCAAAAAGAAGATCTTCCACGAAGGAGATTAGGCACTCCTATATGATTCTCGGTTCCAGGATTTCCTGGGAAAACTCCAGACTAGATGGTTAGGACCTTATGAGATACAAAAGGTGCATGATAATGGCACCCTCACATTAGCCACCATTGATGGGTCTGGTTACTCTTTTAAAGCAAATGGACATCGAGTATGACTCTATCACAAACCGCTTACTAGGGAGTCCTTTTGCCAACAATTACGAGAAGATTCCACCATACAAATTCTTGTTGAGGAGGGCAACCCGTCCTCAGCATCGGCCCAATGAATAATTCATTTGTTTTTGAAATTTGTAAATAAAGTTTTCTTTCTATTTTGATTGAATTTGCTTGTATAAATTGTATATAAGTTCCCTTGTTTTTCTACTTTTCCTTTGTTGTTCCCTCTAAGGAAAAGTTGTTGTTCCCTTTAAGGAACAGCTATTGTCCCTTCTAAATAATAGCAATGTTCTTATGGTTTTTCTTCTTGTTGTTCCCTTTAAGGAATAGTTGTTGTTCCCTCCAAAGAACAGTTGTCATTCCCTCTAAGGAACAGCAATTTTGTGTACAAATTTTTGTGTTGTTCCCTTTAAGGAACAGTTGTTGTTCCCTCTAAGGAATAGCTGTCGTTCCCTCTAAGGAATAGCGGCCCCCTGTATATTTGCTTTTTTTTGTTCCCTTTAAGGAACAATTGCTATTCCCTCTAAGGAACAGATGTTGTTCCCTCTAAGGAACAAAAGTTTCATGTGCATTTGCTTTTTGATGTTCCCTTTAAGGAACAATTGTTGTTCCCTCTAAGGAACAGTTGTCGTTCCCTCTAAGGAATAGAAATTTCATGTGCATTTGCTTTTTTTTGTTCCCTTTAAGGAACAGTTGTTGTTCCCTCTAAGGAACAGCTATCATTCCCTCTAAGGAACAGCAATTTCGTGTGCATTTGCTTTTTGCTATTCCCTTTAAGGAATAGTTGCTATTCCCTCTAAGGAACAGTTGTTGTTCCCTCTAAGGAACAGCAGTTTCGTGCGCATTTGCTTTTTAGTGTTCCCTCTAAGTAACAGTTTTTGTTCCCTTTAAGGAACAATTGTTGTTCCCTCTAAGGAACAGCAGTTTCGTTTGGATTTGTTTTCTCGTTGTTCCCTTTAAGGAACAGTTGTTGTTCCCTCTAAGGAACAGCAGTTTCATTTGGATTTGTTTTCTCGCTATTCCCTTTAAGGAACAGCTGTTGTTCCCTCTAAGGAATAGTTGTTGTTCCCTCTAAGGAACAGTTTTTGTTCCCTCTAAGGAACAGTTTCTGTTCCCTCTAAGGAACAGCTGCTATTCCCTCCAAGGAATAGCAATTTCGCATCCAATTATTTTTCTTTCTTTTCGTTGTTCCTTATAAGGAATAGTTGTTGTTCCCTCTAAGGAATATGTGTTGTTCCCTCTAAGGAACAGCCGTTGTTCCCTCTAAGGAACAGCCACTCTTCCCTCTAAGGAACAACGATTTTTCTCGGCATATATTTCCTTTGTTGTTCCCTATAAGGAACAGCACTTTCATGTATATATCCTTTTGTTGTTCCCTACAGGGAACAGTAACATCTGCGTGTATTTTTCATTTGTTGTTCCTTACAGGGAACAGCAACTGTTCCCTCTAAGGAACTTTTTGTGTGTCTTTTCTTGTTGTTCCCTATAAGGAACAACACTCTTTGTGTGAGGTTTTCTTTAGGAAATAAGCACTTTGTGAATATTACTTCACTCCTCTATAGGACAAGTATACAAATATATATGGAAGGATAAAAATTTTGAAGTTTACTGGAGCAAGCAAATCGAATATTATCATCTTTTGAGATTTCTTTGTATTGATCAAAGAAGGAAGGACACAACCATCTATATCACTTCACTGTCCTTATTTTCACTATAAATCGAATTGATTGATTATTTGTACCATGTTGGTTCTTCCCTAATCCCCATAATTCTCTTTGTTCATTATCATTAAATAAGGTTAAGGGCATACTTTTTTCTATTGATATGTTCAGACTTCTTCCACCACTCCTACTCTTAAGGAGTGTTGAGCCACCCTCTATATATAAAATAGGAAGTGCTATCTAAAATATATATATTTATGTATTTACTCACAATTCTATGATTTTTCAGATGGAGGATGGGGGGTCTCATCATGAGCCAGCCTACCATGATCATAAGGAAGCAACGAAGTGGCATTCCCACTATGGCCACCACACTAGGGGTATGATCCAATGGATGCATCAGAAAAATAAAGTCCTTGGAATAGGAGGTCTCATCACGAGTCAACCTATCCACCTTTTGCTCCTTCCCAATGAATGGCAATGTATTCATCTGGTTACCAAGCCAGTACATTGGTCTCCACTCTGATATCATAATGCACTTTCCTACTTATACATAGAAGATCATGGTTCCAAAAGGTGAAAAAGAAACTATGTCAAGGTTATAAACATCTACGGGCAACAGAAGCACTGTTAATGGTATTGGAGTCTTATTTTTAACATCAATAGTTATTATAACTCCCTTTACTTATTTTTTACCTTTACTACAGAGAGATTATGTTCCCAATCTATTTTTGAACATTTATGCATGAGATATCTTTTAAAAATCAATCATAGTAGTTTAAGTGGAATGATGACAGCAAAGTATCTTTCTTGTGCCCAATGTCCTTTTTCCTTTTAGAATCATCTCACAGCATCTCCACACTTATTGATAATTTTCGTTATATGCATTGATTTCAGCACTCCAATATATTTTGCGATCTTATCATTAATATGTGTACCTTGCCACTTTTATCACCCCTGTACTTTGCCACCAGCACGTCATTCCTTCACTCATTTGGTCAAAGGCGACCTATCATTTCAAAGAGGGGAGAGGAGCAACCTCCAGTGTATTTATGTATGTGTGTCAATCCTTTATTCGATTGTGCAAGGCAATACAACATTCCATAATTACGGAGTAAGTGGTACAATAGCAAGTTCTAGTTAACGGTATTCATGCTTATAAAGTATCATCTGAAAATAACCATTATAAAAACTTGTTGTTCCATAGCTCAGCTCTGTCTATTGCTGATATATCTCTGCTATACTAACTATTTGTAGAATCCAGGCAGTATGGGAGGAAGAACAGTGCGCAGGGAACCACTAATACTAGTTGTTTCTGATGCAACCGAAGAAATTCTCGCCAGAGCCGGGTGGATAACATATTTCACACGGTTTCAGCAACCCAATGAAGCAATTGCCATTGAATTCCTACAAAATTTACAGAACAGGCAATCTATGATAAGAGGAAGGCAAATCACAGTAACAGATGCGGTGATAGTTGAAGTGTCTAAATTACTAGTAGAAGGACCTGTATGGGCTAATAAAAGATTAAAATTACAGGATGCTATTACTGTTTTCAAGGACGAGGGACAGGACCTGATCATCAAAGGCAAAGGAGTTCGGCCATCATCCCTTGGAGAACCATGGGTAGAACTAGCTAGAGTCGTCCAGAACTACATCACATGTGATGGGTGAAAAGACGTGGTAAGGCCGCGTCAACTTAAACTCCTAGTTGTTCTAAAAAAAAAAGGCTATGAGAATTTGCATGTGCATTTGAATTTTCTGTTGCATGATACTACTCGAAGCATAAAAAATCCTGGCATGTAGAAACATTCGTGAGACATCGCTACTTGATTAGGCTGATAGTGATTTACAACCTCTCCCAGCAGCAATCAAGTTGGGAGGAATTAGTATTTGCCATTGAAGGGGGCCTAGCTCTGCCTGCGCCTAACCCTGTTCCGAAAAGGAAAAGGACTACCCTTACAGCAACCACTCCTCAAAAGCACAGACATTCCACTAGGGTGAGGACAAACCTTGAAGCAGCTGAAAACTCCCAAGGTAGTATTAGCTAACCCATAGAATTTTCTAACCCAGGAAGTGAACAGCAATTACATATAGAAGGCCAGGAGAACCTTGAGTCAGACCATGAGGAAGAATCAAGGCATTCTGAAGAAGAAGAAAGAGATGAATTAGAAATCCCCTCAACATCAAGCCCCCCAGGTGATTTACTGCATGATATCGAATTGGCCCAAATTTTGGCCAATATGAATGACTTCATACAACCCGAAAGCCCACTCAATTTGAACATTGGAGCAACCCAATCTGCAGAGAACTTTGGCCATGATAGAATTATATCATAAAACATAAGCTGTGAAGCAGAAACAAGGGCAGAGACCACTCAGGAAGAGGTAAACCAACTTGGTGATATGCCTCTAGAAGAACCCAGTTAGGAAGGCCTAGATGCAGAGAATGTAGGCCAAACAGGAGAAATAGAAACAAACCAGGAAGTGGACACAGTTCTTGAAGAACAAAACCAAGATGAGAAACCGAGCTTGTTAGGAGCAGAGACCATTAGCAGAACAATCATTCCTCCTAGAAAGCAAAAAAACAAAATTAAAAAGCTTAGGAAGGAACATCAGAGGCTGCGGAAATTAGTAAAAAGGCTCAGGCAAAAAATAAGAAAGTTAGCAGCGGGGAAGGTTCCAGACAAAACCCCGGAAACAATAAACGCAGTCGTCCAAACTAAATTACATAAAACAGAAGCTATGGGGACTCAAACTGAGCCCATACTCACTGAACTTGTTAGGGAACAGCATGCAATTTTGGCAGAAGCAGCTACCCAAATAGAGGCTATACTTTCTCATGACTTAGCCATTCAGACAGAGATGGTACCCTCCTACATCATGGCTACCCAGACAGAGGTTTGGCCCTCCCACAACAAAGAAATGTAAACAATAGGCATCCATTCTCACAACAGGAGTACACAGACAAATACTCAAGCCAAATATATCATAACGAGCAGCGACCCCAATATAGTGAATATTCGAGAAGATTTAGCCAAGGCTCAGCTTATCATAGAATGGCTTGAGCTAGAAACTGTCTCCCAGCAAAAATACCAAGAATTACAGAAGCAACTTCGGGACATGAATACATCAGAAAGTGAGACCTTCGATAAATATCGAAAGGCAGAGGAAAGACTTGAGAAAATGAAGCTTAGATTAGAAAAGGTCATGAGTCAAATGGATACTATTTGCTCACTGTACATTGATGTCTTGGCATGCAGATCCCCTGCCAACAATTATGCCTTATTTTTGCTAGAAAGATACTTGCAGCTGAAAATCAAAGCCGTCAGGGCTAGAAAACCTATAGAATTAAAAACAATTAAGGATTTCATAAACTGTTGCAAACATCATGGGGTAAAAGTTCAGAGGTTTTTGTGTGAATTTTATTTACATAATTTTGTATTAGAGGAAGAAACTGAAAAGAACCCCAGTCCTTTTGTGGGGGATGTGCAATTTCAAGCTTTTATTTCATTCGTTGTTAATCAACTGAAATGGTTCAAGGCTCATAACACATTCTAGAGGTATGAAAATGGACTATACATTTGGGTCAGAGGTGAACCAAAATGCCCGTTACAAATGCTGGCCAATCATAAAAGTTTGATGAAGAGGGAAGGAGTAATCAAAATTCTGGGGCCTATTCAGAAAGAAATTGTCCAAAAGGGAGTAGAATACTTCCTCTCCATTCAGGAAAGCTCCTTGGCCGCAGCCAAGTTCAGATGGACAGTTTCCAATAACAATGTACAGAATAGAGAGCCATTTAATTATAAAAATTTTAAACTGGCTGCAGAATGCTTTGTCACTTATAGTAATCTCATCTTAAGGGAAGGTCCTTATTGGCTAGGTTGTCGATTCCGTAGCCCTATTATTTGGTATCCTGATGAGGGGTACAAGGCTATATATGAACTGCCTAAAGGACAAATAGGGCACATCTTTGAGCTCTTGGCCAAGAATCATGGTTTCAGACCGCTTTACAACATTCCTTCTCCAGCTTATTCCTTGACTGCTCTGCATACGAACTACATGGTTTTCATGAGGACATGAAAAAGGGTAAGCAGGGGAGTATGTTGGGTCATGGAAAAGGTATGCATTTACTATTAACTTATTATCCTTTTCCTTTATTCTTATCCTTTATATATCTCAATGCGCTAGTCTATTAAGGAATTACGGTAAGAAATACAAAAATTATCTGCAGTTATGCTTTGGCTAATTATTACCTTCCTTTCTGCATGAAAACAAAAAAAGGGACAAATGTTGTTCCCTATGAAGAAACAGCAAACGTCGACAAGCTAAGGAAGGAACGCGGCAATTTCAGATACGTCCAAAAGCAAATCAGCAGGATTAGTGCAAGAAAGGAAATATTGTCTGAAGATGGAAAACTGTTGTGAATCCCTCAGGATCGAGCAATCCTGAGGGATAACATTTATCACTTATCTTTGTACCCTTTCCGATTATAAAAGAGATGTTTTTGTAAGAAGAAAGGGAGAAGAATTTCTGTATTATTGTAATTGTAATTGTATTCACAAACTCTCGTTTCCGAGAAGAACACGAATATATTGTAATGCCCATTCAATTTGATGATTAATCTATAAGTAAAGTTGTTGTTCCCTTGCGTTTCTTGAAGTAACTTAGCAGTGTTTCGCTGGTGGCTAAGGGCCCAGCCACTAGTGGATTCAACTGCTCTTCTTATGTCATACATTTCCAATTCTCACAAGTGTGATGGTTTGATAGTATTCTCGCTTTCTGTGATTTTATCGCTGCGTTGTTTATTATTTTCCAGTATTGACAGAATCTATTTATTTTATATAATTTGCAAGATTGTCATTGATTCAGTTTGCTTTCATTTTAGATCAAGTTTCTTAGATAAATATTTTGTTTTATATAATCAACTGTAAATAGTATTAACTATTATTGTTGAAACTCTCATATTGATATTCATTTGTTGTTTAGATTAATTATTGAGGATTGGGTTTGATTTAGATTAAATCAGTTAAAGAGGGATGAGTTATCACTACTATACTCTCAACTGATGTTTTTGTTACTTTGATGAATGTAAGATTGATTTAGTTAAAGGATTGAGTTTTCTTTAATTGCAATTAGAATTTACTAGATGCATATGTTTACTCTTGTATTTAAAAGATCTATACTGCAATTTAGAAACATTACTCTCTAAGTTAAATAACCTCCACACACTGTGTACACTCTTGAAAGAAGAAGACTTTCCTGGATTGATAATTAATGAGGATAATTAGGGGTTTAAAAAGGAACCTTTTATCGACCAATAATCTCGAACTCTTGTTTCTAATGCTTCCAAGATTCCACGATGCATCTTTTTACCATGGACATATCTGTAATGAATTCTGGTAGGATCCTTTTGAGAGGGACACTATCTCATTAATAATGTAGATCTATTATTCCCTCTTTCCTTGGCCCTTTTCTTCAACTTCCTCCATCCTTCAGGAGATATGAGTTCCTCTTCATGATCTTTCCATAGTATTGAAGCTATACTATTCTTTCTTGAGAATTTCCATTGTCTTTCTACACATGTTTAAAATATTTTTAATCTTCAATACTTTTGTCTATAACTTGTACTCCTTCCATTTTGCTTAGATACCACAAGTTGTTGCATGAGGAGACTTCCATGTCCCAAGGACACTTGCCATCTTTATTATTAAGAACATAGATTATTATCTTCTCATCATTTTTCTTTGATCTCCCAATTGAGATCTTATGAAGATTACCTTCTTTTATGAATTTCACAGAGTGCATCTCCTAGAATTTTATGTATCCATTTCATGTCTCCTTTCTTGTTACATAGGAAGAGAGTACCTTAAGAGTTCCTCTTATTAATTCAAAGGAGACCTTTGATATTTTCACTGACTTCTCTTCTTCATAAGGATTATGACAATCCTTCTCATTCCATGCAAGAACCCATACAACCTATAGATCTTCTTGCAATGAAGTCATTTCAAAAAATGATTAATTAAAAAATACTCACTTGAGATGTGAAGATGAAATCTTCACCTTGATCATGTTGGAAGTAGATGGAGTAGATGTGTTGATGCTTCCTCCGACTAAGATCTTTGATAGGAAAACTAGCTTCTTTGCCTTCGACCTATCTTGATTTATATATCAACAAACTGTTGATATAACTGGGTTGCATCAGCATTGACTTGAGGTTGCTAGATATGATGTATAGAGACCCATCAATTAGATTCATTATGTTTGTGCAAACGAACACCTTCATTCTCCATCGAGTATTTTTCATACAAATTATGACTGAAGTGTAGAGAGAATCATCACTATGTTGTAGATGATCTGATATTGTATGTCCTTAAGTATGTATCATCAAGCTTTTGGGAATTTGAGTTAACAAGATTGTTCTATTTATAGAATGGATTTAATCACTGGTATGTTCAGATCATGCCATTGTGAAATGATTGAGATCACTGTGGATCAAAATTATGGGAGTCACCAAAGTTGTTGCTATGCATTTTGAGATCTGACTACTTCATCCTCTGATAAACCCCTTGTTGTAGACTTGTTGATGTGGGTTGCCTCTTAGATCTGGGTCGTGTTCTTTGAGTGTAGATCCTAATTCCTTTATCTATTTTGATGCCTTGTAGAAAACTTGACTTCTGAATGTCTCTTTTCTGCCCTTCCTTTGATTTATGAACCCAACCTCTCTCTGATACCATGTTGAAGAATGTAGGGCAAAGATAAATTAGGGTGATTCTCCTTAACATGGTAAAAATTTGTGAAGTACTTATACAATTAATCTTAACTTGATCTTCCATTCATTATTAGTGTGTGTGTTTACTTCGTCAAACTGCTACCAAAAAAAAAGAGAAGAACACAAAGTATTTGGCTTTCTGCCAGGGCCAAAACCTATCCCTTTTGGAGAGGAAAACCCATGCAAAATTATCCTTATAGAGATCCCAATTGACGAATACCAAGACCATGACCCTTGACACAATTTTCCTCTCTAAGACCAAGACATCAATCCTCTTCCTTGGACAGAGCTGAGATCATCATCATCATTGATACACTATTGCATCACTGATATCTTGAGTATTGCTGCCATCATTGATAACATCATTGTTGCACCATGACTATCCCTTGAAATTGCCATAGAGGTGATCTTTGCATCTTCAACAAGATCATGATCTTACAAGAACTAGATCATGACTTTGTCAATGATCATCCTTGTCACAGCTTCTTCCATTATGCCGAGAATGTATCTATCATTGTCATTACTACAACAGCACTTGACACTACTTGAAACCCTCGTCATTGCTTCTCATTGTGCCCAGAATTCCAGTAGTTTCTGAAATTCTTTTTCAACATGATTATGTAAGATATATATGCCAAGACTAAGGTTGCACCTTTAGGATCATTGTGATCTCCATTAATGCGAGATAGGAAGAACAGTAAGGGTTCTAAAGTTCTTTGCATAACACATACAGTGATTTCTTATGAAGTATATCTACCGAGATTGTGATCTTACCTTCCATCTAGGCAGAGACTATGATGGTTATTGCCTCTGTCATGAATCTAAGATTGTTCATCCTGGTCATTGTTGATACTGTGACTTATCAAGGTTGTGGTACTATCTAAGAGAAGAGAGATATCATTATTTTGAGACTAACCTTTCATACAAAGTCATGTCTGCTCCTTTATCCATCTGAAGTGTAGCTTTCCTGCACCTTATACCCATCTGAGGTGCAGTCAAGCCCTTCTCTGAATAGCTACTCATGGTGCGGATCTACTCTATTCACATGCGAAATTTCATAGAGAACAACCCGAGTTTTGTTCCTTGCATTTGCGGATACCCTAGACGGGTATTTATAGTTGTTTGAGCCTGCTATTTGAGCCGACATGAATCCATGAACCGACATGTCATTTAACCAAGTCGACATAACTACCATTTATTTATTTAATTTGATATTGAAGCCGACTTGATGAGTTTTGTATCGATTTTCTTGCAGACTTCTTGAGCATGCCAATGGAGGATTATCCTAGGTCTTGGAGGTTTTCTTTGACTTAGATACATTTTACATAGGCTCTTAAAGATATTATTTACATATGACATGACTCTTTGAAAATAATAATAAAATCCTAAAGACATCAAGAAGAAGTCTTTCGACCTATGACACTTCTTTCTCATGAAACCCATGTAGCAAGATATACAAAATTAATTTATTCTCTTTATTACATTATTTACAAAGATCATGTTATTATGAAGACCAAACCTAGTTACAATTTCTTCAACATCAAATAAGGTAGATAAATTGTTTACAGATTATAAGAAGAAATTGTTAACAAAAGGAAAATAAGAAGAAATAAAAAGTAGAGGGCAATGCTTTGGTAAATCAAGGAAATGGACGAGAACCTCCATCTCCATATTCAAGTGAATGTTCTTCTTATTCCTCTCATCATTGAAAAAATCATCATAGAAATGCTTCTAGAAGGCCATTTTTTAAGTTGGATGTAAAATTTGATTTGCCCATGTTTAATGGAGAATCTAATGTAGAAAAGTTAAACAATTGGATCATACAGGTTGAAGTATATTTTCCAATACAACAGATCGAAGAGAATGAGACAAAGATACCATTAGCATCTCTTTGGCTGGGAGGCACCACTCCTATATAGTGGGAGAGAAAATTTCAAAAAGGTAGCAAGAATATGGGTAAACTCCTTTCTTCTTGGTCTCAACTTGTTTTTGCATTAAGAGGGATTTTTTATCGATTGGGATATCGATAGAAGGTCATGATGGAATGGCAACATTTGAGATAGGGTAAAGGTCAAAATGTTTAAAATTTCACAAAGGAATTTAGGAAGAAAGCATTGGCATTGGGTATTCCTTTAGATACATCTGACACTTTGATGAAATATATTGGTGCTTTACATAGTTATCTTTCGACATTCATTGTTGTTATTTGATCCCACTACTCTTGATGAAGCTAGTGTGAAAGTTATTCACCTTGAAAATAGGGGAAGACATGAACAATACGACCATGCAAAGAAGACAGTGAAAACAAAGAAAAGGGAAGAAAATCCCTCTTGCATTCATTTCAAGAAAGAAGGCATGACAAGGAGAATTTTTGAAAACTGAATCTAGAATTGAATCCTAAGAAGTATGGTGGAAAAGGGAAGCAGAAAATTGTTGCTACAGTGCAACATGGCTTGGGTTCTGATTCAAGTGATGAGACGAAGATCGCATCAGGATTGCGGGTGTTGTACCAATTGACTTGGGTTCTGATTTAGGCAATGAGACAACGATCGTAGCTATTTACATGGTAGGTGTTGGACTAATGATGGGCAAAACATCAAGGAATGTATGGCTCCAAGAACTTGAGGAGATCAACCATAGCATTCAAGCAAAGAAAATTGAACTGATAAGACTACTACAAGAAGCAGAAGAGAAGCAGGTATTGCATCTTCAATTACAAGCCACAAAAGAGGCCTTGTAAAAGTTGAAGTGCAGCAAAGGCTTAGTGAAGCCATCATCACCCACTTCAGAATCAGAAACTGAGGTAAACAGTGTCAGTGATTCTTCAGTTTCATGTTCTTATTATGTTAATGATTTTGGTGTATTTGCAAGACACTCCAAATCCGTGGAAGTAAGGGAGTTTGAATCAGTGCAGGATGAGAGAACATCACCATCTTCTAATGATAGTGAACATTTCAAAAGAAGAGCTAAGGCAAGCTCTCCTCATTAGACTTTTGCTAGAGACAATTTTTCAAGGAAGATTATGTTTCCTGTGAAGGAGACACAAAAGAAGGTCAGGAAAGTTTAGAGGAAGAAAAACCATTACAGTTATTGCAATAAGGGTGGACACCAGAAATCCATAGGTTGGAAGCTCCATCCAGATCTATACACAAAGAAGGACAAGGAGCCTATGAAAGCACCTGTGAAGGAACCATCCGATAAAGCAGTTCGACAAGGAAGCTAGCTATAGGAAGAAAGCCCATTAACCTGGTTAGGTAAGATATGGGTAGCGTTTTTAAGTAATTGAGTATGGCCACCATTGTAAATCACATGTTTTTTAAATAGCTCATAGATGGGAAAAAACTTGTAAAAGTAATGAAGTGTATAACATCACTTCTAAATGAAATGTAGTGATATTTTGGCCTTTTAGTTGGATAGAAATGGGTATGGGATCTGTTGAAAAACTTGAGCATGAGTGTTCTATTAACTCTTAGAAAGTATGGTCTTGTTTGGAATCTTTCAAGTTGGACATGTATTGGCAGCTATAGATTTGCATATGGATACAGGTGTCAACTTCATCATTCTTGGTTCTAAAGTACAAAGGTGAAGGAAAGGAAAGGTGGTTTGTGAAAGACATTTTTAATGAAAATCAATATTGCAGTATTGTTTATACTTTTAGAAGACCAAAAGTCCTTCAGTGGGGAGGAATGATCTAGGAGTATCCCTAATGGTCTAGAAATGAATTTCTTCAAAACTCATTAAAACCATTACCAATGCAAAGATATTGTTACAAGGAATCCAATGGTGCATACAGCACCTCAATCCGAGTTCATATGCAAAAGTTATGGCCAGTCAAAGTTCTAGTCAAACCTAGAAAAAGTGAAAGTGGGTCTTACAGCTGATGTGGACTAATGGAAGTCTGACACATGGCATCTCAGTCAACAAGTACAACGAAAACAATGGGACCCAGCACTAACATGGTAAATATGTGGCATCATGACATGGCGTCGACAGGTTGTTGATTGTGCACATGACATGGCATGACATTAACCAATGAGATCATGCCACATGGAACCATCACATGGTGCCATGTAGCACCTAAAAATAGGCCAAGTGGCCTTGGAACACGTGCAACAACCATTTTTGTCCTACACGTATGCATTTTTATATGGTTTGTTTTTTAATATATGGTTAATACCATATATATCAAATTGTTTATTTATTAACCATAAAAAGGATAGTCTGTGGTGTTTGGCCCCATAACCTCCTAACCAACAAAGGATTTTAATTACTTGTGCCAACCAATACTCCAGCACATGTCTTTGTAAAATCCACCCAAGCACGATATAGTTAAACTGTACTTTGCACATTCGATGAGGACGACTGAAGAGAGGTCCCAAAAATGAGAGCAAGAAGGAACTGTGGTGCAACGGAACTTGTACAGGTAGAAACTTGTCATGGGTGTATAGTTCGAGAAGAATATTCTCAAAAAATATTCCCTAGAATATTCTCCAAAATATTCTTATAGGGAATCTTTTGTGGAATATGAAATATTCTCTAAGGGGCCAGAGTTGACAGTGACATAATATAGTCAAGTCTATACTCAAATTACTCAGAATTTTGAGAGGATTTCACTGGTGCTGTCTATTTCTAGATTTGAGCAACCCATTTTCAGGTCACTCCTAGGATTGAAGGTATAATTATGTATTTTTCCATGTACTCATTTTCATTTTCGGTGAGATGAATGAAGAAGCCTCTCCACTATTGAATCAAAGCCCAAGGACGTAGTCCACACTAGATGAACTCTGTTAATTACTTTTGTGTTCATTGTATTTATGGTCTCCTTTATTTTGCTTCTTCTTTAAGTGTTTGCATAAATGGTTTTTACATTCTCTTTCATGTAATTATGCTAACACCAATCGAAGAAAAGATCTTGGATCATGCTGGTGCCAGAGGAATATCGGATCATCTACATATCCAATAGGGTAAAATTGTGACTTAATGAGAGTTTTAAATTCCTCCCACTTAGTCACTAGAGGCTCTCCCTCCAACCTCACGGTCTCCTTGTGGTTTTCCCACAAAGTCAGGGCATGGCCCTCTAATTTCAGCTGCGCAAATGAAATCTTTTATTCTTCATCAATTTGATGGACATTGAAATACAGTTCTTGTTGTTGCAACTAGTGATTTGGCTTCAAAGAGTAAATCCTACCATGGTATGGCTTGATATCGACCTTTACTTCCATTTTAAACAAGAGTTGTGATTGATTCACAACACTCAAACTGGGTTGATCTTTTCAGGGTTCTTTCTTCAGATGGTTCTTTGTTTCTTCTCGGTCTCCTAATCCCCCTTCTAATTTGTTCTCTACATTTGAACCCCCATCTTCTCTGAATATTCCAAGATTATTTCTCAAGGCCTCCATGAAGATATTTACATTACAATTTATATCTGTGACTTGTTGCTCTTGTCGCGAAAACCTCTCCGTTGCAGGATCATAAGGGTTATTCATAGATTCATTGGCCATGATTAGGGTTGTACATCTTTTCGCCTAGCTGATCTAGATCCCATGAAAATATCCATAATGTACCCAAAGGAACTTGCTATGATACCAATATGATTCATAAACTACCATGTATATTCCACTAGACAGTTCATCACAACATTTCTAATAAAATTATATTTGAAATTTGAAATTCTACACTATTACTGTTTTATTTCCTTTTAGATTTTTGGATCTATAGAATATTGTTAATAGTACATGCATGATAATAAAACGATTACACGGAAAATAGAGAACAACAAAATTAAATCTCACACACACATTTGACACAAGATATAACCAGGGAAACCCTTTCGGGAGAGAAACCCAGTTGGAAGGAGAGGTCGCTCTGCTTCCATTCTCTTAATGAAAATATGGTTGCGAGTGCAAAGTGGTATGTTATGTGGCCTGAGGGCTACTACAATGTACAGATCCTATATATGTGTGTTCTATTTCCTATCCTTCTGTTGTGCTATTCAACAACCCCCCATTTATTAATGGTAGTAGTTAATATTACATGAATAAATAGGGACCCTTTAAAAAAATCAATCCAAAAAACAAAATTAGAATTTAGGCATTTCTTTTATTTTCGGAATAAAGCAAGATATCGATCAAACCCCCTTTCTTCAAAATAACTACTATATGCTTACCTTCCCACATACAACATGATTAAGCATCATCAAAAGACCTTTCTAACCCTCCAAATCAAGTAAAAAATGATTGAAAAAGGACTCTATGCTCGAAACTATCATATTTCTCACATAAACTAGGTCCTTAAGCTTTTTCTTCAAAAGTTGAGTCTCACATCGCATATTGCCATTTATAAAGGACCTGCCTTAAAAAGGTTATCTCAAAACATGCGAGATGTGAAATTGCAATGGCGTTATAACCTTTATCGCATCGCATTTTGAGCATTCAAAGGAACACCGCAAACTTACCGTCAATTGATATGTTGGCATTATGGCACAGGTTTGGAGCTATGGCACAGGTGTTGTCCTTGATGGCAACTCTCTCTGGTGACAGATCTCATTTTAGGCTTTCAGAATGAAGGAAAAGACATATACGCAGGTTCATCTAGACTAAGCCACGTATACACGTAGGTTAGATGTTGCAAAGGCGCGTATGCGTATACACGCACTTTCACACAAGGAAAAGCGCGTACATGTTGGAGAACTTACTTTTGGTACGTCGTATTTAGTCCTTGGTATTTGAACCTATGGTTTTGGACCATGGTATCACGTCAGAAGTGTTGATCCCAAGTATTGGGTCCATGGTATTGTTTTATTATGGTTTTGGACCGTGGTATTGTGAAAGGCCTAAGACTATAAAAGAGGAAGGAGATCATTTGGCAAAGGAGCATATGAATTAATTGAATATCTAATAAGTGCTAGATCTGAAATATTGGTGATTGGAGTTATGGTGCAGATCTGAATCTGAATGAAAGGAGGAACCTTAGTGCAAAGGGAAGGATAAGTTCTATTGATGGGTCATAATCTTAAGGCTTGAATAATAGTATCTTTGTATGATTTTGATCTGTTATATGTGGTGCATGCTTGATCTATAAATCTGGTAATCTGGGTTAATTAAGGTTTGAATATTTGAAATTATCTTTTATAGATCTATACACAGGTTTAGTAAAGTGAAGGCGCGTATACACGCTAGCTCTGTGAGTAAAAACAGTGTATACGCAGGTTGGTCCAAACACAGAAGCGTATGCACGCAGGTTTCTGGTTATTGAAGTAGCGTACATCTCTTGAGTTGTGTTCTAGCTGCTTCTGTTTGATTGGTGTAGTGTTCTGGGTTCAGAATTTGGTGTGTTATTACTGTGTTCTGGGTATAGCTGTCAAAGAAGTATCTACTTGATTCAGTTCTAATTGGTGAAAAAGAGATTGTTTGATGCAGAAATTCTTGACGATTGATTGATGTTCATGGATCCAGTCTGAAAATTTATGAAACGTGGTCCCTGGAAGAAAGAGAATGTTGTAGCCTTCAGTAGGCCAGCACCTACGTACTAGTATCTTGGCTAGTGCAAGAGCTAAGGGGGTTGTAGCTCCCTTCCAAGAGAAGCTGGAAAACGAGAGAGGGTTGTAGCTCTCTGCAGGTTGCAGTCTGCATACTGGTAAAGGACTGCACCAGTACATTGTAAGAAGAAGTTTCTAATTAAAAGAAGATAGAGACGAATTGCAGCAGGTGGTTTTCACCCACATTAGGTTTCCACCTTATATCTTGTGTTCTTGTGTGTGATTGTCTTCAGCTCTGTTTTACTGTTTCTGGTTACTTTTTATTTGATTCTGATACACAGATTAATGATCAACATATGTATGATAAATTAAATTATAAGTCTTCATTGTATACGCGGGTTTCATTCTTTGTAGTTGCGTATATACGCGGTTTTATCTAACTGAAGTAGCGTATATGATCTGGGTTTAAAAAGAAAATAATTGACTTGATAATACTGATTTACCCCCCCTCTCAGTATTATTTCCAACAATTGGTATCAGAGCAGGTCCTTCAGAAGTAGCTTGATCGCTTGAAGGAAGATCTATCATCATGAGCAACTACGAGAGAGAAGCATCAATCAGGCCACCCATTTTTTATGGGACCAACTTTGTCTATTGGAAGGTAAGAGTTACAGCCTGTCTTCAATCTCTTGGTACAGAAGTCTGGGATATCATAGATATAGGGTACACTTTTCCTTCAGCAACTCCTATAGATCCGACTTGTAAGAAGCAATATGAAACAAATGCAAAGGTTGTCAATACTCTATTAGGATGTCTATCTCAATCAGAATTCGTCAAGGTTATGCAGTATAAATCCGCAAAAGAAATATGGGACAAGATTGTTCTGAGCTATGAAGGAGATGAACAGGTAAAACGAGCAAAACTTCAAACCCTCATAATTCAGTATGAAAATCTCAGAATGCACAATGATGAAAGGGTGGAAAACTATTTCCTTCGTGTAGATGAGATTGTTAATTATATGAAAAACTTGGGTGAAGAAATAAAAGAGGTTGTTGTGGTTGAAAAGGTTCTAAGATCTTTGTCCCCTAAGTTTGAATCTAAAGTTTCTGCAATAGAAGAAAAAGAGAATCTACGAAACCTTACCATGTCACAGCTGCACGGAATTCTGACTGCTTATGAAATGAGGAAAGGAGGACCATCAGACAGGAGAGAAGTTGCTTTCAAGGCTTCAGGCAAAGGAGATTACTATGAGTTAGGACACGTGTTGGAAGAAGAGGAAGAATCAAATTTTGTCAAGAACCTTCAACGGGGTGCTGGAAGATTCAAAGGTAAGTTACCTTTCAAATGCTTTGCTTGTGGAAGAGTCGGTCACTATGCTGCCAAATGTCCTCATAAGGATAAGATTGACAAGGGTAAGGAACCTGTTAGATGGAACAAGAAACAGAATGTAAATAAGAAAAGCTATTACACTCATGAAGATAGTGATGGACTTTCAAATAGTGACGAAGATGAACAAGGTAATAAATATAAACTTTTAATGGCTTTTGAAGATGATGATTTTGTGGATGCTATAGATGAAGAAAGTCTTTATGAAGAGATTTCTAGACTCAAAATTTTTTTAGAAGAGAAGAATGTGATCATAGATACTCTACAATTCCAACTTGCTGAAAAGGAAAAACATCATGAAAAGTTAGAATGTGAAATTGTGGGACTGAGAAAAGAGATTGAGAAAACAAAAGCTCTTAATCTTAGATTTGTTAAAGGATCTGACACGTTAGATGAGATTATCAAAGTGCAGCTCTCTCCACTAATCAAGACAGTTCTGGGATATAATGAAGAAACAAATCAAGCGCAGAAACCATCTACCTCCAAGAGTTATCTTGATGCTGCAAGGAGAAGTGAACAAAGACCCAATGGAAATCACCAGGTAAATCAGGGACAATTTACCTCAAGAATGAACAAAGACTACCAGGTAAATCAGGGGCATACTACTTTAAGGACAAACAGAAGCTACAACCAGCCACAGGTAAAACCTTCTCAATTTTCCTCAAGAATGGATGTCAATAGGAACTACAATCATTTGGCTGGTAGATTTGATAATCACAGGAGATTCTTAAATGGCCAATGTTTTTCTTGTCATAAATTTGGTGACAAAGCAGCTCAATGTGTTGCCTATAAGACAATCATGACTAGAGAAGCTCATAAATAGAGGAGTATGACTGGGATCATGAAAAGGACCTACAACAATTTCTCTGCTCTTGAAAATGAAATAGAATGTTCTATTTGTAACCATTTCGGTCATGAAGATTCTGAATGCAAGAGTAGGTTTCGGCAGATAACTCAGAAGGAGCAAGCCTCAAGTGCCAAATCATGGAGAATAAAAGAACCCCAACCAGAAAGATGTGGTATAGCCTTATATGCGGAAGGGTGGGAAAATCAATGGTACATCAGCAGTGGATGTTCGAAACATATGACAGGTGATAAAGAAAAACTTCAGTCATATAGTGCCTTAGAGAAGGAGAAGAAGGTTTCTTTTGGAAATGACACCCCTGCTCTCATAAAAGGTAAAGGTTCTGTGTAGTTGAAAGAAAGGTTCAAAGCTGGAAATGTCATGTATTTTGATGGCATAAAGCATAATCTATTAAGTGTCAGCCAGATGTGTGATCAAGGAACTGAGGTAATATTTCGATCAAATGGATGTAGTGTTCGTGATCTTGATACAGGAAAAACAGTGATCAAAGGCGTAAGGACTCCAAATAATTTATACATATTCAAAGAAGGACAACATCAATGCTATCTGAGCAAGAATGATGAACACTGGCTATGGCACAGAAGATTGGGGCATCTTAGTTTCTCACAGATAAGGAAAGCATGCAAATACCAGGCAGTTCATGGTCTTCCAGACATCAGAATCCCAGACAATACAATATGCAAATCATGTCAGTTTGGTAAGCAAACTAGAACTAACTTCCCTGAGAAGGAAGGAATAGCTAGCAGGCCGCTTGAACTTGTCCATACTGATGTATGTGGTCCAACTAGGAAAAGGTCACCTCAAGGAGAATAATACTTTATATTATTCATTGATGACTATTCCAGGATGTGTTGGATAGGAATTATGAAGCACAAAGACGAAGCCTTTGAAAAGTTCAAATCATTCAAAGCCTTGGTGGAGAACGAATCAGATCTTAGAATCAAATGCCTCAGGTCTGATCGAGGAGGAGAATTTACCTCGAATGAATTTTTCGATTTTTGTGAAGAACATGGAATAAGAAGGGAATTCTCTATAGCTAGGACTCCTCAGCAAAATGGAGTAGTGGAAAGGATGAACATAACGGTTCAACAAATGTATCATGCAATGCTTGATGAGTCTGGAACTCCCGCAACCTTCTGGGGTGAAGCCGCATTTGCTGCAGTTGTTATTCTCAACAAGACAAATTTCCGGGTGAACAGGACTCAAACTCCTCATGAGCTCTGGTATGGTGAGACTCCTTCAGTAAAATATTTCAAAATTTTTGGAATCAAATGCTATATTAAAAATAATGATAAAAATCTTGGCAAGTTTGAACCTAGAGCAGATGAAGGCATTCTCCTTGGTTATTCTCCCCACATCAAAGCATATAAGTGTTACAACAAAAGACTTGGAAGAATTGTTGGCAGCATTGATGTATTGGTGGATGAAGAAGGAAACATTCCTAGGCAATTGAATTCCAAAGATTTCGAAGATGATGAGGACTATCCTTCAACATCTAATCAGACTTATGATGAAGAAGAAGCTCAAGGGACACCAGAAGAACAGACAAGGATAGAAGATAAAACTCTATCTAGGTACGTTCAGAAGAATCATCCAGAATCTCAAATTTTGGGGCAGAAAGAGGCAGGTATACAAACAAGAAGAACTATTGTAGAAGCCTCAAGCTATTTGGCATTACTCTCCTCCACTGAACCACAAAATGTAAAAGAGGCATGCAAAGATGAATGCTGGGTCAAGGCAATGGATGAAGAACTTGAACAGATCGAAAAGAATAACACTTGGGAGTTGGTTCCTAGACTAAAATGTAAGAATGTCATAGGGACAAAATGGATCCTCAAAAACAAGTTGAATGAAAATGGCGAAGTGATTAGAAACAAGGCCAGACTTGTCTATAAAGGGTATGCTCAACAAGAAGGAATAGACTTTGAAGAAACCTTGGCTCCCGTTGCTAGACTTGACGCCATCAGAATGTTCCTTGCTCTCTCTAGCTTTCAGAAGTTCAAAGTATTTCAAATGGACGTGAAATCAGCCTTTCTAAATGGAGACTTAGAAGAAGAAGTGTACATTGAGCAACCAGATGGTTTCGTTCTTGGGAATGATCCAAATCTTGTATGCAGACTAAAAAAGGCTCTCTATGGTCTTAAACAGGCTCCAAGGGCTTGGTACTACCGTTTGGACAAATATCTTCATCAACAAGGTTTTTCAAAAGGATCAGCAGATAGCAAACTTTATATAAAAATTGAAAATGACAAATTGCTAATACTTGTTGTGTATGTAGATGATATTATCTTTGGCAGCAATGAAGAAGCTATGAGTCAAAACTTTGCCTTGGTGTTGCATAAAGAATTTGAAATGTCATTACTTGGAGAGCTGACATATTTTCTTGGTCTACAAATCCAACAAAATGAAGGCGATATCTTTTTGTCTCAAACCAAGTATCTCAAGCAGATCTTGAAGAAATATGGCATGGAAGACTCAAAACCAGTATGTACCCCTATGGTTACAGGATGCAGCCTTAGTGCAAATGATGAATCAGCAGCAGTGCATCAACCAACCTATAGATCCATGATTGGAAGTCTGCTTTATTTGACAGGTACCCGACCAGACATCATGCATGCAGTGGGAATGGTTGGAAGATTTCAGGCAAATCCAAAGGAAACTCATCTTCAGGCAGTGAAGAGAATATTCAAGTATCTTCAAGGAACTCAAAACTATGGCTTATGGTATCTGAGAGATACAGATCTCACTCTTCATGCTTATACAGATGCAGATTAGGCTGGAAGCATGGATGACAGAAAGAGCACAAGTGGTGGTGCATTCTTTATGGGTTCCAGATTAGTATCTTGGTTCAGCAAGAAACAAAGTTCGATTGCTCTATCTACAGCTGAAGCGGAATATGTGGCTGCTGCATCTTGTTGCACTCAACTCCTTTAGATGATGCAAACCTTGCAGGATTTTCAAATCACTTGTACACCACCTATCTCCATCTTATGTGATAATACAAGTGCAATCAGCATTTCAAAGAATCCAGTTATGCATTCAAATACCAAGCACATACCTATCAAATATCATTTCCTCCAGGAACAAGTGCTTGAACAAAAGGTTAAGTTGGAATATGTTCCCTCTAAGGAACAAGTTGCTGATATACTCACCAAACCACTGCCCAGGGAGACATTTGAATACCTCAGACAGAAGCTAGGAGTAGTTGATGCTTCATCCTGCTGTTGAAACTTGTCTGTTTCAGAGAAAAGTGGTTGTACGCGAGTTGGCTAAAGAGTATCCGCGTACATACGTTGGTTTATACAGATACAGTTGTGTATATGGAGGCTTGATGGATATCAGAAGGGACAGGTTCTGGTTGAAGATAGTCTGATATGGGTCTAACAGAGACCATCTGGCACAGGTTCAGGGGGAGCAGATAAACTTCTAATGATGCATTGTTGGCATTATCTTAGAAGCTTTTGGTTCAAGTTCACAGGTGTTGTTGGTTTCAGGTGGAACAAATGCTAAGGGAGAATAGAAGGAAATCATGGTTGCTGATCTGAATGGTGATTGACAAATGTTGTTGATATCAATTATTGGTGACTTTCATAAATCTTGCTCTAGATATTTCGTCTCTATGTCATGTATCTGTTTTATGGTGTCAAGGTCATGTAACGGCCTATTTTGGTTTCCCCACTATGCCTGGGATGAAGATGTAATGTACTTGGTTGTCATATGTAAATTTCTAATTTATCCCCACTTGGTTGGGTGATGGATGTATGTATTGAGTCTTTTGGTGATAGGAAGGTCCTTTATGGTGTATAAGTCATGGTTGTTCTTGAAGAACATCTTTTTGCATATCTTGCCTACAGACAGGGGAGCATGGTCAGCACAGCAGGGCAGAGATTTCAGCATGTACTCAGGGGGAGCACAACCCTTTGCCCTTGACGACAAAGGGGGAGAATGACTTTGAGGATCTTGGGGTTGCCATCAAGTCCAAAGGGGGAGATTGTTGGCATTATGGCACAGGTTTGGAGCTATGGCACAGGTGTTGTCCTTGATGGAAACTCTCTCTGGTGACAGATCTCAGTTCAGGCTTTCAGAATGAAGGAAAATACATATACGCAGGTTCATCTAGACTAAGCCACGTATACACGCAGGTTAGACGTTGCAAAGGCACGTATGCGTATACACGCACTTTCACACAAGGAAAAGCACGTACATGTTGGAGAACTTACTTTTGGTCCATGGTATTTAGTCCTTGGTATTTGAACCTATGGTTTTGGACCATGGTATCACGTCAGAAGTGTTGATCCCAAGTATTGGGTCCATGGTATTATTTTATTATGGTTTTGGACCGTGGTATTGTGAAAGGCCTAAGACTATAAAAGAGGAAGGAGATCATTTGGCAAAGGAGCATCTGAATTAATTGAATATCTAATAAGTGCTAGATCTGAAATATTGGTGATTGGGGTTATGGTGCATATCTGAATCTGAATGAAAGGAGGAACCTTAACGCAAAGGGGAGGATAAGTTCTATTGATGGGTCATAATCTTAAGGCTTGAATAATAGTATCTTTATATGATTTTGATCTGTTATATGTGGCACATGCTTGATCTATAAATCTGGTAATCTGGGTTAATTAAGGTTTGAATATTTGAAATTATCTTTTATAGATCTGTACGCAGGTTCAGTGAAGTGAAGGTGCGTATACACGCTGGCTCTGTGAGTAAAAACAGCGTATACGCAGGTTGGTCCAAACACAGAAGCATATGCACGCAGGTTTCTGGTTATTGAAGTAGCGTACATCTCTTGAGTTGTGTTCTAGTTGCTTCTGTTTGATTGGTGCAGTGTTCTGGGTTCAGAATTTGGTGTGTGATTACTGTGTTCTGGGTACAGCTATCAGAGAAGTATCTACTTGATTCAGTTCTAATTGGTGAAAAGGAGATTGTTTGATGCAGAAATTCTTGATGATTGATTGATGTTCATGGATCCAGTCTGAAAATTTATGAAACGTGGTCCCTGGAAGAAAGAGAAGGTTGTAGCCTTCAGTAGGCCAGCACCTACGTACTAGTATCTTGGCTAGTGCAAGAGATAAGGGGGTTGTAGCTCCCTTCCAGGAGAAGCTAGAAAATGAGAGAGGGTTGTAGCTCTCACCAAGTTGCATCCTGCGTACTGGTAAAGGACTGCACCAATACATTGTAAGAAGAATTTTCTAATTAAAAGAAGATAGAGACGAATTGCAGCAGGTGGTTTTCACCCACATTGGGTTTCCACCTTATATCTTGTGTTCTTGTGTGTGATTGTCTTCAGCTCTGTTTTACTGTTTCTGGTTACTGTTTATTTGATTCTGATACACAGATTAATGATCAACATCTGTAAGATAAATTAAATTATAAGTTTGCATTGTATACGTGGGTTTCCTTCTCTGTAGTTGCGTATATACGCGGTTTTATCTAACTGAAGTAGCATATATGATCTGGGTTTAAAAAGAAAATAATTGACTTGATAATACTGATTCACCCCCCCCCCCCCCTCTCAATATTATTTCCAACACGATAACGCAATCAAGACCTGGACCCACTCCTTAAATGTATCACAAACAAATGTTTAGGTCTAACACTCATTAAAAAGGGTCTTTTACATAGAAAAACATGGGTCTTTTACATAGAAAAACATGACAAGTAGCTACATTATGAAATGATAAATGCGTGGCTCGCATCTCGCAGAAACACAAGAGAAGGTAAGAAAAGCGAAAAGGAATAATGTGATATTGCGATCTGCGATATTGCTTCGTAAATTGCAAAATCGCCATTATCGCAGTTCAAAGGCTCGCCACCCTAGAAGCTTTCTTCTTGATTTACGATGCAAACATTTATGAGCATTAAAGCTAAGGGATAACGAAGCATTAGTGGGAATTTAGTAAGAGATAACTGCATTTGTGTGTGAAAAGCCATTTAGCATGATATGATATCTTCTTACATGCATTCGAAGAAAACTCCTTTTATCACCTTTACAAGTTATTTGCATTATTTCATTTTACCTTAATTATCATCTTTATGTATCCGATAGTTGTTGTTCTTCACTTTCAGGAAAAACCCACAGAGAAAATCGTTGAAAGAAACGGTAAAGAAAGGCAAGGCAGTTGTCTCAGAGAAGTCATAAATGACTCCTCTGTATACAGATACTACATGCAACAGAGAGGAAGGAACCTCTACATGGGAGGTCATGTATAATATACCGGAGGAAGAGCAACCAAGGATTCCGGAAACAAAGATTACAGTTGACGGACACGATTCCTCAGATGCTTCCATGTTTGAGACAACATGCTCATTTTTGCATCGCATAGCCGCGCGCCAGAAGATAATCCTTTATACCGACATGGTTAAATGGGTTATTGATGAAGATGACATCTCAAATAGAGAATTCAAGACAAGAAACCAAGAGGTTATGGGATATTTTACCCCAGACAACCTACGGCTTATGTACCACCTACCAGAGCCACAAGTCATCTACAAAAAGTAATTCGGCAAGAATCTTTCCAAAGAGAACGACGACCCAGCAGACTGCACCCAGACCTGGTCAAAAAATGAAGACAAAATCAAGAAAGACAAAAATGATATGTACACTACTTCGTCTATTTGTCCCCCTCATAGTTTTGTAGCGGCCACGATGTGTAGACTATTTGGCAAACCCAATAGTACTAAATTCTCCCCAGAGTGGTTGTTGTTAGAGTCAGTGTTTGCATACTTCCATCAGCGATCAAAATTGCTCTTTTCATATTCATTTTAGGTGTCCCACATTTTTTATCATTCCACTAGGTCATGCAAAAAAAATAGTCATTGATGGTAGTCCTAGTCCAAAAACATCACTCTTCCCTAAATGTGATTACTTTCTGGCATAGTTTCATATCTTTTTTATTGTACATCATCCATAAATTTATTTTTTATCATGCCATTTGTATCAGTCATGAGGTCATTATGTCATCTTGAAGTTCAGTCCTTCAAGGTCTCATTAGGTCTTTTAGGGTTTTTCAAGATTTCATTAGGTCATTAGGGTTGCCAAGGTTCCATTCCATTGCATAAGACCAGCAAGTAAAGGGTGATAAAATAACATCCCTTCACCATGTGAAGATGATTTGTAAAGAGAAATGCTTATTTCATTATGTAATTTTATGTCTTTCAAATGTAATAATTTCACCATCCCAAGTTGTTAACTCAGTGTTCCAAAGATGCTATACCATCAAAATATCAATTTGTCAAAGCAAATAGTCAAGTGAAAGGGTAAAGTTTCAAAGGGTTAAGTGCATGCCAAAGGGAGTTGTCTTTTCCCAAGGGTGTCCAAATCATCATTTTCCACAAGCACTAAACCCTAATTTCCTCACCCATTGAGCTAGGGTTGTCTGTGGAATCAGAGGCATAAGGGAGGTCATTTCAGAAAATATGAGGCCATTCCAACTCATACACATCATGTCTCCATCATTTTTCAATAAGTCAGTCCAAGAGACAAATCATTTGCCACACATAGGGCCGGTTTTTCTTAAAACTATGTTTTAGACCAAACAGGGATGAATTTGAAAAAAGTGAGAGACATTTTTGTCCATAATAGGCCAAGGATGAAAAACCTCCTTTAAGTTTTACACAAGTGTCATGTTTTTAGAGAAATGTCAAACATACAGTTGCTACAAGAGAGTTGTTGCACTTCTATAGTGACTTTGGGAAAATCAATTTTTCTTCTAGCTGGATTGTCCAAATGACTTTCTTGATGAGTCAACTGATAACTAGAGAGAAATATATTTCCAATGAGCTATCATGATCTCAATTTGGAGTTGAGGAAGACCTCTAAAAGTTTCCTGCAAGAGAACACTTCATTTTTTCACCCTCATTCTGCACGTTTTTTCCAATCTTTGGAGAATTGACTTTACAAGGGCTATAATTGATAATTTTCAGTGCTTGATAGGTCCATTGTGTAGCCAAGATATATACCTTTCCAAAGAGCTATCATGGGCTCAATTTGGACACCGAGAAGGCATTCAAAATCAACCTGCAAGTTGGAGGGCACATTTAACTAAGACGTTGCGTGCTAGGTAGAGTCATTGCACGCCTGAGTGTGGTGTTGCGCACCTATGCAGTGAAGGGTGCATTTTCCCAACCAAGCCAGAGCAAATTTCAATGATGTTGCATGCCTGTGCGTTGAAGGGTGTGTTTGTCAAGGATGTTGCACGCTGGCACTTGGTGCTGCGCATTTGGCCAGTAAAGCCCGGGAAACCCTAGGAGTGCCAAAACACCACTTTTCTTCATCTACTCAAGTTACAAAGGCTTATATTACCTGAATACAACAAGTGGCCCAGTATCTATTTTTCTCCATCAATTAAGCAAGTTGGCATCCTAAATTTTAAAACCCTAGCAAAGCCTTTCTTGTATATTTCCAAAATCACCTATTTGATCAGAATTACAACACTTCATAGACTTTGTCACCCTCAAATCATCCTTGCCTGTAATTCATTCAATATCCCTCACTATCTCACTCACCTTGACCCACATATCAGTCCCTCAAGTTTCCACCTTAAAAACATGGAAGAAGAGAGTCACACTAGTTCAAAAGATGGGGAAAGAGGCAGGTGTTTACCCCACGGAAAGTGGGAGGGGCCTTGCCTTCGTCATTAGCATTACATGTTAAAGGAAAAGAGAAAATTGTGGAGGAAATAGAGGTTAAACAGCAGCATGAAAAACATGACACTGAAAAGGAGTTTCTCCTTGTGAACTCAAGTGATGAGGAGAAAGACAAAATCACTCAAGCTGCCTTGAAAGCAAAGGATGCAAAAATTAGGGAGCTTGAGACTTGTTTACAAAGGGCCAAATATATCATCTCCTTTTATGAGCAAGAGAAAAAGCAGCTAGAGATTAAGAAGGAATTGATGCAAACCAAGTACATCAAGGCAAAGAGGGAGGCTGAGAAGTCCAAATTTCATCTTGATTAGGCTTATGGAGATTATGGAGAGCCGGATGATGAACAGGGACAGAGAAAAAGACCAAGAACAAGAGGATTAAAGAGAGCCTTAGAGCTTGAAAGGCAAAAGGAGGCCGAATTGGAGGAGCAGCTCACTTTAAATGAGCAATTGGTCCAGGACATAGCTGAGAACAGAGAGTCTTGGCTTGAGAAGGTGAATGCACACTTGGAGACCCTCTTGGACAAAGCAACAGAGATGTTGAGATACAAAGGAAGATGGACAAGTATTATGCACAGAGGAACCAAGTGGCAAAGAGAAAGCTCAAAAGAGATCATGAGAAAATTGACAAATTGACCAAGCAAGAGGAGACGAGGAGACTTCACATACTTGCTGAGGCATCCCTACATGCCTCTAACCTTTGATCAGTCATAAAAACACATTTTTGAGCTTGAAGGAAGTTGTTGTGTTTTTCAGTCCAGTTTTTGCATAGTCATGGAAGGCAAACGTGCAGTGCCTTGGGCGCTGCGCTCTTTTTTGAGGCATCTAATCAGAAAAAGGTCAACATTTTTGGGTTTCTAGTGATGAGTACATACACCCTGTACTTTTTCTAAGGATTTGGAGGAGAACTGGTTGGTCAAAAGGTCAAAAAACACCCAAAAAATGACCTTTCTGCCCTCTTTTTGGCCTGGGCACTGCACGCTGAGCAGTGTTGGGAGATTTGGGTTTTGACTAGGAAAATGACATCCAAATTCCGAAATTCAAGTTGCTATGGAAATTAGACAGGCAGATCTTTCCAACAATCTATTGTGGGCCCAATTTCAACATTGGGAAGGCCCCCAAAAGTGCAGCTAAAGTTTAAGGGCATGCCTAGCACTGGTGCTGCGCGTTTGACACTTTGTCCAGATTTTCACTGTTTCGTCCCAGTTTTCACTTTCACCTTGGAAAATCATGAATTTATCTATGTAAATGATGATTTAAATGTAATTATCATGTTTCTAGTACTTACTAGGGTAAATACATTAGGTAAATCAAGTTCATGAGGTGTAATGAATCAGTTTGCTTGGATTAGGGATGAGTCACTTTGACCACCCTATTCTCTTGTTATCAGTTCAGCCTTTCTTGGATCTTTCCCTCTTCTCATGGATTCGACCCCTTGAGGTTAGGATGGGTGGTTTGAAGCCTATATTATGTATTTCCCTAGTCATTTTTAGAGGTTGGACTCAGTGGGATGCTTATGTTTTGATTAGATATCATTTTGTATCAGTTATAGCAGGAGATTAATGAAAAATTGCAGCTATTTCTTTGGGATCCAAGTGGTATGATGCTTAGTTCAGTTTTTCTTTTGTATTCATGTGTTAAAATGTATTTTTGACTCCATTTCATCATTCCATTGCCTTTATGTGAATGTATACAAGTATGAGAGGCAGAATCCATATCTTTTATGCTCTATTTTGGGCAGACATTTCACAGTCTGTGTTTTCTTCAGTTTAGGAAGAATCCATGAGGTTTACATGCTCTTCCTAGCTCCTCACCTGTCTTTTCACCTCATCCATCAAACCCGAAGGTTTTGATCATTATGCCTACCTTGCCCCATCGAACACCCTGCAGTTTTGGCCTAATTTCCTTGCCCTAAATGTTTGGCTCCTCCTGATCCAACAAAACCCTTCAAAATTAAATTAAAACCCTGTGCTACTATAACTAGCCTAATATCATTTTCTTGATCCAGTCATCTTGGTTGAGATCCTTACGGAGAGAGCCCTCTCTTGGCCTAGTAGGGCTAGCTACTTGGCTAGGTGTGGTTTGTGGTTACCTCGGAATTTCCTTCTTCAGCCTGAGGTTCAATCCTAGTGATAACAATTGCCATTAATAGATGCATCCATTAATGCAACTGTAATGAATTGGGCACAAATTTTGTCTAACAATTTAGCAAGAACAATAATCGAGTATAGAAGGAAAAGAAGTGTTGCTTTGAGGGTTTACCCTCCATTTTTTATGAGTGCCTATGTAATGGATGAAATTTGTTTCAGTTCGAAAGCCCTATCATGGGATGGAAGTGGACTGTTCAAAATCCACTTCTCATTCACATATACTATATATACATGTGGGAATCCAAATTTCAACCACATTTTTTCAATATTTGTCATGGAGTTATGCTCCCTATTCACAAACGGTTTTATAAGCGAGATGCCCCTAGGTTTTCCCAAGAAGCTGAAGTAGATATCCTCCCAGTGGCCAA
The DNA here is from genome assembly GCA_031772625.1 of Pinus tabuliformis. Lineage (NCBI taxonomy): Eukaryota > Viridiplantae > Streptophyta > Pinopsida > Pinales > Pinaceae > Pinus > Pinus tabuliformis. The sequence goes on from CM062816.1 coordinate 65,510,304, forward strand.
ATGGTTTGGGGAGGAGACATTTACGTATATCAGGCTATTTGCAGCATCACCTCCCCCCATGTCCACCCATACTATGTTCCGAAAAAATTGATGGCTAGAGAGATAGCCTATCAAATAGCTAATGAAGGAGGGATGAGCAAGACATTAAAGGAATCAAAAAAGGCCATCTGGCCTACATTCCCTTTACAGTGTGGATCATTTGCATTACACGACCTAGGGCATGCATTTAAATAAGCAGAGAATATCTTATCTCTGCAATTACCCAAATTCCCTGGAAGGCAATATGACCTGTTCTGCACTGTCAAAGATTTTACCACTATGGTGAAAAGAAAAGTATTCAGTAATGAGGAATATTCCTTTGATGACATCTTTTTTGTAGAAAAACACCTTCACAGAGGTGAAGCATATGGCACAATTACTTTTTGACCATGAAGATCTTGAAAACTTTTACAGCTAAAGAGAAAGGAGACTATCAAAGATCCCATTGGACCAATTATTGATTGAACCAAGAAGGGAGCCTACTCCCAGTGTAAGTATACAAGGTGAATCCAAAGAAAATTGTAAAACTGATTCTGGAGCAGAATCCCAAGAGAAATATACTAGGGAATCAGAGAAGTCATCACAAAATGGGAAAAGCAGAAGAAAGGAGTCGAGAAAGGATACAGCCCAATCTACATAAAACATAGTTGAAGAAACATCAGCCAACAAACAGGCTGAAATCCATGCCGCCTCCACACAACCAATAAAACCCATAGTAATTGATTTAGAAGAATAATGGGACAATTTTAATAAAAGGCTCAACACAGAGGAACAAACGCTAGAGTTGCAAACTCCACAATAGAAAACAACTTAGGAAATTACAGCAAAGGAGACTGTAAATACTCAAGAGGTAGAACACATCCTTGTTACCCCCACCTCTGAAATTGTTTTGAGAATAGAGGAGATTCCCCCTCTAGATGTGTTTTATAGCCCACAACATAAGGCCATTGTTAAAAGATAAAGGAATAAAAGGAAGTTGGACTCTAGAGTTGTTATTACCCCTGATAATGAACCAATGGATGTTCTCTGGAAAGACTCACCCATCGACCCATTCGCCAATATTACTAGAGTCTCAGAGTTTGCAGGTGCCTATGCTACAGCGACCATTGACAAAGCAATAGAGGTGAAAATGTTGCTTAAAGAAAAAGAAGATAAAATTTTGTCGCTTGAACAACAATTACAGCAAGAAAAATCTGACCAGCAGGCAGAGATACAGTTAGCTAAGCTACAATAGGAGTTTGAGCAGATGCAAATAAAACATCAAACTAGCTTAGCAGAGAAGGAAGCACAAATACAGGCAATAACTGATCTACACAAAGATGATCCAAAAATTGATCAGTTTATTACCGAAGTGCTCGGCCTTAACTCCCAGCTGATGCACCAAAAAGAACTATTATGCCAGAAGATTTCACAATGGAACTCTTATTGTGAAACAAGCGACAAATTGACAAGTCAAGTCATGGAAATGAGACTTGAATATGATGAAATCTTTAAAAAGGTCTCCGACTTCATCACCTGGCAGAATACAGAAGATGGGAGAAAATTTGACTTGCCTAAACTATAAGAGTCACATAAAGAAATCTTATTTGCAAACTAGGATTCTCGGCTTAAAGAGGCAGAAAAGGAAATAGTAGACGCGGCAGCAGCAACAAATAGTGTCATAGAAAATGTTAATGAAAATTTACATAACACCAACCTTGTGGCAGAATCCATTCCAGGTTTTCTTCCTAATGCGAAACAACTTGAACTACAGTGGAAACGGCCAACAGAAGAAAAAGCAGAAGAAAAAAGGCAAACGACCAGGTTAAACTGGGAAGCATACTGGCGACATTTAATAAAACCTCACAGCCATTGGATGACCCTATGATGCCTAACCACTTCTACAGAGAAAATGGCGCCAGCACTGACCAACATTGTATTCACTGGACAGTTGAAAGCTAAAGTCAGCCAACCAACATAGCTCAAGCCCATGACGGACATTTGCGATCTAAAGGATCGAATGCAGGATAGCTAGTCACCATGTTCATTTCTATTTTTATTTTATTTTGCATAATTTGAGGAAGGTCGTTTAAACCTCCTCAACTATTTTTGTAATAATCTATTTTTAATTTTATAGTTTAAGTATTTAAACCCCTCTCATGCATTTAGAGAGAGGTCCAGAAATTTTATCAGAAACAATCTTCAAAACATGCACTTTTGTCCCTTTGAGGAAGTTCTGGTGAAATTAATGGAACAGGATTTATTTTTATCTGATTTAGCATCTTCTATTGAAATTTCACTTTTGTACTCTTAGATGGTGTTGAATGGACTAAAAGTAGATCAATATCGTTGAAGCACATGAGTAGGACGTATTATAAATGATACTTTTATCTCGTAATTATTTTTACTTATGTATCAAGCAATGATTTCTTTTCAAGTTGTTTATGTATGAAAGTTCGAATCTTGGTTGCCATTATTGCCCTTCTGTATGATGATGATCTATATTTTATGCTGAATATATGAATAATTCCTTATGTGATATATATTTCACAAGCATTTCGGCTAACTTTTTATACGAAACAATAATTGTTAAAATGGATTCATTTCGCATCACAATTGAATAATCTTTATTATCAATTGCTTTCAGAAATTATTGTAGATCACATACATCAATTTGCTCTCGGGCATTGTTATAATTAGATAGTGTTTAAATTAGGATAAAATGCATGTGATTATTAGTTTAGATTAGATTACTTATAGCTTAAACATTACTCCAAAACATCACATATCACCCCATTAGCACAATCAATAAATAGATTGGGAAACTGGTCCCATTACCCCTAGTCGGAGCCACTACTCCAAATGGAAATGTAGTTTCCAACCAAGGTCTGAACCGGGTGGTTTTCCCCCTTGTTGAAGCAATGATTTTCGAGGCTTCAACATTTTTGGCACTTGAAGGAGCGCTTGACTGTGAATGGCAAGTAAATCAGAATCAACAGGCCATTCTAAGAGTAAAACTCCCTCACCATCACTTCCAACTTCTCAAAAGCCTTCCAAATCCCCTAATCCGAAGTGAGAAGTTGCACAGAAAATTACACAACCTGTTGCTAAAATCCCAAATAAGCCAAATCATTCTTCTTCCACCAAAGCCCCTGAAGTTCAATCTTTGATTCATAAATTACATGGGATTTCGCTATATCAAGAAGAATCTGAGTTATCCCAAGATAGTGTTATCTCTCAATTTACCCCATCTCAATGGTTAACTAGAGCATACAGTGAAAAGCTCGGAATCCCTTTATTCAAATTTCCTCTACCAAGTCGTAAGAAAGCTAAGAAAACACCATTCAAATCTCACAGCGAGATTCTTTCATCATCTTCATTCATTCCATCTATACCATCACAAGATCAATCATCCGCCTTGCCACTCCATATCGTGATTCACACAAGTACAGGAACTACAGCTTCCTCTACCCGATAACCTTCAACCACTGCTACACCCTCCCCTGCTCACATACCAACAATGGCATAGAATCCTCCAAGGCCATGGAAAAACCCAGGAGCTATTAGGATGGTTGGGCCTTTACATCGATTTCCAGCGCATCCAGAGAAATGGTTGCCCAAATTCAATCCTGATAATGGCCTATCAGTTGAGGAACATATAAACAATTTCATGTTGTTCATTAACTTGAATGAAGTAGTGGAAGAAGACGCAGTTGTAAGATTATTCCCATATACTTTACAAGGAGTAGTAGGATCATGGTACTTTTCACTACCATCAAGTTCTATTAATAGTTGGGATGCTTTCCAAGAGAAATTTTTAACTAAATTTGGAGATGATAGATCTACGGCTACCCTAATCAATGATCTTTGCAATTTGAAAGTCAAATCGAAAGAACCCATTAAGGAATTCAACTCTCACTTCAATAAATTATTGAATAAGATACCAACGGCATCTAAGCGTAGTGATGAGGTCCAAAATGAGTGGTATATTTCTACTCTACCATCAAACACAGCTATCTTTGTTGATAGAACTCCCAAACCAACTTTAGCCGAAAATATGAAAGAGGCAATAGCTGTGGAAAAACGCATTCTAGCCGTAGAAAAGAAAAACGCATTAGAAGAACGAAAATCTAAGAAAGAAACCTTTAGGAACGACTCTAAGAAGAAACCACCAAAAGATCATTTTGATCTTGAAGGGTTAAAGAAAGTCCTCAAGACCATGTCTAACGAAATGGTTGATATTAAAAAACAGGTAGCAGAGACTTCCTCTAAGAAACCTTTTATACCATTTAAAAGGAATTCCCCTGTTGATCCTAAACCTCCAAATTCTATATCAAATGCCAAATTAGATGGAGAGGAGGATGAAGTTTCAACTAATGAAGAACAAACTGATGATGAAGGAGTGGCAAAATTACAAGGAATGTGGGATTTTATCCTTCCCAATGAAGAAACTCAAGAAGCATCGCCTATCGCTACCCGAAGTGAAAACCATGTTGAATTGTCACAAACAAATTCAAAGCAGAAGGCTTCAATGCCAACTCCCAAGGACAAAGCAACAGGTAAGAAATCTTTACCAAAATCCACTCAAACTACTCCTACTCAATTAGATTCTTCACCTTCACCGAAAACTTTGATAGTTTCTAATGAAATGGAATATAATATTATTGACAATATGAAGAAAACTAGGGAAAACATCACCTTTCATGAGCTTAGTAAATTGAAGCATTAGCAGAAGCTACTTCTTAAAGAACTCAAAGAAGTACCTACTGTGTCGCTTCCTACCATTGTGATCTCACAGGCTACCCAAGAAATGGGAAGGCCCCCTAGCACCTCTTTGAACAATACTAATCCAACCGACATCACTATAATAGGGGGAAGATCCAAATCCCACACTCTGCCATTTCTCCTTACTTTTGAACTCTTTAATAAGAACTTACATAATTTTTTAGTTGATTTCGGAGCTTCATCTAACATCTTACCTAGAACAGTTTGTGCAAAGTTGAAAGTTCAACCTCAGAAATTTGTTGTACGAATAGTACAGTTAGATCAATCTCAAGTTGAAGTTGTTGGGGAACTTAACCAAGTAACCATCAAAATTTCATCAAACCCTAAATTTTTCCAAGTCATTGACATACTTGTAGCTAATATTCCTGAGTTCTATGGCTTAATCCTTAGTAGAGACTGGTTAGAAAAACTTCATGGTTATTTTGCAACTGACTGGTCTCACATGTGGCTTCCCCATAATGGCAAGCCAAATCAAATAAGGGTTGATCATGAGAAACATTAAAAGTACATAGTAACAGAATTAGAAGGAGAAAATGAACCAGTTGTGTATAACAACAATATCATCGGAAACTATTATGTAGAATCATTCATAGGGAATTTCAATGCTCACACTTCATCTTTATTAGAAAACTCTATTGTATCTCAAGTCGAAAATTATTCCCAAATGGACACTTCTAAATGTGTAAATTTTGTAGATAAACCTGTGGTTAGATATTTATTTTGGAAATTACTTTTTGATGGATCTAAATCCAATGATGGAGCAAAAGCAAGTTGCATCTTAGTTAGCCCAGAGGGGGAAAGACTAGGTTAGCATGCAAACTTGAATTTTATTGCACAAACAACACCGCTGAATATGAAGCACTAGTTCAAGGTTTGTATAAGGCAATTGGCCTTAATGTCAAATACCTCCAAGTATTTGGAGATTCAGAGATTGTCATAAAATAGGTGAGAAACATTATACGCTATTTGAAACACTATCAGTCATTAGTCCAAGACCTGACCTTTCACTTTACAACATTTAATATTTCCCCTATTCCAAGACTCCAGAATGCTAGTGTCGATCTTCTAGCCAATGTCGCTTCCAAGCTTATCCCACCAGAGGATTATAGCCCAGATCGATTTTCCATTGAATTAAATTTTAGGCCTTCTATTCCTAATAATATCACCAACTGGAGCATCTTTAATAATGATCTAGATATCATAAGCTTCCTTACCTCTAAAGGCTCTTACGATGACCAGATAGTTGATGAAGACCACCATGATAACCAACTTAAACAAGAAACAGTCAATAATTCTATACCAAAATCTGTAGTTAAGTTGGAAGATTTATATGACCTCAAAGACAGATTTAAACGATCCACCAATTCAAAACTTCAGAGTTCAACTCTAAGGTTTGAATTGATCAATCTTGGGACTGACCTAAAACCTCAAAATATTAATCTAGGTCTCAGACTTATGTCAGACAAAAAAGTAGCCTTTATAGGTTTGTTGAAAAGATACAAGAATGTCTTCGCTTGGAACTATGAAGGCCTTCATACATACGACACCTCTATTATTCAACATATTATTGCCATGACATCTGATGAAAGACCTTGTTAGGCCCCTATACTACTAGTGTAACCCCTTATTGTTATTAGTATAACCCACTTATTATATTGATGTACCCATGTAGTGCCCATATTGTTACTATTGTGCCCCATAGAAGCCCACTATTGTTATTATTGTGCCCTTACATTATTATTGTTATGTCGGCTCTGATTATGTTATGACCCCTTAGACTCCTATATATAGAAAGGAGGTCTTTTCATTTGTATCATCCAAGAATTGTTCATTTATGTAATGTAAAGGAGGTTGCCCCCTCGAAGAGGCTGAATTCTAAGGCGTTGATCTATCTTTTCTATCTTTTCTTGAGCTAGTTTCATAACATTTGGTATCGGAGCTTTGGATTCTAGGGTTCCGCTTCTCCAAACAGGTCATCGTGGCATTTTCACTATAACTTTTTTTCTGCCACGTTTCAAAAGTTGAAAAAAAAAACCCACTTGAGAAGAAATCGCGCTAAACCTCGGTTCCGAATTGCAGAGATTTTCGCGCTACATTTGCGGAGATATGATCTGAGGAAGTTGGTCTTTTTGCAGACTCCTGAATTACATTCCATACAGGTGACCTAGGGAAAATCGTCATAACTTTCTCTCTGGGGATAGGATTGAAATTTCATAAGAAGGTACAGAAATAGGACGGACTTTAGTTTCTTGTATGAATTTTTCAGATCCAAAGGTCGAAACAGTGACACGTGGCACTTCATACAATTTCGCTCTTCTGGAAAGGTCTATAATCATGTCATCTTGGGAGATTGTGCATAACTCTTTCTTAGAGAATCCAATTTGGATCAGACTAGTGGCATTGGAAAGAGGACACAGAGGGCTACTATAGATCACAATTTCAGAACTTAAAGATCCGAAAGTACACAGTTACAGTCATTTCAAGGTCGAGCTCCTAAAATCAAGAAAAAGCAAGATGAGGAAGTTTGATGGCAAGGATCCGGTAAATTGGATACTTTAGATGGAGCAATATTATGATCTGCATGGTGTACAACTGTTACAAAAGGTATGTATTGCATCTTCATATTTATATCTAGATCAATTTTTATGGTACGAAGGGCTTTGTTCTCGTAAACAACTTGCTATGTGGTCAATTTTCATGAAGGAAATGATAGCACATTATGAGGATACAAAGAGCAACACTTTCTTTAGAGCAACACCACAGCAATTGGAAAGAGTAAAAGGGCTTTGTGACATAGTGGAAAGCAAAATTATGGAAACCAGGAAGCGTACCCCTCACAACTATAAAGATGGAAGTGTTGTTTCTCCTATCCTTCCACAACCTACAAGGGTTACACCACAACAATTGGAAGAAAAAAGAGAAAAAGGGCTTTGTTACAATTGTGATAGCAAATGCACTAAAGGTCATAAGTGTGCTGAGAAGAAATTATTTTACATAGAATATGAAGAGGAGGAAGAAAAGGATCAAGAAACATCAAAAGAAGCAGATATACACCAGGACCGCACCCTAGAGAAAGAAGAAATGAATCATACCATATCTTGTAAAGCATTGGCAAGAATTACCACTACTCAAACTCTCAAGATAGAAGGACATATCAACAAGAAAAAGGTGCAAGAAGTGAAAGATCACATCGAGAAAGAAGAAATGAATCCAACCATATCTTGTAATTCATTGTTCGAAATTACCACTCCTCAAACTATCAAGATAGAAGGACGTATCAAGAAGAAAAATGTTCAAGAAGTGAAAGATCACATCGAGCATCAAGAAATGAATCCGACCATATCTTGTAAAGGATTGGAAGAAATTACCACTCCTCAAACTCTAGAGATAGAAGGACATATCAAAAAGAAAAAGGTTCAAGCAGTGAAAGATCACATCGAGCATCAACAACAAGTTCTCCAACTTTTAAAGTATAACGCCACTTCGGTGCAAAATCAAACGAAACAACAGGTAGATCAACATCGTAGTGAAAAATGTTTTGATGTAGGTGATTGGGTATTTTTACTGCTACATCTCAAGCAAGCTATTTATGAGAAGGAAATGTTGGCAATACTACATGCACTTAAAAAATGGCGACCTTACCAAATGGGAAGACTCTTCAAGGATGAGGATGTGGAAGCATTGTTTTGTGCTATTTATATTATCCAACCAGATTGGATAAATGAAGCAAGGGATGAATGGAAGAAGGACGAAGAAGTATGGCCACTTATTCAAAAGTTTCAAAAGATCCCAATTCAAACAATATTTCCAGAAATTGAAGAGGAAGGAAAAATCATATTGGAACCTGGAGTAGTCATAGAAACAAGAACCCGATAGCTACGAAATCGATCAATTTCAGAGTATCTCATCAAGTGGAAGAACTTACCCGCTGAATATTCCACATGGGAGGACAAGAATTTTATACAGAAGCATCAAGAACTACTCAAGCGTTGAGGACAATGCTTTTTGAAGGAGAGGGGCATGTTAGGCCCCTATACTACTAGTGTAACCCCTTATTGTTATTAGTATAACCCACTTATTATATTGATGTACCCATGTAGTGCCCATATTGTTACTATTGTGCCCCATAGAAGCCCACTATTGTTATTATTGTGCCCTTACATTATTATTGTTATGTAGGCTCTGATTATGTTATGACCCCTTAGACTCCTATATATAGAAATGAGGTCTTTTCATTTGTATCATCCAAGAATTGTTCATTTATGTAATGTAAAGGAGGTTGCCCCCTCGAAGAGGCTGAATTCTAAGGTGTTGATCTATCTTTTCTATCTTTTCTTGAGCTAGTTTCATAACAGACCTATTCAACAGAAATTGAGGAAGATCCATCCTAATTTAGAAATTCAAATTAAATCTGAGTTGAATAAACTACTGAAAGCCAAATTTATTTTTCCTGTCAGACATTCTCGATGGGTTTCTAATCTTGTCCCAGTCAGAAAAAAGAACGACGATATTTAGATATGTATAAACTTCTGCAACCTCAATAAAGCTTGCCAAAAGGACAATTTCCCATTGCCCCCTATGGAACAGATATTGTAATTAGTTGCAGGCTCAGAACTAATGCCTTTCCTGGATGGATTCTCACGATATAATTAGATCTTAGTACATCCAGATGACCAACTAAAAACTACATTGAGGACAAAATGGGACACTTATGCTTATCATAAGATGCCATTTGGACTGATTAGTGTTGGTGCCACTTTCCAGAGAGCTATGGACATAGCCTTCAAAGGTTTAGTAAATAAATCAGTAGTAATCTACTTAGATGATATAACTGTATACTCTAGAAAATGCAGTAATCATCTAAGGCATTTAAAGCAAATCTTTGAATGTTGCCAAAGGTATGGAATTTCTCTTAACCCCAAGAAATATTTTTTCGCATTAAGTGAAGGAAAGCTCCTTGGATTCATTGTGTCCAAAGCAGGAATTCATATTGACCCTGACAGAATTAGAGAAATTTCTGAAATACCTTTACCGCATAACAAAAAATCAATGCAATCTTTCCTAGGTCAAATAAATTTTGTTAAAAGATTTATCCCTCACTTCTCAAGAATTGTTTTACCTTTTCAACCCATGATAAAGAAAAATTCTCTGTTTAAATTGGGACACTTGGAACATGAAGCTTTTAGCTTGATAAAACAAGCAATCATAAATGCCCCATATTTAACAACGCCGAATTTTTCGAATCATTTCAATTTATACACTTTCGCTTCCGAAAAATCATATGCAGCCATATTGACACAAGTAAATCAAGAAAAAGCAAAAGCTCCAACCTCTTTCTTTAGCTCCAATTTGCAGGGAGCTAAATTAAATTATTCAAATGTTGAAAAACAAGCTTTTTTTGTTTTCAAATCAATAAATCACTTTAGACCTTTTCTCCTCAAAACCCACACCAAAGTAATAGTGCCATTCTCAGCAGTGAAAAATCTTTTAATACAAAGGGATGTAGGTGAAAAGAGAGCGAATTGGGTTACAGCTCTGCAAGAATATGACATAGAAATCAAACCAACAAAAATTGTAAAAGGTCAAGGTTTTTGCAGGATGTTGGCGAGAGCATCAAATCTATCATAATTGCAGCATTCAGGTGACAATGTACAAATCTATGAGGTAAGCCTTAACGACATTTAATCAAGATATGTTGATATCATATTTTACTTGAGAAATGGATATGCCCCAGCCCAATTAAATTACACAAAGAAAAGAGCCTTTAGATTAAAAGCTAGGCAATATCAAATTGTCAATGATGTGTTGTTTAGAATAAATTATGATTCTGTTTTACTTAGATGTCTTGAAAAATCTGAGGCAGAGAAGGTGTTGTAGGAACTTCATGATGGACTAGCTGGTGGTCACTTTGGAGGGGATACTACAGCACATAAAATCCTGCATGTCGGCTATTACCGACCAACACTATTCAAAGACGCACACAGTTATGTAAGGAAATGCAAGATTTGTCAAACAGCTGTTGGAAGACAGAGGAAACCCACATTACCATTACAGCCAGTCAACATTGACCAACCATTTGAACAATGGGGATTAGACGTAATAGGTGAGATCATTCCTCATTCTTCTAAGAAGCATAGATATATCCTTACAGCCACTGATTATTTCACCAAATGGGTAGAAGCAATTCCACTCAAGGTAGCCAATTTAGAAAACATTATTGAATTTATAGATCAAATTATCATTACCAGGTTTGGCCTACCATCTACCTTGATGTTTGATAATGAATCTTATTTTTTAGGCAATGCTATGACAGAGTTTGCTCTTAAAAGAGATTTTAAGCTTAAGTATTCTTCTAATTATTATCCGTAAGGAAATGGGTTAGCCGAATCCATAAACAAAAATCTCATCAGGATTATTAAACGAATTGTTGACCAAAGCCAAAAGAACTAGCATAAGTCTTTAGTGTTTTCTCTATGGGCAGATCGAATGACTCAAAAAGCCTCCATTAGCACTTCTCCTTTTAATTTGGTCTATGGGAAAGAATTTGTCTTGCCAACAAATGTAGCTATTCCCTCCTTAGCCTTAGTTCAATTCATCGAAGAAACTCCTTCCTCATCTATGCAGGTTAGACAATTACAAATCCTTAAGCTCGAAGAGGCAAGATAAAAGGTCAGGACCACACATGCACATCATCAACAGTTAGTCAAAGCCTCCTTTGATTCAAATTCTATAACTTCAAAATATTTTGAACTCGGAGACCTAGTATTGAAATAGGATAAATCCCATGAAGAGAAAGGTAAGCATACCAAGTTCCAACACATGTGGTTTGGTCCATTTTAGATTGTGGAACAAATAGGCCCATCAACTTTTATGTTACAATATTTATCAGGGAAGAGAGAATCTCTACCTATTAATGGGCAAGTTTTAAAGAAATACTTTCCATAGAAGATGATCTCTTCTGTTCACTTGTATATTATTTCCTTTAACTAATTTTCTTTTAGAAAGAATAATATGAGTTGAAGAGCATTTACTTTTGGTTTTACAAAGGATAGTATTTTATTTTATTTTTTACTTTTAGCTTGTGTAAGTAAAGATTGTTATGGAAGTAATCTTCACATATGAAATATATAGTTAAGTTCTATCGCTCTTAAACTGCCTGTTTTCTGCCTAAATTATCTTATTTTTTATGAAACTTAGCTTTAGAAAGAAATTTTTCCTTTACATTAGTCAAGAAAAGTATCAATAACAAAGCAAAGTCCCTCTGCAGAAAAGCATCTTTAAAACTCTACAATTGTTGTCCAGAAGCTCTTAAGGAGCCAATGATTCTCCCCACTTAATCAGCGTTCATTTTTAGAGTGTAATTCTAAAATATACTTAAACTTAAAGGATAAGAGGTCTCATCAAGAGTCGGCTTACCATGATCATAAAATTATAACTAACTGACATTACCAATATTGCATATAAAGACAGGGTAATGGCTTAAGATTATATTAATCAAAAGACAAGGGGTCTTATCAAGAGCCAGCTTGTTCAATTAAGTTACAAATCAAGTGAATGAAATTGTCAATTTTGGTCACCAAACCAAGGCATTGTCGTTTAAGAGATAAAAATTGAAGAGCTAAAGGAAGAATGAATTACTTCATAAAATAAAGAAAGCAATAAGTATACAAATGAGATTATCTTTAAGATTTCATTCTGATTTAAGTGGGATACTGAATCATTACTGGTTAAAAGGTAACCTTGTCAAGGCTATGAACACATGTTGGTAGCAGTGGCTCTACCTACGACAACTGAGTATACCAAAAACTGATCTGAGGAGAGTCTCCTTGCTTTTATCTTTAAAAAACCAAGTAATGATTGATGTAGACAAAGTGACTTTCTTATGAGAAAAGAAAAATCAAAAGAACGATAGTTAAGTAGATTTTGTTTTATTGATAATGAACATTATTACTTACCTTATATTCCATGTAACTTATTTTATTTTCAAAACTATCTTTATTTTGGAAGTCTTAGAAATTTCAAAAAACTCTCAAAGATAACTGGTTCTTCCAAGTGAATCGCCAATTGTTGTGCTATTAAACAACCCCCCATTTATTAATGGTAGTAGTTAATACTACATTAATAAATGAGGACCCTTTAAAAAAATCCATCCAAAAAACAAACTTAGCATTTAGGCATTTCTTTTATTTTTGGAATAAAGCAAGATATCTATCAAACCCCTTTTTTCAAAACAACTACTAAATGCTTACCTTCCCACATACAGCATGATTAAGCATCATCAAAAAACCTTTCTAACCCTCCAAATCAAGTAAAAAAAGATTAAAAGATGACTCTATGCTCAAAACTATCATATTTCTAACATAAACTAGGTCCTTAAGCTTTTTCTTCAAATGCTGAGTCTCGCATCTCATATCGCCATTTATAAAGGACCCACCTAAAAAGGTTATCTCAAAACATGTGAGATGCGAAATTGCGATGGCGTTATAACCTTTATCGCATCACATTTCAAGCAGTCAAAGGAACACTACAAACTTACCATTAGCCAATATTGTGAAACGCGATCAAGACCTGGACCCACTCCTTAAATGTATCACGAACAAATGTTTAGGTCCACCACTCATTAAAAAGGGCCTTTTACATAGAAAAACCTGACAAGTAGCTATGTTTTGAAATGATAAATGAGCGGCTCGCATCTCGCATCTCGCAAAAACACAAGAGAAGGTAAGAAAAGCGAAAAGGAATAATGTGATATTGCAATCTTCGATTTGCTTCGCAAATCGCGAAATTGCCATTATCATAGTTCAAAGGCTCGCCACCCTAGAAGCTTTCTTCCCGATTTACGATGCAGACATTTATGAGCATTAAAGCTAAGGGATAACGAAGCATTAGTGGGAATTTAGTAAGAGATAATTGCATTTATGTGTGAAAATCCATTTAACGTGATATGATATCTTCTTACGTGCATTCGAATAAAACTCCTTTTATCACCTTTACAAGTTATCTGCATTATTTCATTTTACGTTCATTATCATCTTTGTGTATCTGATAGTTGTTGTTCTTCACTTTCAGGGAAAATCCATAGAGAAAATCATTGAAAGAAATGGTGAAGAAAGGCAAGGCAGTCGTCTCTGAGAAGTCAGAAATGACTCCTCTGTTTATGGATACTACATGCAACAGAGAGAGAGGAACCTCTACATGGGATACCATGTATAATATACTGGAGGAAGAGCAACCAAGGATTCTGGAAATGAAGATTACAGTTGATGGACGTGATTCCTTAGACGCTTCCATGTTTGAGACAGCATGCTCTTTTTTGCATCGCATAGCCGCGTGCCCGAAGATAATCCCTTATACCAACATGGTTAAATGGGTTATTGATGAAGCTGAAATATTAGACAGAGAATTCAAGACAAGAAGCCAAGAGGTTATGGATCTCTTACCCCAGACAACCTACAGCTTATGTACCACCTACCAGAGCCACAAGTCATCTACAGCAGGTAGTTCATCGAGAAATTTTCCAAAGAGAATGATGACCCAACAGACTGCACTCGAACCTGGTCAAATAATGAGGACAAAATCAAGAAAGACAAAAATGGTATGTACACTACTTCGTCTATTTGTCCCCCTCATAGTTTTGCAGCAGGCATGCTATGTAGACTATTTGGAAAACCTGATAGTATTAAATTCTCCCCAGAGTGGTTGCCACTAATAGATGCAGCCGTTAACGCAACTGTAATGAATTGGGCACAAATTTTGTCTGACAATTTAGCAAGAACAATAATCGAGTATAGAAGGAAAAGAAGTGTTGCTTCAATGGTTTACCCTCTATTTTTTATGAGCACCTATGTAATAGATGAAATTTGTTTCAGTTCGAAATTCCCTGCCATGGGAGGGAAGTGGACTATTCAAAATCCACTTCCCATTCACATATACCATAAAGACATGTGGGAATCCAACTTTCAACCACATTTTTTCAAGATTTGTCATGGATTTATGCTCCCTATTCACAAACGGATTTATAACTGAGATGCCCCTAGGTTTTCCCAAGAAGTTGAAGTAGATATCTTCCCAGTGGCCAAATGGTTTGGGGAGGAGACATTTACGTATATCAGGGCATTTGGCAGCATCACCTCCCCCCATGTCCTCCCATACTATGTTCCGGACAAATTGATGGCTAGAGAGATAGCCTATCAAACAGCTAGTGAGGGAGGGATGAGCAAGACATTAAAGGAATCAAAAAAGGCCATATGGCCTACATTCCCTTTACAATGCAGAGCATTTGCATTGCACGACCTAGGGCATGCAGTTAAAGAAGCAGAGAATATGTTATCTTTGCAATTACCTAAAATCCCTGGAAGGTAATATGACCTATTCAGCACTGTCAAAGATTTTACCAATATGGTGAAAATAAAAGTATTCAATAATGAGGAGGATGTCTTTGATGTCATATTTTTGCAGAAAAACACCTTTACAAAGGTGAAGCATATGGCACAATTACTTTTTGACCATGAAGATCTTGAAAACTTTTACAGCTACAGAGAAAGGAGGTTATCAAGGGTCCCATTGGACCAATTATTGTTTGAACCAATAAGGGAGCCTACTCCCAGTTTAAGTATACAAGGTGACTCTAAAGGAAATTCTAAAACCAATTCTGGAGCAGAATTCCAAGAGAAATCTACCAGGGAATCAGAGAAGTCATCACAAAATGGGAAAAGAAGAAGCAGGGAGTTGTAAAAGGATAAAGCCCAATCTACACAGAAGATAGTTGAAGAAACTTCAGCCAGCAAACAGGTTAAAATCCATGTCACCTCCACACAGCCAATAAAACCCCTGGTAATTGATTTAGAGGAAGAATGTGAAAATTTTACTAAAAGGCTCAACGCAGAGGAACAAATGCCAGAGTTTCAAATTCCACAACAGAAAACAACTTAGGAAATAGAGGAGACTAAAAATATTCAATAGGTAGAAGACATCCCTGTTACCCCCACCTCTGAAATTGTTTTGAGAATAGAGGAGATTCCCCCTCTAGATGTATTGTATAGCCCACAACATAAGGCTATTGTTAAAAGACAAAGGAAGAAAAGGAATTTGGACTCTACAGCTACTATTACCCCTGATAATGAACTGATGGATGTTCCCTGGAAAGACTCACCCATCGACCCATCTGCCAATCTTACTAGAGTCTCACAGTTTGCAAGTGCCTATGCTACAATGACCATCGAAAAAGAAACATAGGTGAAAATGTTTCTTAAAGAAAAAGAAGATAAAATTTTGTTGCTTGAACAACAATTACAGCAAGCAAAATCTGACCAGCAGGCAAAGACATAATTAGCTAAGCTACAATAGGAGTTCGAGCAGATGCAAATAAAACATCAAACCATCTTAGCAGAGAAGGAAGCAAAAATACAGGCAATAACTGATCTACACAAAGATGATCCAAAAATTGATCAGTTTATTACCGAAGCACTTGGCCTTAACTCCCAGCTGATGCACCAAAAAGAATTATTATGCCAGAAGATTTCACAATGGAACTCTTATTGTGAAACAAGCAACAAATTGACAAGTCAAGTCATGGAAATGAGACTTGAATATGATGAAATCTTTAAAAAGGTCTCTGACTTCATCACCTGGTAGAATACAGAAGATGGGAGAAAATTCGACTTGCCTAAACTAGAAGAGTCGCATAAAGAAATCTTATTTGCAAACTAGGATTCTCAGCTTAAAGAGGTAGAAAAGGCAACAGCAGACGCAGTAGCAGTAGCAAATAGTGTCATAGAAAATGTTAATGAAAATTTACATAGCGCCAACCTTGTGGCAGAATCCATTCCAGGTTTTCTTCCTAATGTGAAACAGCTTGAACTACAGTGGAAATAGGCAACATAAGAAAAAGTAGAAGCAATAAGGCAAACGACCAAGTTAAACTGGGAAGCATATTGGTGACATTTGGTAAAACCTCACAGCCAATGGATAACCCTACGATGCCTAACCACTTTTACAGAGAAAATGGCGCCACTGACTAACACTGTATTCACTGGACAGTTGAAAGCTGAAGTCGGCCAACCAACACAGCTCAAGCCCATGATGGAAATTTTCGATCTAAAGGATCAAATGCAGGATAGCTAGTCACCATGTTCATTTCTATTTTGATTTTAGTTTGCATAATTTGAGGAAGTTCATTTAAACCTCCTCGACTATTTTTGTAATAATCTACTTTTAGTTTTATAGTTTAAGTATTTAAACCCCTCTCATGCATTTAGAGATAGGTCCAGAAATTTTATCAGAAACAATCTTCAAAACATGCACTTCTATCCCTTTGAGGAAGTTCTGGTGAAATTAATGGAACAAGATTTATTTTTATCTGATTTAGCATATTCTACTGAAATTTCACTTTTGTACTCTTAGATGGTGTTGAATGGACTGAAAGTAAATCAATATTGTTGAAGCACATGAGTAAGACATATTATAAATGGTACTTTTATCTCGTAATTCTTTTTACTTATGTATCAAACAATGATTTCTTTTCAAGTTGTTTATGTATGAAAGTTCGAATCTTGATTGCCATTATTGCACTTATGTATGATGATGATCTATATTTTATGTTGAATACATGAATAATTCCTTATGCGATATATTTTTCACAATTGTTTCGGCTATATTTTTATAAAAAACGATTATTGTTAAAACAGATTCATTTCTCATCGCATTTAAATAATCTTTATTATCAATTGCTTTCAGACATTATTGTAGATCGCATACATCAATTTACTCCCGAGCATAGTTATAATTAGATAGTGTTTAAATTAGGATAAAATGCATGTGATTATTAGTTTAGATTAGATTACTTCTAGCTTAAACATTACTCCAAAACATCACATATCACCCCATTAGCACAATCATTAAATAGATTGGGAAACTGGTCCCATTATCCCTAGTCGGAGCCACTACTCCAAACGGAAAAGGAGCTGCCAACCAAGGTCCGGACCGGGTGGTTTTCCCCCATGTTGAAGCAATGATTTTTGAGGCTTCAACACCTTCTTAGTTATTTTTTCTCAGTTATGGAACAAATGCACTCGAAACAATGGAACCCCTTTTCTTCCTAGTGGCTCGAATATAACACAACCCGATAGCCTACTAGTGGTTAGGTTTGACTACCTCAACTCTTAACCAAGGTTACAATAGACTCTTCTAGAGTCTTCTACATCATAATAATGTGGTAGCATCCTCTCGATTTATGGTGGTGAAAACAAGAAGGTCAACTTCTATGCAGCATAACTTTCGCATACACACTTTGATTGTGTGATTCTTGTGGCATTGGAAAAGTCTTTGTGTGTAGAATAGGAAAAAAGGTGTTGCGCTAAAGTGCCAAATTTTTACCCCTAAAAAATGCCTCAAAATACTCTTAGAAGGTTTTAGACCTCAAATTGCCAAATTGGGTCCCATCGGTAAAAATGGTCCTAAGATTTGATTCCTCCACTTTTTCCACTCTAAAATAACTGAGATGGATGAAAAACAATATAATGATCCAATCTGGATCACAAAAGTTGCATCAAATTCATGATGACTACTTTTTTTTTGCATCTATTTGTGGATGGAATGTTGTAGATCTCTTCAACTTTGTTTCCATCTTCTCCCACATTGCAGTCCAAAATTCACTGAGAAAAATTGTGTGCATGTCTAAAATGATGGTCCTTATGATTCCAAAGTGCACCTAGTCTTGTCCAAAGAGAAAGTTTTTTGTTACTTGCCCATTTATGGTATTTTTATAGGGCATGAGAATGCACATTTTACCGAACCTATCATCTACCACAAACAAGTATCCATTTCCCTTCTTAATTATTTGTAAATGTGCCACAAAGTCCATGGAAGTGCTTTCCCAAGGACGAGTGGGTACAGGTATAAGATTGTATACACTCTGTTTCCTATTACTAAGAATTTTGGTACAGCAATGCATACATTCTCCTATGAACCTAGTTGCATCCTGCATCCTCAACCAATACACATACCTTTATAAGTTGGCCACTATCTTCCCTACACCAAAACTCCTTGCAATTTTGTAAGTGTGAGCCTCTCTAATTAATTATAGTCGCTCACCTTTAGGAACACATCTTTCCCAACCTATAAAGTAACCCAATCAGGAGATGGTAGTCAGTTGTGTTGTCGCCATCATGCACATGACTTTGGCTCTGTAATTACTGAAACACTTCCTTGAAGTCCTCATCTTTTGTGTATGCCTCTTTCTATATATCATGAGTGAAAGGCCCCATGTGCATCAAAGTTACCAGTGTTATGATCTTTGATCTGGGTGGCCTTGAAAGCATGTCAACCGACTTGTTTTTATTACCCTTTTTATAATTAATCACAATTGTTGTAAAAACCCCTTCTACTTGTAATGCTTGGTCTATTGTAAAAACCTAATCCACTCATACTTGTAATTTATCTAATTCTATGACTCAAACCTGGTGATACCCTGATTTTAACACTAGCTTGGTGAAGTATTTTACTTGTTGCAACTAGTCCAAAAGATCATCATCTCTTGGCATAGGGTATCTATTCTTGAGCGTTATTTTGTTCAACACCTTGTAGTCAATGCACATTCTCCAAGTCTCATCCTTCTTACGCATGATTATGATAGGTGATGTTGTCTCTTTTTCTAACACCCATAGCAAAAGTTCTTCGGGAGACATATAAAGCTTCCTAGAGACAACATCTCGGTTGATTGTAGACCAGTGCCTATGACATCTTAAAGAGAGGAGTGCATGGAAGATTATCAATGGGGGCTTTCTGTTGCACTCCAATTGTCACGTAGTTAAATGGATAATAAAGGAGGCTTGGCTAAATAGGCCTTCATTAAGGTAAACTCAAGCCAATACATGGATATGAATGTTCAGGGGGTAAATCGGGCCAACCTCATAAGGAAATGTGTGGTTCTGGTGGTCGAGACACAACAACAGGCAGCTTAATATTGATGTTGCAGTAAAGTGAAGAGGAGGAAAGGGAGAAGGGTATTTGGTGTGTAGGGCTGATTGCAATAAAGAATCCTAAGCAACGATTTTTCTGACAGAAATATCGAAGAGGGAGGATATGAAACATCAGAAAGAGTGGAGCGCAAATTAAGGTTTCATGCCATATACCTCATGGGTACCTTTATCACCAAACAACATGAGTAAATCTGTGCTCATACAGGTACTGTAGGTTAATTGAATAACGCAAGTAAGTCTGTTTTATACACAGGTACTGTAGGTTATAGACTAACATAAGTAAATCCATCTTATACACAGGTAATGTTCGCTATTTAACGACCTAGATAAATCCATGAATCATAGAGAAACTGACAGCTTCACCCCCCTATTTTAGAGAAATAAAAACATATATGAAATGAGATTTATAGAGGGGAAAACATACTGCGCATTGCCATGATTGGAATAACGAAAGAGTTTCATTAATCTTCAAAATGAGTCCCATTTACCAGTCCATTTACATTCAGTAATCTACAACTCAAGTCCCTCATGAACAAGCAATTAGAACCAAAATGGAGCCAAAGAATTTCGACCATTGTGGGTGCAGAATTTCGGAACCTCTATTAAATGTTTCTCCCCCTTATTTATACAGAGAAGGGGGGCTTTGAATCAACATTTACAAAATATCTCAGCTAAGGTCCAGCTGTCTGATTAACTAGCTATCGTGGCATGTGATAGCTCTGCTACCCAAAATGATTTCGTTCGGATTTGATTCTGTTCTTGGAAATATAGAAATTAAAGAATAACAGAAATTACAGGAAAATAAAAAAAAGGGAACTGAAATATGTTGCAAGAAAATATCGTTATGTGGTTCTTGTGAAGGCCCTTGATCAAGCCACATCTCTACCACAATGTGTCCCTCTAGCTGCTTGGTCGATTCTTGTCGCTTTCGCCTTAATTTCCTGACTTCACCACTCTCTAGAGATGATAGTGGTCGACTGTGGTTGCCTGTTACAGAGTAGAAGTGAAGATTTCCCTGGCAATCCTTCGTTGTGTGTCTGAGAGGAGCCTCATGTTGAGCCATTAAGTCTTCTTGAGTCTCCATACCGATTTACCGTTGCACCATGCCTTCATTCAATGTCTCAGTTGCTGACCCATCTGCCTACAAAGCCTTGTACCATACTATCGAGGTATCGTTGTATCAATACTTTTACACTAAGAGGCATTACAGAACAGCGAGTCCCAATATCCTTTGGCCCCCTTTGGTTTAGCCCCTTTTTTCCTTTCTTCTCATATGACCGGGGGGTTGTGACCTGGGGCTTAGCCTTTATATCGAAGCTCCCCAGTCGACATTTTAAAAATCAGGGATTCAACTTGGAGTCAAGCGATATCAGGTTTCATCAATTGACAATCACTGACCACCTTCCATGCTTAGCCCTTGGTTCCTTTGGCTTTTTATGTGACTGCGGGCAAACCCCTATATCGGAGCCCCTCTACATCATATGTTCTTAGTCGGGACTTTTACATTGGAGCCGTAATGTGCTTGCAATCTCTGATTGTGATAGTCCTCTAGCACTCAACCTCCAGCTCCACCTTTGGTTTTTATGCCTTTGTGACTATGGACCAACCCCCACATCGGAGCCCCTTTATCACACTTTCCCATGTGTGCACTGCGTTACAAAGTGCCGATAAGCCTCAACCTCCAATTTGTGAACGCTGATGTGACATCATCACTGCCACGTGGAACTTCCTGAGTGGTGACATGTGTCACCCGGATATGCCCTCTTTGGACCCTTGAAAATTATAGATAGGCATGCCACGTGTCCTCTATACTGCTATGTCATGTTGACGTCAACACCACTGTTTTTTTACTGGATCCAATAATACTCTACCACATGGCCCCCTAGAGGAGAGAGAAAAAGACCCACCTGCCCCTAGTTTTGTGTTGGTTTCTTTTGTTAAATTTTTCGGCCCTCCTAGTGCTTTAACAGTAACATATCACAACTCGCGATATCGCAGTATTTTAGAGTGGTAACCCAGTTGGCACGCCTATTTCCAATGGTTATGACCTTTGATCTGTGAGCCGGCTGATACAGGACCTCTGATATATCGGGCATCTGACATGAGATGAGTTGATTTTCCATGCTACTCTGAGCATTATTGCCAATATGTGATTTCCATGGACTCCCAATCACAAATATATTATGTGCCATGGACCCTCGATCGCCGATATGCCGACATCGCTCTAGACCTACGATGTGTGGGACCTTTGATATGTCAGGACTTCTGATTTGCAGGATCGTCGATATGTCAGGATGTTATGAAGTGTGATTGTCAATATGCGATGTGACCCTGATGTGCAATCATCGATCGCCATGTCACTAGAACCTCCTATATGCCATGCTACCAAATCCGCCGATTTCTTATTTGCGATATGCTCCTGGACCTCCGATATGCTCTTCTCCCTCATTTCAAAGGCAACAAAACCCCTGAAATTTAACATGCCATATCTTCTAATCCAAAAGTCCATTTTTGGGCCCCCACATACCGTTAGAAATCTTATTCCGAGCACTATCCAATGGAGAGTGTCTAATTTAGCTATGAGAGCTTCTGTGGCTTGGAATATGGCTTCATACTTCACTGTTATTTTTCACTTTGGGCAACTAAAAACACATTTTGCAGTGAGTGAAAACATTGGCTCCAACTGGGGACAATGCCTTGTTGGCAAGGTGCTAAAAACCTGCAGACCAGTAACCTTCACCATTGGGCATGGATTTAAAAATATAATGAACTTATATAACCAGAAAATCTCCATGAAACTTTATTCGCAGAGAGTCCTTTCCTCATAAAACTAAAATGCAGAAAAATAAATTCTACCAACTGGAAAGTAAATGCTCAGCTAGTGAGCTTATTTATATACAACTCCTACTTACGTATAGGGCTCAATTCACCTAAGTGAGTTCAACCCTCCAATGGAACCAAGCCAACATTTGGGTGCTGGACCTAATGCCTCCATGCTTCTGAAATTTAAAAATCAACACAAGCATGCACCATGAAATGTCTTCAAACAAAAAAACGAATATATGCTCTAGAAACAACCTTTGTTGCTGACTTAAGAATGTCGTCATGTAGTCAGCTATAGGGTCATATAAATGACAAGAAGAATTTTCAACTGCCTTATGTCCATGAAAAGTCTTTTGACCAATATCTTCTTGGTCAGGGCAGCCGCAAATATTGTTCAGCTCCTCACCTTTATATTTTTTTAGCAAAATGTGTTGCTAGAAGCCCACTCCCCACTTGCTGGTAAGTGAATCCCTTTGAAAATCCATGACCATCTCATCCTCCTCCGAATAATATGAGTCATAAATCGAAGGAGGTTCTTGATCTTTTTCTCCAAGTGAAGGATTTGCACTATAAATTGGAGCCTCTTTATTAACCTCCTGGTGGGCCTCCTCTTCTTGTGCAGCTTCCCATGACTGGGAGCATTGTGGCTCTGCATCACTTGACTCTCCATCATATTCATATACATCATAAGAAGGATAAACATCAAATACATCCAAATAAGATCCCTGATGGTTTATGTGCAACTTGATGATGTTTCCTTATTTGCTTTCTTGGTCATTGGGTGATGCTTCTTGATGCGACTAGATGTTTTCTTGGAGCGGAGCTCCACAAACATCTTCAGTAGGATCATTAACCTTAGGAATACTTTCAACATTAAAATGCGCACAACAATCTTCAAATAGAGCATTCAGTGGATATAATATTTTTCAATAATGATTGAATGCTATGTGAAAGCTCTTCAAAGAAGATATGCTACCATGAGGTATTGTCCTATACCAAACTCTAGCATCCTCGTCTAGAGAATACATGAACAATTTCATTTGTACATCTTCAAGAAAAATACCCTGTTGTTCCATGCATTCATGAAAATCTTTGAGGTGTTGGTTAGGCCTTTTATCTATGTCTCCACTAAATCTAGGCAAATAGGTATTTTGTTCATGAAATGAAGGGACATGATTGGGATAACCAACAATAGAAGAAAAATCTAGTGGGAAAAATTTATTGGCCAGGAATTCAGGAATGGTCATTTTAAAAACCCTCCTAGGTGAGTGATTTCTGGTTCGAAGTTAGGGAAATGTTTTGGTTGCTTTAGCATCAGAGTGAGTATGAGGCTCCTTGAAAGCCAGGATGATCAAACAGAGATATGGACAGTGGAGTTGATAGGATGTTTACCATAAAATTCAAGTAGTGGAGTCCCCAAGGTGAGATATCTTCAACGCACACTTCCCTTACTCACCTAATAGACAGAATGTAAAGATTTGTCATGCCCAGGGAAAACTATTCTATTCCGTTCCCCGGAAATGGCACCAGAAAGTTGTTGTTGCTTTTTCTAGCACCCGTAGCACTTGACATAGAAAGCTTCCTAGAGACAGCCTCTAAGTTGATTGTAGGCTAGTGCCTAGGTCATCTTAAAGAGAGGAGTGCATGGAAGACTATCAATGGGGTATTTCTGCTGCACTCCAATTGTCACGTAGTTAAAAGGACAATAAAGGGGGCTTGGTTCAATAGGCCTTCATTAAGGTAAACTCAAGCCAATACATGGATCTGAATGTTCAGGGGGTAAATTAGGCCAACCTTAGAGAGAAATGTCTGGTTCTAGTGGCTGACACACAACAACAGGCAGCTTAATATTGACATTGCAGTAAAGTGAAGAGGAGGAAATGGAGGAGGGTATTCGGTGTGTAGGGTTGATTTCAATATAGAATCCTAAGCAAGGATTATTCTGACAGAAATATGGAAGAGGGAGGAGATGAAAGAGCGGAAAGAGTGGAGTGCAAATTAAGGTTTCAAACCATATACCTCATGGGTACCTTTATCCCCAAACAGCATGAGTAAATATGTTCTCATACAGGTACTTCAGGTTAATCGAATAACGTAAGTAAGTCGTTTTATACACAGGTACTTCAGGTTATATACTAACAGAAGTAAATCCCTCTTATACACAGGTACTATTAGTTATTTAGCACCCTAGATAAATCCATGAATCAGAGAGAAACCAACAACTTCACCCCACTATTTTAGAGAAAGAAAAATGAGATTTATAGAGGGGAAAACATATTGTGTGTTGCCATGATTGGAATCACCAAAGAGTTTCATTAATCTTCAAAATGAGTCTCATTCACTAGTCCATTTGCATTTATCAATCTACAGCTCAAGTCCATCATGAAAAAGTAATTAGAACCAAAATGGAACCAAAGAATTTGGCCCACTGCGGGTGCAAAATTATGGAACCTCTATTAAGTGTTTCTCCCCCCCTATTTATATAGATAAGGGGGGGATTTGAATAAACATTTACAAAATATCTCAGCTAAGGGCCAGTTGTTCAATTGACTGGATGCCTCGGCCTGTGATAGCTCTACTGCCCAAAATGATTTCGTTTGGATTTGATTATGTTCTAATAAATATAGAAATTACAGAATAATAGAAATTATAGGAAAATAGAAAAAAGGAAACTAAAATATGATGGAGGAAAATATCGTTCTACGGTTCCTGTGAAGGCCCCTAATCAGGCTACGTCTCTGCCACAACGTGTTCCTCTAGTTGCTTGGATCATTCTGGTCGCTTTCGCTTTAACTGCCTCACTTCACCACTCTCTGGAGATGATAGCAATCGACTTTGGTTGCCTATTACATAGTAGAAATGGATATTTTCCTGGCAGTCCTTTGTTGTGTATCTTAGACGAGCTCCATGTTGAACCATTAAGTCTTCCTGAGTCCCCATACTAATTTACCATTGTACCATGCCTTCATTCAATGTCTCAGTTTTCGACCGATCTTCCCTCAAAGCCTTATACCATACTATTGGGGCAATGCTGTATCGGAACTTTTAAGCTAAGAGGTGTTACAGAACAGCGAGTCTCGGTCTCCTTTGGCCCCCTTTGGTTTAGCCCCTTTTTTCCTTTCTTCTCATATGACTGGGGGGTTATGACATGGGGCTTAGCCTTTATATCGAAGCTCCCCAGTCGGCGTTTTAAAATTAGGGATTCAAGTTGGCGTGAAGCAATATCAGGTTTCATCGATTTCCAATTGCCGACCACCTTCCACTCTTAGCCCTTGGTTCCTTTGGATTTTTATGTGACTATGGGCCAAACCCTGTATCGTAGCCCCTCTACATCGGAGGTTACCGATTAGGACTTTTACATTGGAACCACGACGTGCTAGCAATCTCCGATTGCAATAGTCCTTTAGCGCTCGACCTCCAACTCCACCTTTGGGTTTTATGCCTTTGTGACCATGGACAAACCCCGACATCAGAGCCCCTTTATCACACTTTCCCATGTGTGCATTACGTTACAAAGTGTTGATAATCCTCAACCTTCGATTTGTGATTGCCGATGTGACGTCATAACTACCACGTGACACTTCCTGAGTGGTGACACCTGTCACCAGGATATGCCCTCTTTGGACCCTTGAAAATGTCAGATCTACATGCCACATGTCCTCCATACTTCCATGTCATGCTGACGTTAGAGCCACCATGTTTTTACCAGATCCAATAATACTCTACAACATGGCCCCCTGGAGGAGAGATAAAAAGGCCCGCCTGCCCCTAGTTTTGCATTGGCTTCCTTTGTTAAATTTTTTCAGCCCTCCTGGTGCTTTAACACTAACATATCGTGACTCATGGTATCGCAATATTTTAGAGTTGTCACCCATTGGTGCATTGATTCGCTGATTGCCGATGTCTATGACCTCCAATGTGTGAGCCTGCCTATACAGTACCTCCAATATATCGAACATCTAACATGTGATGAGTCGATATGCCATGTTGCTCTGAGAGTGATCGCCAATTTCAAATTGCCATGGACCCCTAATCACTGATATATTATGTGCCATGGACCCCTAATCGACGACATACTGACATCGCTCTAGACATTCGATGTGTGGGACCTATGATATAATAGCACTTCCAATTTGTGAGATCACCGATATGTTGATATGTTATGAAGCGTGATCTACGATATGTGATGTGGCCCTGATGTGCGATCGTCGATCACCATGTCGTTGGAAACTCTTATATGCCATGCTGCCTTATCTGCTGATTTGCATTTTTCAATATGCTCTCGGACCTCCGATATGCTCTTCTCCCTCATTTCAAAGGCAACAAAACCCCTCAACTTCAACATGCCATATCTTTTGATCCAAAACTCCATTTTTGGGCCCCGACATACCATTGAAAATCTTATTCTGAGCACTATCCAATGGAGAGGGTCCTATTTAGCTTTGAGATATTTTGTGGCTTAGAATATGGCTTCATACTTCACTTCTCTTTTGCACTTTGGGCAACTGAAAACACATTTTGCAGTGAGTGACAACATTGGCTCCAACTAGGGATAGTGCCTTACTGGAAAAGGTGTTGAGAACGTGCAGATAAGTAGCCTTCACAATTGGGCATGGAGTTAAAAATATAATGAATTATATAACCAGAAAATCTCCTTGAAACTTTATTTGCAGAGAGTCCTTTCCTCATTAAACTAAAATGTAGAAAAATAAATTCTACCAACTAGAAAGTAAATTCTTAGCTAGTGAGCTTATTTATATACAAATTCTAGTTACATACAGGGCTCAATTCACCTAAGTGAGTTCAACCCTCCAAAGGAGCCAGGTGAACATTTGGGTGCTGGACCTAATGCCTCCATGCTACTAAAATTTAAAAATCAAGACAAGCATGCACCATGAAAACTCTTCTAACAAAAAAGTAGATACATGCTCTAGAAACAACCTCTACTACTGAATTAATAATGTCATCATGTAGTCAGCTACAGGGTCATAGAACTAATAAGAAGAATTTTTAGTTGCCTTATTTCCATGAAAAATCTGTTGACCAATATCTTCTTGGTCACGGCAGTCAGAAATATTGTTTAGCTCCTCAACTTTAGCTCTTTCGAGCAAAACTTGTTGCTGGAAGCCTACTCCCCACTTGCTGGCAAGCAGATCCCTTTGACAATCTGTGACCATCTCATCCTCCTCTGAATAATATGAATCATAAATCGGAGGAGGTTCTTCATCTTGTTCTCTAGGTGAAGGATGTGCATTGTAAACTGGAGCCTCTTTATTAACCTCCTGGTGGGCCTTCTCTTCGTATGTAGCTTCCCATGGCTGGGAGCGTTGTGGCTCTGCATCACTTGACTCTCCACCAGAGCTATATACATCGTAAGAAGGAGAAATATCAAATTCAGTCGAATAAGATCTCTGAGCGTTTATTTGTAGCTCAATGATGTTTCCTTCTTTTCTTTCTTGGTCATTGGGTGATTCTTCTTGATGTGAGTAGATGTTTTCTTCGAACGGAGGTCCACAAACATCTTTAGCAGGATCATTAACCTCAAGAATACTTTCAACATTAAAATGCGTGCAGCAATCTTCAAACAAAGCATTCGATGGATATAATTTTTTGCAATAATGATTGAATTCTATGTGAAATATCTTCAAGGAATATATGATACCATGAGTATTGTCCTTTACCAAATTCTAGCATCCTCGTCTAGAGAATACATGAACAATTTCATTTGTACATATTCAAGAAAAATACCCTATTGTTCCATGCATTCATGAAAATCTTTGAGGTGATGGTCAGGCCTTCTATCTGTGTCTCCACTAAATATAGGAAAACAGGCATTCCATTCATGAAGTGAAGGGACATGATTGGGATAACCAGCAATAGAAGAAAATCCAGTGGGACAAATTTTTTGGCCAGGAATTTAGGAATTTCCATGTTGAAAACCCTCCAAGGTAAGTGATTTCAAGTTCGAAGGTAGGGAAATTTTTTAGATGCTTTAGCATCAGAGTGAGTATGAGGCTACTTGAAACCTAGGATGATCAAATAGAGATATGGACAGTGGAGTCGCCAGGATGTTAACCATAAAGTTGAAACAGTGGAGTTGCCAAGGTGAGAGATCTTCAATCCACACTTCCCTTTATCACCTAACAGAGGGAATGTAAATATTTGACGTACCCAAGGAAAAAAATTATAATATGTTCACTAGAAACAGTGCCAGAAAGATGTTGTTGCTTTTTCTAGCACCCGTAGCACAAGTGCTTCGGAAGACATAGTTCTTAGAGACATCCTCTTGGTTGATTGTAGACCAGTGCTTAGGACATCTTAAAGAGAGGAGTGCATGGAAGATTATCAATGGGGGCTTTTTGTTGCACTCCAATTGTCACATAGTTAAAAGGATAATAAAGGGGGCTTGGTTCAATAACCCTTCATTAAGGTAAACTCAAGCCAATACATGGATCTGAATGTTCAGGGGGTAAATCAAGCCAACCTCAGAGAGAAATGTCTGGTTCTAGTGGCTGACACACAATAACAGGCAACTTAATATTGACGTTGAAGTAAAGTGAATAGGAGGAAAGGGAGGAGGGGATTCGGTGCATAGGGTTTATTGCAATACATAATCCTAAGCAACAATTGTTCTGATATAAATATGGAAGAGGGAGGAGATGAAAGAGAGGAAAGAGTGGAGCACAAATTAAGGTTTCATGCCATATACCTCATGGGTACCTTTATCACCAAACAACATGAGTAAATCTGTGCTCATACAGGTACTGTAGGTTAATTGAATAACGCAAGTAGTTCTTTTTTATACACAGGTACTGCAGGTTATAGACTAACATAAGTAAATTCATCTTATACACAGGTACTATTCGATATTTAGAGGCCTAGATAAATCCATGAATCAGAGAGAAACCGGCAACTTCACCCCACTATTTTAGAGAAAGAAAAACATATATCAAATGAGATTTACAAAGGGGAAAACATATTGTGCATTTTTGTGATTGGAATCACCAAAGAGTTTCATTAATCTTCAAAATGAGTCTCATTCACCAATCCATTTGCATTCATTGATCTACAGCTCAAATCCCTCATGAAAAAGCGATTAGAACCAAAATGGGACCAAATAATTTGGACCACTATGGGTGCAGAATTCTAGAACCTCTATTAAGTGTTTCTCGCCCCTATTTATGCTTTGAATCAATATTTACAAAATATCTCAGCTAAGTTCCAAATTTTTTATTGACAAGTTGCCTCAGCCTACAATAGCTCTACTGCCCAAAATGATTTCGTTTGGATTTCATTCCGTTCTTGGAAATATAGAAATTACAAAATAACAAAAATTACAGGAAAATAGAAAAAAGGAAACTAAAAGATGATGGAGGAAAATATTGTATTGCAATTCCTGTGAAGGCCCCTAATCAGGCCACGTCTCTGCCACAATTTATCCCTCTAATTGCTCGGTCGATTCCTGTCGCTTTTGCCTTAACTGCCTAACTTCACCACTCTCTGGAGCTGATAGAGATCGACTGTAGTTTCCTGCTACAGAGTATAAGTGGAGATTTTCCTTGTAGTCCTTCTCTGTGTATTTGAGATGAGCCCCATGTTGAGCCATTAAGTCTTCCTGAGTCCCCATACTAATTTACCATTGGACCATGCCTTCAATCAGTGTCTTATCTGTCGACCCATCCGCCTTCAAAGCCTTGTACCATACTATAGGGTCATCGTTGTATCGAGACTTTTACACTAAGAGGCATTACAGAATAGTGAGTCTCGATCTCCTTTGGCCCCCTTTGGTTTATCCCCTTTCTGCCTTTCTTCTCATATGACTGAGGGGATATGACCTGGGGCTTAGCCTTTTATATCGGATCTCCCCAGTGGGTGTTTTCAACTCAGGGATTCAACTTGGAGTGAGGTGATATCATGTTTTGGCGATTGTCAATCGCCAACCACCTTCCGCGCTTAGCCCTTGGTTCCTTTGGTTTTTTATGTGACTGCGGGCCAACCCCTGTATCCAAGTCCCTCTACATCGGAGGTTCCCAGTCGAGACTTTTACATTTGAGTCACAACGTGCTTGCAATCTCTGATTGTGATAGTCTTTTAGCGCTTGTCCTCTAACTCTGCCTTTGGGTTTTATGCCTTTTTTACCACGAACCAACCCCCACATCAGAGCCCCTTTATGACACTTTCACATGTGTGCATTGCGTTACAAAGTTCCAATAAGCCTCAACCTCCAATTTGCGATTTTTGATGTGATGTCATCACTTCCACATGGCACTTCCTTAGTGGTGACACATGTCACCTAGATATGCCCTCTTTAGACCCTTGAAAATGCCATATCTGCATGCCACGTTTCCTCCATGCTGCCATGTCATGCTGACATCAACACCACCTTACTTTTACTAGATCCAATAATACTCTGCTACATGGCCCCCTTGAGGATAGAGAAAAAGGCCCGCCTGCCCCTGGTTTTGCATTGGTTTCCTTTGTTAAATGTTTTTGGCCCTCCTGGTGCTTTAACACTAACATATCGCAACTCACAATATCGCAATATTTAAGAGTTTCCACCCCATTGGCGCATGCCAATTTGTTGATTGTTGATTGCTATGACCTTCAATGTTTGAGCCCGCTAGTATAGGACCTCCGATTCATTGAACATTTGACATGTGATGAGCCGATATGTCGTGTTTCTCTGAGCGTTATCGTCGATCTGTGATTTCCATGGACCCCCAATCATTGATATAGTATGCGCCATGGACCCCCGAATCATCGATATGTCGACATCGATCTAGACCTCCGATGTGGGGGACCTCCAATATGTCGAGACTTTTGATTTGTGGGACCATCGATATGCCAAGATGTTATGAAGTGTGATCACCGATATGTGATGTGACCTTGATGTGCAATTGCCGTCATGATGTTGTTGGAACCTCCTATATGCCATGCTGCCTAATCCTTCGATTTTTTACTTGTGATATGCTCCCAAACCTCCGATATGCTCTTCTCCCTCATTTCAAAGGAAACAAAGCCTTTGAACTTCAACAAGCCATATCTTCTGATCCATAAGTCTATTTTTGGGCCTCCACATACCTTTGGAAATATTATTCCGAGCACTATCCAATGGAGAGGGTTTGATTTAGCTTTGACACCTTCTGTGGCTTAGAATATGGATTCATACTTCACTGCTCTTTTTTCACTTTGGGCAACTAGAAAAGAAAAATAAAATAAAAAATAAATAAAAAATAAATAAATTAAATAAATAAATTAAATAAATAAATTTGCAATGAGTTACAACAGGTGACCCACATGATGAGGTACTTATTTGAATGAAACCTTACTCTAGTATTTATTACAACTGCTTCTTTACCTCATTTTCTTTTATTACAAATTGCCTATACATCTCAATGTGGCAATGGAGAGTGCGGCAAAAGTTGGATCTTATGCTCCACTTATCTTTAGGTATCTATGCTCCTGAAACACTCCTTTATATGCATGTATAAACTCACCCAGTTGTTGTTCATGCTCCTTAGTATACCCCTCCACAGATGCCTTTGCTCTCATTGACTCTTCTACAGACTAAGTTTATCTTAAAAACAGTGAAACATATTTTTTTGTAGAATTGATGAGTTTAATGACTTGGTTGGCACTTGCCCATGAAATTTTAGACTTTCCCTTGTCTGCATTAATGGTGAATAATTTTCCATCCTTGATGAAGTGATATTGGTTGGCTCTCTACATGAAAATTACATCTTGCATCTACATATAAGGACTCCCAAATAGTCTCTACACATCAAGTGGAACTACATCCAATTTTACTTCATTAATAAAGTTGGAACTAATAACAAATCTTATTTGGTACTATTTGGTTACCTTTATTTCAACATCCTTATTTACCTAACCCAATGGATATGGGCTAGGATGATCTCAAAACTCCAATCCCAATGTGTTGACCAAACTATATTGCAATGAGATTCGCCTGTGATCTCGATTCAAACAGGGCATCAATTTGACTTCATGACCTATATCTTTATATGGAAGATTTTGGTCATCTCCTCTTAAAGGCTACTCAAATTCACTCCCTTCTACATTGATGTGCAAACAATCTTCTTGTCCATGTCCAAGAAACTTTCCATTGACTTGCTCCAATTTGTGGATATGAGATTTTTCTTCTTCGCATCTTTCTTTTGATTCTTCAGGTTGAGTTCTAGATGTAATTTCCAATACTCACCCTCTGTACAACTCATGTACATTCTACCCATGTCTCTATGGTTGGGCGTGGAATCCCCCCCAAGGCATGTTTTGGGGCTTAAAACCCAAGTTTTGACCAAGTCCATTGTAAAGACTTCGCGAATTGTGGGCACGGAGCGCGAAGTCATAATAGAGTCATAGGGTTGTTCGCCCTTGTTTTTGTAATGTAATTTCGGTTTGAAAGATCTACCCATGGTCCACGGACCATGGGATTGTATAAATAGAGCGAGGCTCTAAGTGTAGAAAACAGTGAATCTAAAAGAGAGAAAGAGGGATAGAAGCACTAAGTCAAGGTGTAAGTCATGTCTTTAGGTTGTAGAGTAGGAGAAGGCTCTACAGCTAAGTGTGCAGAGGCCTAGTAGTCTGCAGCTGAGTGCGCGGACCCCTACAGCTGAGTGCACAGGGCAGGACAAGTCTATAACCGTTGGAAACATTAATAAAGAGAATTTTTATCATATTTTTGTGTATCCTTTTCTATTTGATGTATTATTGGGCATGAATTGCAAGTTTACTGCTTATTCGCTGCGCAAACTCATACGAATGTGATGTATAAATAAATATAACATAAGGCATCCATTTACGCAAAAATAAATAACTGGTCTAAGAAGATAAGTAAGATCTTAGGTGTGACTTAGGGACTTAGTACAGAGCGTTGTTCCAGCAACGTGGAAGCCCCACAGTGCCTGGTTAGGGCTACGCGAAGGCGATTATATCAGGTCGCGAGGGACAGGGAAGTGCATGAAGTAACCTACGCAAAGGGACTAATGGTTGGACCAAATCAAACCCTCAGACATCTCAAGGGTATAGAAACCTAGTTCCAGCATCCCCCCACACTACTTCGGGTGAGACCTCAGTCCGCGCTCCGCAGACTGTTGCCGAAAGGGCTAGTAGTATAGGGATTTGTTTGGCTAATTAACTCCAAACCTAGGTTAGGCCCTAACAAGCCAACAAATGGTTATGTTGTCGGGACCGGGATCTGCATAGAGATGTCTGATGTCATATCACTGGAATCCAACTAAGAAAGGAATTGAAGATTGGTTGGATAGGAAGATTCACGAGTTTGCAGCACATGAAAATAGGAATCCGTGACTATCAAAAGAAGAGTGGTTAGACTACTACTTGTACACAGAGATCCATGAAATTTTCTTTGCATCTTTCCCTAATGAGCTATATGAGTGGATCACGAAGCTAGCAGATAGCCAAGGAAGGTGCAAGCTCGACAGACCTATTTTTTGGACCCCAGAATTGATGTGCAGATTGGAAGTATCAGAGGATAAGATTGTACACGCTGTTGATCATTGGCTCGATTGAATTATAGGAGGATTCATCACTGAGTTCGCGGTAGATACTTCAGTCAGCTATAGCGAGGCAGAACGACGCTTCCTCAAAGGACCGCGAGGTAAGTACGTTAAGTATTTGAACACTTGGATTAAAATGATACTATGTGAAAAGCGGGTTATGCGAATAAATTGATGTTTGGGGCAACGTAAAGTGGGAAAATTTACAAAAACGAAGGTAGTGCAGAACTAGAAACTAACCCCTTTATTTCACCTCCCTGAGGGGACGTGGAAAATCTCATGAAGGTCTCGCCAAGAAGTGCAATCAATTTGATAAGACAGATGATTCCGCGCATACCACCCCCACCCACACCACCACTAGTTTCACCATCTTCACCCCCATCTTCGCACATACCATCTCCACCACCACCACAAGTCAATATGGTGAGCGCGATAAAGTTGTCAGTGTTCAAGGGAGTAGGAAATGAAGATCCGGACCAGTTTTCGTTCGTGATAAAAGTAGTATGGGAAGCGCAGGGAGTCATAGATGACAATATAAAGAAAGCAACGTTGGTCAGTGCTCTACAGGATCGCGCGCTGACCTGGTACATTAAGCATTCTAATGATAATCCAAATGCAGGGATCACGAATATTCAAACTACGCTAAACAAAGAATTTAGCAGGCCGAAGTCAAAGGCACAGTCGATCATTGGGTTCAAGGAAATCACGATGCTACCAGGTGAGACCCCTTGGGAGTTGGATCAGAGACTAAAGGGCACAATTCGCAAAGCTAACATGACTTTAACAGATGGACAACACCGCAAATGGTTTGTAGCATCGCTAACACTGCATTTAAGGAACGCATTGTTACAACAGAGGCTAATGACTCAGGCCGAGGCCTTGGATATCACGATGAGACTGCATGAAACCCCAATAAAAGATCCTAACCTGGGAGTTCAGCAGATCCACGCGTAGCTGAAAAACTTGTGCCTTGAAATGCAGAGTCTGAAACAAGACAGGACAGCTCACCCAGAAGTGAGCGACGAGGTATGGTGCATAAAGTGCAAGGGTCAAGGACACGACAAGGACCACTGTCTGGTGTTCACAAATTAACTCGCGGGAGGAGGACCAATTTCATTGAGACTAGAGGCACAAGCAGGACCTAGCGCGGCGCCTGCATTATGGTGCACAATTTGTTAAATAGGGGGAAAACATGTTATAGACAACTGCCATCTGTTGCAGAAGTACACGCAGAATTCACAACAGTTGTTCTGTAATTTTTGTAGATCAATGGGACATGATGAGTGCACCTGTAGGAGTTATGAACTGATGATGGATAGGACTCCAACCTACAGAGTTCAGGCCGAAATGCAGCCCCTTGACTACAACGCAAGGATGGCGCGAATCGGATTTCACGGGCGCGGGCAAGGCCGAGGTGGAGGAAGACCTGGAAGAGGTCGCAGACAGTTGATATGTTACAATTGCAGAGGGCCAGGACATTAGGCCCACGATTGTATGAATCCAATGCATCCATCATGTCTGTATTGTACATTGTTTGATCATGAGACAGAGGATTGCCCCACACTAATAGCAGGGTTACGCGATAAAGGAGCGCTGCAACCTGCCCGAACTTAGAACCTACAAATGATGAGGTTTGAGCCGCGCGAGGAAGACCCTAATGTGAACATTGTGCTCCGAAGTGAAATTACAATAGGGGATCAAATAGGCAAGCAGCTTGAGGATAGTAATTGGGTTCGCAAGGCTCCAACAAAAGAGCCAGAGTTTGATTTAGAGCATGCTAAAGAAACCTTCGTGGAAGCTAGGAAGAGCTTCGATGATGCCTCCACTTCAGGAAGCAAAGACAGACCGGAGCCAGAAATGGACCCATCGATTCTCATGACATTCCTGGAAACATGTGTGAAGTTATTACGTTATAGCAAGGCTATAAAGGGACTACAGGAACTTATAACTAGATGCGTTGGGACCACACCAAGAGAACCACACGTAGTTCAGAAGATTGGAAAGCATGCGATGAGGACGGGAAGGGAGATGCAATTGACCATGCAAATTGGAGAATATGAGATGGACCAAGTGATTATGGACCTAGGATCGGACATGAATGTTCTACCGAAGCAGACATGGGAGTGCATGGGGAGGCCTATGCTGCGATGGTCTCCTATCCAACTATGAATGGAGAACCAGCAAAAGATCCTACCTATGGGAAGATTACAGGGGATCACAATGGCTATTGAAGGGGCGAGCGCACTGGCAGATTTTGAAGTGATAGAGATTGTTGATGAAAGCAATCCCTACCCCATGCTATTAGGAATCGATTGGGCCACTGACATGAATGGGGTGATAAATCTGAAGAAGCGCAAGATGATTTTTGAGAAAAAGTCTCTACGCGAAGTTGTACCTTTGGACCCTGCAGAAGGATCACGCTGCACAGAGCTAGTGTGCGACTACAATAATGACGACGACTTGGACTACATCTACAAGATAACTGCATGAGAACAAGACTGGGTGAATCCCACCGCGGATGGACGAATCTCATGGGAGCACGAAATCTCATGTACATCGGATTCTGACAAAGAAATAGAGCGATGGCAGAACCGGTTACACGAGATAACCACGTTGAACTGTAACATGATGACGAGATCGTTGCACTGCATATCAATGGAGGTAAGGGATCTACCTACATATGATGGGTTAAGCGAGGTAGATGATTTCCTGAATAGATTTGAAAGAGAGGTGTCGGAGCAGCAACGCTTCGAAGCTTTGAAATGGGTACTATGCACTACGCCCGTGAGGTGGTGGGTACGCACCAAGGAAGCTTTGAGGACTGGTGCGAATGTAGGAGACTGATGTGCATGTGGTTTGGGAAGCCTTAGATGTGATTAAAAGACAAGTATGACGAACGAGATGATCCATGTGTGCACCTCACCAAGTGTACAAAGGTCTATGGGGAAGAGCCACAACCTAAGTGGATACACTTGTTCTGTCATACCCTAGATATTATACCCATGAACTAGTATATAGAGACAGAGATTCACCATGGAAGTAGTGAATGGGATATCTTGTGCGAAGGGTTCCTGTTGACCTTCACATTTGAGGATCGTTGGTGGGATACTGTTGATGATGTGCTACAAGCAGTAAAAGTAGCTATCTTCAAAATACCCGAGGATCCAATAGAATTGATTCAGCCTGAATGCGCAACTCAGCTGAGCTGCGCGCTGGAGTGTTATAATGTAAAAACTGAAGAAGACGATGAGGATCCATGGAAAGTTAACATTACAGAAAATGAAGGCTACCACGAGGTTCAAGGGCCACTGGTTGAAGACCCTGACATAATCGCACCGGTAAAAAAAAAGCAAGTAAACATTGGTACGGAAGCTGAACCTAAGTACGCAACGCTCGACGACTACTGAGATGACGCGGCGGTGGATAAAGTCGTCGAGTTACTCTGCGAGTACTAGGACCTGTTCCCCACCAAGATCACAAACTTAAAAGGAATCTTTGAAGATTTAGGAATGATGTGGATTACATTAAAGCCCGACGCGGAGCCAGTTAAGCAGAGGCCTTACCGCTTGAATCTGAAGTACAAGGAGAAGGTCTGCATAGAACTAGACAAGATGCTCGCAGCTAGAATCATTGAGCTGGTAAAAGAATCTGATTGGGTAAGCCCTATGGTAGTACAAGAAAAGAAGTAGAAGGGCGAGATAACAATATGCGTGGACCTCAAAAAATTGAATGACGCATGTGTGCATGACCCATTCCCAACTCCGTTCATAGATGAAGTACTGGAAAATGTCGGAGGGCAGGAAGCATATTCTTTCACTAACAAATTCTCAGGGTACCACCAGATCAAAATTGTGCCGAAAGATAGGAGTAAGATGACCTTCGCAACTGAATGGGGCTGCTTTCAATACACCATTATGCCATTTGGGTTGAAGAATGCACTAGCCATATTTTCGCGCATAGTTGTTGCAACATTCAAAGAATATATCCACAAGTTCATGGAGGTTTATCTGGATGACTGGACTATATTTGGATTGGTTAAGCACCATGTAGCAAGCTTACATTTGATGTTGGATACCTGTCGACGCCACCAAATCGCACAGAACCTCAAGAAGTGCACATTCCTCGTTCCCTTTGGGAACCCGTTGGGACATGTGGTTTGCAAATAAGGACTAATGGTAGACCCCGTGAATATTGTGGTAATTCTAAATTTGAAAGCGCCACGAAGTGTCAAATAGTTGCGCGCTACCCTGGGACATATAGGGTATTACAGGAATTTCATCAAAAGCTATGCCCAGATCACCGCACCAATGGAGAAGTTGTTGAAAAAGGATGTCACATTTTGCTAGAATGATGATTGCATGAAGAGCCTAGATGTACTAAAAGAGAAATTGGCCTTTGCGCCAATCCTAGTCTTCCCAAAATGGGATGTGGGGTTTCATGTCCATGTTGACGTGTCTTGTATAGCGCTGGGCGCGATACTAACACAGGAGGGTGGAGAGGGCTTGGATCACCCTATCGCATTCACAAGTCACAGGTTGTATAAAGAAGAAAAGAACTACTCCATAATGGAACACGAGGTATTGGCTATGGTGTACGCGCTCCAAAAATATCAACACTATTTTCTTGGGGGACACTTCAAGATGTATACAGATCACTCCACGCTGAAATACTTGGTGAATAAGCCCGTGTTTGGGGGGTGCATATGCAGGTGTCTCTTGTTGTTCCAAGAATATGATTTTGAGGTCATTGTGAAGCCTGGACGCCTGAATGCAGGACCAGTTCACTTGTCGCACATTGAGACGGGAGAGGAACCTACTAGTTTGGAGGAAGGATTACCTGACGCACAGCTCTTTGCTGTGCGCGTAGCGGATGGACACTTTGAAGATATAATCCACTTTTTGATGATGGGAACTACACCGAAAGCATACTCTGTCCAGCAGAAGAAGGAACTAGTGGTGCGCATGGCATATTTTCTGTCATCGCAAGGCACCAATATAAGATGGGTAATGATGAGATACTGCGAAGGTATGTACCTGAATTCGAACAAAATCAAATCCTTGTGGAAGCACATGGGGGCACTGCAGGAGGACACTATGTGGGGTGAGTAACTGCGCAAAATATTCTCCGTGCAGGGTTGTGGTGGCCAACCCTTCATCAGGATTCAAAAGCACATTGTAAGGCCTATGATATATGTCAAAGAACAGGTAAACCATCACAGAAGGACGAGATGCCTTTGAATCTACAAATGATGTTGCAGCCCTCTGAAAAGTGGGCAATCGACTTTGTAGGACCTATCAAACCTCAAGGAAAGATGGGCATGAGATATATTATCACCACAAAAGAGTACTAGACTCGGTGGGCAGAAGCGCAGCCGGTCAAAGATTCATGGCCACCACGGCTGCGAAGTTCCTATTCGAACATGTATTGACTCGATTTGGATGTCCAAAGATCTTGATGAGCGATCACGGTACACATTTCCTGAATGAAACAATCAGCGCACTAACAGAAGAGTTTCACCTGTATCATTAGAAAAGCACACCATATCACCCATAATCCATGGGACAGTAGAAGCATTCAACAAAATATTGGAGACTGTGCTGACCAAAGTCTGCAACGTGCAGCGGAGTGATTGGGACCTGCGCATTCCTATAGTACTATGGGCTTATAGGACAACATGCAAGAAACTGACGGGACAGACACCTTTCCGATTGGTCTACGGTGTGGAAGATATCATGCCAATGGAATATATTGTGCCTAGTCTGTGCATAGCAGTGCTCACAGGAATGACGGACTACGAAGCCCTGAAAGAGAGGCTCACGCAATTGGAAGAACTTGAAGAGGAACGGTTCCTGGCTGGCTTCCATTGGCAGGTACAAAAGCAGCACAAAAAGGCCTAGCACGATCGCCATATTAAGTTGTGCACTTTCAAGGTAAACGATTTAGTGTTACCATATGACAATAAGTTTGATAAATTCCCGGTAAAGTTCAGAATGCATTGGCTAGGACCGTATGTTGTTAAGGAGGTCACAGACGGAGGCGCGGTGCAACTGGTAAAGCTAAATGGAGAACCTTTCCTAGGAAAAGTGAATGGAAGTCGATTGAAGCCATACACGAGTGGCCCGGCTATCTGTCTAATCGACAGAGGCACAGCCTTCGCACGGGACTCTATACAAATGCAGGGGACGCAGGAACAGATCCAGGGAAGCAGTTCCGACATCGTGGTCTAAGAACAACATGTACAGGAGATTTAGCAGGTAGCTGCTCAGTGCGTTGCCGACCTTGCAGTTGTTAAAGTAGAGTTGGAAGGACTCCGCGCAAAGATCTCCGCACCGATAGAGTGACTCGAGGGCAAGTCACGATGTTTGTGTTGGGGGCCTGTTGGGCGTGGCATCCCCCCCAAGGCATGTTTTGGGGCTTAAAGCCCAAGTTTTGACACAATCCATTGTAAAGACTCTGCGAATTGTGGGCGAGAAGCGTGAAGTCATAATAGAGTCATAGGGTTGTCCACCCTTGTTTTTGTAATGTAATGTTGGTTTGAAAGATCTACCCATGGTCTGCGGACCATGGGATTGTATAAATAGAGCGAGGCTCTAAGTGTAGAAAGCAGTGAATCTAAAAGAGAAAAAGAGGGATAAAAGCACTAAGTCAAGGTGTAAGTCATGTCTTTGGGTCGTAGAGTAGGAGAAGGCTCTACAGCTGAGTGCACAGAGGCCTAGTAGTCCGCAGCTGAGTGCGCGGACCCCTGCAACTGAGTGCGTAGGGTAGGATGAGCCTGTAACCATTGGAAACATTAATAAAGAGAAGTTGTATCATATTTCTGTGTATCCTTTTCTGTTTGATGTATTATTGGGCATGA
Source organism: Pinus tabuliformis (assembly GCA_031772625.1). Taxonomy (NCBI): domain Eukaryota; kingdom Viridiplantae; phylum Streptophyta; class Pinopsida; order Pinales; family Pinaceae; genus Pinus; species Pinus tabuliformis. The sequence goes on from CM062816.1 coordinate 65,551,301, forward strand.
ATTGCAATTTTACTGCTTATTCGTTGTGTGAACTCATATGAATGTGTTGTATAAATAAATATAGCATAAGGCATCCATTTACGCGAAAATAACTAATTGGTCTAAGAAGATAAGTAAGATCTCGGGTGTGACTTAGGGACATAGTACAGAGCGCTTCTCCAGCAGCACGGAAGCCCCACAGCCCCTGGTTAGGGTTGCGTGAAGGCGAATATATCAGGGAGCGAGGGACAGGGAAGTGCCCGAAGTAACCTGCGCAAAGGGACTATCAGTTGGACCAAATCAAACCCTCAAACATCTCAAGGGCGTGGAAATCTGGTTCCAGCACCCCCCCATACTAATTCGAGTGAGACCTCAGTCTGCGCTCTGCGGACTGTTGCCGAAAGGGCCAGTAGTACAGGGATTTGTTTGGCTAATTAACTCTGAACCTGGGTCAGGCCCCAACAAGCCAACATCTACCTAAATTAATTCCACTAGATCCATTGGCCCTCTACATACTCAATAGGGTATAATTGAAAATTTATGAAAATTTTGAAATCCCCCCCCCCCCTTTGGTTATTGGAGGACCCCCCTCTAGCCTCATATTTTTCATGTGGCCTTCCCACCATGCTATGGAATGGCTCTCTAGTTTCAAACAAGCAAATGAAATTTATCATTCCTTCTTTATGTGATGGACAATAAAATAAACCTCTTACCCCTGCAACAGCTGATTTAATTTCAAAGCATCAATCTCACACTAATACGGCCTAATGTCAACCTTCACTTCCATCTTAAACAAGGACTGTGAGTGGTTCATGGAATTTTAACTGTGTTTTTCTATTTCAGGTACTCTCTAAGACTCCTTATGTGGTTCTTCTTGATGCCCCAATTTTCCCTCTACTCTAACCTTTGAGTTGGAACCTCGGTCATATCCAATTACAAGCATATTTTCCAAATCCACCATGATGAGGTTCATATTATCGTAGATATCTATGACCTGCTCTTCCAACCTTGTGAGTCTCTCCTCCAGTGAAGCTCAAAGGTTATTTACAAATTTTTCGGTCATGGCTAAGGTTTTATGACTTTCTCCTTAAACTAGTCTAGATCCCCTGTAACTCCCCACTATATAACCAAAGAAACTGTTGAAAAAATGTAACTAGTATCGGTCTCGATCATTATTGTTTGGATCATGACATGATGTAATTCTTATATTTGTCAAAAAGATGAAAAATAAAATTATTGTAAAAGAAAATTTATTTTATTAAGCATGGGTTTCATGCTTGGGTCATTAGTCAAATAGGTCAAGGCATCCATTGCATGCCTATCGGGATTGTCATGAGTCAAAGCGTTAATATCATGGTGTAAAAGACCCTATTGGGCTCTTAGATCAGAGAAAGAACTATTATTTTTGTAATTTAATGTCTCTAGAGGGCTCCAAATGACAATTCGGTCAGCTTTCTCATGTCGGCCTTGAGAAGGGCTTAAAGAACCTATTGAAAAGATACATATAAAGGAGATATTTCAACCTCCTTGGACGATGAAGAGATCAAACACATACATATCTTGGACAAGATTTGCAACTCATGTGAAGAAGCTACAAGGGATGGTTTGTATCTTATAAAGGATGTGAAGAAGTTAGAAGATTTGATCTGTAACTTGTAGAGAATGCCAAAAGGCTAGAAAAAGCCTACGAAGATCTAATCCATGTCATATGTTATTCACCTATGTGAGTTCCCTAGGCTCTGTTAGGGTTTCCTCGGGACTGAGTTGCTGGAAGGAAGGACAAACGTTGGAAGATGTTATTTCGTTATTTTTGAATATTTTATGAGAATGTTAGCTAGTCTACTTAGTCTTTGTGAAACCTAGTCTATGTTTTGATCTTGGAAGTCTCCTTTGAAGTTGATAAGGAGAGTTCTAGTGGGATTTCCCCTTTGGAGGGGTTTATCCCTGGATTGGATCTATATATTGTGTTCATGTGATTTTCATTGTTTTGGCATTTGTTTCATGATAAGAACATAAGAATAATCAAGTTAAAAATAACCTAACCATTAGAGAAATTTTGAGGTCAAAAATGGGCCTCAAAACAAAAATGTACAACAAAACTCAACTTATAAGAACCAATATGATGATGTCAGCCATGGGGGATGATTCACCATTTTTCAAGTAAAAAGGATAAATAAATAAAACTACTTTTTGAACTCATATTTTCAACTTATATCCCTACGATTTTACTCAAATTTTGAGTGGGAGCACACGTTGGATGAGGAACTTAATTTTTCATGTAAAGAGTACCCATGTTGCATACTTTTGATGGACCCTACTACACAAAAAATCTGAAACACATGAAAAAATGTGAATGCAATCACGTTTTTTCATGTATTTCAACTTTTTCATGTAATAGGGTCCATCGAAAGTATCCAACATGGGTACTCTTTACATGCAAAATTAATTTCGTCATCCAACGAGTGCTCCCACTCAAAATTTGAGTAAAATCACAGGGAGATAAATTGAAAATATGAGTTGAAAAAGTAGTTTTTTTTATTTTTCCCTCCAAATATTGATGAGGTAATCTAATCTTATTTTATTATTTCTACTATTATTTTATAATATTCCTTAGCAGGCCCATTTTAGACCTCAAAATTTCTCTAATGACTACAATTAAATGTTGTTGAAGAATCAAGGGCAATTATGTATAGTAGGATTCTTCTAGATTTGATAACAATTTGTGAAGCACTTTTACAATTTATCTTTGTTAGCTTGATATTCTTCTCTTATTATTAGTGTGAGTGTTTACTTCATCAAACTGCTATCAAAACACAACAAACAAGAACAAAAGATGTTGGCTCTCTACCAAGGAAAAACCTCTCTTAGAGAGGAAAACCCTTTCGTAAATTTCTCTTATTGAAGCTTTTATTGATCAGTGCCAAACCCTAGACCCTTGACAAGAATATCCTCCAAGCACAAGTCAAGTCCTTCCTCCTTCCTGCACTTCGTTCCACGGGACTTCGTCATCCTTCTTTCGGCACTTCATTCTTCTTACAACTATTGATAGCCCTTATTGCACTTGCTCTAGAAGAGACACTTATCCTTGATCTTTACTGAGACCCTTTACTTGTGATGAACCCTTCCTTCCTCTTGACCAACCGAGCTCCTTCTTCAAGGTGTAGTTGCAGACTTGATATGAATTTCCTGTAGCCCTAAATTGTCAAACGTGTGGGAAGTTTCCTTGATTATTTGGTTCATTTCTTCTTCGATTAAGAGAGTATCTTCTTCACTCTAGTGGGAGGCCTTATAGACCTAAGTTTCAAGCCCAAACAATGAGAAGTATGAGATTGCTACGTTGATGTTGTTGTTATGACCATAGAGATGCCTCCTTTTCTCGCACATGTGATTGTGTTTTACCCTAGAAACAGTCCTCCAACCTTCGGTGATGACTTCTCCTTCTTCACTGCACTAGAGGCTCCTTATACTCGTCCTTTTTCACCCTTTTCTTTGTCTTTCTTTCTCGTTGATTTCATAGGTGGATTTCCTTTCGTTTGAGGGAGTGGACAATCTCTATATATAGAGGATTATCCCTCCATTAGGCTGACTTGAGGCCAACATGATGACTGTAGGCCGACTTGAGTTTCCTTCCCCATTTTTTCTCCTTCGATGATGTCGTTGCATGGAGAGGACTTGTCTTTGTTTGGAGGGATATTCTTTGACTCTTATACAAATATGTACATGGTGTAACATGCCTTAAGGGTCTTCAAACTTTCTTTTGACTCTTTTGACTTACCTATAGCACTTTAACATGTGCTAGACATATTTCAATGAGAAAGAAACTCATTGATAAATATAACAAAAATAATATTTCTTCTCTTGAATAAATACAAATATCAAAAGTACATTTATGAAGACTGAACCTAGTTACACTTTCTTCAACGCTCCCTCTTAAATAGGGAGGTGTTCATAAATCATTACAAGTTGTTTGGCTATTTTTCAATCTTGAATAATTTACATAAGAGAAACCAGATTGGCAATCCATGTGTTATAACATCATAGTAACCAACATTGTTCATGGAAAGGCCTTGAATAACAACTTTATCTCTCATAAGATCAGAGCACAATGTTGGTGAGACCAATGACTTATAGACACCTTAGTCATTGTCTCTCAACATATATACCCACCCAAGTGTTCACTTAGTATGACCTTCTAGGACTATTATTTTTTTTGGTTCCCATCCCTCAAAGAATATCGGTCGTCTTGCCAACTCTTGTCTTGGATGCCCTAGACATCCTCAAAGAGTATCAGATGCCAGATGATTACCCAAACCTCCCAATATTTCTTCCCAAGTGAAGACAAGAATTTTGTGTCTATATCTTCCTCTTAATTGAAGAAGACATGCCCAAGTTTCCTCTGACAAGGAACTTTCCCAAGCTCCATTGTAGTTGGGAACTTGTTAGAACTCACTCTTAACTAGGGACTTGTCCATTCATCAACAACTTCTTCTTTGTGGGTCCTTCAGCTGCTTGATCTCCTTCTTTCCTTCGATGTCATGGGGTCTTTGTTTGAACTTCTTCTTGGTAGGGCACTATCCATCAATCATTTTCCTTCCTGATTTGTCATGTCATCGCTCCCTTCATGGAAAGTGGCCTTCTTGATATATATTAGGTCCTCTTGTCATATGGCTACTCCTTTGTCATCTTGTATATGCTTCAAAATACTCTTCACATGGATGCTTAGTTGTACTTGTTTGTTCCCATACTTTGATTTAGTAGCCCTTCATGACTTCATCCTGATATTGCTTCAACATCAAATGGTGATTTTGCTGGATGGCTTCTTCATCATGACATCTTTGTAGAGTTGAATCAGTTATATGCACCTTACTATCTACAAGGCATTCATAGGTTTCAAGGGTCCTTTTATCTTTTCCTTCCTTTTTCAGAGTTTTCATGCCTTCTTTCGAGAGATGTCTTTAATGGATCTTGTCAGATAGTGATTCTTTGTAACCACGGTGTTCTTCACTTTATCGATCTGTTTCTTCATTTTCTCCTTCATGATATCTGTCTTCATTTGATTCTTCTTGGATTTATTGGTCAACCACCGTATACTCCTTATGGGAGCACTTCTTCATGTTGACTTTTATTGCATTGTAGTACATGCCTTCGAGCATATCATTGGTGAAGAGATCCTTTTATTCTTGATCATGATTCTATAACTTTTCCCATGACCCATTATATATGATGACATGACTTAAGCTTTGATGCATACATGCCTCATCTTGATTATTCTTTGATCATCTCTGCTTGATTTGATAGTTATCCTCGATTGGTGTAGCCTTTCTTGCTGCATATTCTCTTATCTGCATATCATCCTTTCTTGAATCCCATAAATGGGACTCCCAATGAGACATATGCCATTATGTATGAACCTTCTTTTGAAGATTCTATCAGAGGATCTTGAAGACCCTTATCTTGCAAATGTTTCTTCCTTTGATGATGGAGGCTTTCTAAGAATTTTAATCATGATCAATTATTCTTTCATTCTAGATGAGGTCCTATAATAGGTATGCTCCTTCTATATGAATATCTTGAGCTATATCTACACCATGATCCTATATTGTAGAAGATATATTTAACCATGCAATCTATTATATTTCTATATGCTCCTATACTACTCAAAACTTTGAAATAACACTTTAAGTAAAGAGGTTGACTTGGTCATAGTAGAGATCTGGAGGATCTTCCTTTTTCTGTTTCTTGTCTTCTTCTTTCACTTCTTGAGTTACATGAGATTATTCCCTTTTTCTCTTGTTGTTGTTGTCCTTCTTAATTTTAGGACAATCCCTTTTGTAGTCTCCATATTCTTGCCATCCAAAGCATTTGGCTTTGGACATATCTCTATTGCTTGACCTTCGTGGACCAAATTTTCCAAAATTTTCCTTTCTCTTGGCCATGGTAGCAAATGTTTTCTCCTTTGATCCCACATCATCCTTTGATTTGAGTCTATTTTCCTCTATCTTACACAGAGACCATAGTTCACTTAGTGGGGTAGCCTCCTTCTTGGCATATATTCTTGATGTGAAGTTGCCCCAATCCTCAGGTAGAGCATTGAGTACTACATTTGTCATATCTCTGTCAGACATGACTTCTCCTAGTTCTTGAAGTTGATCCCTCATCTCAGAGATCTTCATGAAGTAGGGAGATAGTCCTTCCTTTGATATCTTCATCTTGTACAAATCACTTTGTAGAGATATCACTTCTCTAGGTGTGCTTACCAAGAATAGCTCTATTAGCTTGTCATAGATTTCTTTTGATGTTTCAAATTTGGAGACATAAGGAATGAGAGAGTCCATGATAAATTCTATTAGAATCCTTTGAGCCCTTGTCTCTTCCTTATTGTACTTGGCTAAGGCTTGAGTTTGTTCCTTAGCAGGGATAGTGATATTCCATTTGATGTGATCTAGAAGTTCATTCTCTTTGAGAAGTAAATCAGTTCTCTTTTTCCATGCAAGGAATTTATTGGTCCCAACCAATCTGTTGCTTTCCTTGAAAAAATACATTGATGTATATTCATAAGGGGATATATACTTACTTGATAGAGTTTGAGATGTCATGGACTTACTTTCTTCTTGAAGACTTGATGGCTTGCCTTCCTTCGATATTGATGTTCTTCAAGTTGCTTTCTCCAAATAGACTTGCTTGATGATAAGATTTTTGTGATGACTTGTAGCTTGATGTAGGTCCCTCTTTGATTTTCTCTTCTTGTAGGTGCCTTTATATAAGGCTTTTCTTCTTATTTGTAGTCTTCCTTGATTAATAGTAGATAGTAGACCTTCTTGTCCTTGATGTGAATGAGACTTCTTGGTTTGATGCTTCAACCTTGTATATGTTCTTGAGATGTCCTTCTTAGATGAGTCACCTTATGAGTGTTCTTGATATGCCCTTTCCTTGATGTGTCACCTTAGCCCTGATACCATGTTGAAGAATCAAGGGAAATTATGTATAGTAGGATTCTTCTAAATTTGATAACAATTTGTGAAGAACTTTTACAATTTATCTTTGTTATCTTGATCTTCTTCTCTTATTATTAGTGTGAGTTTTCACTTCATCAAACTGCTATCAAAACACAATATGTTGGCTCTCTTCCAGGGCAAAACCTCTCTCTCTTAGAGAGGAAAACCCTTTCCTAAATTTATCTTACTGAAGCTTCTATTAATCAATGCCAAACCCTATACCCTTGATAAGAATATCCTCCAAGCACAAGTCAAGTCCTTCCTCCTTCCCACACTTCGTTCCCTAGTACTTCATCCTCCTTTCGGCACTTTGTTCTTCTTACAATTGTTGGTAGTCCTTGTTGAAATTTCTCTAGAAGAGACACTTATCCTTGATCTTTACAGAGACCCTTTACTTGTGATGATCTCTTCCTTCCTCTTGACCAACCGAGCTCCTTCTTCAAGGTGTAGTTGCAGACTTGATATGACTGGCTTGCAACCCTAAATTCTTGCATGTGTGGGAGGTTTCCTTGAGTATTTGGTTCCTTTCTTCTTCGATTGAGGGAGTCTCTTCCTCACTCTAGTGGGAGGCCTTATAGGCCTAAGTTTCAAGCCCAAACAATGAGAAGTATGAGATTGTTACATTGTTGTTGTTATGACTGCAGAGATGCATCATTTTCTCACACGTGTGACCTTGTTTTACCCTAGAAACAGTCCTCCAACCTTCGGTGATGACTTCTCCTTCTTCACTGCACTCGAGGCTCTTTATACTCGTCCTTTTTCACCATTTTCTTTCTCTTTATTTCTTGTTGATTTCATAGATGGATTTCTTTTCATTTTAGGGAGTGGACAGTCTCTATATATAGAGGATTATCCCTCCTTTAGGCCGACTTGAGGCCAACATGATGACTGTATGCTGACTTGAGTTTCTTTCACCATTTTTTCTCCTTTGATGATGTCGTTGCATGGAGAGGACTTGTCTTTGTTTGGAGGGATATTCTTTGACTCTTATACAAATATGTACATGGTGTAACATGCCCTTAAGGGTCTTCAAACTTTCTTTTGACTCTTTTGACTTACCTATAGCACTTTAACATGTGTTAGACCTATTTCAATGAGAAAGAAACTCATTGATAAATATAACAAAAATAATATTTCTTTTCTTGAATAAATACAAATATCAAAAGTACATTTATGAATATCGAACCTAGTTACACTTTCTTCAACACTCCCTCTTAAACAGGGAGGTATTCATAAATCATTACAAGGTGTTTTGCTATTTTTCAATCTTGAATAATTCACATAAGAGAAACCATATTGGAAATCCATGTGTTATAGCATCATAGTAACCAACATTGTTCATAGAAAGGCCTTAACTAACAACTTTATCTCTCATAAGATCAGAGCACAATGTTGGCAAGACCAATGACTTATAGACACCTTAGTCATTGTCTCTCAAGGTACATACCCACCCAGGTGTTCACTTAGTATGACCTTCTATGACTATTATTTTTTTTTGTTCGCATCCCTCAAAGAATATCGATCATCTTGCCTACTCTTGTCTTGGATGCAATAGACATCCTCAAAGAGTATCAGATGCCAGATGATTACCCAATCCTCCCATTATTTCTTCCCAAGTGAAGACAAGAATGTTGTGTCTATATCTTCCTCTTAATTGAGGAAGACATGCCCAAGTTTCCTCTGACAAGGAACTTGCCCAAGCTCCTTTGTAGTTGGCAACTTGTTCGAACTCACTCTTCGCTCGAGACTTGTCCATTCATCAACAACTTCTTCTTTGTGGGTCCTTCAGCTGCTTGATCTCCTTCTTTCCTTCGATGTCATGAATTCTTTGTTTGAACTTCTTCTTGGTAGTGCACCGGCCATCAATCACTTTCCTTCTGTTTGAACTTCTTCTTGGTAGGGCACCGGCCATCAATCACTTTCCTTCCTGATTTGTCATGTCATTATTCCCTTCATGGAAAGTGGCCTTCTTGATATATATCAGGTCCTCTTGTCATATGGCTACTCCTTTTTCATCTTGTCTATGCTTCAGAATACTCTTCACATGGATTCTTAGTTGTACTTGCTTGTTCCCATACTTTGATTTAGTAGCCTTTCATGACTTCATCCTGATACTGCTTCAACATAAAATGGTGATTTTGCTGGATGGCTTCTTCATCATGACATCTTTGTAAAGTTGAATCAGTTATATGCACCTTACTATCTACAAGGCATTCATAGGTGTCAAGGGTCCTTTGATCTTTTTCTACCTTTGTCAGAGTTTTCATGCCTTCTTTCAGGAGATGTCTTTAATGGATCTTGTCAGATAGTGATTCTTTGTAACCATGGTTTTCTTTACATGCTCGATCTATTTCTTCATTTTCTCCTTCATGATATCTGTCTTGATTTGATTCTTCTTGGATTGATTGGTCAACCACCTTATACTCCTTATGAGAGCACTTCTTCATGTTGACCTTTATTGCATTGTAGTACATGCCTTCGAGCATATCATTGTTGAAAGAGATCCTCTTATTCTTGATCATGATTGTAGAAATTTTCCCATGACCCAATATATATGATGAAACGACTTAAGCTTTGATGCATACATGCCTCATCTTGATTATGCTTTGATCATCTCAGCTTGATTTGATAGTTCTCCTCAAGTGGTGTAGCCTTTCTTGCTGCATATTCTCTTGCTTGCAAATCATCCTTTCTTGAATCCCATAAATGAGACTCCCAATGAGACATATGCCATTATGTATGAACCTTCTTTTGAAGATTCTATCAGAGGATCTTGAAGACCCTTATCTTGCAAACGTTTCTTCCTTTGATGATGGAGACCTTCTAAGAATTTTAATCATGGTCAATTATTCTTTCATTGTGGATGAGGTCCTATAATAGGTATGCTCCTTCTATATGAATATCTTGAGCTATATCTACACCATGATCCTATATTGTAGAAGATATCTTTATCCATGCAATATATTATATTTCTATATGCTCCTATACTACTCAAAACTTTGAAATAAAAATTTAAGTAAAGAGGTTGACTTGGTCATAGTAGATATCTGGAGGATCTTCCTTTTTTTGCTTCTTGTCTTCTTCTTTCACTTCTTGAGTTACATGAGATTATTCCCTTTTTCTATTGTTGTTGTTGTCCTTCTTAAGTTTAGGAAAATCCCTTTTGTAGTGTCCATATTCTTTCCATCCAAAGCATTTGACTTTGGACATATCTCTATTGCTTGACCTTCGTGGACCAAATTTTCCCTTTCTCTTGGCCATGGTAGCAAATGCTTTCTCCTTTTATCCCACATCATCCTTTTCTTTGAGTCTATTTTCCTCTATCTCGCATAGATACCATATTTCACTTAGTGGGGTAGCCTCCTTCTTGGCATATATGCTTGATGTGAAGTTGCCCCAATCCTCAGGTAGAGCATTGAGTACTACATTTGTCATATCTCTGTCAGACATGACTTCTCCTGGTTCTTGAAGTTGATCCCTCATCTAAGAGATCTTCATGAAGTAGGGAGATATTCCTTCCTTTGATATCTTCATCGTGTACAAATCATTTTGTAGAGATATGACTTCTCCAGGTGTGCTTACCGAAAATATCTCTATTAGCTTGTCATAGATTTCTTTTGATGTTTCAAATTTGGAGACATAAGGAATGAAGGAGTCCTTGATAAATTCTATTAGAATCCTTTGAGCCCTTGTCTCGTACTTATTGTACTTGGCTAAGGCTCGAGTTTGTTCCTTAGCAGGGATAGTGATATTCCATTTGATGTGATCTAGAAGTTCATTCTCTTTGAGAAGTAAATCAGTTCTCTTTTTCCATGCAAGGAATTTATTGGTCCCAACCAAACTGTTGCTTTCCTTGAAAAAAGACATTGATGTGTATTCATAAGGGGACATATACTTGCTTGATAGAGTTTGAGATGTCATGGACTTACTTTCTTCTTGAAGACTTGATGGCTTTCCTTCCTTCGATATTGATGTTCTTCAAGTTGCTTTCTCCAAATGGACTTGCTTGATGATGAGATTTTCATGATGACTTGTAGCTTGATGTAGGTCCCTCTTTGATTTTCTCTTCTTGTAGGTGCCTTCATATAAGGCTTTTCTTCTTGTTTTGTAGTCTTCCTTGATTAATATTAGATAGTAGACCTTCTTGTCCTTGATGTGAATGAGACTTCTCAGTTTGGTGCTTCAACCTTGTATATGTTCTTGAGATGTCCTTCTTAGATGAGTCACCTTATGAGTGTTCTTGATATGCCCTTTCCTTGATGTGTCACCTTAGCTCTGATACTATGTTGAAGAATCAAGGGCAATTATGTATAGTAGGATTCTTCTAGATTTGATAACAATTTGTGAAGCACTTTTACAATTTATCTTTGTTAGCTTCATATTCTTCTCTTATTATTAGTGTGAGTGTTTACTTCATCAGACTGCTATAAAAACACAAGATGTTGGCTCTCTGCCATGGCAAAACCTCTCTCTCTTAGAGAGGAAAACCCTTTCCTAAATTTATCTTATTGAAGCTTATATTAATCAATGCCAAACCCAATACCCTTGACAAGAATATCCTCCAAGCACAAGTCAAGTCCTTCCTCCTTCCCGCACTTTGTTCCCTAGTACTTCGTCCTCCTTTTTTCGGCACTTTGTTATTCTTACAACTATTGGTAGTCCTTGTTGAACTTTCTCTAGAAGAGACACTTATCCTTGCTCTTTACAGAGACCCTTTACTTGTGATGATCCCTTCCTTCCTCTTGACCAAACGAGCTCCTTCTTCAAGGTGTAGCTGCAGACTTGATATGACTGTCCTGTAGCCCTAAATTCTTTCATGTGTGGGAGGTTTCCTTGAGTATTTGGTTCCTTTCTTCTTTGATTGAGGGAATCTCTTCTTCGCTCTAGTGGGAGGCCTTATAGGCCTAAGTTTCAAGCCCAAACAATGAGAAGTATGAGACTGTTACGTTGTTTTTATGACTACAAAGATGCATCATTTTCTCGCACGTGTGACCTTGTTTTACCCTAGAAATAGTCCTCCAACCTTCGATGACGACTTCTCCTTCTTCACTGCACTAGAGGCTCCTTATACTTGGCCTTTTTCACCATTTTATTTCTCTTTCTTTCTTGTTGATTTCATAGGTGGATTTCTTTTCGTTTGAGGGAGTGGACAGTCTCTATATATATAGGATTATCCCTCCTTTAGGCCGACTTGAGGCCAACATGATGACTGTAGGCTGACTTGAGTTTCTTTCACCGTTTTTTCTCCTTTGATGATGTTCTTGCATGGAGAGGACTTGTCTTTGTTTGGAGGGATATTCTTTGACTCTTATACAAATATGTACATGGTGTAACATGCCCTTAAGGGTCTTCAACTTTCTTTTGACTCTATTGACTTACCTATAGCACTTTAACCTATGCTAGACCTATTTCAATGAGAAAGAAACTCATTGATAAATATAACAAAAATAATATTTCTTTTTTTGAATAAATACAAATATCAAAAGTACATTTATGAAGACCAAACCTAGTTACACTTTCTTAAAAACTCCCTCTTAAATATGGAGGTATTCATAAATCATTACAAGGTGTTTGGCTATTTTTCGATCTTGAATAATTCACATAAGAGAAACTAGATTGGAAATCCATGTGTTATAGCATCATAGTAACCAACATTGTTCATAGAAAGGCCTTGACTAACAACTTTATCTCTCATAAGATCAGAGCACAATGCTAGCGAGACCAATGACTTATAGACACCTTATTCATTGTCTCTCAAGGTACATACCCACTCGGGTGTTCACTTAGTATGACCTTCTATGACTATTATTTTTTTTGGTTCCCATCCCTCAAATAATATCGATCCTCTTGCCTACTCTTGTCTTGGATGCCCTAGACATCCTCAAAGAGTATCAGATGCCAGATGATTTCCCAATCCTCCCATTATTTCTTCCCAACTGAAGAAAAGAATGTTGTGTCTATATCTTCCTCTTAATTGAGGAAGACATGCCCAAGTTTCCTCTGACAAGGAACTTGCCCAAGCTCCTTTGTAGTTGGGTTAGAATTCACTCTTAGCTAGGGACTTGTCCATTCATCAACAACTTCTTCTTTGTGGGTCCTTCAGCTACTTGATCTCCTTCTTTCCTTCGGTGTCATGAAGTCTTTGTTTGAATTTCTTCTTGGTAGGGCACTATCCATCAATCATTTTCCTTCATAATTTGTCATGTCATTGCTCCCTTCATGGAAAGTGGCCTTCTTGATATATATCAGGTCCTCTTGTCATATCGCTACTCCTTTGTCATCTTGTCTATGCTTCAAAATACTCTTCACATGGATGCTTAGTTGTACTTGCGTGTTCCCATACTTTGATTTAGTAGCCCTTCATGACTTCATCCTGATATTGCTTCAACATCCAATGGTAATTTTGTTGGATGGCTTCTTCATCATGAAATCTTTGTAGAGTTAAATCAGTGATATGCACCTTACTATCTACAAGGCATTCATAGGTTTCAAGGGTCCTTTGATATTTTTCTTCCTTTGTCAGAGTTTTCATGCCTTCTTTCGAGAGATGTCTTTAATGGATCTTGTCAGATAGTGATTCTTTGTAACCATGGTGTTCTTCAAATGATCGATCTCTTTCTTCATTTTCTCCTTCATGATATCTATCTTCATTTGATTCTTCTTGGATTTATTGGTCAACCACCTTATACTCCTTATGAGAGCACTTCTTCATGTTGACCTTTATTGCATTATCATACATGCCTTCAAGCATATCATTGGTGAAGAGATCCTTTTATTCTTGATCATGATTCTATAACTTTTCCCATGACCCAATATATATGATGACATGACTTAAGCTTTGATGCATACATGCCTCATCTTGATTATGCTTTGATCATCTCCGCTTGATTTGATAGTTATCCTCAATTGGTGTAGCCTTTCTTGCTGCATATTCTCTTGCCTGCATATCATCCTTTCTCGAATCCCATAAATGGGACTCCCAATGAGACATATGACATTATGTATGAACCTTTTTTTGAAGATTCTATCAGAGGATCTTGGAGACCCTTATCTTGCAAATGTTTCTTCCTTTGATGACGGAGGCCTTCTAAGAATTTTAATCATGATCAATTATTCTTTCATTTTGGATGAGGTCCTATAATAGGCATGCTCCTTATATATGAATACTTGAGCTATATCTACACCATGATCCTATATTCTAAAAGATATCTTTAACCATGCAATCTATTATATTTCTATATGCTCCTATACTACTCAAAACTTTGAAATAACACTTTAAGTAAAGAGGTTGACTTGGTCATAGTAGAGATCTGGAGGATCTTCCTTTTTCTGCTTCTTGTCTTCTTCTTTCACTTCTTGAGTTACATGATATTATTCCCTTTTTCTCTTTGTTTTGTTGTCCTTCTTAAGTTTAGGACAATTCCTTTTGTAGTGTCCATATTCTTGCCATCCAAAGCATTTGACTTTGGACATATCTCTATTGCTTGACCTTCGTGGACCAAATTTTCCAAATTTTCCCTTTCTCTTGACCATGGTAGCAAATGCTTTCTCCTTTGATCCCACGTCATCCTTTGCTTTGAGTTTATTTTCCTCTATCTTGCATAGATACCATAGTTCACTTAGTGGGGTAGCCTCCTTCTTGGCATATATGCTTGATGTGAAGTTTCCCAAATCCTCAGGTAGAGCATTGATGATCCAAAATGGATCTTGGATAGACTTCTAAGTCTAAAGTGTTCCTCATAGAGGAAAATGAAAATCAAGGGCTGCTCCTGGAAATAGTCCCATTGCATAGATATTTTCATTATAAATCTGATGCAATTTGAATGGACTAAAACAGACGTCGAATGATGAAGTTGTCGCAAAAGGAATATTGCCTTTGTCCTTTGAAAAAGGAGGCATTTCTTCTAAAAAATGGCATAACAGGCCTTATATGGGAAATCACATCGCAAAAGGTTCAAAGGGTGGACTTAAGGCGAAGGCAGAAGGGATCCCCGATCAGCAATCCCCGACATATTGTAATCGGAGGTAGGTTGTATGCGATATTGGGACCCCAGACTATGCAACATTGCGATTGCCGATTATCGGATTGGTGAATCAACGTCACCATAGTCCATAGCCAAAGGAAGAACCCCCGGGCCATTACAAATGTGATATGTGATAAATCTATGGGCCGATGTACAGTCACACGACGGCCGTCGGATCGGGAAAAGAGATCAATGGTCCAAATTTAATCGGCGATCAGCGATCCCCGATACCAGAGACAATACGATTGCGATAGCGATATGCTGATAAGGGTCAGACCCGATGGGTTTATAGACCCGATTTCATAAGTTTTGAAATCCGAAAATTCAGATTTTCAATGTATTCGTGTGTATTTTGGTTTTGGCCATGCGACGATGCGATTGCGATATTACAACTGAAGGCAAACCCGATAGGGATTATGAGTGTGATTTCATAGACTTTGAAGTCCGGGTTTTTGCGCCCAATAGTGTAATTCCGAGTATTCTCTTTATATTGGAATTATGTGTTATTTTTGGGTTTTCGCCTGAAGAAAGGCCACGATTCCTTCGTAACTATCCTTGATCATTGTGCCACGCTACAAGCGGGCGTTTTGTAACAATGATGTGTTTGTAACGCACAGAGCCACAGAGCCAGATGGCCAAGCGCAGAGCCACAGAGCTAGAGAGCAAGAGGTTCAGACGTAGAGCCACAGGGAGCAGGGAAAACGCAAAGGCAGAAGAATGATTTCACAGAGAGGAACAGATGGAAGCCACAGTGTCGGAGGACTCCTCACAAAAAGTGAGAGATCCCAAATGTTGAGGTCGGCTGAGGATTCACACAAAGGCCGAGAGATAACACAGAGAGCGGAATTCTGAGAGGCGCAGGCAGAGTAATGCGCAGAGGCAACTCAGAGAAGCCTAGAGATGTTTGCATGTTGAGGAATCCATTAGAAAGCTCAGTATATGCAGGAGGCAATCTGCTAAGTCGGTGACTCAGAAGCAAAGGGTCGCCTGGAGGTGTTATGAAACCAGCTCACAAAAAGATAGAAAAGATAGATCAATGCCTTAGAATTCAGCCTCTTCGAGGGGGCAACCTCCTTTACATTACACAAATGAATGATTCTTTGATGATTCAAATGAAAAAACCTCCTTTCTATATATTGGAGTCTAAGGAGTCACAATATAACCTAGCCGACCTAACAATAATAATATAAAGGAACAAAAATAACAATAGAGGGATTCTATGGGGCACAGTAATAACAATATGGGGACAATAGGGGCACAACAATATTAATAAGGGATATATCTACAATAGTAATGGGGTAATCACTAGTATTATAGAGACCTAACATGCCCCTCTCCTTCAAAAAAGTGTTGTCCTCAACGCTTGAGTAATTCTAGATACTTCTGTATAAAATTCTCATCCTCCCATGTGGAATCTTCAGTGGATAAGTTCTTCCACTTGATGAGATATTCCAAAATTGATCAATTTCGTAGCTGTCGAGTTCTTGTTTTTGTGACTGCTTCCGGTTCCAATATAATTTTTCCTTCCTCGTCAAGTTCTGGCAATATTGTTTGAACTGGGAACTTGTTGCCTATAACCTTCTTTAAACATGAAACATGGAAAATTGGGTGCACTCAAGAAGCTACAGGAAGCTCCAATTTGTGTGCCATACTACCAATCTTTTGCAACACCTTGTACGGACAGTAATACTTTGGTGATAATTTATTATCCTTCTTAGCTTGCTTGAGGGACATTTGTTTATATGGTTGTAGCCATAGGAATACCCAATCACCTACATCAAAACTTCTTTCGCTGCGATGTTGATATGCCTGTTGTTTCATTCTATTCTGTGCCAACATGAGGTTATCCTTTAAATGTTGGAGGACTTGTTGTTGATGCTCGATGTGATGTTCCACTGCTTGAACCTTAGAATTTTCTCTTAAATATGATGTGATGGACAGTGGCTGATATCCATAAAGTGCCATAAATGGGGTCATTTTTGTTGCTGTATGGAAGGAAGTGTTATAGCACCATTCAGCCAGAGGCAACCATTTGACCCATTGTGTCTGTTTATCAGATACAAAGCAACGAAGATATCCTTCCAAACATTTGTTTACTATCTCAGTTTTCCCATCAGATTAAGGATGATAAGATGAGCTATGAGCTAACTGAGTACCGAGATAAGAAAATAATTTTGTCCAAAAATTTCCAGTGAAAATGGGATCTCTGTCACTTACAATAATCTTTGGGTTTCCATGTAGCTTTTGAATTGTTTCTATAAATGTAGTAGAAAGTTTACTAGCATTAAATGGATGTGATAATGCACAAAAGTGTGCATACTTGGTAAGTCTTTCAACTACCACCATGATGACACTCTTTCCCTCAGACTTGGGTAAACTTGTGATAAAATCCATTGAAACCTCCTCCCAACGTTGGCTTGGAATGGATAAAGGTTGTAATAAACCCAGGGTCTTAATTGTTTCAACATTATTTTGTTGGCAAACCAAACTTCTACCACAAACTTTTGAATATCCGATTTAAGGCCATCCCAAAACAATTCCTTCTTAACCCTGTGGTAAATTTTTAAAAATCCTAAGTGCCCTCCTAAGGGAGAAGTGTGCAATTCCATAAGAATCTTTTGTTTGAGTTGGGAATTCTTACAGAGGTATAAGCGATCTTTGTACCATAACGAATCATTTTTCCAACTAAATGTATCAGATGTACTGGAATCTTGTTGTAACTTTTGAATAAGTGCCCACACTTCATCATTCTTTCATTCCTCCCTTGCTTCATTTATCCAATATGGTTGGTTAATAGAAATGGCGCACAACAATGCTTCCACATCCTCATCCTTTCTTGAGAGTGCATCTGCCACCACATTTTGCTTCCCTTTTTTGTAGATGATTTCAAAGTCATAACCCAACATCTTTGTGACCCACTTTTGTTTCTCTTCACAGGATAATCTTTGTTCTAAAAAGTATTTAAGACTATCATGATCCTTTTTTACCTTGAAGTGTCTTCCCATTAGGTAGGTTCGCCATTTTTTAAGTGCATGTAGTATTGCCAACATTTCCTTCTCATAAATGGCTTTGTGTAAAAACTTTCCCTTGATTGGACGACTTTCAAAAGCAATGGGTCTTTCATCTTACATTAAAACAGCACCAATTCCATTTCCTGAAGCATCACATTCCACAATAAAGGTTTTTGTGAAGTCCGGTGTAGCTAAGACCGGTGCTTGGCACATTGCCTCTTTAAGATGTTCGAAGGCCTTTGTTGCATATAATTGTTTCTCCTCCAATAGTTGTAGCACCATGTCAACATGTTCAACATGATCCTTCCAAGACTTGCTCTAGATTAGTATATCATCAAAAAATACTAACACAAATTTTCTAAGGAAGGGTTTGAAAATGGAATTCATCAAACCTTTAAATGTAGAAGGTGCATTGGTAAGGCCAAAAGGCATGACCAAAAATTCATAATGACCCTCATGAGTTCTAAATGTTGTTTTCGGGATGTCTTCAGTCTTCATTCTGATTTGATGATATCCTAAACGAAGATCCAACTTGGTGAAGTAAATTGATCCATGCAATTCATCCAGTAATTCATCAATGATAGGAATGGGAAACTTATCTTTAATAGTGAGCTTGTTGAGCTCCCTATAATCCGGACACATGTGCCATGATCCATCCTTCTTGTGCACCAATACTACTAGAGCAGAGAAAGAACTTTGACTAGGTTGAATTATACCAACCTCTAGCATTTATGCAACCATACATTCAATTTCACTCTTTTGGGCATAGGGATATCTGTACAGCCTGATGTTTGGAGGAACACTTCCTGGAATCAGATGAATAGCATGATCATGATCATGAATAGGTGGGAGAACTTTGGGAGTCTCAAATACCTTGGAATGATTGTCCAAGACTTTTTGGAGATCTGGAGAAATAGATGATTTCAATGTGGAAACATCTAGTGAACATAATTGTGCAATTACACCTCTTTGTTCCTTTTTTAGAATCTTTGTCATATCGTTAGAGCTGATTATCTTTCTCGGTTTCCCTGCAATACCCCTTAATTCAAATTCCTTTCTTTCTACAGAAAATTTCATGAAAAGTTCTTGAAAATTAAAAGTTATTGTACCCAATGATTGTAGCCATTGGACTCCTAGTACAACATCAGCACCTCCCATTGGAATGGAAAGAATTGGGCTAGTCAATACATATTCTCCCATGGATAGCTTGATATTATGGCACTTTCTAGAGCAATTTATTATTCCTCCATTTGCAACTATCACTTGACACTCTGGTGCTAGATATAGGAAGCAATTCAATTCTTTTGCTACCTTACAATGAATAAAATTGTGGATACTTCCTGAATCAATCAACACTATTACCTTTTTCATCTTGATTTGTCCTTCTATCTTGATGGTTTGAGGAGTGGTAATTCCCACCAATGCATTACAAGATATGGTTGGATTCATTTCTTCTTTATCTAGGCTTTGTTCCTGGAGTATATCCTCTTCTTTTGACCTTTCTTGCTCCTTTTCTTCTTCCTCTTCACAATCTATGTAGAATAATTTCTTCTCAGCACACTTATGACCTTTAGTGTATTTTCTATCACAACTGTAACAAAGCCCTTTTGCTATTTTTTCTTCCAATTGTTGTAGTGTCAACCTTATAGGTTGTGGAAGACTAGCGGCAACAACACTTCCATCTTTATAGTTGTGAGTGGTATGCTTCCTGGTTGCCATAATTTTGCTTTCCATTTTTCTTGCTAACCTGAATGCCTTCTCTAATGAATCAGGTTCCCAAAGGCGAACATCATGTTGGATATTATCCTTTAAAGTCCCTATGAACACATCAATCCTATGCTCCTCTAGAATATTTTTTACTCTTATGTTCAGTTTTTGGAACTCTTCAATGTGCTCCATTATTGAACCCTTTTGTTTGAGACTTATCAATTGGCTAAAAAACGTGTTGCTTTTTGTATCCTCTTAATGTGCTATCAATTCTTCCGTAAAAATTGCCCAAGTGATAATTTGTTTACGAGAGCAAAGCTATTGATACCATACAAACTGATTTGGTTCCAAATATAAAGTTGCAATACGTACCTTTTGTGTGTTTTGCACATTATTGAGATCAAAAAATTGCTCCATTTGTAATATCCATGTTGCGGGATCCTTGCCATCAAAATTCCTCATATCGATTTTTGGAATATGGTGGGTCTTCGATCCAACATTAGAGTCTATGAAATCATGATTAAAATTTATTTTGTTTGCATCATGAGTTTCCTTTACTACCCTCTCACTATTTGTAAGTATTTCTTGTAGAAAATTTGTCAAATCTGTCTTCAAATCTGCCATGTCTGTCTTCAAATCTTCCATGTCTCTCTTAAAATATATCTTCAAATCTATCTTCAAATTGTCCATCTTAGCTTCCACGCCATTCATCCTAGCTTCCACACCCTTTATCTTAGATTCCACGCCATTTATCTTAGCTTCTATTAGCTTTTGTGAGAGTGACATTTGTTGCACTTGGTCTTGTAATTTTGATATATCATGTAGCATTTCTTCCTTTTCTTCACGAGTCATGCTAGAGCTTTCATGTTGCTTACTAGGTGTTTGCATTTTCTTTCCTCAAGGCATCGGTTACCGATAATAATTCTCTACTATGCCCTTTGAATTCCTTCAAAATAATTTTTCAAACGAAGCTTAAGCAAAAATTTAAAAAAAATCTACATACCTTTTCTCACTTTGTAGGAGCTTGATATTGCCTGTGATGTATCTCTGTAATTTCGGATCATCTAGTTTTGAAATTGTGACCTGTAGTAGCCCTCTGTGTCATCTTTCCAATGCCACTATTCTGATCCAAATTGGATTCTCCAAGGAAGAGTTATGCCAAATCTCTGACAGTGACATGATTATAGACTAGTTCAGTAGAGCGAACTTGTACGACATGCCACATGTCTCTGTTTCGACCTTTGGATCTGAAAAATATATACAAGAAACTACAGTCCGTTCTCTTTATGTACCTTCTTACGAAACTTCAATCCGATGCTCAGAGAGAAAGTTATGACGATTTTCCCCAGGTCACCTATTTGGAATGTAATTCAGGAGTCTGCAAAAAGACCAACTTCCTCAGATCATATCTCCACAAATATAGCTCGTAAAGCTCTGAAATTCAGACCCAAGGTTTAGTGTGATTTCGTATCAAATGAGTTTTTTTTTTTGCTTTTGAAACGTCGCAGAAAAAAGTTATAGTGAAAATTCCACGATGACCTATTTGGAGCAGCGAAACCCTAGAATCCAAAGCTCTGATACCAAATGTTATGAAACCAGCTCACAAAAAGATAGAAAAGATAGATCAACGCCTTAGAATTCAGCCTCTTCGAGGGGGCAACCTCCTTTACATTACACAAATGAATGATTCTTTGATGATTCAAATGAAAAAACCTCCTTTCTATATATAGGAGTCTAAGGAGTCACAATATAACCCAGCCGACCTAACAATAATAATATAAAGGCACAAAAATAACAATAGAGGGATTCTATGGGGCATAGTAATAACAATATGGGGACAAAAGGGGCGCAACAATATTAATAAGGGATATAACTACAATATTAATGGGGTAATCACTAGTATTATAGAGACCTAACAGGAGGTCAAGCGAGCCCATAAGCTCGTAAGAGCCAAGAGCCGGAGCCAGAGCCAGAGCCGAAGAGCCAAAGCGAGAGCTAGAGCCGAGAGAACAACAAAGAGATCAAATGATCTAGCTATTGCTGGTGTCCAAAGTGTGCTGAAGATAGAAGAAGGCATTCCAGAGACAGTGAAAGAATTCTGAGGGAGTTGGTGCAAGCTAGAGCAAGATCGCTCAGAGCGCTGATTGAAGGAATCTAGTCTAGAGAAGCCTAGATCTGTCTGCAGAAGTATGGATAGCCAACGGGATAAGATGGTATTATAAGCCCATTATTTCTGTGTAAACCAATGGATTTGAGCATGGAGCTTGTAAAATAATTTATTACATAATCCCAGAGAGCCTAGTTGAATTGAATAGAGCTCAAGGAGATGTATCCCAAGAGGTTTGGGTGAACTCCATATTATATTGTTGTTATGTGTGTTTTTTTATTTGTTGCTTTACTTACTGTCACATGTATTTAAATATCAGCATAAGCAACATAAATTAAAGCACTTAACAGTTAAAGGCAAACTAAAAGCATACACCTATTTTAAGCACTTTTTAATTCCGCAATTGGTTAATCATAAGCATAATCTTGGGAATATTTAAGCTTTGGAAGTGGGACAAGTTCTTGTAATCTGACAAGAAGCCTTTAGTGCCCCATTTTCAAATCAGGTGGTTTCAAAGCCTGAGATTGATTAACCCCACCTTTACGAAGGTGATAACAAAGCTGGTTATACCAGAGCAAGTGGTATCAGGTCATAATGCTTGATTGACAAAGCAAAGGATTGCTTGTCGGAAAGGTGTTTCGGCAGTCAAGGATTGATTGTCTGATTGATTGTATGCTTGTTTGCAGACTGACTATTGTTTGAGTTTTCAAAGGTGAAGGGAAAGCTATTGTTAGCTGAGTCCAGGAGAGGACAAGAAGGAAGAAGGGCTGAAGGCATTCTTCTTATCCCAAAGGACCTCAAAGAAATTCTTGAAGCACAAGACGTTTGTCACAAAAGGTTGCTTGAATAAGCTCTTTATTAATCTTGTTTGAAGTTCTTTTGTTCATTTCGATAATGACAACTTCTACAAGTGAGTCCTCAAAATCTTCTTTCTTCACAAGATTCTTTGATGAAGACATGAAGCAAGACTTGTTCATCATTATCGATAAGGTGAGAGAAATGTATGAGGATGGAAGGAAGAGCGACATACTTAGAGAGCAGTTTAATTCCGTGGAGGAAGAGAAGCAGTTGCTTTCTAACAAATCGCAGGAAGTGGAGAGGCAACTTCATATTGCAAATATGAACCTAAAAAGGATGCATGAGTTGGAGACACAGCTCTTTGTTGCCAAAGAAGCCTTAGTCAAGTATCAGCTTCTAGAAGAGGTAAACAATTCCTGTTTGTCTTCAAATTCTTCTAAGAATGCTTATATTGGTTCTTTTGAAAAACATACCAGAGGCATAGGTTCCAAGTTAATGTCCAAGATGGGCTATGAAGGAAAAGGCTTGGGTAAACATGCACATGGTATTGTTGAGACAATAATTGTTTAGGAAAGGCCTAAGTATTTGGGTCTTGGCTATGGACAGTCTTATGGAGAAAGTTCCAAAGCTACCATGAAGGCCATTGAAACAGTTCTAAGAAGGAGTTTCATTTCAGGTCTTCTACCTCAAGTGTGTGAATATTGTATTCATGGAGAATGCAATAGCTTGAAACATCATTTGAAAGATATAGGTGTTCATAAGCATGCACTTGAACCAGAGAGTTGTGGAAACTCTGACAGCCTTGAAGAGGTTGATGGTGTTCCAAAGGGAGCTACTTCTTCATTCAATTCACCTCCTCATGAAGGTAATAAAGGTGAAAGAGAAAGGTATAAATCTAGTTCTAACCATATTCTTTTTTATTATGCAAAGCATGATAAATTTCCATATAAGCATGGGAAAAGAATTTCATGTTCCTTTTGTGGTTTGGATAACCATAATTTTTCTAGATGTTGGAAGAGAATGGCCACATACAGGAAACTTTTGAAGGAAAGGAAGCAAGAAGCCAAAGGTCCATTGGACAAGGCAAATCATGTTGTCAAGAGGGTGCACATGTGTTGCACCTACTGCCATAAGCAAGGACATGTTTCTGCAAAGTGTTGGACTCTGAATCCAACAATGCTTCCATGAAACTTGAAGAAGGTGGAAAGAGAAAATGGCAGAAATGGAAAATAAGTTTCCATGAATGATGTGTTTCAGGATTATTCACATGTTGATGCTGATGTGCAGACAAAGGTAGCACCTTTGAAATGGATTGGTAAGAAATGGTTAGAGTTCTTATCCAATTAAGATTGCATGTCTATTGATGCATCTATTTGCATTTCTTTGTTAATGGAATGCAAGTTGCAGGATTTTACCAAGAAGGTGAATGGAAAAGTTGAGTAGGAGACTCACTTTATTGTTGCAACATTATATTTCATTTCAGCTTCGAAAGTATAGTGTGCTTAAGCGAAAGTTGAAGGATGAAATGCATGCATAGGCATGATGTGCATGAACACAGGGATGTTGATGATTTCCTTGTATTTGAACATGTATGTGTAATTAACTTGCAGGGTTGATTGCTTTGACATGCATGTGATGCAATATTGACTTGGGAAAAGTTGATTTGGTCTCCAAGATGGAGATGATGATGAAGTGTTTCATCTTTTGAAAAGAATCCTTGAGATCTTTTCTACATGCTTGACTTGAAGGGTCATTTGTTTTAAAGGCATGTTTTGTGGGCTTGTTATCTAGTCCATCATTTGTATGCAGATGTAAGACATGGAGGTGTTCACAAGATGTGAAAATCTATTTATTTCGTTGAAGCAAAAGTTTAGGCCATCCAGTTGTTGTCTGTATTTCTGTTGTTGTTAACAGTTGTTGTTGACAGCTTGTCAAACAGGTACAAATGAAAATTTTGTGAAGCAGATGTAACTTCACATTTGTTTGAGCCACCTTGGATCAATGATCAAGGAAGAGAAGTTCAAACTACCTTTTGTAACCTTCTCAACAGGAGTTCTGCATGAAGTCAAGGAGGAAAACAGTTCTTCCCAAGAGGACCAGCACATCCAGGAAGGAGAGTGGTCAAAGGCTTTGGTTCAGAGGCACTATGTAAGGCAAGTGTGTGGACGCTAAAAGAAGAGGGTGTTGTTACTCTCATTTACTGTTCAAACTAGTATGTCAGTCTTTTGGAGACGAAAAGTTTTTTTAGTGGGAAGCTGTAATCCAAAATGGATCTTGGATAGACTTCTAAGTCTAAAGTATTCCTCATAGAGGAAAATGAAAATCAAGGGCTTCTCCTGGAAATAGTCCCATTGCATAGATATTTTCATTCTGAATCTGATGCAATTTGAATGGACTAAAACAGATTTCAGATGATGAAGTTATCACGAAAGGAAGATTTCCTTTGTCCTTTGTCCTTTGAAAAATGAGGTATTTCTTCTAAAAAATGGCATAAAAGGCCTTATATGGGAAATTGCATCACAAAAGGTTCAAAGGGCGGACTTAAGGCCAAGGCGGAAGGGACCCTTGGTCAACGATCCCCGACATATCGCAATTGGAGGCAGGTTGTATGCGATAACGGGACCCCGGACTATGCGACATTACGATTGCCAATTATCGAATCGGAAAATCGGCATCGGCGTAGTCCATAGCCAAAGGAAGAACCCCCGGGCCATTACAAATGTGATATGCGATAAAGCGATGGGCCGATGTGCGATCACACGACAGCTGTCGGATCGGGAAAAGAGATCAACAGTCCAGATTTAATCAGCGATCCCCGATGCCAAGGCCAATGCAATTGTGATAGCGATATGCTGATAAGGGCCAGACCCGATGGGTTTATAGACCCGATTTCATAAGTTTTGAAATCCGGAAATTCGGATTTTCAATGTATTCTTGTGTATTTTGGGTTTTGGCCATGCGACGATGCGATTGCGATATTGCGACCGAAGGCGGACCCGATAGGGATTATGAGCATGATTTCATAGATTTTGAAGTTCGGGTTTTTGCGCCCGATATTGTAATTCCAAGTGTTCTCTATATATTGGAATTATGTGCTATTTTTAGGTTTTCGCCTGAAGAAAGGCCCCAATTCCTTTGTAATTGTCCCTGATCATTGTGCCACGCTGCAAGCGAGCGTTTTGTAACAATGATGTGTTTGTAACGCACAGAGCCACAGAGCCAGAGAGCCAAAGGGTCAAACGCAGAGCCACAGGGAGCAGGGAAAACGCAGAGGCAGAAGAATGATTGCACAGAGAGGAATGGATGGAAGCCACATCATCGGAGGATTCCTCACAAAAATATAGAGAGCCCAAATGCTGAGGCTGGCTGAGGATTCGCACAAAGGCCGAGAGATAACACAGAGAGCGGAATTCTAAGAGGCGTAGGCCGAGTAATGCGCAGAGGCAACTCAGAGAATCCCAGAGATGTTTGCATGTTGAGGAATCCATTGGAAAGCTTAGTATATGCAAGAGGCAGTCTGCTGAGTTGGTGACTCAGAAGCAGAGGGTCGCTTGGAGGTCAAGCGAGCCCAGAAGCTCGTAAGAGCCAAGAGCCAAAGCTAGAGCCAGAGCCAGAGCCAAAGTTGAGAGAACAGAAAAGAGATCAAATGATCCAGCTATTGCTAGTGTCCAAAGTGCGCTGAAGATAGAAGAAGGCATTCCAGAGACAATGAAAGAATTATGAGGGAGTTGGTGCAAGCTAAAGCAAGATCGCTCAGAGCACTGATTAAAGGAATCTAGTCCAGAGAATCCTAGATCTGTCTACAGAAGTATGGACAGCCAGCGAGATGAGATGGTATTCAAAGCCCATTGTTTCTATGTAAACCAATGGATTTGAGCATGGATCTTGTAAAAGAATTTATTCCATAATCCCAGAGATCCTAGTTGAGTTGACTAGAGCTCAAGGAGACGTAGCCGAAGAGGTTTGGGTGAACTCCATATTATATTGTTGTTATGTGTGTTTGTTTATTTACTGATTTAATCACTGTCACATGTATTTAAATATCAACACAAGCAACAGAACTTAAAGCACTTAACAGTTAAAGGCAAACCAAAAGCATACACCTATTTCAAGCACTTTTTAATTTTTCAATTGATTAATCATAAGCATAATCTTGGGAATATTTAAGTTTTGGAAGTGGGAGAGGTTCTTATAATCTGACATGAATCCTTTAGTGTCCCATTTTCAGATCAACTGAGTACTACATTTGTCATATCTCTGTTAGACATGACTTCTCTTAGTTCTTGAAGTTGATCCCTCATCTCAGAGATCTTCATGAAGTAGGGAGATATTCCTTCCTTTGATATCTTCATCTAGTGCAAATAATTTTGTAGAGATATCACTTCTCCAACCGTGTTTACCGAGAATAGCTCTATTAGCTTGTCATAGATTTATTTTGATGTTTCAAATTTGGAGACATAAGGAATGAGAGAGTCCTTGATAAATTCTATTAGAATCCTTTGAGCCCTTGTCTTGTCCTTATTGTACTTGGCTAAAGCTTGATTTTTTTCCTTAGCAGGGATAGTGATATTCCATTTGATGTGATCTAGAAGTTCATTCTCTTTAAGAAGTAAATTAGTGCTCTTTTTCCATGCAAGGAATTTATTGGTCCCCACCAATTTGTTGCTTTCCTTGAAAAAATACATTGATGTATATTCATAAGGGGACATATACTTACTTGATAGAGTTTGAGATGTAGTGGACTTACTTTCTTCTTGAAGACTTGATGGCTTGCCTTCCTTCGATCTTGATGTTCTTCAAGTTGCTTTCTCCAAATGGACTTGCTTGATGATGAGATTTTCTTGATGACTTGTAGCTTGATGTAGGTCCCTCTTTGATTTGCTCTTCTTGTAGGTGCCTTTATATAAGGCTTTTCTTCTTGTTTTGTAGTCTTCCTTGATTAATAGTAGATAGTAGACCTTCTTGTCCTTGATGTGAATGAGACTTCTTGGTTTGATGCTTCAACCTTGTATATGTTCTTGAGATGTCCTTCTTAGATGAGTCACCTTATGAGTGTTCTTGATATGCCCTTTCCGTGATGTGTCACCTTAGCTATGATACCATGTTGAAGAATCAAGGGCAATTATGTATAGTATGATTCTTCTAGATTTGATAACAATTTGTGAAGCACTTTTACTATTTATCTTTGTTAGCTTGATCTTCTTCTCTTATTATTAGTGCGAGTGTTTACTTCATCAAACTGCTATCAAAACACAAGATGTTGGCTCTCTGCTAGGGAAAAATCTCTCTCTCTTAGAGAGGAAAACCCTTTCATAAATTTATCTTATTGAACCTTCTATTAGTCAATGCCAAACCCTATACCCTTGACAAGAATATCCTCCAAGCACAAGTCAAGTCCTTCCTCCTTCCCGCACTTCGTTCCCCAGCACTTCATCCTCCTTCTTTCGGCACTTTGTTCTTCTTACAACTCTTGATAGTCCTTGTTGAACTTTCTCTAGAAGAGACACTTATCCTTGATCTTTACTGAAACCCTTTACTTGTGATGATCCCTTCCTTCCTCTTGACCAACCGAGCTCCTTCTTCAAGGTGTAGTTGCAGACTTGATATGACTATCCTGCAGCCCTAAATTCTTGCACGTGTGGGAGGTTTCCTTGAGTATTTGGTTCCTTTCTTCTTCGATTGAGGGAGTCTCTTCTTCAATCTAGTGGGAGGCCTTATAGGCCTAAGTTTCAAGCCCAAACAATGATAAGTATGAGACAGTTACGTTGTTGTTGTTATGACCGCAGAGATGCATCATTTTCTCACACGTGTGACCTTGTTTTACCTTAGAAACAGTCCTCCAACCTTCAGTGGTTATTCTCCTTCTTCATTGCACTAGAGGCTCCTTATACTCATCCTTTTTCACCCTTTTCTCGGTCTTCCTTGCTCGCTGATTTCATAGGTGGATTGCTTTTCATTTGAGGGAGTGGACAGCCTCTATATATAGAGGATTGTCCCTCCTTTAGGCCGACTTGAGGCCAACATGATGACTATAGGCCGACTTGAGTTTCCTCATCATTTTTTCTCCTTTGATGATGTCTTTGCATGGAGAGGACTTGTCTTTGTTTGGAGGGATATTCTTTGACTCTTATATAAATATGTACATGGTGTAACATGCCCTTAAGGGTATTCAAACTTTCTTTTGACTCTTTGACTTACCTATAACACTTTAACATGTGCTAGACCTATTTCAATGAGCAAGAAACTCATTGATAAATATAACAAAAATAATATTTCTTTTCTTGAATAAATACAAATATCAAAAGTACATTTATGAATGCTGAACCTAGTTACACTTTCTTCAACAAATGTCAAGTAAAGGAAAATGTAATGTTAAATGTGTTGCCCTTATCCATTTTCCAACATGGTATCAGAGTTAAGGCAAGTCACAAAGCAACTAAAGATGACCATCTCCTTGAGGGCTAAATAGAAATTTCTAGGAAGTCAAGATAGAAAAAGGCATGTTCTAAGTTACTGTTATGAAAATACAATGAAGGACAGTCATCTGAAAATGAGACCAAAATCCTGTGAATAATTCTAAGAGTTTTTAAGGAGGCCGAGGAGCTTATTACAAGCAACTATAGGGTCCAAAGTATAGAAGTCTTAGATCTGGAATTTCAAGATCCATCAAATCTCATCCTTTAACAAATATTCGAGAAGCCTAGGCCGCAAATTTTGGTTTAGTACAGAGATCTGAAACCTTGTTCGAGACAACCTAATATGAGCCACAGACATGTACAATAAATTACAGAAGGATCTGAGCCACTTCTGGTTAGAAGAGACCTAGACATGGGCTAAAATATCTCCACTATAACAATGTATCGGAGTAAGAGGCCTAATCTAGACCAAGGGTATTGTAGTCACATCTTGCAAAGAAAAACAAGTCCTCTAACTACAGCTTCTTAGAAAAATAAATAAATTTCGGTAGGCTAGAAATAGCCATTCTAGCCTATAAGGAAAGATGTCTAGTAAAGGAGTGTTGATGCCCCGAAAATCATTGTATCAACATTGGGGGATAACCACCAGGTCCGGACCTTAATACAGCTCCTTTTCCGTTTGGAATGGTGGCTCCGACTGGATATAATGGGACCAGTTTCCCAATAATGAATAAAAGGGGATGGATGAGTGATTGATTTCTAATAAATGATAATGAATGGATGACTTAATCTATCAGCGAAAATATAAATAACTATTCTATCCCGGGAGGCTTCTATTTTTTGAAGTGCAACGTTTGATGATCTCTGTTCATCGATAGGCATATGGATGACTCTAAGCAATAAACATAGACATTCCTTTACTTAATGATTACTTTATTCAAATAGTTGAACAAAGTGATTAACACATTGTTACACTTATCCTTTTATATTACCGATACATGTATGATTAAAAGAAAAGCATGTTGTAAACATCCAGTAGTGGAAAGTAAAAAGAATGTTGTTAAAAACACATGCATATATCTGATAATAGCAAGAGCGATCAAACAACAATTCACATAAACGGAATGAACTCAGACATAGATAATAGTACCATATGAGCCGCAAATCACTCCCAATATCAATCGCTATTTAGATTCCTTCTTCCGATGGGGAAACACTTTTAAACAAAGGCAGTAGTGCACATTCACATAAAAGCTTCACTATCAAAATTGGAATAATTGGCCCAGTCTTTATAAAAGAATATGCCTGAAGTACAGTAGTGCAACTTCAGGTTTAAGTCATATACAAAAACTTACGACCCTTTCTAAATACATGAAAGTGTCTATAAATACTTGATTAAAATTAACTAACTATGAAACTAAAATCCTACTTAATTGGTACAACTTGATTCAGAATATCTTCCTCATGGCAATCTGGCAGTCGGCAGCATGATTCATCACTTAGGTTGTTTGCCTTTAGACCTGAGCTGGCATATTGCAAGCATTGGTTCCACTTCTGGTGGTCGGTTGAGACGAGAATTGAGTTGGACAGCATAGGTGGCATCTTGTATATCGAGAATGATACACCCGATTGCATCTGTGAGGCACTTGAGGGCGGCTCTCTGGCTGTATGGTTTGACTAGGAACAACCAATAAGTGTCCCATGTCAAACTGTTAATTCCTGCGATTAATCTCCCATTTTTCTCCAGCTCTTGATAACATGACTGCTCCAATGTTTTAGCTGATAGCAATTTACCTGGGGTACATTGTGAGATCATGTTAGATAAGTAGAGAGTATCATTAATCAATTCAACCAAATTACTTGTGGTTAATTTGCATCTGGAAACAGCTCTCTCTGCTTTCATTAACTGGGACTGCCATTCCATAAATAATATCTCTTTATGTGATTCTAGTATTTTTGGCAAATTAGCTACCTGTCCCTCATCAGTGTCTTGCCACTCAAGAAAATCAGTCAAGGTTTCATCGGCCTGCTCCAAGTCTGTTCTAGCATCAGTCGATTTATCACTTATTGATGCTGTTAAGTCACATAAAGGTTCTGCTTGGGCGAATTGTTGACATAACAGCCTTATTTGTGTCACCAATGCTTTGTTAATCTGTAATGCCTCGGTTCTGAATTCAGCTGGCTGTGGAAGATTCTTGGTTTTCTCTATTTGGGATGATAATTGAGCAATTTTCTCATCTTTCGACTTCACCATCTATTCATTCATTGCTTTTAGTTTTGCCAATGCTTCCGACAGCTCTTTCTGCTTTTGAACTGCACTCAAATCAATTCTCTATTTCTCTTCCTGCAATTGTTTATTCAATTGATTGTTTATTTGTTGTTGTGTGTACAATTGCTGCTCCAGTTGTTCTGCCTTCTGTTGTGCCTCCGATAACTGTACTTGTAGCGAGGCGATTGATTGGTCCTTTTCTCTTAACAGATTAGTCACTTTTGATGCCTTGTCCATGGTGGCTGCTGAATAGGCTCCAGCATATTGGGACAATTTAGTAAGGTCATCAGAAGGATTAAATTCCTCTTTCTAGACCACATTGGCTGTCACTGTTTGTTCCGGGAATAGGGAAGGTTGATCAGTCCTTCTCCTTTTCCGTTGTCGTTTTATTACAGCCCTGTGCTTTGGGCTGTAAAAGACATCCAATGGAGGTATTTCTTCTACTTGCAAAACAATATGATCGGAGGGATCCTTAGGAATTATCTCTATTCTTGTAGAGCTGGATAGGCCACTGGTTCCACTTGGAACCTATTTATATGTTGTCTCCTGTGTGTCAGCACTTTTGATGTTTCGGCTTCCTTTGAGCTCTCAAGATTGCTTATGATTGAGTCAAATTGTTGCCATTCCTAGAGCAATTTCGGGTCAATCTGGGCATCTACATTCACCTCTGTGCTGCTCTACTCCTGCTCTTTTCCCTGGGTTTCCTCTTGCTCTCTTCTCTACACTTCTTCCTTCTCTTTTCCTTGCACTTCCTCCTGCTCTTTTCCTTGCACTTCCTCCTACTCTTTTGATGTAGCAGGAGGTTCCTTAGTGAGTCGCTGCTCAGGCTCGCTTGATTCTATCATTGGGGTCGTTGCTAACAGATCTAGAGGCAGAGTTTGCAACCTCTGTTCTCTAAGTCTGTTAAATTCAACTAACCCGTCATCCTGATATTTCATTCTGGCCAGCGATTTAACCTGGAATATTGATTCAACTGAGGAGAACAGGTCATCAAACATATCTTCTTTATGGTCAAATTTAGTTAATTTTCCCTGTTCAAGTGCATTGTAGGCGACTTTGTTTGGATCAAATCGCCTATTAGGAAGAGTGGCTAGTTTTAGTGCCTTGATTTTATCAGCCTCTTTCTCTGCATTTTTAAAGTCATGCAGAGAATAGACACCGCATCTTGGAAGAAAAGGAGGCCAAACCTGCTTCTTTTTGCTCTTTAGAGTCTGTGTAACTCCTTCGGATGTAATCTAATAGGCTACCTCCCAAGCTAACAGTTTATCGGGTATGTACAAAGGGAGGACATGAGGCTTGGCTTGGTTGCCGAAAACTCTTACATAGGTGAATTTTTCTTCTCTGAACCATCTTCCTACGGATGTCAAGTCAACCTCCGCTTGGTAGGAAATCTTAGGAGCAGGTTTATCAAAAATGGAATAGTGAATGGGTAACATAAAACCATTGCAAACTTGATATAAATGGTGCTTATAGTGCACTTTCCATAACTTCTGATGGTATATATGAATGGGCATGGAGTCTTGTGGAGTCCATCTCCATCCAAGCACAGGAAATTCAGAATTAAAACACAGGGTGTCCAAGATATAGGCACTATAGTAGAATGGGGGAATGACCCTTTCAGTAATGCGAGATTTGTTTCTAAATTCAAGGACTGCGGTTGCTAGCTTATCAGACAATATAGTTGCCCAATCCATTATTTCACTATTACATGCTGCCTCCATCAAAGGAACCATCTCTATAGTGAAGTTTGTGGAATTATGTAACCCCCACAATCTACACATCATTATCCCGGCATAACAATAAGGAGAACACAAAGAATCAACATAGTACTTACTCGAAGACTCATGCTTGTGTTTTGCTGGGTTTTGCCTCCAATCCCGAATGGCTTCAGATTCAATTTCGTTCTCATTTCTGAATTTCTCCAAGAATGCCTTGTTGTACTTCTTCTCCGGTACAGGCAAATGGTACATTTGCCTCAAATCATCAGGTTGAAATGAACTGAAGACTCTCTCGTCCATGGTGCAAAATGTTCTGTTTGTGATTAGGATTTCTTCAATTGCCCACTTCACCACATCTGTATATGGAAGAATTTGTTCCCAGGCTGCTATCCGATGAAGGAAAGAGTCGGCTAAATCCTTTAGAGTAGCATCAGATTTCCGATTCGTGTCTGCTATGGCTTGCACTGTTGTTACCTCAGGTTCTTCGGCCTCAATCAAATTATAGGTGCTTAGCCAAGTAGTTTTGCTGAGTCCTAGACATGTAGTGTCGGATATCAGTCCCTTTCTGTTTGTTCCTAGATCGGCAGTGGGTTGCCCTATAGCTGGCGAAGCGGAAGCTGTTGCAGTTTTCTTAGATTTCTTCCCCATTCTGCTTGAATTTACTGCTTCGGAAGAGCTCTGCACAGGAGTGAAAATGAACGTAATGCGGAGAATTGATAGCACAAACCAAAGAAGAACGAGATACATTAATCAATGAATAATGGAGGATTTAAAGTAAGGTGGCAACGAATGCAATCTCTGAAGAGATTTTAGACTTACTGTTTCATTAAATGGCCATTTAAACCTGTCAATCCTTTAAATGCTCATTATGTCGTTTATTGGCCAAATGATTCACTTAAGCGTGGCTTTGATGTTTTGGCGGTTGAGTGCAAGTGAATCGCTATCGGGAAAAGAAAGGCCATTAATACTAAATAACCATAAAATATCCCGGCTTTACCAATCTTTTTTGAAATATGCGCTTTTAGCTTTATCGCAATCGGCGATCGGGGGAAAGCTTAAGTTGTTATAGGGGTTCCTTTCGGAATCCCCGATTGCCGATAGCGATATCGCCAATTCGCATTGGGAGTTTTAAATGAGGACTTTGAAATGCATGCATGGTACATCTCCAATCGCCGATAGCGATATCGCATCGCATCGGAGCGAAAAGGGGCTTTTGTATGATAGCTTGCCATTGCCGATATCCGATAGCCTTTCGTGTATTGTCGCATCGGGGAAAACTTAATGGGCCTTTTGTTATGTATCCTTTGTTATTGCGATATGCGATCTTGCGATCGCTTTATCGCAATAATAAGGGATTATTCATTTTTTATTATAAGACCGCTTATGTGATTTATCAAAAGGTTTATAATGTTTTATTTATTTTTTGACCTTTTGAAAAATACTAAGTTGATACCAATTTAATTCTAAAAGGGGCCCATTTCATATTATAGTTATGAAAATAAAATTTGTATGAAATGGGGGGTTGTTGTAGAGCACAACAAGGAGACAAGGCTGACTTGTGTGAAATACATTATCAGCCTATTCTAAAACATTTTTTAAGTCAATCTTCAATATTTATTATGAAACCATACTATAAGGACCAAAGTCACACAAAAATGTTCAAACGTACCTAATCTAGAGGTACTTGTGGGAAGTTATGTTAGAAGAAGTCCTACACTAACATGAAGGCAGGAGAAGCAGCTCATCTTGGTTTGTCACACTATACATGAAGACAAGAGAAGCAGTGTTGGAAATGATACCAAGAGGGGGGGTGGATTAGTATTTACACTTGAATAATTTTCATTTCCCAATCATATTTATATACGCTACTTCAGTGAAGTGAACTTGCGTGTGCACGCTACTGTGATTAAGGAAACCAATGTATACCCAAAGAACTCATGATTTAGTCAATTTATCATGTGTTGATCATTAATCAGTGCATCAGTATCTTATTATATAGTAACTATGTGTAGTAATAACATAATAAATCATTACACATAAGAAACACACGTGAACACCAAGATTTAAGGTGGAAACCAAATGCGGGAGAAAAACCACCTGCTATTGTTGCCTTCTTTTAATATAAATAGAATTTGCTTACAATCTTCTGCTGGTGCATACTCATACCAGTACGCAGTCACCCACTTGCAAAAGGCTACAACCTTCTCTCATTCTCCAGCTTCTATTGGAAGGGAGCTACAACCCCCTAGCTCTTATACTAGCTGATATGTTTACTAGTACATAAGCACGGGCCTACAGAAGGCTACGACCTTCTCTCTTCCACCAGGGACCACATTTCATTAATTTTCAGACTAGATGCTCCTGGTACACAACAACACAATATGAAGGCCTCGTTTCATCAAATTTTCACACTGGACCCATTAGAAACTTAGAAACTCAAACTGCATCAACCAACAATCAGTTAATATGAACAGTCATATCACTGTCACCAGAACACTGTGTTGAACCCAGAAACCTGCATCATCATTCAGAACCAGCTGCAACCTCAAGAATCATACATCAAAATGTATATGCTACTTTAATGAACCCAACCTGTGTGTATACACTACTTCCTACAACAAAACCTGCGTATACCTCCAAAACTACTGAATCATAAAAACTTATGAATCAAATTTGTACCAACCAGTAATATTCTGAACATCTACTGTCA
This sequence comes from Pinus tabuliformis, assembly GCA_031772625.1. Taxonomy (NCBI): domain Eukaryota; kingdom Viridiplantae; phylum Streptophyta; class Pinopsida; order Pinales; family Pinaceae; genus Pinus; species Pinus tabuliformis. Next base: position 65,587,035 of record CM062816.1, read on the forward strand.
ATTGCAGAGATATAGACAGTCAACAACAAAGATAACCCTTCTCACTTAATCAATCAATCAATCAGACACAAATCCCTTATGCATTCAGCTTTACTTTCAGATCTAAGAAGACTTCATTGACAAATAGCAGTAAAACAACAACACTGAACAGATAGATCAGTCATTTCTGAACAACAAACTTTTATTTTGCATACACTACTTGGAAGGTTCGAACCTACGTGTGTGCATGCCTTTACCAAGGTGAACCAGTGCATAGATCTGCAAATATTATCTTACAACTTCGCTGCTATTCCAGACTTCAGACATACCTAGATCATGACATTTAAAGAATAAAACATGCGTAAGCAATCAAATCTATCCCAACCAATATCAGATCATACAATGATAAGTTAGTTCGGGTCTCATGATCTTGATCCAACATTGTATCCAAGGTGCACAAAATATTTAGATTATATCATAATCATAACCCTTGCAACACAAAATATACTTCGGATAGAAGTAATCCTAAGAAACCCTTTCACTTGCACACTTGGCCCTTTGATCTTATCCTCCTTATATAGGTTTTGGCCTTCCTCAATACCTCGGACCAAAACAACACTTAGAGCCTGTGGTATTCTTTGACAGGATCAAATAGTCGTTACTCCACTCAAACTTGTGGGCTAATACAATGGTATTGACCCTTGGTATTCTTTAAACTTGAATTTCCTTAATTTTCCAACCTATACATGTTTTTCCTCTTGTGAAAGTGTGTGCATATGTATATTCTCTTTTTGTTCTATTAACCCACGTGTATACGCTTCTCTGTCAAAGTGAACCTGCGTATACAGCTTACAACATCCTTTTCCTTCAACTTCTTGATCCTGATCAATAGACCTTTGTTCCAACTTCCTATTCTTCTATACCAATGTCTTGTTACCTCTGAATTGACCTGTTACATTGTGAGTTGTCTTTTATCAAATTTGAACTGACCTGTGAGTGAGTTGCCATCAATGACAACACCTGTATCATAATGCCAACAAGCAGCTCATCTTGGGTTATCACACTATAAAATTATTGTTGAGAGAAAGACTTTCATGGAGTCTTTGGAGCTACTGAAAGAAGCATAACTTGAAATACTCTAGCAACACATTGTGGCTTTGACATCCTGGAATCAATAGAAAGATCGTGACAACAATCTAAGTAATAATTTCTTAGACTATTGGGCCTAGAAGAAGGATTTGTTGTAAAATTCTAGTGATCATGGAGAACTAAGGTACATAATGAGGGAAGAAGAACAAGAAGGATGACTAAACAAAGCAGTTAATGATGAGCATGATGCTAACAATTTCATAAATAATGACAACTTCAAGGAATATATTAAAGCTTCGTAATCAAGCTTGGTACATGGACAATCTAAATAAAAATGAATGAATATAAGAATACTTCAATGATATCTAGATCTATACTAAATCCAAAGGAAGCCATTTTTTTTCACATAAGATAAGTATTCAATATTTTTTCTTTCATTACATTATTGATTTCCTCAGTATATCTAGTTTTATTATCACTTCATTATAACTTTTTCTTGATGACCTATATTGACTAAGGATTGCAGGTACATTCCAAAGACTATTCGTCAAATATAAAGTCAAGAGGTCGAAGTTAGACTCAAAGGGAGCCTAGAAGAGAGAATGAATTTTGAAGACGAAACCTTGATTCAGGTAGAGCCTCGTATTAAAACTTGAAAATCAAAGCACCACCCCTATCTTGAAAAGTAAGTCAAAATGAAAGAGGTGTGATCATTTAATACACTATCAATGCTTATGAAATATGTTAGGATCTTTCCAATTTCCTTATATCCAAAAGACTAAAAATTTTAGGGTATGAAAATGGCATATTTTACATGATAGGAATCTAGGATTTTACATTGTTAAAGATTTTTTTTTTTGGGTATCTAGGGTTAGAAAATCCTTGTCAGAACTTGAAAACCCATAGAATAAGTAAAATATGAAACCCTAACTAATTTTTCCCTCTTATAAAACCTTATCTCTTAGGGTTTATAGATAGAATCTAGGATATATGGTCAAACCCTAGCAAGGGTTGAATTGAGTAAAAATCCCTAGGAGTGATGTTTCTATTGAAAACCCTATTTAGGGTCTGGTCATGGAATATATAGGGTTTATAACTAAAACTCTAGTAGTATCCTTTGAAAACCCTAGATAGAAAAAATTACCATCATACTCTTGTACATGTATATTTTGTTTGGTTGTACTTGTTGATAATAATTACAGGTAAATGATTGCATGAAAAAGATATAAAGACAAAAGTAAAATCGCATGCTTAAGAAAGACTTTTTGATAGACATGATGGAAAGAGGGAGTTGTTATGATATTGAAGACTCCACATTGATGATTGAAGATGGAGTCATACCTCATTGTTACTTGAAGATGGAACGTGCAGAGAAATTAATGACCTCAGAAAGAGGTTTGGTGAGTTGGTGTACCTTAGGTTGAATAGCTTGTATAATTGTACTTAGGGTTGGTATCTTGGAAGGTATCCTAGATGATATTTAGATCCCTGTTAGGGTTGGTACCTCGGCAAGTAGCCTAGATGGTACCTAGATCCTTGTTGGTGTCTTGGCAGATAGCCTAGATGACACGTGGAACCTTGTTGAGTTTATGTCTTGGCAGGAAACCTAGATGACATGTGGATCCTTATTGAGTTTGTGTCTTGGCAAGTAGCCTAGATGACACGTGGATCCTTGTTGAATTGGTGTCTTGGAAGGTAGCCTAGATGACACCTAGATCCTTGTTGAGTTGGTATCTTGGGAGGTAGCCAAGATGATACCTAGAAACTTGTTAGGGTTGGTGTCTTGGTAGATAGACTAGATGACACCTTGTGTCTTGGTAGGTAGCCTAGTTGACACTTAGATCTATGAACAATGTGAACTTTGAAACGGGAACTATAAACTCAAAACGAGAACTCTGGCCAAAAAACCTCGAAAAAACATGAAAAACAGTGCTAAAAACGAAAAGTGTGTATACTGGAACGATGGTTTTTTTTTAGGGTCAATTTTGAACATGTTTTAAAAATGGCAGTGAAAACGAGTTTTTTGTGGAAAAAATGTGCAAAAAACACCCTGAAAATGAAAAGTGTTGATACTGGAACAATGGCTTTTATTTTTAAGGTCAATTTTCAACATTTTTTTAAAATGCCCGTAAAACCGTATTTTTATGTGCAAAAAACACCCTTAAAACGAACAGTGTTGATGCTAGAATAACACTTTTTTTCTAAGGTAAATTTTCAACATTTTGAAATAATGGTGTAAAAGATTATACCACGTCTCTGAAAAACATTAAAATTTCAAAAGAATAATGAAAACATCAAATTAAAAATTAAAACAATGAAAAAAAAAAAGGCAAAACGTAAATAAAAATATATATTAAAAAAAAATCATAAAAATGTTTGAAAAAAAATATAACAAATAAAAGATGAAAATTAAAAAATTAAAAAAATATATAACATGTTTTCGAAAAAATTAACATTTTTTTTTAATCTCCTAAACCATAAAAAAAATTTAGAAACAAAAAACAAACTAGATTAAAAAAAAATAGAAAATTAACAATAAAAAAACAAAATAAAATTAAAAGACTACTAAAATTAAGATTAAAAACACTAAAAAAAAAACAAAAATATGTTGAAATTAAAAAAAACAACAACAACAACAATTAAAAAATACACATATTTTCGAATTAAAAAATAAATAAATAAAAATAAAAAACAAACAAACATATAAAATTATATATATATATATATTAAAAAAAAAAAACAAACAAACATTTAAAATTTTATATATATATAGATATTATTATAAAAAAAAAAATTCAACTTTTATATTAAAAAATCTAAAATTTAAAATTTGGATTTGACATTGATTTTAAATTTCGATTTAAAAAAAAATTAAAAAACATTTAAAATTAAAAAAATTAAATATATTTTTTATTTTTTTTAAATAACATTTTTAATATTTTAAAAAATATATATTTTACAAATATATATTAAAAAAAACATTTAAATTTTAAATTTTTTTTTATAAAATATAATTAATATATTCAACAAAATTTATTTTTTATTTAAAAATAAAAAATAATTAATAATTTAAAAATAAATAAATAAATAAAAACAATTTTATCGCCCACCACCCGGCCGCCTAGGACCGCGCACCATCAGGCGGTCGGGCGGTGGCTATTCGATTAGGAGAATCGGACAACCACTACCCGGTCTCCCGTGGGGGTCGCTATCCGATTCTCAGAATCGGATAGCCACCATCGGACCGCCTATGGGGACGCGGCCCTCAGCGGTCGAGCTACGTGCATATATGTTTTTTAAAGTTTTGATCATAAATATATGTTTTTTAAAATCTTAAATGTTTTTTATTTTTTAAAATTCGAAAATATATGTTTTTTTTTAATGGTTTTTTTGTAAATCCAAAATATATATATTTTTTAAAATTTAAAATGTTTTTAGGTTTTTTTTTTAATTTTAAAATATATATATATATATATATATATATATATATATATATATATATATATATATATTTTAAATGTTGTTTGGTTTTTTTTTTTTTCTAATTTGAATATATTTTGGTTTTTTTTATGTTTTTAATCTTGATTTTAATAGTTTTTTCGGTTTTTATTGGTTTTTTTTTCTATTTTTTTTAATCTAGTTTGTTTTTATTTTTATTTTTTTGTAGTTTTTTGTTAATGTTTTTTTAATTTTTCTATTTTTAGTTATTTAATTTTATAGTTTTTTTTTTCAAATCTTTTTATGATTTACGAGATAATTTTTTTCTTTTTTACATTTTTTGTATTTTTTTTGTCTTTGATATATATATATATATATATGTCAAAAAAAAATTGACATAAAAAACTTTAAAGTGTAAAAAAAATATAACATTTAAAAAAATTATCCACACTTAATACATTAAAAAATTTGAAGTTTCAAAAATTGTTAAATTTAAAAAATAATTATTTACATTTTATACATTAGAAAATTTAAAGTCAAAAAATAGGTCTTTTAAAAAAAGAGCCTGATGCAGAATCACCACTTTTTTGTATCAACATGCAAATCACTAACATTCTAAAACGTAATGTACATAAAAAATTTAAAGTGCCAAAAACTATGCTCTAAAAAAAATGTGTTTTGCATCACCCCTTTTCAAAATCGGGTCACTTTTTTGCTATCTCTATGAAACGAGTAATAGTATCAGTTCTCATTTCAAAGTTTACATTGTTTATGTTAGAATGGTACCTTGGCAGGTAGCTTAGATGGTGCCTAGATGGGTTGATACCTTGGTAGTCAACCTAGATGGTATCTAGATTTCTAAGATTATACATGTTGTTTGTGATACTTTTCATGAGAACTTTTCAAAGTGAGTATTGTCCTTGTACTGGTTAAACAATTATGAATACATTCCTAGTTAAGAGGGAGTGTTGAAAAAATGTAACTAGTATCGGTTCTCATAATTATTGTTTGGCTCTTGACATGATGTAATTCTTATATTTGTCAATATATATATATATATATATATATATATATATATATTGTAAAAGAAAAAATATTTTATTAAGCATGGGTTTCATGTTTGGGTCATTAGTCAAATACATCAAGGCATCCACTGCATGCCTGTAGGGATTGTCATGAGTCAAAGTGTCATTATCATTATGTAAAAGACCTATTGGGCTCTTAGATCAAAGAAGGAAATATTATTTTTGTAGTTTAATGTGTCGAGAGGGCTCCAAATGACAAGCCAACCAACCTGCTCATGTCGGCCTTGAGAAGGGCTTAAAGAACCTATTGAAAGGGTATATATTAAGGAGATACTTCAGCCTCCTTGGATGATGAAGAGAGTGAACACATACATATTTGTTGAAAAATGTAACTGGGTTCAGTCTTCATAAATGTATTTGAGTCATTATGTAATGTACTTATCAAAAGAATGAAAAAGAAAAATTTTATTATTGCTACAATGACTTATTAAAGCATGGGTTTCATGCTTGGGTCATCTTTTATTAGTCAAAGTCCCCATTGTGGACTCCTAAGAATTATATTGAATCATTAAAGTCATTGTACATTTTATGAGACCCTTCTTAAGCTTTTGAATCATGTAAAAAGAATTATTTTTGAGTTAAAAGTAAATTTTGTCACCTCCACACCAAGTCGGCCCTTTCCTGATGAAGTCGGCCTAAAAGTGAGCAATTCAACCCATAGGAAGCCTATATATACAAGTGTAGTTCGATCTATTTTCTCATCCACTCAACAAGTTCGATACACATAAGAAGTAGCGCAGTAAAAGTGTGAAGTGTAGGAGGAAGAAGCAAAAGTGCAAGACCGAAGTTTTTGGGCTCTCTCTCTCTCTCTCTCTCTCTTCAGTGAAGTTACTAGGAAATTGCAAGATCGAAGTTGCTGGAGTTGTAGGGTCAAAGTTGCAATAGGTCGAAGCTACAGAAGGGTCGAAGTTGTTGGGCTCTGTTGAAAAATGTAACTAGGTTCGGTCTTCATAATTATATTTGAGTCAAAATAAATTGTACTTATAAAAAAAATGAAAATAAATTTTATTATTATGACTTATGACTTATAAAGCATGGGTTTCATGCTTGGGTCATCATGTTTTAGGTCAAAGTCCCCATTGAGGACTTCTAGGATTTATTTTAAGTCAATAGAGTCACTGTATATTTAAAGAAACTGTTCTTGGGCTTTTGAATCATGTAAACAGAATTATTTTTAGTCAAAAATAAATTATGTCACCTCCACACCAAGTCGACCTCACTAGAAGCCTATATATTGAAGCAGTTCAATTAATTTGGAGGACAATCACTCACAAAAGTTCGATCTCCTAGAAGAAGTCGTGAACAAGTGTGAAGTTGTAGCGGAAGAAGAAGAATTGCAGGATCAAAGGTTTTGGGTTAATCTCTATCTCTCAAATGTGTGATTTTCTGGGCTACGGCATCAAGGTTGAAATTCTATTACAAAATCAAGAAGTTGTGTTACGTCATCAAGAAATTGTGTTACGGCATCAAGAAGTTATGTTACAACATCAAGAAATTTTGTTACGGCATCAAGAAGTTATTTTCCGACATCAAAGTCGAAGTACGGCATCAAGTTTAAAGTACCGCACCAAGGTCTAAGTGCTGCTTCAAGGTAGAAGTCTTTCTTCAAGGTCGAAGTTGTTGCATTAAGATTGAAGTTTTTAGGTCAAAGATCCCACTGCATCGGAGTGTTTCTACTACTGTTGTTGCATCTAGGTCGAAGACAGTGCTGGAAGGTGATCAGCTGCCGAAAAAGGAAAGGGTTGACTTGGTGTGGAGGAAGTTTGTTTCTAAGTCAAGAATCTTGGATTATCTCAGGAAACCTATTGAAAGAAGAGTTGTTCACTGGGTTTTCCCCAAGATTGGGGTTTTGGCCTGGTTGTCTGCCTACATCTGGTGTCCTTGATCTTTGTGCTATTGTTTCGGTAATTGATTGATGAAATAAGATAAAAGAACATAAGAAAGTTAATAAGAACACAAAAATTTCACAAGTAATTATCAAGTATAAGAAAATATTTCTGCCTCTCTGATTTTCTAACAAGGTCAAAGTGTTGTTGTTGCATAGGTTGAAGCGTTACATAGATCAAATTGTTGCATAGGTCAAAGTAGTTGTTGTTGCATAGATCGAAGTTTTGTTGCTGAGGTCAAAGATCTAGATCAAAGTTGCTAGAAGGGATGACTAGGTGGTTGGAGGTAGTTTGTGTCTAGGGTGAAGAGTCTAGGATTATCTCAAGAAAACTATTGAAGGAAGAGATTTTGACTAGGTTTTCCCCTAGATAGGGGTTTTTCCCTGGCAGAGTGCCTACATCCTATGTCTCTTGTTTTGTGATCTTCATACACACATAATTTGGTAATGGCTTGATGAAAGATAATATAACAAAGAAAAAAAAGAAGCCAACATAATTCACAAGTAATCATCAGGAAAAGAGGAATCTAAGGCCTAAGTCTACTTGCATTGATTTCTCAACATGGTTTCAGAGCTAAGGTCAAAAAAGATTGAAGATAGTGTTGTTGGGTTGAAGGAAATGGTTACTCCCTCTATGAAAAGTTATATGAGAATGGGATTCAATATTGCATGACGTTGGATCAAGAAAATATTCTACTACTTATTCAACAAGGTCAAAAGTCAAGGGTTTTTGGTTGCACTCACGGGTTCACTTAATGATGATAATGCATGGATTATTGACAGTGGAGCATCAATGCATATGACAAGGAAGAGTAAACAACTTCACACTCTATCAAAGGAACCATCTGCTCATGCAGTGGAATTGGGAGACAACAAAATCTATGTTGTTAGAGGCCTAGGATCAACATCCTTAAAGCTAGAAAATGGAGCTAAGCTACATCTCAACAATAAACTATATGTTTCAGGTTTGAAAAAGAATTTGCTTTCGATTTCTTGCTTAGAAGATAAAGGGGATACAGTTCCTTTTGTTGATGGCAAGGTTTTGGTTTGGGGAAAAGATTCAAGTATCGATAAAGCTAGGGTTATGAGAGCTCGTGAAGGAAGCTTATATAGAGTCATAACACCATCTCTTCAAGCTCTAATTCATATGGAAATCAATCACATTGAGATGTGGCATAGAAGATATGGCCATTTACACTACAAGGTCATTCCCACTCTTAATCAACTAGTCCATGGCATCCCCAATATCAACGAAGATCATGAAGGAGTTGGCAAGGGATGTTCTTTGCGTAAACATACAAGAAAATCATTTGCAAATAGTGAAACAAGATCTAAAGAAATATTAGACCTCATTCATTCTGATGTGTGTGGGACTATGTCTGATAAATCACTTGGAGGTCATCTTTACTATGTAACATTCATTGATGATAACTCTAAAAAGACATGGCTCTACCTTCTCAAGAAAAATGATTAAGTATTTGAAAAATTCAAGGAGTTTAGATCTGAAGTGGAAACCCTAACCAAAAGAAAAATAAAGACTTTGAGATCCGACAATGGTGGGAAATACGTTGCTAAAGAATTGATTGCATATTGTAAAGAAACAGGAATTAAAAGGGAGCTCATTGTTCCTTACTATCCCGAGCAAAATGGATTGGCTGAAAGAAAGAATAGGACAATTGAATAAGGTATATGAACAATGCTCCTTGATCAAGACTTACCAAAATTTCTATGGGTAGAAGCAGCAATGACATCAGTCTTCATAGAATTCTTGAGAATATGACACCTAAGAAAGCATTTTGATGCAGGAGCATCCTGCTTCAGAAAATCATTGTATATTGGGTTGATTAGGGGGTGTGATGTTTTAATTTATTTGTATATTTTTTAATAAATTGAGTGGAAAATTTATGTGACGTTTTAATTGTAAATATTCTCAATTATGAGAGAATATGAGTGATGATAGACTTGTAAAGATCTCATAGAGATCTTAGGGATTAGGAGATCCTAGAATAGAGGATTAGTTGAATTAAAAGTGGAATTAGAGGATTTTTAGGATTTGGATGAGAGATTTTAGAGATCAAGAGAGACATTGTTGCAGTTTGTTAAGGGATCTAGAACCTACTTGGGTTCTAATCCATTTGTATACATTAAGAGAAGCCCATGAGACATGGCGGGGGGGGCGGGAAGTGTGTGAGTGAGAGTGAAGAATAGGAATAATTCTTATGTAAATATTTTATTAATGAATCATTTTCTGAATTTTATATGCACATGATTTGGTATTATCTTATGTTGAGTTTTATTCCTTTTGTGAAACCTATGGCTAGATTTACAGGTCCAAGAATAGTGTGAAAAGTTCCAACTTTGCTGCATCACATTCATGGAGAAGAAGCCAAGTGTGGACCATCTCTAAATCTTTGGGAGTCCTACCTATATCCACATTCCAAAGGACAAATGAAAGACGTTAGATTCTACAAGCATCAAAGTGATCTTTGTTGGCTATAGTCTCTCCTCAAAAGCATATAGAATCTACATCGAGGAAGGAAGACATATTGAAGTGAGCAGGGACGTTATATTTGATGAAAATCATGCCTACAAAAGATCCAAAGATATCCCTATTGATTCCGATGACAAAGATATACCAATATTCGAAGAAGAAGAAGTACACCATGATGATCCTTCTACAATTCAAGAAGAAGAAGAAGGTCCAAGTGAGCCTATTCAACCTGTGATCATACCAAACACTAGGAAAAGGCCAAATTGGTTAAAAGCTACTCTTGAATATGTTGAAGGACATGGAGCTATGAAAGGAACCTTTAGAGAAAGAAAAAGGCCAAAAATATATTTTGGATATGTTGCATATATGACAAAACTAATTGAAGTTGAACCATCTACATTTGAAGAAGTTTCTCATCAAAAAGTATGGAAGAAGGCAATGCAGGAAGAATATCAATCCATCATGAAGAATGGGGTTTGGGAAATTGTTCATAGACCTAGTGACAAATCAGTTGTCACCTCCAAATGGATCTACAAGATCAAGCACGTTGTTTATGGAAGTATAGATAAATACAAAGCTAGATTTGTTGCAAGGGGTTTCTCTCAAAAGGAAGGCATAGCTTATGAATAAACCTATGCACCCACTGCAAGGTATACTACCATTAGATTTTTGGTTTCATTGGATGCTACAATGGGATGGAATATCCATCAAATGGGTGTAAAAACAACATTTCTGAATGGGACCATCAATGACAAAGTATACATTGAACAACCCAAACGCTTTTAAGTAAATAGCAAAGACACTCATGTCTGTAGACTCGAGAAGGCCCTTTATGGTTTGAAGCAAGCTCTTAAGGCATGTCATGCAAGAATGGATGCATACCTTCTAAGAATTAGGTTCGTGAAAAGTATTGTTGATCCAAATCTCTACATCAAAGTTATGGATAATGAGCCAGCCATTATTCTACTATATGTGGATGATCTATTCATTATAGGTGTGGAGCGAAGGATACAAGAATGCAAGAAGATGTTGGCAGCCAAATTTGAGATGAAGGATCTAGGACTGATGCACTATTACTTAGGTTTGGAAAAATGGTAGAAACTTGGGGAGATATATTTGGGGCAAGGAAAGCATATCATCAAGTTGTTGCAAAAATTTGGAATGACTGATTCTAAGCCCATCTACTCCTATGATCGCCAATCTCAAGAAGTTGAGGATCTCTGACTCAAGTCTTGTAGATCCTACTTCCTATCATAAGTTGGTGGTTTCTCTGATGCATCCGGTAAATACTAGGCCAGATATATGTTTTGTTGTGAACATTATTAGTCAGTTTCAGTTGGAGCCTTGTCATGATCACTGGATAGTTGCCAAGCATATATTGAGATATCTTCGTGGCACTATACATCACTACCTAAAGTACGATAGCAAGGAATTCAAGTTGATTGGCTTCACAGATTCTGATTGGGGTGGCAATGAGACCGATGGAAGAAGCACTATAGGTGGATGCTTTAGTTTGGGATCTGTCATGATCTCATGGATTAGTAGAAAGCAAGATCTCATTGCTTTGAGTAGTGTTGAAGCAAAGTATGTGGTTGCATGTGAAGTAGGAAATGAGGTTGTATGGTTGAGGAAGCTTCTGATAGATTTGTTCGAGAAGCCTCTAGGTCCTACTGTGATAAACTGTGATAATCAAAGTTGCATTAAGATGTCTGAAGATCATGTGTTTCATGCTAGGACGAAACATATCAATAATAAGTTCCACTATATTAGGAACTTGGTGCAAGATGGGAGCATGAAGCTACAGTATGTCTCGACCGACGATCAGGTAACTGTTATACTAACAAAGTCTCTTCCTAATAAGAAATTTGAATATCTTAGAAACATGCTTGGTTTAGTAGATATTGTTGATCTTGTTGATGATGATAAAAGTTTGGAAGAGATTTGGTGAGGCTTTGTGTGAGACACATTGCCTGAGAGGACATCAAGTCAGCACTATGTGTTGATGTCTAGAACCCGAAGTAGGGAGGGTGGCGTCGGTCATAGAGCTCTGACCTCGGATACGCACCTAGATCATTGGGTTGATGGTTAGCAAGTCTTAGTCCCACCCAGATAAATTGCCCTGGTCAAGAATGTAGTCTGTGGCACCATGAGTACCAAAACTGTTGGAAGACCTTGGATAGATTGCCCTGGTCAGGAATCTAGTTCATGGCATTGCAGTACCTAAACTCTTCATAGTTCATACGTTTTGAGATCTTCCTTGTACTTGTATATGTTATTATGAATACCTTCCTAGTTAAAAGGGAGTGTTGAAGAATGTAACTAGGTATAGTCTTCATAAATTCTTTTGAGTCATTATGTAATGTACTTATCAAAAGAATGAAAAAGAAATATTTTATTATTGCTACAATGACTTATTAAAGCATGGGTTTCACGCTTGGGTCATCTTTGATTAGTCAAAGTCCCCATTGTGGACACCTAAGATTTATATCGAGTCATTAAAGTCATTGTACATTTTATGAGACCCTTCTTAAGCTTTTCAAATCATGTAACTGAATAGGCTTTTCAAATCATGTAACTGAATAATTTTTTAGTCAAAAGTAAATTTTGTCACCTCCACACTAAGTCAGCCCTTCCCTGATGAAGTCGGCCTAAAAGGGGGCAATTCGACCCACAAGAAACCTATATAAAAAAGTGCAATTTGATCTATTTGCTCATCCACTCAACAAGTTCAATACACATAAGAAGCAATGCATTAAAAGTGTGAAGTGAAGGAGGAAGAAGCAAAAGTGCAAGATAGAAGTTTTTGGGTTCTCTCTCTCTCTCTCTTTTCTGCGAAGTTACTAGGCAATTGCAGGATCGAAGTCGCTGGAGTTGCAAGGTCGAAATTATGTTGGTGCAGTAGGTCGAAGTTGCAGTAGTTCGAATTTGCATAAGGGTCGAAGTTGTTGAGGTCGAAGTGTTGCTGTTGCATAGGTCGAAGTGTTGCATAGATCGAAGTGTTCCATAGGTCGAAGTGTTGCATAGATCGAAGTGTTCCATAGGTCAATGTAGTTGTTATTGCATAGATTGAAGTTTTGTTGTTGCAAGGTCGAAGATCTAGATCGAAGTTGCTAGAAGGAAGGGCTGACTTGGTGGTTGGAAGAAGTCTGTGTCTAGGGTGAAGAGTCTAGGAGTATCTCAGGGAAACTATTGAAGGAAGAGATTTTGGCTGGGTTTTCCCCTAGATAGGGGTTTTTCCTTAACAAAGTGCCTACATCTTGTCTCTCTTGTTTTGTGACCTTCATGCACATAATTTAGTATTTGCCTGATGAAAGATAATATAAGGAAGTAAAAGAAACCAACATAATTCACAAGTAATTATCAAGAAAGAGGAATCTAAGACCTAAGTCTACTTGCATTGATTTCTCAACAATATCTTGGACAAGGTTTGGAACTCATACAAAGAAGCTAGAAGAGATGGTTTGTATCTCATAAAGGAAGCGAAGAAGTTAGAAGAGTTGATTTGTAACTTGTAGAGAATGCCAAAAGGCTAGAAAAAGCCTATGAAGATCTGATCCATGTCATCTGGTGTTCACCTATGTGAGTTCGCCAGGGTCTACTAGGGTTTCCTCAGGACCGAGTTGCCGGAAGGAAGGACAAACATTGGAGAGATGTTATTTCGCTATTTTTGAAGATTTTATGAGAAGACAAACTAGTCTACTTGGCCTTTGTGAGCCCTAGTCTATGTTTTGGTCTTGGAAGTCTCCTTTCAAGTTGATAAGAAGAGATGTTCTAGTGGGTTTTACCTTTGGAGGGGCTTTGCCCTAGCTTGGAGCCTATATCTTGTGTTCATGTGATTTTCATTGTTTTGGCATTTATTTGATGATAAGAACATAAGCTTAATCAAGTTAAAGAAGAACCTAACATCACAAGTAAATGTCAAATAAAGGAAAATGTGAAGTTAAATGTGTTTCCCCAATCCATTTTCCAATAGAAACCTACTCTAATGCCAATATGATTAGTAAACTTCCGGGGATATTCCACTAAACAATTTGTTACAACAGATATTATAAAAAATTAATGATATTTGAAAATATATATTATGAGGGATAATTTTCCTTAGAACTTCTAGATTTAGTAAACTGGTGTTTCTATTATGCAATATATAATGTGTGGAAAATAAAGAACAAATAGAACAATCACTCACAAAACCACAATAACACAAAATGTAACTTGGGCAACCCTTTTGAGAAAAAACACGGCTAGAAGGTGATGTTGCTCTGCTCTCTCTTTCCTTGAATGGAAATGGTACAAATACAAAGGAGTGAGACATGTGACCTATGGGTTGCTACAAAATACAAACCCTCTCTGTTTTGCCCTCTCTCTATCCACTATCAGCCACTTTGCTCAATTATGGAACAAAATGTATTGGAAGAGAATCAAAACCCTTTTGCTCCTAGTAGCTCAGTTATAACACAACGCAATAGCCAAATAGGAGTTATATTTGAACAATTCAACCCTTAATATGAGTTACAACTCAACTCTTATAGAGTCTTCTTCATCATGGTCATGTGGCTAGCCCCTTTTCCATGATTAACAAGGTTGATGTGGCATCCTCTTGAATTATGATGGACAAAATAGCAAGGTCAACCTCTGAGTGACATAACTTTTGCATACGAACTCTGTTTGAGGTCATTCTTGCGTCGTTGGAAAGGTTTCTGAGTATACAACAATGCCAAGGGGTCTTTATGCAAGCAGAAGTTTTTGAACCCCAAAAAACTTCGTTAAATACCTCAAGTTGTCTCCAGAATTTTTTGAACCCCAATTTGTCAAATTGAGGCCCACCAGAAAAAATGGTCTTAAGAAATGATTCCTCCCATTTTTCCACTATAAAAAAATCAAAATCAATGTTAAAAATATAATGATCCAATCTGAATTAACCATCAATTTGTTAAATACACCACATGCAACATCTCAAGGCTTCCCATCTCTTAATTTTAGAGGATAACCACCAAAAATTGGAGATTGCACATAAAACTTTGAACTCAACGCTGATGTACCTGAACATGTAATGAGTGCAGGAGTTACAAGTTTATTGTATTTCACCATTATTACACGCTTATAGCATGGCAATTAAAAAGAGTAACAAAATATGTGTTTGCAAAATGACAAATAGCTACATTCATGAGAATATAAATTGACATTATCTTTCTCAATTAGAACAATAATTTATTTATACATGTACAAGTGATCATCAAAATGGACTTATGAAGCACAATGCTAGTAATTAGGACCTCTTAATCATGATCGCTTCCTTTACAGTCCCCTTGTACAACTCAAAACAACGTATACTTTCTAGCACGTTATAATTTTACTAACCACGTGTGCTTTACTTACAGTACAAATGAAGTGATAAAAGACATGAGCTGATAAAATAGAAAAGACAAAACATACTTCACATCAAAATTTGGGGTAGCAATTAGTAAAGAGGAGAGTTTTTAGAGAACAACCCAAGATACATCAGCAACTTTACACCATAGCTGTGAAGTGTTAACAACCCACAAATTCTCCCTCTATCTGAATATTCTTGCAAATTTGAAACCATAAGATGATGAAAAACTTATAGAGATGGAGTAAAAGAAATCAATCAATTGTTTTCTCCTTTCGTGTACATCAAATTTCATTACAAGATATACTCCATTTTACAAATTTTTATCTATGTATTCGAGCATCATCACTCTGCACAAACACTCATAGTCAAGCCTTGCCTTGACTGTTTTTCCTAGCCTGAGGGCCACAAAAATTATTGAACAAATTAGGGAAATTAGTTCACCAAGAATATGGCTCGTAACAAAAAGAACCCTATAAAATTGTAAATCTTACAAAAAGGTTTCCTTTGAATGTCATTCATCATCAGAGTAACTGAATTTTGTAGAATAAGACTGCAAATCAATCATGCCTCCGGTATAACTCCCTCGTTTCTTCTTGGTTTTCTCGTGTCGAAAATCCCTATGTGATTACATGGCCATTCATTTTTACTTAATACAGTATACAATTGAGAATGCAATTTTAGACATGGAATTACACCAAAAACTGCATTCGTTTAAATTCTCCAAGTGATATTGTAAACTGCATTCCAATTAGATCAGATTTAAGAGCTATACAGGGACCAGGAACTTACTTTCCTTTAACTTGGCCAAGAACTTCTTGTGCCTTTGCGCCATAGCCATTTTCAGCACCGTCCTGCAGGCCATCCACGATCCAGTGCCAGTTTGTAAGAATTTCTAAAATTCCTTATGCATTATGAAATCAAAATATGCATCCACGTCCCAATGACCACTTTTCTTATTCAAAAAGCACAGTATATACCTTTCCCCAGTAGGAATCATCTTGAAGTCTGGGATCTGAAAATTTTACCTGCCCAAGGATTTAATCAAATACTACAAGCAATCAGCTAGAAGTTCATCATTTCAGCTCATAATCAGGTATAAAGCCTCACAATGTGCCTAAATATAGAATATCTGTGCCAAGTGTCTGCCAATATATGAATTCTGAAAATAGAATGAAATGTGAATCCTTTCTATCTACCAACTATCTGCTGTAGACACTTGAAACCAGCACCTAAAAGATCTTTGAAGTTCAATCTGTAACTCCCTAATATGGACAGTTCATGATAATCAAATTCAAGCTACAAGCTTTGGCATAACCTCAAACATATATAATTCATTCCAAGAATAGACAAACCTCCTCCACCTTCACTCTCTGAAATGATTTTGCCGTTTTTGGCTGCAAACAAGATGTACAGATAAAAACAATCAGTGAACTGAAAATACTTCATAGAAAAATAATTGATCATTGTAATGAGAAAAACGAGAGAATGTTCAAACAACAATAGAAGTGCGTACCAATAGAGACAAGAATTATTGTATGCATAGAATTGCCAGTTAACATGTACAAGAATGTAGTATGTATACAATGTACATCGTATCGACAAAAGGTGAACAAATAGGAGAAAAGAGTAGGAAGAGAATGTTAGAAATCATTGTTCATGGCAAATAATTGTTTGTATAATGGAACATTGATTGCTTTTCTTTTAACTAAACAGATTCTCCTCTTCTTTTTCATTTTATGCAAAATCAAGTACTTTCGGCACTATGATTGTTAATTAAAAGCACAGCAGACAAACATCTGTGTAGGTAATTGGTACTTCATAGGCAGGATACAGACTTTTGCCCACACAGATATCATAGATAGAGGACAAAACAGAAGGACAGGTCCTCATGACTAAATGATCAAATACTTAAAACTGGGCAGCGAAACAATATCATCCTTAAAGGCAATGTGAGTAGCTACATCTTCTTAAGGACCTGTAATACCCTTACTGCACTGTAAACAAAGCTATGCTCTGATTATTCATTTCTGTCAATGAATAGTAGAAAGTTACACACAAGTGGACCTAAATCCGTGGTCCAGTGGTAAGGAGTGTTAACAATTGTGGAAATATTGGCTGATTCAGAGGCAAAGAGAGGAAAGGGAATAAGGGAGGGCAAGGAAGAGTGCACAGGTGGAGGAGGAAGGGGTGCAGGGGGCATACATACAGGGCAGGAAAGTTGTGCGGAGGGGGGCCTGATTACAGTTAGGCATGGGAATAAGGGAAGACATGCAGAGCAGGAGGACGAGATTGCTGGTGATCTGGCAGGATCTCCACTAAATATTGATATGCTGGTCTTTGACAGCGACTGGCTGCAGTTAAGTGATGCAGAGATAGGACAGATCTATTGATGCCGAAGCAAGTCACAGGATCACTCCCCTCCACCAGAATTTATTGCTTTGCAATGTATGGAAAATCATAGCTCTATTTGTGTTGTGGCAATGTCGCTCAATGCCAAGTTCACTAGTAGTGAGGCTTTGAACCCTAGTAAAGTTAATGAGGATTGGCCATGTTACCGCAAAATCTAGCACCTTAGTGCAAAGCCTCACTAAGCACTCTAAATTAAGGGAAAAAAATGGGATAAGCACCACTGTCACCTTAGTAGTTGTTACCCTACTGTTCTATGGATGGATATTATCCCCACAAGGGAGACTTCCCCAGCAAATCTCAAAGATTAGATAACTCAAGAACTCCCAGATCGTAAAGTAGGGCTCCGGGTGAAATAAGAGATAATTCAAAGTAACAAGTTCAAGAGACCTATGGCTAAATCTAGAGGGCTTGAATAGTCCTCAAGAAGCTCAAATAGGTCCAAACACATGCTGTTGAAAAAAGTGTAACTAGGTTCGATCTTCATAATTATGAAATGTACTTTTGATTCTTGTATATTGTAAAATGAAAGAAAAATTATTATTATTATTTTGGAGCATGGGTTTCATCCTAAAGGTCTTTTATTTTAGAAGTCGAGCACCCATTGAGTGCTTCTAGGATTTGTCTTAGGTCAAGAAGTCAAAAGAGTCATTGTCATATGTTGAAGGCCCCATCAGGCACATTGTAACTTGTAAAAAGAATTATTTTTGTATTTAACAGAGTCAAAATACCCTCCAAGGCCAAGTCAGCCTACCAGCTAAGAAGTCGACTTATTCTAAGGAACTTTGTCCACCTTGGAAGCCTATATATAGGAGGGAACTCGACCTCCTTGGGACACAATTCACTCTCTCATCAAGCAAGCGAAGGAGAAGAAGGAAGAGGCTAGCGAAGGAAGAAGAAGGACGAAGATCAAGTGTCTGGGTTATTTTCTCTCTCTCTCTTCACAAGTGTGAAGGAAAGAAGCTAGGGTTTCTGTTGCTAGGTTAGGTTTTGTTGTTGCAGGATCGAACTTGGAGACAGTGCAGAAAGAAGGTCGAAGAAAGGCTCATTAGATCTTCCTCAAGCCCTAGAAGAAGGAGAAATTCAAGCGAGGTCTAAAGAAGTCTTGGAATACCTAAACAAGCTCACACATGTGGACGCAGTTGCTGCTGGGACGGCTAAAAATTTCACACCTGCAACAGAGGCTGAAATTCTGTTGCTGGGAGTCGAAGTTGTGTTGCTGAAAAAGATTTCACTTGGTTTGACTTGGACAAAAGGAATCACATAGTCAAGGAGGTTGGACTTGGTCTTGGTCTAGAGCTCTTGGAATTTGTCAATTGAAGAATCTATAAGAAGAGAAGAGATTTGTGGTTTTTCCTCTCAAGTGGAGAGGTTTTGGCCCTGGCTTGCAACCTATACCCTGTGTTCTTGTGTATTGTTGATCTTCTTGTTTTGGTAGTTGTTTGATGTTAAGAACAACATAATAATAAGAGAAAAAGGTAATGTAAAAAAACAGCATAAGCATTTATCAAGTATAAGAGAAATCATTATAACTAATGCCCTATAGATTTCTCAACATGGTATCAGAGCTAAGGTTGGTTAAGGGCATGATGAAGATCTCTACTACATTGAAGAAGTTCCTAAAGAAGTGTACTATGGTGGCAAGTCATCTCAAGAAGGGCATCAAAGAATTATGGGATCTCCTATTATTTCTCAAGAATGACATGACTAAGGCATCAAAAGACGAAGGACTATTCTCAACACTTACTGGCACTTTTGAAGATGAGAATATTTGGGTAATCGACAATGGAGCATCAAGACATATGATTGGTGAGCACAAGCAACTAAAGACCTTGTCAAGAGGAAAATATTCTTACTCTGTTGAGCTTGGTGACAAGAAGAGTTATCCTGTAAGAGGAATGATCAACCTCGCTGGAACTAGAAAATGGAGGAATCATTCATCTCAACAACATCCCATTTGTTCCGGGTTTGCAAAAGAAACTACTTTCTATTTCAAGTCTAGAAGATTTAGGAGATAGAGTCACTTTTATAGATGGAAAGGTTGTAGCATGGGGTAAAAATTCTAGCATTGAAAATGCAAAAATGATTAGGATTTGAGAAGGAAGACTCTATAGATAGTTGACTCCTCTATCTCAAGCTTTGATTCACATTAAAGTAAGCCCATCTGAACTTTGGCATAGAAGGTTTGGTCACCTTCACTACAAAATCTTACCTCCTCTAAACTCAATGGTGAATGGCATCCCTGAACTCAAGGAGGATCATGAAGGAGTAGGCAAGGAATGCGCATTAGGCAAAAATGTCAAGAGACAATTTGGAAGCAGTGCCTCAAGGTCAAAATCAATTTTGGATCTCATTCATTCCGATGTCTGTGGTCCTATGTCTACAAAGTCTCTTGGAGATCATCTATATTATGTGACATTCATTGATGACCATTCAAGGAAAACATGGGTTTATTTGCTGAAATCCAAGGATAAAGTATTCATCAAATTCCATGAATTCAAAGTTGAAGTGGAGAACCTTATAGAAAGAAGAATAAAGATACTAAGGTCCGATAATGGAGGAGAATATACTTCAAAGGAAATCATAACTTTCTGTAAGGAGTCTGAGATTAAGAGGGAGTTGATAGTCCCATACAATCCCGAACAAAATGGAGTTGCAGAACGAAAGAATCGATCTATTGAAGAAAGTGTAAGAGCCATGTTACATGATCAAGATCTACCAAAATTTCTGTGGGGTGAAGCAACAAAGACTGTTGTATATATTCAAAATCGAAGTCCTCACAGATCACTAGACAACATGACTCCTGAAGAAGCATTCACTAGGAAGAAACCAAGCATGGACCATCTCTGAATATTTGGTTGTCCTGTCTATATTCACATACCAAAGGACAAGAGAAAGAAGTTGGATCCTACAAGCATGAAGGGAACATTTGTTGGCTATAGCAATACTTCAAAGGCATATAGGATCTATATAAAGGAAGGACATTGAATAGAAGTTAGTCGAGATGTGATATTTGATGAAAGTATTGCATTTAAGAAATCAAAAGACCTCCTAATGGACTCTAATGACAAAGAACTTCCTATATTTGAAGATGACAGTACCAGGGAGGAAGAAGATTCAAATCATGAAGATGAAGGTCCCAATGAACCTGTGCAACTTGTGGTTATCCCTGAAAGTAGAAAGAGACCTAATTGGTTGAAATCTACTCTTTTAGATGCAGAGGGACATGGAGTAGCCAAAGGCACTTTCAGGGAAAATAAGAAGCCCAAAAGATATTCAGGGTATTCAGCCTACATGACGAAGTTAATAGAAGTTGAACCATCCACCTTTGAAGAGGTTGTCAAACATAAGGAATGGAAAGATGCCATGAATGAAGAATATCAATCCATAATGAAAATTGGAGTTTGGGAGATTGTACCTAGGCCCGAAGATAAATCTGTGGTAACTTCCAAGTGGCTCTATAAGACTAAACATGTAGCAAATGGAAGTATTGACAAGTATAAGGCAAGATTTGTGGCTAGGGGCTTCTCTCAACAGGAAGGCATCAACTATGAAGAGACATTTGCACCTACAGCAAGGTACACAACTATACATTCATTGGTCTTTTTGGCAGCATCAATGGAATGGAACATCCATCAAATGGATGTCAAAATTGCATTCTTGAATGGCACTATCAATGAAGAAGTTTACATAGAGCAACCCTTGGGATTTGAAGTTAAAGATAGAGAGACTTATGTTTGCAAGTTGAAGAAGGCCTTGTATGGCCTCAAGCAAGCACCAAGGGCATGGTATACAAGGATGGATGGATACCTACAAAGATTGGGCTTCTCAAAGAGTTTTGCTTATCTGAATCTATACATCAAGGTTGTGAAGGATGAGTCAGTAATCATTCTTCTATATGTGGATGATCTTCTTATGACAGGTGTGGAAGGTCATATTCAAGAGTGCAAGAAGCAACTAGCAGCAGAATTCAACATGAAGGATCTAAGGTTGATGCACTATTATTTGGGACTCGAAGTTTGGCAAAGACCTAATGAGATTTATCTAGGTCAAGGAAAGTATGTGATCGAGATGTTGAAGAGGTTTGACATGATGGATTGCAAACCTATGACTACTCCCATGATCACAAACTTGAAGAGGCTAAGAAGTTCTGAGTCAAGCCCTGTGGATCTAACCAAGTATAGACAATTGATTGGCTCACTGATGTACCTGGTAAATACTCGACCAGAGATATGTTTTGCAATGAATGTTCTCAGTCAGTTCCAAGTAGAACCCAAGAATGATCATTAGATAACATCCAAGCATATACTTGAGATATCTGCAAGGAACAATCCACTATTTCCTGAAGTATGACAAGAGGAATAATGTCCACTTGATTGGATATACAGATTCTGACTAGGAAGGCAGTGAGAAGGATGGAAGAAGCACTACTGGAGGATGTTTCAGTTTGGGATCCTCCATGGTCTCATGGATGAGAAAAACACAAGAATCATTTGCTTTGAGTAGTGCTAAGGCTAAATATATTGCATCTTGTGAAGTAAGCAAAGAAGTTGTTTGGTTGAGGAAGTTGTTGTCCGACTTGTTTGAAGGACCAATGGACCATACAATGATACATCGTGATAACATCAACTGTATAAGGTTGTTTGAAGACCCAGTGTTTCATGGAAAGACAAAGTATATCAACAACAAGTATCACTACATTTGAAAGTTGGTGTTGGATGGTGTATCGCAGCTACAATATATCTCCACTGATGAATAGGTAGTTGACATCTTAACAACATATGTTCCTAATAAGAAGCTTGTGTACTTGAGAGATAAGCTTGCACTAGTTGATATATCCTCCCTAGTTGAGAGGGAGAGATAGACACACATTCTTGTCTTTAAATTGGGAAGAAAGAATGGAGGATTGAGTAAGCATCTGGCATCCGATACTCTTTGAGGATGAGGTAGGGCATCCAAGATAAGAGTAGTCGTAGAGGGCCGATATTCTTTGAGGATTGGGAATCCAAGATAAGAATAGTCTTGGAAGGACACACCCTGTGAACACCCAGGTGGCGTATGTGCATTGACAGACAATGATGATGGTGTCTAGAAATCATTGGTCTCGCAAGCATTGTGCTCTGATCTTGTGGAGAGATAGAGTTGTTGGTCAAGGCCTTGCTATGTGACAATGTTGGTTGGTATGATGCTAAACAGATGGGTTACCAATCCGACTCTTATTATGAGATCTCTTTAGATTCAGAATATCCATGTACCATTTATGAATACCTCCCTAGTTAAGAGGGAGTGTTGGAAAATGTGTAACTAGGTTCAATCTTCATAATATGAAATGTACTTTTGATTCTTGTATATTGCAAAATGAAAGAAAAATTATTATTATTATTTTGGAGCTTGGGTTTCATGCTCAAGGTTTTTTATTTTAGAGGTCAAGCACCCATTCAGTGCTTCTAGGCTATGTTGCACGAAACGTCTACGAACCCAACATTTCGGGACGTACCCGTACCCGAAACTCCAAAACTTAGCGGGAACTTGACCGAAACTCGACCATTATGTAATCATCTATGAGAGTTAACATAGACTTGATTTTCCTTCTAAATTGTCATCTATGGGTCTTATTACCTTTTTTCTTGCAAGATAATGTGTTATTCACTTATTTATAGACGTATTTATATATATATATATATATATATATATAAACATATATTGCGTTTCAGCTAACGTTTCGGCCAACGTTTCCATTTTTGGGAGGTGACATTTCTAAACATACCCGTTTTGGAAACTCTGAAACGTTTCGCCGTTTCGTGCAACTTAGCTTCTAGGGCTTGTCCTAGGTCAAGAAGTCAAAAGAGTCATTGTCATATGTTGAAGACCCCATTGGGCACATTGTAACTTGTAAAAAGAATTATTTTTGTATTTAAAAGTGTCAAAATACCCACCAAGACCAAGTTGGTCTGCCAGCTAAGAAGTCAGCCTATTTTGAGGAACTTTGTCCACCTTGGAAGCCTATATATAGGAGGGAACTCAACCTCCTTGGGACACAATTCACTCTCTCATTAAGAAAGCGAAGGAGAAGAAGGAAGAGGCTTGCGAAGGAAGAAGAAGAAGAATGAAGATCAAGTGTTTGGGCTATTTTCTGTCTCTCTCTTCACACATGTGAAGGAAAATTAGTTAGGGTTTCTATTGTTGGGTTAGGGTTTTGCTGCTGCAGGATCGAACTTGGAGATAGTGTAGAAAGAAGGTCGAAGAAAGGCTCATTAGGTCTTCCTCAAGCCCTAGAAGAAGGAGAAAGTCAAGCGAAGGTCTGAAGAAGTCTTGGAAGCCCTAAACAAGCTCACACGTGTAGAAGCAGTTGTTGACTGGAGGGCCAAAAATTTCAGACCTGCAGTAGAGGGCGAAATTTTGTTACTGGAAGTCGAAGTTGTGCTACTGGAAGAGATTTGACTCGGTTTGACTTGGACAAAAGGAAGCACATCGTCAAGGAGGCTAGACTTGGTCTTGGAAGGGTATTGGTCTTGGTCTAGAGGTCTAGAGGGAATTCGTCAATTAAAGAATCTATAAAAGAAGATATTTGTGGGTTTTCCTCTCAAGTGGAGAGGTTTTGGCCCTGACTTGCAGCGTATATCGTGTGTGTTATGAATAAAAATATATATAAAATAATACAAATAATGTAAAACTATAATAATAATTATAATGATTAATTAGTATCTAGTTAATGAAAAGGTATGTCCCTAAGGACATGACCATTCGTGAAGAGGTATCTGCCTAGGGTATATAAGCAAGTCCTCACCCTCATTGTAATCATCTCATATCACATCATTTCTTTTATACACTATACAATTACTTGTCCTACTATGGATGTTTACGTCTTTGAAGTATTTTGAAGATTACTCCGTTGCGAATACAAACTTTGTTCGTTACATTGGTATCAGAGCCATGCTCTTTGATCCCGGTCATTGGCCATTAAAGCCCTCGACAACCTTGTTGTTGTCACAACTGAAGTGTTTTGCTACATAAGTCAGAGTGTCTCCATTTGCACTAATTAGCCCTTGGCCATAAATAACAACAACAACAACAACAAAAAATTCTGAAATATAGAGAAAATATTTAAAAAAAAACATAGATAAAAAAATATATTAGAAAAAACATCATATAAACAAATTTATTTAAAAAAAAAAAGAAATTATAAAAAAAAAATATAGAAAAAAAAATAATTAAAAGAAAAAAAAGGTTAAACATATATATATATATATATTATAATTTAAAATTAAAAAAAAAAAAAATAATTAGAAAAAAAAATAAAAACATTCAAAAAAGAAAAAATTAAATAGAATTATAAAAAAACACAAAACAAAACAAAAATCACAAGGAATAAAAAAAATATATAAAGAAAATCAACAAATCAAAAATTAAAATGACTTCGACTTACCTGGCCGACCACCTAATCCGTTGACGCTGCCCGCAACATCAACCTATCGCATCTGCCTACCAGACATTATTTTCCATAACCGCAGACACCAAACACACCAATGCTGCAAGCCGCCTTCTGCCAGCTTGACCTCGCTGCTCATCCCCCCTTGCCAGTGCCACAGTGCCCCATTGTTGCCTCTCCACCCACAGGTTGCACACAGCTGCTTCCCAACTTGACCACTCCACCGCTGCCATACTTCCCTACTGCAATTATTTTGTAGCTCGTGTTCCCACTGCCAATTACATTTGCTTTCCATCGACTTCGTGTTCCTCGACATCTTGTGCCCTTGCCTATCTGTTGTTCCTTATTCTTCCCACCACTGACTGAGCTCTAGACCAACCTATCTACTTCCCTGCCATATTCATCCAACCTTGTAGTCAAACCCCGTGGATAGCCTGAAATCCGCTATCCTAGGACCTACCTAGCTGTTGTGTATCTTTCCAATCGCTATCGATTTTCTCGTACCTGACTGTCACGACCTTGTCTCCCACCATTTCATATTTTCCTCGTGCCCCTCTGGACTGTCACGTTCCTGCCACTAACGTCAACTCCGACATCGAACTCGTGTGCAATTCAACCGTTTTCCCTTCCGCCTACATCATCAGCAAGGTTTTGTCCTTGCATAATTTTTAATTGTATAAACCATCACATATAGTTTTATTATATAGTCTTATATAAATATAGTAATTTATTATATAATTTTATAATTATATAATTAATTCATATTTACATAACTAAAAAACTATATAGTTTGATTACGTAATTATATTATATAGTTTATAACTATATAATTATTTAATTTAATTAAACCAGCTTATTAAAAAATAATAATAATAATAGTATATATTCAAAGAATTTTAAGAGGAGAAGGCCTTAAGAGTCGAGTAAAAAAAAAACAATTTTAAAATTAAAATTTTAATAAAACCTTGATTAAAGGTTTAAAACCCAATCTTGTGTATTTAAGATATACAAAAGACGTGTTATGTACAAAGGAATTATAAAAAAAAAAATAGAGATTCAAAGGGTCAGTGATAGTTGATAGAAATATATCGACAAAGCAAAAGAAAGAAGGGAAGATGAGTTCCACACAACAATCATTATTTTGGACTAAATGTCCATGTTGTCTAAACGAAATTGGATATACATATATTAAAAAGTGCAATTTACGTTATCTAACGTGTGGAAGATTATTTAGCACCGAAGAACATCAAGGTAATTCAGGGACACAATTGGAAAGATTAGAAAAAGAACTTGTAGAACTCCAGTGAAAAAACGAAGCATCGGAAAAGAAATATAAAGATATCGAAGATCGATTTTACGAAGAATCAGAAGAAATAGACAAAAATTTCACGCCTTAGAGATCACAGTGAAAAATTACTCGAGCAAGTCAAGAAAGCTAAGAGCACAAAAAAGGAACTCAAGAAGCGCTTATCAGAACAAGAAAAGGAAAATTTACGTTTAAAGAACGTTAATCAAACATTATTAGAACAAATCCAGAGTTCAAAAGATGAGGAGGATACTAGGAATAAAATCAACAATCCAAAAAGCGAAGAGCTTTTATGTCTAAGGAATCATAAACAAAACATTCTTACACAAATAAAGAAGCTTAAAAGTGACAAGAAGTCACTAAATGACAAGTTAGAATGACTTACTCAAGAGGAAGTATCGAGGCCTCCAGTCATAACAATTTAAGTTGAAGATAAAGGAACAAATACCGATCTAGTCAATATCACAACTCAAGAAGATGAGAAACCAATACAAGATAAAACATATTCAAACGTTGCAGTTCAAACAATGGAATTTCCAAGTGACGATTCAGTAGTAAACTCAACAACAATGACAGTACCTGAAATAAATCAGGAAACTGCCACACACATGACAAGGGAAAGTCCAACCATAAGAACCCCTTATCGACATCTGAATAACAAGAGCAGCCAACTAAGTCAATCTACATACTTGAACCACTCAGAACAAAAGTAACAAATTTATGTTCCAAGGAATACTGAAGTTTGCAGGATCTAGTCCTATGATAACAATTCATTACAAAATTCCAGCGATCAGAAGATTCCATAGAAGGTTAATCTAGGATGGTCCAATCCATTCTCAATCCGACAATTTTGTTTATCACTCAGAGCATCATATCGACTTGTATCAACGAAGATGAAAGTTCAAAGACGAGAAGATATTCAAAACAGGAAAAGAGATCAAGCCCTTTCATCAGTAAGCTTTGAGGACAAAGCTTTTTGAAGAGGAAGGCAATGTTATGAATAAAAATATATATAAAATAATACAAATAATGTAAAACTATAATAATAATAAATAATGATTAATTAGTAACTAGTTAATGAAAAGGTATGTCCCTAAGGACATAACCATTGGTGAAGAGGTATATGCCTAGGGTATATAATCAGGCCCTCACCCGCATTGTAATCATCTCATATCTCATCAATGTTGATTTATGGTAGCAACAGATGTGCTCTAAGTCTCAAAATTTGCATGGAGGCTTGGACACATGTATTCCACAATACCCGGAATTTTTTTTGGGAAATTCCACCCGAAGATAGTTTTATTAAAATAATTAATTATTTTTAATGGGTCCCTAAGTCTAAACATAGGAAATTAAAATAATTAATGGGTATTAATCTAAATTGTGGGTGAAACTTCTAGAAGAAGACAAAAATCAAGTCCAAATGATCTGAGCCATTGATTAGAATCTAATTTGGGCCACTGGTTCTCAACTGGAGGATTATAAGAAGGACTTCGATGGGCATTTGGAAAACACACCAAGGAGATACTCAGTTACCCGAGTAAAATCTATTTTCTCACCGGTCGAAGTTCGGCAAGAGGAAATCGATTTAGAGGGAGAGTTGCAGGGGAGGAGGACAGAGAGGGTAGCAGCATCAGTCGAGAGTGAAAGAGTAGAAGACGCAAATCAGAGAAGGGACAGCGCAGAAGTTGTCACATAGAGGGATAGCACAGAGGTTGATGCTGGGACTACACAGTCCTCACGCAATGAAACGTAGAAGGGGCAGCAGGTCCTCTCCTAGATCAGAATCTCGCCAAGAAGTGTGAGAGAACTGTTAGTAAATTTCTCATAGAGATTTCTCTTCTATTTTGCTGCTTGTATCTTGTACATGAGATTTTTGCTGAAGATTAATAAAGAAACCCTCATCTACTACACCGGTTTTCCCGCATTGGGTTTTTCCAGGGACAATTGTCCAAAAATAACTGTCATTGTGATTGTACTTGTGTTAGTACTTTTCCTTACATTTACTTTCCGCGGTATTTTAATTGTGAAGGCTGCAGTAGAATTTATTTCGATATTTGTCGTAGAAACACTGCGAATAACTTATTTCTGAATTAATAAGTAGAAGAAATAATATCAATCATTGCAATTGGATTTCTATCTAGAAATTTTCACATGGTATCAAAGCACAGATCATAAGCAAAAGAGCTCAAAAGCAAAGAGGAAAAGGATTTCGAAATTACTGCAGAGGCAGCACAATTCGAAGGCCAAGGAGGACGAAGTTTTGAGGAGAAATCGATTTCTCTGAGTGAGTCGACAGAGAAATTCGATCTCCAGATTGAAGCTTACCAGAGGCAGAAGGGAGCAGCATATTTTTCCTTGCAGAGCAGATCTTCAACTGGGATGCATATATTTTTGCAGCAGTTGTTGGGGCAGAAAAGTGTTAGAAATAGATAGGAAAATAGCACAAAGAAGGATGGAAAATCAAGATGTCTCTAGATTATCTTCTAGATTAGAAGAAGAATTTGCATGCTTAGCAAGTTCAGCATCAGCGGATGTTTGGTACATTGATAGTGGGGCTTTAGCCCATATGACTAGAGTACGAGAATATTTCTCGAGCTATCAAGAAGAGCAAATGGACTTCCAGATTACTGCGGGAAACAGAACGAAGTGTACTCCAGTAGGGAGAGGCACAATAGCATTTCAGACGAAAGCAGGAACCAACATCCGAGCCACTAATGTTTTGCATGTACCCGGGTTAGGAATGAATCTGATTTCAATGTCCCAGTTATAGGACAAGGGATACGATGTATACTTCATAGGAAAGAAAGTATATGTCAAACATCCAAGCTAAAAGAAAAAGAGACAAATTGAAGCTTGAAGCAACAGACTGTATAGGTTGCAACTCAAGTCTCCAATGGCACTAATAGGCAACAAGCTTAATGGTGAAAAGGATTTGAATGAGCTATGGCATAGGCGAATGGGACATTTACACCATGGAGCACTGGGGATGCTCAAAGAGACTGTTGCAGGAGTTCCAGTTCTTAGTACTGAGCATGATGATATATGCAGAGGATGCGTACTAGGGAAATACACTAAAGAAACTTTTTCCAGAGGTAAAAACAGAGCAGAGCATGTTATTGGGATCAATACATTCAGATATCTGTGGTCCAATGTCCACAAGAGCTCTTAGTGGTGGCGAATACTTCGTCACTTTTATTGATGATCACTCTAGAAAAACCTGGATCTATTTCTTAAAGACCAAGGATGAGATCTTTGATCAGTTCAAGGAGTTTAAGGCTCTCGTTGAGAACATGATAGGGAAAAAGATAAATGTATTGCGTTCAGATAATGGTGGAGAATACACGAACAAAAACTTCACAGATTTCTGCGCAAAAGAGAGCATCAAAAGAGAATGGGCAACTCCATATAATCTGAAGCATAATGGAGTAGCAGACCGTAAGAATAGAGCTATTGTTGGCAGGGCGAAGGCTATGTTGTATGATCAGGGTTTGCCTAGATTCTTATGCGCAAAAGCTTGCAACACAGGGGTGTATATCCAGAATAGAACTCCTCACAGAGCCTTGGGGAAGAAAACACATGAAGGTGTCTTCACAAGGAAGAAGTCGGAAGTTAGTCATCTCAGAATATTCGAAAGTGTGGCATATTGTCACATTCCGGACGAGAAGCGTAGTAAATTGAATCAAACTGCAGAAAAGGGCTACCTCGTAGGATATAGCTAGACCTCAAAGGCATATAAAATCTACATTCCTAATAGCAAGAAGATTGTAGTAAGACAGGATGTGAAGTTCGAGGATAGAGCTTTCGGAAAATCTTGAGAGATGCTAGCAGAAGATCAGTCAGTAGATATTCCTTTAGTCCAGCAGCTGTAGGGGCAACAAGGAGGACAAGCAGGAGGACAGACGCCTGGAACTAGCACAATGACCAGTACCATTATTTCCTCAAAAGAAGGAAATCCAAGTAGTTCTCAGCAAGTGGAACGGCAGGAACAGGAGGAGGATTTGATCGAGCCTCCCACCACCAGTGGCAGAACCAGTAGAGAAGTACGACAGACATTGAGGGACACAGAGGAGTTTGTCGGAGCTCCTAGAACCAAGAAGAGGCAGCGTAGACAGCCTAACAGGTACCAAGCCTTGGTAGCACAGGTTGAAGAACCCTCTAGCTTTCAGGAAGTCATACAACACCAAGTATGGGTGGATGCCATGGTAGAAGAGTATAGTTCTATCATGACGAATGATGTCTGGGAAGTGGTACGTAGGCCAAAGGATAGATCAGTTGTAGCATTAAGATGGATCTACAAGATCAAGTATGATGCAGATTGCAGTATAGAGAAGTACAAGGCTAGATTCATAGCAAAGGGGTACATACAAAAGGAAGGAATAGACTATGAAGAGACCTTCGCCCCAATGGCCAGATATACCTCTATCAGATCCATTATATAGCAGCTCAAATGGGATGGGAGATTCACCAGATGGATGTCAAGACAGCATTCTTGAACGGGGTGTTAGAAGAAGAGGTGTATATAGAACAGCCCGAAACCTTCGAAACTCGTGAGAAGAGAACTCATGTATGTAGGTTAAACAAAGCCATGTATGGGCTCAAGCAGGCACCAAGAGCATGGTATGGTCAGATTGATAGTTACTTGCAGCATTGGGATTCGTCAAGAGTGATGTTGATCCCGATCTCTATTATCTAATGGTGGATAATGAGCCACTTATTCTGGTATTATATGTGGATACTTGTTTCTAACAAGGTCATCTAGGCTCATAAAGGACTACAAGAAGAATCCTGAAGCAGAATTCGACATGAAGGATATGGGGTCAATGCATTATTTTCTAGGGTTGGAAGTATGGCAAAAGGATGGAGAGATCTTCCTTAGACAAGGAAGATACGCTACAGATCTTCCTTAGACAAGGATGCATTATTTGCTTCAGTGTTGGATCAGGAATGATCTCTTGGTGCAGCAGGAAGCAGAAGTCGGTAGCTCTAAGCTCAGCATAAACAGAATATATGGTGGCCAGCACAGCTACGTGCGAAGCAATATGGCTTAAAAACTGGTTGTGAGTTTCTTCAGGAAAGGGATGGAGGTGACCAGTATTTTTGTGATAATTAGAGTTGTATTAAACTCTCTGAGAATCTAGTATTTCATGATCGGTCGAAACACTTATATCAAATGTCACTTTATCAGAGACTGTGTTCAACGTCGGGCAGTGCAGTTGCAGTTAGTCTCCACAGGAAATCAGGTAGTAAATGTACTCACAAAAGCTCTAGGAAGAGCTAAGTTCATCCAGTTCAGGGAGCAGATGGGTATGGTAGAGAATCTGTTTCAGTAGCAGAAACAGATGGTTTCTTAGTTGCAGTTGCAAAAAGTTGCAGTACAGATGCAGTGTTGGCAATTGCAGAGTCAGCAGTAGTATGGATGCAACATTTACACAGTAGTTGGTGGGCAGTGATGTCAAATATCAACAGCGCAGAGGGAGATGTTACAGAATAGGGTGATGCTTTAGCAGGGTGCATTGCTAGAGCACATTCCTTGCTAAGAGGGAGTGTTGATTTATGGTAGCATCAGATGTGCTCTAAGTCTCAAAATTTGCAGGAAGGCTTGCACACATGTATTCCACAATACCCAGAATCGTTTTGGGAAATTCCACCTGGAGACAGTTTTATTAAAATAATTAATTATTTTAATGGGTCCCTAAGTCTAAACTTAGGAAATTAAAATAATTAATGGGTATTAATCTAAACTGTGGGTGAAACTTCTAGAAGAATATAGAGATCAAGTCCAAATGATATGAGCCCTTGATTAGAATCTAATCTAGGTCGTTGGTTCTCAACTAGAGGATTATAAGAAGGACTTCGATGGGCATTTGAAAAACACACCAGACAGATACTCAGTTACCCGAGTAAAATAGATTTTTTCAGTAGTCGCAGTTCAGCGAGAGGAAATAGACTCAGAGGGAGAGTTGCAGGTGAGGAGAAGAGAAAGGGTAGCAGCATCAGTCGGGAGTGCAAGAGCAGAGAAGGGACAGCACAGAAGCTGTGGCACAGAGGGACAACGCAGAGGTTGACAATGGGATTGCATAGTCCTCACGCATAAGCTAACGTAGTGAGACGCAGAGGCAGCAGCACGTCCTCTCCTGGATCAGAATCTCGCCGAGAAGTGTGAGAGAACTGTTAGTAAATTTATCATAGAGATTTCTCTTCTATTATGCTGGTTGTATCTTGTAGATGAGATTTTTATTGAACATTAATAAAGAAACCCTCATCCACTGCACTGGTTTTCCCACATTGGGTTTTTCTGGGGACAATTGTCCAAAAATCATTGTCATTGTGATTGTACTTGTGCTAGTATTTTTCCTTGCATTTACTTTCCGCGGTATTTTAATTGTGAAGGCTGCAGTAGAATTTATTTCGATATTTGTCGTAGAAACACTATGAATAACTTATTTCTGAATTAATAAGTAGAAGAAATAATATCAGTCACTGGAGTTGGAATTCTATCTAGAAATTTTCACAATCAATTCTTTTATACAATATACAATTAGTTGTCCTACTATGGATGTTTACATCTTTGAAGTATTTTGAAGATTACTCCGCTGTGTATAGGAACTTTGTTCGTTATAGTCTCTTAATGAGGATAGTGTGTTCCTTTTATAGGTTTTTAAGGAGGTGAATTAAGCCTCTCTAGGCTGACATGAAGAAGGTTGTCGACTCATCACTTGGAGGCTTCTAGACATGACATTTTACATTAAATATTTTTACCTTTTGTTACATGGGCCTTCCAAGGGCTAGAACATCATGACTTTGACTCTTGACTTGTCAACAAGACTCCTAGAGCACACAAAGGGTGTTTTGACCTAGGACCATAACATGATGGGCAAGAAACCCATTTCAATAAAATCATTTTTCTTTTAACAAATAAATTCCTTTTCTTTCCTTTTAACAAGTACATTAATATTTACGTCAAGTCATGACCCAAGAACAATTATGAAGACTGATACTAGTTACATTTCAACACTCCCTCCTAACTAGGGAGGTATTCATAATTGACCACAGGCACAAGGACAGTACTTCCATTGAATTATTCTCATATTAAATTGGTAAGCCATCTCATAAGCTATTTTATCAACTTATATCAATGCATATCAACATATTAACCAGCATTGTCACATACCAAGGTCTTGACTAACAGCTCTATCTCTCCACAAGATCAAAGCACAATGCTAGCGAGACCAATCACTGATAGACATCATCATCATTGTCTCTCAAAGCACGTACCCCACCCAAGTGTTCACAAGGTATGTCCTTTTAGTACAATTCCTATCATGGAATAACACATCCTCAAGGAATTTCCTCTTCGACTACTCTTACCTATTGGATGCCCTACCACATCCTCAAGGATTATTAGAATCAATCTCGAATGCTTACCCAATCCTCCATTATTTCTTCACAATATAAGACAAGAATGATGTGTCTATCTCTCCCTCTCAACTAGGGAGGATATACTAATTCCTATAGAAGGAATATACCCAAGCTCCCTCTTATCTAGGGACTTGTCCAAGCTCCCTCTTAACTAGGGACTTGTTACCAACGACAGTTATATCTCTTCGGTGGAGATTGTGGTACTATCAGCTGCTTGTAGGGCTCCTCCTTACGATGTCATGAACTTTATCTTCTTCATTGTGGAGCCTTCAACTTCTAGATTTTCTTCGTAGGGCATCAACCATCCATCAGTTTCCTTCAACAAATCATAGGATTGAACTAATAGTCATGTCATCCTTCTTTTCATCCGAAAGTGATCTTTTAGTCCACATTTGGCTTTCCTTCGTATAGCTACCTCTTCCAAGTCATGTTTCTTTCAGGATCTTCCATCCAATCCCACGAGTACTAGTTGTACGTGACATCTACAACTCTCTTTTGGTAGCCCTATTTCAACCCAACCAGATGATTTCAAAAATCAAAATGAACATCAAATCAAAGTTACCTTTTAATGATGGCCTTTCGTCATGACATCAGCTTCTTGCAACATCAACATCCTGCATATGTATGAATCCATCTCCAAGACACATTTTACCAAGGTTTTGCCTTTTCCAACATACCTATCAAGGACTTCATACCTTCTTCTTCAAACTTTTATCAGAGTCTTCATACCTTTTCCATGGATATGTCATATCTAATTCTTCTAGTCATCGGATGTTGATTACTTATCTTATCTTATGTGACTATAATTGCATTTCCCACAAATTCTTCTTCCTTTCTTCCCATATTGTTCCCCAGGAACTTCTATACATAGTTCCTTCATCTTGTCAACCACCTCATATTCCATATGAGGAAAAATTATGTTGATTTCATCTTATCAATTTGTGAACTAATTTAAGGTATATGCCTTCATGCATCTTTCTAAAGGAAGAGTACCCTCTTTAAAGTGAAACTTCTCCATATAGCAGGATCATGCAGCATATCATGTCTTCATCAATTTCATGGTCTTCAATTTTCATCAGAGCCTTTCGCGGAACATATCTCAGCCAGTCATCTAGCCTTGTTCCTCATTTCCAGGATGAGGTCCATCATGCTGCAACTTGAACCAGCAAGCTTCTTATGAGGCCTGCTCAACAACAGTGATATCATCATAGTCATTCTTCCCAAGGTGAAGAACTCATTTTATGTCATCACAAAGGAGGATCCATAAATGATCCTTTGCTTGCAGCAAAATATTCATATTGGCTAGTTGTCTGCTATATCAGGTTTATAAATTCTTTCGTATGTTGTCTTTAACTTTACCAGGCATCCACAGTTGCACAATTATATCATGAATCTATCATAGTGCCCAAGGATCCAAGGGTCCTTACAGTTCCCTCCTTCCATCATGCTTCCCAAAACAGAGGATCAGCCCATCCTCCTTCCTTTACTTCCTGTACCTGCAGCATTGATTAACAAGTACCCCTAAGAAAAGTATATAATAACAAAAGCATGATATCTATTTGTCAATCTAACATTACCATGAGACTTAGAGGTTGAATTCCTAGGGTTTTCAAATGTCAACACTACACCAGGAGTTACTTATCAACCTTATCCATGCCTACTAGACTTGAGCCCTAGATTGTGCACAAACCCTAAAGATCGAGGATTAAGGCTTCATTGAGGGAACATAGACAGGGTTGTCATATGACTAGGGTTTTTCCTTATGCCAATTTTTAGATATCAATACCTATAAATAGTTTTAATAAAAAACCCTAGTACCACTAACACCACAATAGTTCATGTTGGACCCTTATATACCATAGATACCTCATGGTTACATACCTGTAGTGGCCTGCAATTCTGGATGCCATGATTTCTTCATCGTATTTCCTCAAGGTGTGCATCTCACTGTTTTTGTTTGCTCATCTTTTCCCGGAAGCTTCTAAAAGTTTCCAAAATGTTGATAATGACTGTCAACAAAACTTATCTTTTACTGTCAACAAGAGATGACTATTATAACATCAAGACCTGCTTCTGGACTGTTATCTCTTCAAAGTCAATAAACCTTTGCTTCTCTACTGCCCACTTTGATATGCTCATGTTTCATTGAACTGACTACTTTAGGTGCAGCAATTTTCCAAAAAGTCTTCTTCAAAATGTTGACTTGCAATGCTTGTCAACAATCCAAAATTACCTTATACTTATGATGTCACTGTCACAATACTGTGGCCTTACCTACTACTTGTGACTTTCCTTATCTCTAAATGTGGCCAAAGTAAATTACTGCACCCTAGGACTTCCAAGATTGTGCCAATGATTTCAACACAGACCTTCCAGAATGATACCAATAGTACCACTATTATTTTCAAAATAGATGTACAACAGGTCAGCTTCTGATGGGATCAAACTGTATTTATATATACCAATCTTATCACTGTTAATTACACAGATCCTTTCTCACTTATTCATGTTGAGAGTACTGAGAGGGGGTGAATCAGTATTTCTTTTACACTTATTATTTTACCAATTAAGATCATTTAGATAAAACACAAAAAGAACAATATAGAATAGATAATTTTATTAATCAGATATATTGAGGACTCCAATCCTCTTCTTTACAATAAATCAAGTATAATAATGTTTAGGGCTCCAACCCCAGATGAAGACACCAATCTTCAATTAACTAGGCTTCAACCTGTATGGTGCCAAGCTCCAACTTGGTCTTTATGAGGCTTCAACCGTATCTTCCACAAGGCTCCAACCTTGTCTTTATGAGGCTCCAACCTCTAGGGCTTCAACCCTCTCCCCTGGCACAGACTCCAACCCGATCTTCTTGAGGACACCTATCCTCTATGGCACCAAACCTATCAATCTGCTTCAGCTCTTCATTGTAGGTTGAATGGTTCTTCAAGGCTCCGAAAAACTTTTGCAATAAGCCTTGACAATATCTTCAAATTAGCCTTCAACAAATGCCCTCGCTTAGTTCAATGACAACTTTATGATTCTCAAAAGGTGCCTCCACAGCTCTTCATGTCACCCAAACAATATTCTTCAAGATCAAATCATGAGAGCTTCAATTATGTATCACAGTCTCCAAGAATTCCTTCAAGATCAGCTTCTCTGCAAGTGCTCAAGAACTACTTCACAATGATGTCTTCAAGTTGTCTTGAACAGGCTGATCCAAGACTGCTACAAAGGTTCTTTAATAGATCTGTACGCCAGGGCTACCTTAATAAAAACTTTAACAAAGTTGCTCTAAATTTACTTCAAGACCTGATCCTAGGTCAGCTTTAAAAGGCTTCAACCCTGCATTAAGAAGGCTGCTACTTCTTCACAATTTTGGTTCTTCAACATTTCTTAGGTCATCAATGCTCTTTGAGACTCAAAACATTCGATGGATTCTTTAAGGGCTTCTTCAATTTTTTGTCCTTTAGATACTTCAAGGATGCTTCAAATGTTCAAAGATTCTTCAATAAGTTGTTAGCCCTTGATGATGGTCCAACTGAGCTTCTCAAACCGTGCTATAAAACGACTTCAAGTTCCTAGGGTTCAAAAGTTGTTAGGTCAAATCTCAAGAGACTCTCCACAAATCTGAGGTACAAATCTGAGATACAAGTTTAGAGTCACTTCTTCACAAATCTGAGATACAATTCTAAGATATACATCTGAGATACAAAATTGCGATGTAATACAGATCCACAGTTCGCAAACTATATATCTGTGTTTTTTCGCTTTGTATCCCTGTGCTTTTTTCACTCTGTATACACCTATGTTATCTACCAACTCTTGCGCTTCCAAGGTTTGCAATAGATAATCAATACTGTGCTTCCAAGATCTGCTATAAACTGCTTGTACTTGTGCTTCCAAACTCTGCAATAGACTGTGCCTTTAAGGTATGCAGTACATTGTCAATCCAAAATTGCGGCCAAATCCAAGCTAATAAGTCTGCAAACATAAATTGAATTGGAGTCTTCCACAGGTATGCAAGTGGTACAGGTGTCTAAAAAACGTTTCCACAGAACTTTCAACAGGTCCGAAGATAAATCTCTTCCACAGATTCGAATTAATAGGTCCGAGCAGCTTGAGGTATGTATGCGTCTTTTTCCAGGTCCGAGCAGCTTCAGATATGTATGTGTCTTTGTCTTCCTCACTTAAACTTATTCCCTGAATGTTCCTTTTCTTCGATGGATTCATTAACCGGGCTGCCCATTATTTGTATATGTTGAAGAATGTAACTAGGTTTGGTCTTCATAATTGTATTTGAGCCACAATGAAATGTACTTATGAAAAAGAATTTTATTATTATTATTATGGCTTATTAAAGCATGGGTTTCATGCTTGGGTCATCATGTTTTAGGTCAAAATCCCCATTGAGGAGTTCTAGGATTTATACTGAGTCATTAGAGTCATTGTACATTTAATGAGACCCTTCTTGGGCTTTTGAATCATGTAAAAAGAATTATTTTTTAGTCAAAAATGAATTTTGTCACCTCCACACCAGGTTGGCCCTTACCAGTTCAAGTCAGCCTACAAGAAGGGAATTTGAACTTCAAAAAGGGTATATATAAGAGCAGTTCGATTCATTTGAGAGACCATCACTCACACAAGTTCGATCTCCAAGAAGAAGCAGTGAAAAAGTGTGAAGTTGCAAAAGAAGACAAGGAATTGCAGGATCGAAGGTTTTTGGGTCATCTCTCTCTCACACGTGGAATTTTCTGGGCTACTGCAACTAGATCGAAGTACTGCATCAAGGTCGAAATTTTGTTGCTGCTTCAAGGTCGAAGTGTTGCTTCTAGGTTGAAGTGCTTCAAAGTCAAAGTGTTGCTTCTAGGTCGAAGTGCTACATCAAATTCAAAGTTACTGGGTTGAAGCTGCTGCATCAAGATCGAAGTTGCTAGGTCGAAATTTCTACTGCATCGAATTGTTGATGTTGTTGTTGTTATTCTAGGTCGAAGATAGTGTTGGAAGGTTGTCATTTGCAGAAGAAGGAAAGGGTTGACCTGGTGATTGGAGGAAGTCTGTGTCTAGGTCAAGAAGTCTTGGATTGTCTCGTGAAACTATTGAAGGAAGAGTTGTTGACTAGGTTTTCCCCTAGAGTGGGGTTTTTCCCTAGTTGTTCGCCTACATCTAGTGCCCCTATTCTTTACATGGTTTTGATAATTGCTTGATGAACTAAAGACGAACACAAAAGATAACAAGCAAATGAGAATTACACAAGTAATTATCAAGTACAAGAAAATATTTCTGCCTTTTGTGATTTTCTAACATGGTATCAGAGCCAAGGTGAAGAAGGAAAAAGGCAATTTGAGGATCTACTGAAAGGAGTCTAAGAAACCTCAAAAAGTTGAGCAAGGGATCATATAAGGAGATCTTATAAGGAAAGAAGCTTACTACCTTCAAGGACAATGTCTAACACAATAAAGGGAGAGAACAAATTAGAAGAAGCATCAAATTACAGGTCATGGAAGAAAAGAATTGATCCCATTCTTGAAAAGAACAAAGTCTTGGATTTCGTCAGAGGAAAAGTGAAGAAACCTAACGAAGGATCTAGTGATGCAGATAAAGTGAAGTTTAGAGAGTCAAAAATATTGGCTATGACACCAATGGTAGTAGGTATAAAGGACAATCTTGCCCCATACATTTCCAACATAGACAATGCTCAAGAAATGTATGAAGCCTTCATCAAAATTGTTCACTATCAAGAACATTGGTCAAGTAGCAAGTCTTAAGAATGAATGAAGGACCACAAAAATGAAAAAACATGACATTGTGGCTTCCTTCTTTGTAAGGATAACTAGAATTAGAGATGACCTTCAAGCCATAGATGAGATTGTACTGGAAAAAGAGCTAGTGATTACTGCATTATTGGTATTGCCACCTACTTGGAGTGCTTTTGCTTCAGAAATCAATAGCTAGAAAGAAACTCCTCCATTCGAAGATTTATGGAATGCCTGCAGCCAAGAAGAGATGAGAATCTCATTAGTAACCAACAATCAAGAAGAGAGTTTCAAATGCCTACTTCCCTCATCACAAGAAAGGAAACTTTAAGAAGTCAAAAGGGCCAAGAAGGAAGGTAGACATGTCCAAAATAGAATACTACTAATTTCATAAAATGGGCCACTATAAAAGTGATTGTCCTGACAATTCAAAGAATAAGAAAAGGAATAGGGACCAAGCTAATGTTGTTGAAGAAAGATCTCCAAAGAAGAATAAAGTCGAAGAATCGGATATAAGGGACTTACACTACTCAGTCCTTTGCTGTAACAACCCATCCCGAATCGCAAGTAGCATGGCAATAGTAGCATGCATGTGAGGCATGCATATGATAGCTACATATGCATGCACCACATACATTGCACTAGTATATGTGTTAATTACTCATGAAGAATGTCTAAATATAAAGTAAATTAATTAATTATCAAAGGTGCTAATTAAACACCTAACCTTCGTAAATAGAATGAATATATATATTAAGAGATAGTGTATATATTGAGTTTCTCCACAAGTTTACCACCCCGTATATATAGCTATACCCCAGTATACAAATACACTTATAACCCTAGATATAATTTAAATAATTTCATAACTTAAATCCAAAACTTTATTATTAAATCTTATATGTTATAAAATAAAGATTATTCATCATTAAATAACTATATACTAATTTACTAAATCAAAATAAACCAACCGCCTAAATTGAGAGAAAGGTGATCTCACTACATGTATAGTGTCATTCGATTCAATTTAATGCAAACCATGACAAGGCAGCCACTGTAACTCAATTGAATGAAGAAACACGACAAGGCAGCCACCATTTAACAAAAGATAATATCCTTTCATAAGACGGTGGGCGAATACGTATAAAGGAAGGAACCTCCGCTACTTAAGAAAGGAAACGGGGGGTTTTGTGGGGGGAGAATGGAAGGTTATTATTTTCTTTGGAGTTGGAGGAAATAAATTCAAGGAGAGTTACTAATAGAATGAAACTAAGCCTTGGTTGTTCTTGAATTTTTTGGGCACGGGGGCCAGAGTGTTGAATTCTCGAAGTATTCTGGAGCTAGGTACTGAGGTTGTGCCCAGTTTGGCAGGGAGGAATTGGTCATTTTGGTAACGGGAGCAGATTTGGAGCTATAACATCTCAGGATTGACTTCATACACGAAAACCAAGTAGGTGTTTGTATATTAACTTGATAAATTCTTGCTTAAATTGTAATTGCTAAATTTGGATGAATTTAAGAAATTAAATACGAAATAATAATTGGTTTAAGCTTTGCTTCAGAATTTTGCATTTTAGGTATCAGAGTAAGTCCATTTGGGTACCAGAGTACTACATTCTGGTATAAGAGAGAGTTTCGAATCCTTGGGATCTTACAGGGTTTAGAAATAACTAATCCAGGTAGATTTGTATAAGCATCCACCAATTTGGGTGGCAGTCAGATTGGTCACCATACTATAAGTTCGTTCAGTCTAATCCATGGCTCAGAATTTTCTAAGTCTGGCATACTATCGTAGTTAACAGAAACATTTTTTTTTAGTGACTCAATCATGTGAGACTTATCTTAATTTAAATGTTGCACTGAAGATATCCTTTAAATTACATTTGATTTCAGAAAATTGTTTCTGTGTATCATAAATTCATCTCAGAACACATGGAGAAACATGCTGCCTAACCACTAAATAAAATCGCAATTTAGCATTCCAATAGCAATACGGTGTAGCTGTTAGTATTATCAATGAATTATTTAAAAGAAGAAATGCATGCAGCTGGTCCAAATTGAAATGGGTAGAAAATAGATATTTCTTTTGTTCATTCAAATGCCTATGTCCGCTAAACACAGTGTAACATGATCTTGAGAAAAATAACAAGCATTTATTAGAAGAAGAGTTGGACCTTGCAGCACCATAGGAGTTACTAACATCTACTAGACGAAGAGTTGGATGTTGCAGCATAGTAGGAGTTAAGCAGCCAAAGTTTGGATTTAGTCAAGGAAATGCTAAATAAATTACATGTACTTTACTGTATATAGTCTCCGAGAATCCTCCAATGCATTAGATAGCAAGCAATCTTGCTCCATAGCAGGAAGTTTGGATATGCCTGTCTGTCAGGTATGGACGAACAGAGGACTCCTCCTCTCCAATGGTGATGTGGCCTTCATTCTGTGTCGAGTATATAGGTTGAACGGGTTCTTATTTTCTTGGGTACACTGGAACAGGGATACTTTAGCTACGAGCTCCTATGGACAGCACAAATAATCCTTCCAATTTAGAAGCTACATGTGTGAAGCCCTTCTTGGCCAATTGAGACGACTTGGATGAGAAAATCATTGTTGATGCTGACGCCGCAATTGAAGAGGTAAATGCATTTGGGGAAATATTCAAGCAGTTTGATTTGTCATACTACAAGACTATTTGAACTATGAGAGAGCCTATCAGACATGATCTCTTCCAAAAATAGGGATCCGATATCGAGCACTGCTACTTCATTTGATTTAGAATTTACTAAGTATTTCATGATGGAACCTTTTGCTTTCACACCGAGATGTGTTTCAGATGAGTGGATAACACCTTACCTAATATCTGCAATATTTTTCTATGAATTTCGAAAACCTATGAGAAAGGCGCAGCCATTGTCGTCTCACCTTTCGCAGCTTACTTATAGCCTTTTCGCAAAATCACAATCGAATTAGTATAAGTATGAATCGTAGGAATCATCGGAGTCAGAATCGAGATCGAGACCGGGCTTCAAGTAGTGTCGATAGTCTTTCCACTTCCGTCGTTCAGGAACAAACACTTTGCCTAATTCTTTTGAATCCCAACCCAGCCAACAAAAAACCATCCCACAACCACCATGATCGGACTCAATGCCCTCAATAGAGAAATCTGAGTCGATTCAATGACTGTGCCTATGCCATAGTTAACTACAGTTTCTTCCAACAAAAAAATAAATAAATAATACCTCAAGTTTGCAACATGTTATGTGCCTTGATAGGGTTGATATTCTCAGGATGCCTTCAGATCAATATGCACAATTAACCCTTCAACTAATGCCAATAAATCGTTGCTAATAAATAGTTCTCATCGTACTTAGGTTCGTGTCATAGCGAGGTTTATTACAGGACTGTTGGAGATAGATGTTGGCACGGTGTCATCAAAGTCAAATCCAATCAACCTATGGGTGGAAGACCAAACACGTGTCAAATTTCCTGTTGGTCCAAGTTCGTGGAAGAAACATTCCATTACGTTTGGCAATGATACTTAAAACAATTCATCTCATTCGTTGTTAAAGTAGAAATCAAAATTATATAAAAAAATAAATTTTAGAGCCTCCATGACATGTCCACGGACCATGGCTTCTCGGATTTGAGCCCACGTCCCCAAGGGACAAGACTTCTTTTGAGTTTTGGTTGAAATCCAAATGAGATTAGATATATATATATTTTTAAGCCAAAAACATACAAAACACCAACATGACCAGTTAATCTCACTACTTATTCTATCTACATAATGTGTGGTTGATTTAAAACGGCGTCAAAGGCAATCTGTGAATGGAGGTGAGACAGAGCAACAACATTGTGGTTTTATGCATTAACCATATTATAATGGTTTTTATATTATTTATATTTTCAACAATTATATAATTATATGTTTATGTTGATGTATCATCTCCAAGTTTAATAATCTTATTTACAAAAAAAAACACAGTTGAAGCAGCAACACGTAGCTTCTATTTTTTAAGCTTCTCAAAACCATATTATTGATACTTGAGACTTTGTATAAACCATATTATTGATACTTGAGACTTTATATTGAGACCTTATATTATATGGGGATTTTATTGAAATAAATTCTAAAATTCTTTTATTAATTATATTAATATATTTTAAAACATAGGAGCCAATGTTAGGGGTGAACCTTGGAAAAGATGTTAGGACCTTATCATAGATTAAGGCGGGCATAATACATAAGTTAATATTTAAATACAAATTTCCTTAAAAAAATCATAATATATATTACATTTAAAATTAATTATTTCAACTATTTACTATACTATTAAAACATTTGTGTGAAGATATTAATTTGAACATTATTCTTGTTCAACTCATTTATTTTTATATAGTTTTATAATAACATTTTATAGCATAATTAGGCATATCTCAAACTTATATTTTTATACTTTACTTTCTTTAGTTTTCCAATGCCTTAATGACTTTGGTAATTAGACCTCTGGATAAAATAAAATAATGAAAGGTCAATAACCCCTCCACAGCGATAATTAAGATTAGAAAATGCTAGGCAAAAATTACGAAGTAATACTATGGTCTATGAAGACCCATGCATTTTACTAAGAACTATTACGCATCAGG
Source organism: Pinus tabuliformis (assembly GCA_031772625.1). NCBI lineage: Eukaryota > Viridiplantae > Streptophyta > Pinopsida > Pinales > Pinaceae > Pinus > Pinus tabuliformis. The sequence goes on from CM062816.1 coordinate 65,631,339, forward strand.
ATAGAACACCATGCATTAGGACAAGGAGGTAGCGATACCACCCTCCTTGACCTCAGTACCAGTAAGACCTGCCTGCAGGTAATAATAGCAAAAAAAAAAATTATACCCATATGTAAGCTTGAATTTACGAAAGTTATATTTATTAAATCTAAATTGTACCTCAGATTTTCATAAATCTTATTATGTATATAGGAAAAGTTGTGATGGTAAAGACATATCAACGACGATGACGCAATCAGGTAGCATCGCCATTGCCATCACCACCACCGAGACCATCATCAACACCAACCACTTTAGCACCTGAGTTAACCGTTATAATGCACTCATTGGAAGCCATCTTGGAAACATTAAAAGGGTTGCCAATAGCTAATACCAAAGAAGAGCAACCTCAACTTGAAGAAAGAAATTCAGCGAAGCCCAAAGGTTCTGATTATAGACAATCAAAGGAAGATATTTCTAGGGAGCTGCAGAAGATTAAACTCCCAGAATTTTCAGGAGGACGAGTTGGAGAACGTGTCGAAGCATGGCTAGAAGGAATGAATAGATGTTTTGCGCTAAGAGAGTACTCTTCTACCTCCAAGACGAAAATTGCCGTATTTCAGTTAAGGGAAAGTGCCTTGATTTGGTGGGGAAATTTGGAAAAACAATTACACCTCACAACAGATAATGTTCCTTGGGAGTTGTTTGAGGAAAGATTCTGTGCTAAATACTTGCCACCTTACTTTCAAGAGCAGCAAGTCGAAGCTTTCCATATGCTAGTCCAAGCTAACAAAACAGTGGAAGAATATGAAATAAGGTTTATGGAGCTTGTGAAATATGTTCCTTATCTTGATACTGATGAACGTCAAGCTGAGCATTTTGTGTATGGACTAAATCCTCGAATCAAGGCCATGGTCAGAATGTGGAAGCCATTATCAATAACAGAGGCAATTGAATGTGCCCGTTACGCAGAAGAGCATCTAGGGATAAAAAGGGGTGTTAGACTGACAGGACCCTCGCAGCCAAGATTCGCCGGGAAGGCTCCCCGAAACTTCTTCAGGGGAAGTATAACTCGAGACCACCTCCTTATGGTAATAGATTTAACCCAAGAGGAGTAGGAGCAAGAGCTCCCATGACTATTAATAGTATATTTGTTGAATCGTCAAACACAAGTCCATGGAAATCTCGAGGTATTACTAATAGAGGAAGTAGCACAAGAGGACAAAGGTCCTTGTCTAGAAACTCATAATTTGATTCAAGGGGACATCCCAGGTTAATTGTTGGGGATGTGGAGGACCACACTTTCAACGTAAATGTCTGGAAGCCTCATCAAATGTAATGCATCGAGCAGAAAAAGAACCATTATCAAATACCCAAGGCAATCATAGAATCTATGCAGTAGTCAACAATAACCAAGCAGACATTAGTCCACTATAGTGGAATCCTCAAGTACTATTAACGGTATAAAACTCAAAATTTTATTTGATATTGGTGCAACCAATAGTTTCATTTCATCATATGCATTAAATAAATGTGGATTGGCAGCGTACAAGCAAAACGATTTCAGACAGGTGGAAATGGCTTCATGAGAACTTCAATCTGTAGATTTAAGCATTGAGGAATGCAAAGTTGATCTAGGGACCTGTTCGACTAAGTTAAAAGTTTATGTCACGGCCCTCGGAACTTATGACCTCGTCATAGGAATGCACTGGTTAGAAGCTCATCAAGCATGGGTAGACTGTTACGGGAAAAATATTCTCTGTATAAATGATGAAGGAGTGATGATCCAAATCCAACATATTAAGAGGAAAGTGTCTTTATGCTTCATCTCAACAATGCAAATGAAGTGCTACTTAAGAAAAGGTTGTCAGGTATATGCAGTTCAAGAAGTAAGAAAGGAGAAAGGACTGTCCTTAGAGCAATATCCGGTGTTATCCGAATTTCGAGATGTTTTTCCAAAAGAACTACCAGGATTACCTCTTGAAAGAGAGTTGACAATAGAATTGAAACCTGGTACAAAACCAATTTCTAAAACACCTTATAGAATGACCGCTCCAGAACTTCAAGAATTACAAATTTAGTTGAAGGAACTATTGGATATAGGACACATTCGACCCAGTATTTCACCTTGGGGTGCTCCTGTAATTTTTGTCAAAAAGAAGGATGGTTCCTTACGGCTATGCATAGACTACTGAGACTTAAATCGAGCCACAGTAAAGAATCAGTATCCAATGCCCCGAATTGATGACCTCTTCAACCAAATGAAAGGATCTTTTGTCTTTTCAAAAATCGATCTACGATCAGGGTATCATCAATTAAGGAAAGTTTACCACCCCATATTTATAGCTATACCCCCGTATACGAATACACTTATAACCCTAGATATAATTTAAATCATTTCATAAGCTAAATCCAAAACTTTATCATTAAATCTTACATGTTATAAAATAAAGATTATTTAATCATTACATAACTATATACTAATTTACTAAATCAAAATAAACCAACCACCTAAATTAAGAGAATGGTGATGTCACTCCATGTATAGTGTCATTCGATTCAATTTCATGCAAGCCATGATAAGGCAGCCACCGTAACTCAATTGAATGAAGAAACATGACAAGGCAGCCACCGTTTAATAAAAGATAATATCCTTTCATAAGACGGTGGGCGAATGCGTAGAAAGGAAGGAACCTCCGCTACTTAAGAAAGGAAAGGGGGGTTTTGTAGGGGGAGAATGGAAGGTTATTATTTTCTCTGGAGTTGGAGGAAAGAAATTCAAGGAGAGTTACTAATAGAATGAAATTGAGCCTTGATTGTTCTGGAAGTTTTTTTGCACGGGGCCCAAAGTGTTGAATTCTCGAAGTATTTTGGAGCTAGGTACCGAAGTTGTGCCCAATTTGGCAGGAAGAATTGGTCATTTTGGTAACGAGTGGATTTGGAGCTACAATATCTCAAGATTGACTTCATACATGGAAACCAGATAGGTGTTTGTATATTAGATTGATAAATTCTTGCTTAAATTGTAATTGCTAAATTTGGATGAATTTAGGAAATAAAAAACGAAATAATAATTGGTTTAAGCTCTGCTTGGAAATTCTGCATTTTAGGTATCACAGTAAGTCCATTTGGATATCAAAGTATTACATTTGCTCTAAGCTTTAGTTGTTGCATTTTTTATTTCTAGTATTTGTAGGTTTAACATATTTTGGAAGAACATTTTTGAATTGTTTTTATAAGGTTATAGGTATCCCTCGAATTTGGAGGGAGCCCTCACCAACTTCCAAAGATAACTATCTTATTATTTGTATTACCTTTTCATTTTGGTTTCCCTTACTTATCTAAGTTTGTTTGTATCAATGTTGCAGGAAATGTCCCCCCCCTCCCCCCAGATCTAAGGCCTGAAGCGCGTCCCATACGGTTTCGTCCAGGAAGAGTCCCCAAAAGCGCGACTCCAAAATTCCGAAACACAGTTCCCCCCCTGTTTTGGACGCTTCCTGGAAATACCAGAAGCGTCCCTCTGAAGCGCGCTTCGGTCGTACGAAGCACGGCGCTTCGGAGGGTGAATCGTACGATTCCGTACACGCTTCCAGAAAAAGCGTCGCGCTGTTTAGAAAATCGATTTATTTTTTTTATTTCAAGTGAGTTTGCTTGTTGGGGGTGGGTCCACCTTGGGTTAGGGTGAGGAATGAAGGCAAAAAAAATATAAAAAAAAATATAAATATAGCAGATGCTCCCTCATGGTAATGTTAAATTCTTAAAGTTAAATTCCCCTTTATTTTTCATTTTCATCCTTTTACTTAAATTTTTAACATTACCATGAAATGACTTAGGATGTTTGAGAGTGGTTCCAGCGTCATTGGACTTCATATGAAGAAAATAAAATTTCATATCCTATTCAAAATTCAGCAAACTTAACAGTTTTCAGGAATTCAGGTTCAATGGGATTGTGGCATTTCATTAAATTATATCAAGTATGAAGGTATGCGATTAACATTTAATCAAGAGCACCAAGCCCTATATGTACCCTAGTGTTGGTGGTGTTAATTGTTGAACTCCTTTGTCACGCCCTTAGCAAAAAATTACCTTTCAATCAAGTCAAAATCATCGATCAAGCATGTTAAGCTTTTTCTACCATATTTTAAGTCTTGAATTAGGTAGTTTGATCAAAATTAGGCAATGTTGACTAATATCCCTAGACAATCGAGGTAGAGGCAAAGGCTAGACAAGAGGAGAAGAATCTAGATTCTAGATGGTTGATGCATCTAAATGGTTGATGCTCGAATAATTAATCATTAATGTACAATGGATGCTATATCTATCTTGATTTATGCAAAAATATGCATGTTTTCATGTCTTCTACAACTAATTTGGTATTTGGGATGTTTGTTTTGAGTATAAATGCAAAAAAACATAAAATATATATATAGCAGATGCTTCGCTTCCTAGATTTTTGGAAAATGACGCTTCCGCATCCCCGCTTCCAAAAAACGTCCCCGTTTCGTGCAACATTGGTTTGTATTAAATACTAATCACATTTCTATTCATATTTTCCGTGTTTAGGAAAGGCTTGTTGAATACTCAAGGATTATGGAAAAAGACCTCACAAGACAAAGCATTGGAATTACAAGGTTTGTTAAGAAACAAAAGGTATGCCTTAGACTATAAGTTTTGCTCTCTTCATGATAAAGGTATATTCATTCTTGATAAACTATTCTACATTACTAACATTATTGTGTCTAGCTCTCTTGAATCATTAAGGTTCTTGATTAGGTGATTCATCATTAGATAATCTACCCTCCTCATATCTTTGATGATTCTTATAGAACCCTAAAAAGGTTTTTTGTAAAACCCTAACTTAAGGGTATGTCGATGATAATGTGTGAAACCCTAGCCTACTTAGGGTTATTGATGAAGTCTAAAAAAAATGTTTGATGCTTTGATGATGTCATGTTTGGGGTTTTGGTATGGTTATGAAAACCCTAACTTGTTAGGGTTGAATGGTGATGTTTGAAATCCCAAACCTTTGAAGTATTGATAAATTAAGGTTTGATGTTGAAACTCTAGATCTCTAAGGTTTGGTAGGGTTTATGAGCAAGACCCTTATTTTAGATAATGTCCTGGGAATGAAATCTTAAGTATATGTTTCTCCATCTAATCAAATATGTTAGATGTTTGAATGTGCTTGTGTCATTGGGTTTGACTAACATTTGTTATGATTTGCTTGTGCATAATGATGGAATCCTAGATATATGTGTTGACCTAATTGTTGATGGTCATAAGTCTTAGGGTTTGGAACTAAGCCCTAGTCGAAGTTTGATACTCTAGGATGATAGTGTTTGTGAATTCTAGGGTTTTGTAACTAAACCTTAGTAGAAGTTCAATTCTCTAATATATGATGACAATGTTGAGATTTATGAAAGAATGTTGAAATCTAAAATTGAGTTGTGATTGGTTTTGATTGTTGAAGCTTAATGGCTCATGTATGAAATCTAGGATCTTGCACTAAATCCTAGTAGAAATCTAACATATGAATTCAGAAAGTTGTTAGATGCATTGTTGAATTATACTTGTTTGAATTGTTTCTAGGGTTTGTTATATGTTATAAAAGAATTTGTCATATCGTTGAAAGATATATTGCAGCCCTAGATATAATGAGATTGATATCTTGTCTAAGCTACTGATGTGATTTAGGGTTTGTAACAAAACCTAGGCAAGAAGTTGAAGTATGTGTCTCTTGCTGATTATGAACCTAACTAAGGTTAAGTATCTAGTGTCTAAAGTCTAATGCTTCCATTAAAATATGATTCTGATATGGTTAAATTCATGCTTCTATGGATCTGGTTGTACTTGCTATCTAAGTTGTGCAAGTACATAATCTTCAAGATAATGAAGATGTTTGTAAGTAAAGTTGATAAGCATGACGAAGAAAGTTATATGAATGATGATGGTCATGATGACTTTGATAAGAAGGATGGAAGCCATGAAAGATTCTCCGATGTTATAGACAGAAGTTGATCTCTCTAAGTTAAGAGGAAGCATGGATAGAAGATATCTTCCCAAGTTGAGAGGGAGGGCATATTATCGTCATACCTTGAAAGAAGAAATTGGAGGTATTGCTGAAAGAAGGAACGAAGGATCTGGTTGTAGAATATGTTGCTGCATGTGAAGTAGGAAAGGAAGTTGTATGGTTGAGGAATCTTCTAGATTCATTTGAAGGTCCTACTGTGATAAATTGAGAAGCAACATCAAGTTGTCTGAAAGACCCCAGAGGTTTGTGCTTATGTATATTTGAAAGTTTGCTACTGATTGGGGTTGTGTTTGTACAGGTAAATCTCTCAGAGGTTTGATAGCATGTTTTACATGCTTCTTGTTATCGATTAGTTTGATCAGAAGAGTTTTGTTATTGATTTGTTTGATCGGGGAGGTTTTTCCACCGATTGGTATCATCGGGAGTGTTGAGGCTTTGTGTGTGATACACACTACCTGGGAGGACATCTATGTGTTCATGTCTGAATCCCGAAGTAGGGAGGGTGGCATTGGTCATAGAGCTCTAACCTCGGATACGCACCTGGATCCATGGGTTGATGGTTAGCAAGTAATCCTGATCGTACCTAGAGAGGTTGAAAGCTTTAGTCCATCTTAGTACCACCTAGATAAATTTTCCTAGTCAGGAATCTAGTCTCTGGCACCGTGAGTGCCTAAACTGTTGGAGGACCTTGGATAGATTGCCCTAGTCAAGAATCTAGTCCATGGCATTGCGGTGCCTAAACTCTTCATAATTCATATGTTTTGAGATCTTCCTTGTACTTGTATATGTTATTATGAATACCTCACTAGTTAAGAGGGATTGTTGAATAATGTGACTAGGTTCAGTCTTCAGAATTGTATTTGAGCCACAATGAAATGTACTTATGAAAAAGAATTTTATTATTATTATTATGACTTATTAAAGCATGGGTTTCATGCTTGGATCATCATGTTTTAGGTCAAAGTCCCCATTGAGGACTTCTAGGATTTATACCGAGTCATTAGAGTCATTGTACATTTAATGAGACCCTTCTTGGGCTTTTGAATCACGTAAAGAACTATTTTTTAGTCAAAAATGAATTTTGTCACCTCCACACAAGGTTGGCCCTTACCAATTCAAGTCAGCGTACAACAAGGGAATTCGAACTCCAAAAAGGGTATATATAAGAGCAGTTCAATTCATTTGAGAGACCATCACACACACAAGTTTGATATCCAAGAAGAAGCAGTGAAAAAGAGTGAAGTTGGAGAAGAAGATGAGGAATTGTTGGATCGAAGGTTTCTGGGTCATCTCTCTCTCACACGTGTGGAATTTTCTGGGCTATTGCAACTAGATTGAAGTATTGCATCAAGATCGAAGTACTGCATCAAGGCCGAAATTATGTCGTTGCTTCAGGGTCGAAGTGCTTCAAATTCAAAATGTTGCATCAAAGTCGAAGTTATTGGATTGAAGCTACTGCATCAAGATCGAAGTTGCTAGGTCGAAACTTATGACGCATCGAAGTGTTATTGTTGCTGCTACTATTCTAGGTCAAAGATAGTGCTAAAGGTTGTCATTTGCAAAAGAAGGAAAGGGTTGACCTGGTGATTGGAGGAACTCTGTGTCTAGGTCAAAAAGTCTATTTGAATGTCAAATAGAGGAACATGTAGGTTGGACAGGGCCAACAAATCTTGTGAGGTGGACCTATGTTTTCATTAATGTATTTTATTCGCATTACTCTTGGTTTTATTTTTTTTTCTTTTTGGCTTTAATACATTTTAGTATATTGGTTTGTGTTAAGGAATTTGTAAGATGGTGAGTGAGATTTATATATTATTTATACACCTAAGTATATTAAGGTTTAGGGCTAATCTAGGACTATTTTAGGGTATATTGCTACGCTGATCTAGATCTTGGGGGGAAGCCCTCAAGATCTAAAAGATTGAAATGGATCTTGGGGCGGAGGCCCCCAACATCTGAAAAATTGAAATTGCCAAAAGAAAAAGAGTAGAATGCCCAACAAACAAAACCACAAAGATTTTTTTTATTAAAACGGATAATAACTATAAGGACTACATTGTGGTGGACAATCTATCATTTTACAAAATATGACTTGTTACTTATAGTATTTTTCAATTACAATACCACGGGTCAATTCCATGGGTGAATGAATACGATGGGTGGATGTCATAATACCACGGGTCAATTCCATGGGTGAATGAATACCATGGGTGGATGTCACTTATAATACCACGGGTGGATAAATACCATGTGTGGATGCCACTTACAATACCATGGATAAATTCCATGGGTGGATGACTACCATGGGTTGATGCCATTTTCTATTCGGATCATTCCTCCCTTCTTAAGAAGCAATGGTCCCCATTGCGTGAAGTTCCCTCCTGCGAAGCGTTTGTTGAATATGAAGAGCCATTGAAGAGAAGGGTTTTAAGTGGTTAACCCATAACCATGATGAACAAAGGTCCGAGGATAGAGATACCTTGTAATGCTTGTGACCAACTGTGATACTGACAATGTGCGGCCTAGCAAATGGACTTCGATGAAGTGTGGGTTTGTGGATGACCGATAACCATGACAAACGAAGATCCGAGGATAGAGATACCCTGTAATGCTTGTGACCAACTGTGATACTAACAATGTGCGGCCTAGCAAATGGACTTCGATGACAAGGATTTTGTGCGGTTGACCCATAATCGTGATGTTGGTTGTTGATGAAGTAGCAGGTGCCTACATAGCCTAGGGTGGGAGGGCACATCTCCAAAGAACCCAAACCGAATGTTACTATGCTAAAATTGATGAATGTGAAGCAGGTGCCTACTAAAGTGGGGTGGGAGGGCACGTCTCTAAAGGGAACCCGCTCTGAATGCTACTCCAGAATTAAAATAGACATAACTCAGTCAATATAACTCAAAATATTTATTATACCCTATTTTTGGAAACAGAAGGACCATTTTGCATCTTCCCATATGTTGGAAATCCTTAGCTGGACACTCTAAAATCTCATATTCGCACTGCAACTTTTCCGCCGTCACAAAAGTTTTGAAAAAATAGTTGATTTTAAATCAGCGATATCTCCCACATCCAAACTCTAATTCAACCCCCTTTTTTTTTGAAATTGAGAAATTTTTCAAGAGGAGCTCAGATCTACAATCACTTTTTTGAAATTTTGCACCAAAATTGCAAAACAAAGATAGGAGAGCCGTCGTCCATGAATTGTTGTCAAAAACATTTCTGCAACATAGCTGATTTTAAATCAACGATATCTCCCTCATTCGGACTTCGATTCGACCGATTTTCTTTTTAATTTGGGTATTTTTTCGCAAGGAATCCAGATCTGTTATTTGTTTTTGAAAATTTTGCACCAAAAATTTCAGATCTGATCTGCAAACTCGCCGCCCAAAAACATTCCTGCAAAAAAAATGAAAAAATAAATAAAAATAAAATCTTCCCGCTTGGCCCAAGAAAATACTCTGTGGAGGACGTAGCACATACCTGAAGTTTGTTGAATATTGCTGCAAATTTTGAAACTAAAATATGCATCAAACCCTCATTCCCATGGAATCATAACCTGTTTCGATACCACTAATCCGAATCTTGGGGGGAGGCCCTCAAGATCTAAAAGATTCAAATGGATCGTGGGGGGGAGTCCCCCAACATCTGAAAAATTGAAATTGCCAAAAGAAAAAGAGTAGAATGCCCAATAAAAAAAACCACATTTTTTTTTTATTAAAACAAATAATAACTCTAAGGACTACATTGTGGTGGACACGCTGTCCTTTTATAAAATGCGACTTGTTACTTATAGTATTTTTCAGTTACAATACCACGGGTCAATTCCATGGGTGAATGAATACCATGGGTGGATGTCACAATACCACGGGTCAATTCCATGGGTGAATGAATACCATGGGTGGATGTCACAATACCATGGGAAAATACCACGGGTGACTGAATACCATGGGTGGATGTCACTTACAATACCACGAGTGGATAAATACCATGGGTGGATGCCACTTACAATACCATGGGTAAATTCCATGGGTGGATGACTACCATGGGTTGATGCCATTTTCTATTTCGGGTCATAAGCCATCTTCATTATAGACCTAGGATTAGTTAATGAGTTAGGGTTTCATCTTAAAAAGGATATAGGTAAGAACATTGGATATGAGATTAATCTTATTAGGTCAACTAGGATTTTTAGGGTTTGACGAGCAATGATAGGTTAGGGTTTCATTATTAAGGCAAGGACAAAATGTAGCTATGGTATCCCAAGGTTTAGACATACTTAGGTCTTAGGGTTTTGCACTTAGGGTTAGGCTTTTAGGGTTGTAGCAGTTTAGGGTTTTCATCAATGCATTTAGCAGTTAGAGTTTGCACTTCAACATTGCTAGGGATTCCTCCTTCGTACCTAGGGTTTGTAATTAACATCTAGGGTTTCATCAACAAGCAATGCTAGATTAGGTTAGGACTTCCAAGTAATCAGGGTTTAGCCATCTTCAACAATGCCATATAGACATCAATGACAAGTTTGGTCAACAATCTCCCACTTTGTCACCGATGGCAATATTCTCGCCCTTTCAACATTTTCTCCCCCTTTGACATCAATGGCAAATGGGGTGTCCTGACAATGTCTTTTCTATCAAGTGTTCCCCTTGTTGCACACATTTTTTCAAAGTTCCAAGGAAGCGGAAGTGCCAAACTTTTTCAACAAGATCGGTCATCTATTAGTAGTTTACATGTCATTGTAAACCAATTCTGCAAGTTATATAATGTAAATGATCCTATTAAAACCTTGAGTATATGTTGAAGGGCACAAAAATAACAATAGTGGGCTTCTAGAAAAAAACGGCGGAGGAGTTGCAGGCAGGGAAAAACGCGTCACCAAAGTTTGAAGAGATTCAGGGCCTGCTACTAATGGAGAAACACAGGGGAGGGAGGGGACAAAACTGTTGTTGCTAATAAAGGCAAGTCCCCTCTGGGCAAAGTCAAAGATTTGGAGGAAGAGGAACAAAGTAATAACGAAAAGGAAACAGAGGGGGGCAGACCCAAGGAAAATGTCAGCGCTAAAGATAAAGAAGAAGAAGACAAAGGCAAGGTATAAGGAACAATAAACAAAAGGGACCATGCAGACCCAAAATGGAGGTCACTACTAGAGTAGTGTTAAACGATCCTGCACTTCAAGCACACAGAGAACATATGGGGACCTATGCTATAATCTGCAAGTTTATGGGATTATGGCCCACAGAAAAGGCTTTACAGTTATGGATCAAGTATCACTGGAAACCCAAAGGAAGTATAGACCTGCATCTAGGGTCCAAGGGATTTTTCACGGTGGTGTTCACAAACATCGAAGACAAAGACAGAATATTTGAAGGAGGACCCTACTTTTATGCAGCAGTTGGCCTCTATATGCGGCCTTGGAAGATGAACTTTGTGCCAGAGCAGGAGACTTTCACTTCGGTACCGGTCTGGGTAAGACTCTATTCTCTTCCTCTTGATTATTGGCAAACTGAATCGCTTGCTGCCATAGGTAACAAACTAGGACGTTTTGTCAAAGCTTCGAAAGCCACAAGAAGAGGCAAATACACTTCCTATGCAAGGATCTATGTGGAAATGGATCTATCAGGAGCTCTTCCGGATGAAGTCATCCTGGAAGTTTTTGATGAGGAATGGGTTCAAACAGTAGACTACGAGCATATCCCTTTCAGATGTCGTAAATGCCATGAACATGGACACTTGTTCAGAGATTGCCCTCTTAGTCAAGCAGAAAACAAAGGCAAAACTAAGGAAATGAAGGATCCAGATAGCTTCCAAAAAGTTATAAGCAGAGAAAAAGGCGGCAAAAAAGGATCAAGGCAACCACGTAATGAGGGGCAAAAGGTTAGCGAAAATAGGTATCATGTACTGGAGGAAAATGCAGAAATGGAAAATGAAGAGCAATCTATGGAGGATGGCCCTAAGGGAATGGAAACGGAAATGAAAGAAGACTGCAACCCATCACAAGAGATGGATAATAAGAAAGAAAACATACTGAGTGAAACAGAACTAGAGATGGATCAGGAAATGACCCAAAGTGAAACAGATCTAGAAGATCATGAGCTTCAGGAAATTCTAGATAAGGAGCATCTAGATCTGGAAGGGTTCTTGAGGCAGGGGTCCATGGGAGGGATAGATTCACTACCCCAAGAAGACTGCAACAAAATTCAGCAATTATTCTTATGGAAAACTCAGGAAAGAGATTCAGTGAATGAAAAAACCATTGAAAAGCAAGAACACAGAGGAGTTAAGGTAATGAAAACTACTCCAGTGTTAGTAACAAGAAATGCAGGAAAAAAGAGAGGTAGGAAAAAGCAGAAGGACCTCTTGATGGAGTGTGGAAAGTTAATGATAGACTCAGGTAAGATGAAAGACCTAACTAGTTATTCATTTACAAATCTTTAAATATGAAGCTCACATCATGGAATATTAGAGGTCTAGGTAGTAAAAGAAAACAAAGAATGCTCAGTCATAGAATGAAACTAGAAATGCTAGATGTTATCTTCATCCAAGAAACGAAATGTTCCATCCAGAAAATAAAACAAATCCACAGCAAATGGCTTAATAGATTTGATTTCCTAGAGGTTAAAGCTGAAAACACAGCTGGGGGCATTCTAACTCTGTGGAATCCAAAGAAAATCAGTATAACAAATGCAGAAGCATCTAGAAACTACTTATCATTGGTCATTCAACCAGTGGGGGATCCAAAAACCTTCCTGGTCACAAATGTTTATGGTCCTCAAAGAATGGATGATAAACTTAAATTATTAGACTCCCTAATTGATCTCAGGCACAGACAGGCTGGGATTCCTTGGATCATGGGAGGGGACTTTAATATGATAAAATCACTCTCGGAAAAAAAGGGAGGTACCAGAGCGCTCAACAAAGACTCCTTAGCATTTCAAACTTTCACAGAGGAGATGAAACTGGTTGATTCAGACCTAAACAATGGATTTTTTACTTGGAACAACAAAAGAGGAGGTAAGGCACAAGTAGCCTCTAAGTTGAACAGGTTCATGATTTCAAAGGAGCTGTTGCTTACAGATAAAGAAATAACAGCAACGGTCCTTCCCTTTGGAGGTTCCGACCACTGGCCGGTTCAACTGGAAATCACGGGTTTAATCTCTCCCAGGAACAGGCCCTTCAGATTCGAGAATATTTGGCTCTCTCACCCGGATTTCAAAGCAACATTGAAAAGTGGTGGTCAGAGGATTTGCAATTCCAGTGCTCAAAAAAGTACCTACTTCACAAAGACTTAAGCATGTCAAGTTCAGACTAAAAGAGTGGAACAAAAAGGATTTTGGTAACATTTTTGTGAACAAAAGATCATTGGAAATCAAATTACAAGAACTCAACCAAGCCCTAATCAAAGGCAGATTTGACAAAATCAAAAGTGATCAGGCTGATAAACATCACCAAGAATGGGATAATTTATGCAAACAAGAGGAAACATTCTGGAGGCAGAAGTCTAGAGTACTATGGCTCAAGGAAGGAGAGCAGAATACAAGATTCTTTCACAGATCCACGATGGCCAACAGAGCACACAATAGAATCTCAACGATAAAGGATGAGAATGGACACCTACAAAATACCCATAAGAGTATTGAAGCCGTGCTTGTCCAGTATTTCCAAGATATCACCCGAGAAAACAATCCAGATAGAGAACAGTCCATCAAAGAAATCACAAGGCATATTCCTAAGTTAGTGTCTAGAGAGGATAATTTTAATCTCAATAGACCTGTTACTTTAGAATAAGTCAGTGAGGTTCTCAAAGATATGAAGAACCGCAAAGCACCAGGTCCGAATGGTTTCAATGTGGATTTCTTTAAAGCTTGTTGGCACATTGTTAAACAGGACATTCTGGATGTGGTGGACTCCAGATCCAGTAAAACGATCCTGAAAGCCCTCAATACTTCCTTCATCTCCCTGATCCCCAAACAGGAATCAGCCCAAACTACAGACAAATATAGACCCATAGCTTTATGCAATGTGGTTTACAAGATAATCTCTAAGGTAGTGGCAAATAGACTTAAACCTCTCCTTCCTTCTTTAGTTTCAAAGGAACAATCAGGGTATGTGGAGGGCAGACAAATCTTAAATAATATCATTCAAGCCCATGAGGTGGTCCATACGCTTAACAGCAAAAAACAGGCGGGGATGATAATGCAATTAGATATAGCAAAAGCCTATGACAAGGTCAATTGGAGCTACATCAAAAAGGTTCTCATGGCTTGACCACAACTGGATCCGATGGGTCATGGCTCTAGTGACCTCTTCCAGTTTTTCAATTTTGGTGAATGGCTCCCCCTCAGAGATTTTCGTTCCTTCTAGAGGCCTCAGGCAGGAAGACCTACTCTCTCCCTTTCTTTTCATTCTCATGATGGAGGGATTGGGCAGATCTATTAAGCATGCCAAAGAAACGGGAAAAATCAAAGGTCTGCAATTATCGGAAAATGGTCAAGCTCTGACTCACCAACAATTTGTAGATGATAGCATGCTGCAAGGGCTCCCCACAGCCAAAGAAGCTTCAGCCTACAATCTAATACTGAAGGATTTTGCTCTGGCCACAGGTATGGAAGTCAATCTTTCCAAGTCAAAATTTTTTGTCTTAAATACTAATATTGCTATTCAGAGAAACATTTCAAGAATTCTGGGCTTCCAAAGGGACTCCCTCCCCACAAAGTATTTAGAATTCCTCTCACAGACAGACCAATGCACAAAAGTATCTGGGAACCGACGATTAATAAATTGCAAGACAAAGTCAAAAATTGGACTTTTTGGGTCTTGAATCTGGCAAGCAGGTTGGTTTTAACAAAGGCGGTTCTACAATCGATCCCAGTTTTCATGTTATCGGCCCTCCCAACTCCCAAAGGCATTTTAGAAAAATTCAGAAATATTCAAAGAGATTTCCTCTAGGGTAAAGAAGATACCAAGAAGAAATGGGCCTTGGTCTCTTGGGACAAAATCTGTAAACCCAAGGGACAAGGGGGGCTAGGCTTGGATGATCAGGAGATTCTCAATAAAACTCTAGGAGCCAAGCTTTGGTGGCGCTGGGTTCAAGAGCCACAAGCACAGTGGGCAAGAATCTGGAAAGAAAAATATGCCAGCTCTTGGCACACTAAGTATCTAATAAGAATGTCTGGCAATGTGAAAGGGTCTCACATCTGGAATAGAGCATGGGATAACAGAAGCCTTGTTCAAAATAATAGCTTCTAGGAAATCAGAGCCGGAGATCTTGCACTCTTTTGGGAAGATAAGTGGCAGCAAGAACCAATACTGTAAACAGAGGACTTTGTAAGTCTCAAGTAGGAAACAGATAATCAAGGGTTAAATAAAGTCAAGGATTTCTGGGATCAGGCTCAGACCTCAGGAAAATGGAGAAGCTGGAGTAAACTTGACTACGGAGATGATAGCCCCATGAAAATTAAGGCAGAAGCTCTTGGAAGCTTACTTAAACAAAGAATGATTTTAGCTACAGAGGGGCAGGATCAATTGAGATGGGGCAATAACAATAAAGGTAACTTTGATCTTAAGGAAGCCAAAAGTATTCTTCTTGGGCTAGATTACAGGGCTCCAGACAAGATTTGGCAGCGCCTTTGGAAGCACCAAGGTTGGATGAAAATCAAGATTTTTATGTGGTTGGTTCATCATAAAAAAAAATTAACTTGGGACAATATACAGAAAAGGGGAGTCATGGGGCCCTCCAGATGCCAGTTTTGTGAAGAGAAGGAGGAAAATATGGAGCACATTCTCAACAGCTGCTCTTATACTACCTGGTTATGGGATTCCTTCTCTTCCATTTTCCAGCAGTCAGACAGGGACAGTAGTAGTATCACTAATACCCTGAACAATTGGAGAGTTAACTTTTCAGAGAATGAGTTCATTAATCTGGCCTGGACCTTCATGCCAAGCTTCATAATCTGGAATATTTGGAAAGAAAGGAATAAAAGGATTTTCAAAAGTGAAAAGTCCACCCCACAGGGTCTTTTTAATCTTATCCTCAAACAGCTTCGAGACACTGTTAGTACCACGGTTCAAAATCTCCCCAAAAATCCGTCGTCGATGTCTGAGCTGAAAATTCTCAGACAATTGGGAATGAAAGGGATTATTCCTCAAGGTCCAAGCAGAAAGGACACAGCTACGGATATAGGGAAGGAGTTCTAGCAACCTCCACCAAAAGGTTATCTGAAATACAACATTGATGTGGCTTCAAAAGGCAACCCGTGAACAGCTGGTTTTGGAGGAGTTTTAAGAGATGAATAGACAAAATCATATTTATCTTCCATTATCATCTTGGCAGAGCCACTAATAATATGGCAGAATTAATGGCTCTGGAACAATGTCTGAAGTTTCTGATCCAGCACCGTTGCTCTAATGTCATTATTGAAGCGGACTCGGAGATTACTATTAACTTTGTGAAAAGAATTAATTGTGGTACTCGGCCGGAGAAAGTTTCTAATCACTGGAAACTACTTCTAGTTTACCAAAGAATCCAGGTTCACCTCCAAGAGCTGCAAACGGTGAGTTTCAACCATGTTCGACGTTCGGCCAATAAAATAGCAGACCTTCTTGCCAACCAAGGGGTGAACAATGCTGAAAGCGGGATATCATACAAGTGGTGGGAAATTCCTCAAAACCGTTTAAAGGCTCTCTGCGAGGAGCAAGCTATAGAAGATAAGGAAATGTTTTGTTATTGGACCCGGATAACAAGCATAAATTAATTTTTCTGGCAAGTTGCTTCTCATCCTTTTGAAATGCAATTGATAGAAAGACAAGCAGGGATTGGTCTCATGCCCTTCCGGAATCAGGTGAAGGGAAGTCTCAGGATCTCGGAGGACATTTTAAGGGGTCACTTCTCAAAGAAGCTCAGTATCGGGGACAGGTACAGTGTAAAGATCAGGCGGGCAATGGGAAACAGTTTGCCGGCTACGATTATTTTCCCTCTTCCCACCTTCATTTCCGAAAACCACGCTTGGGCCGGATGTCCGATGATCGCACGTCCCATAAGTGGTATGTGGTTTTCGTGTTTTGACAGCGATCCCATAGAATGGGCGACACATGGGCAAGGGTTGGTGTTGAATACCGTTGTCGATTGCACACTATTCTTCAAACAAGTTGGGGAGCGCGATATGATCCCTCGTCGTTGGATCCAATTGCCAGGATCAACGGTTGAGAATGTTGATGTAGCTTTGTGGGTCCGATGGGTGCGTTTCGTCATACCTTTTTGGCGCATTCTCTCCCTCTTGTACGGGTTGGGAATTTCTCGCGGTGGATGAGTTTAAAGCAGCAAGTTAGGAGGATGGCAGGAGGAGTCAGTGTTTAGTACTTTTGGCGAGCAGCAAATTGTTCTTTGTGGGAAGCGCCTATCCTTTACCTTCCATAGTTACACGGGTGGTGTGTTAAGTGGATTTGAATTCTTTTTTGAATGGCACATTTGCTCTGCTTCGAGTCCGAGTCTATTTTTGGTCTGCCAATTTCCGCAATGTATTTCTTTTGAGTGTTTTGAGGTTTGGTTGTAGGGTTCGGAGCTTGTACCTCTTGCCCGTTGACAGTTAATGTAGGTTTTTCTCCTTGGTCTACAACTCACCGAGGATTGTTGTATTCTATGTATTTTAATTGTTGTTTAATGAAATAGAAGGTCCGACTCTTGCTTTAGCAAAAAGAAAAACCTTGCGTATATGTAACAACCTAGGTAAGCTTATAATTTTGATGACGAATTTCATCCTAGGAGGTCTTTAAACCTCGTTGATACTTGTGTTTCTAGACACAGCTAATCAGAAGAGTTTTTTCCCTCCAATTTAGGGTGAAATTTATTGTTAGAATCTTAGGTGAGTCCTAGTGTTTTTAGTCGAGTCTGATATAAAAGTGATTTGGGAATAATTTAAGCTAGTTGGCTTAAATATTTTATTACAAATCACTTGGTCTACTAGATCATATTGTGTCGCAGATGGGTTGTGTGCCTTGAGATTCTATGTCAAATTTGTATTCCCCCTTTGAGGGTTCTAAATGTAAAATCTTATGTATTAGAAGGTGGAAAAATAATTAAATCCCCTCGTGTAAATTAATTAGTTTTTCTAGCAAAAATAAATTAAATCCTAAGCTAGAAAATTAATTAATAGAGTCAAAATTAAATTGTCTCAGGAAAAATAATTCTCCAAATGGAAAAATTCGTGTCCTAAAGGAATCAATTTTTAAAGATCCTCCACCAAGGAAATATTGTATATTTCAAAATAATTTTGACCCTTGGACCTTGGTGGTTAAGTCAAAGTCAATTTTTTGAGGAAATTAGCTCAAAATAATTAATTTTGAGCTAATAAAAATGGAATTAGATGATAAATTGGAAAATTCCTCAAAAATAAAAAATCAAGGGCCAAGATAAAAGATCTTGATGTGTTTATGAATGTCCAAGATAATTTTGACAAGGATCAAAGAAACTAGCTGTTATTTTTCCTCTTGAAGGATAAATCTATAAAATAGAGTCATTTCAGCCTCTAGCATCTTCATCTCTGGCTAAAAAATTGTTGTTAAAGCAACTTTGTAAGTATTGTTCTGCTGCGAACTATTTTTTCAATCATAATAAAGACTTTGGGATGAAATTCAAGGTGTTCTTGCTTATTGATTTGTGGTATGTGCTGACTACGGGCATCTCTATGTTGTGTTGAATATTAGTAAGATTTGTTTTTTTCAATTGGATGGAGATAAACCATACTATTGATAGTTTTGGGCTAATCTTAAGTGGTTTGATTCCCCATGTGATCTAACAAATTATTTTGAGATAAATACATAGTGCTTGTACGTACTTCAGTCCTTGGCCTCCAAATTCACAAACTTGGGTAGGAATCATTGTTGCTTGGATTCCAAATTTGTATATGTTGGATTAAATCTTCGCTAAGGCTATAGTATACATTAGGGTTTCTAAAGTATTTTTAGTCATTCTTCAAATGAAAAAAAACTGCATAAAAATATTTTTTCTCAAAAATTTAAAAAATTTCAAAACCCTTGTATATGTGTAGTTCTTGTGAATAGTTTTGTAGATATAATTTGTAAATTATTTTTTCTAACTTGGGTTTTGGGGTTTTAAGTAGTTCTGTATATATTTGGGGTTTGGGTGTTGTATTTTCATTTTTGCAAGTTTGATCAAGGGATCAAGTTGAAGAAGAGCTAGATCTAGGCCCTTAAGGGTAAGATCTAGTCTCTTAAAAAAATTTGCAGGGCTATTCACTAAAGATTTTGCAGCAAAATTCAAATCTAGAGGAGAAAAAACAACGAGACAAGGGTTTTGCTTTTCAGCCCTCCCAGGTGTTGAAGAATCTAGGGCAACTAGCATTAATAAGATTCTTCTAGGCATGATAACTATTTGAGAGGCATTTTTTATTTTTCTTATTAGCACAATCTTCTCTTTGACGTTGTTAGAGTGTATGTTTCTTATTCATCAAATAGCTACCAAAAACAAAGAAACAAGAACACGAGATGTTGGCATTCTGCCAGGGCCAAAACCTCTCCCTCTTGGAGAGGAAAACCCGCACATAACTCTTCTTATAAAGGTTCCAAATGACGAATACCAAGACCATGACCCTTGACCTACTAGGCCACTCCAAGACCAAGGCACCAATCCTCTCCTTACTACTGAGATCATCATCAACATTGTTGTTTCACCATTGAGGCCATCACTTCTGCACCACTTGGTGCACCATGATTATTCCTTCACTGAGATCTTCATCACAGCCTTGATTCCATGTATTGAAATCTTCATTATGACCTTGTCTTCATTAGGATTATGATCAAGATGATGACTTTCATTATGCTGAGGTCTTGACTACGTTTAGTATGCTGAGAGTATATTACTTGAGAGATCCCAATTGTGTCGAGATAGTGAGTGTATCCTCTCCATCTGATATGTCAAGACAGTGATTAGCACTGTGGTCTTCTTTATCTTATTTATACCGAAACAGTGACTGTAATCTTGCACCAAGATTATCATCATAGTTAGGCTAAGACTGTAATCTGTTCACTGAAATTTTTCACAAGACTGTCCTCCTGTAATGCGGATTATATCACTGTCCCATCCAAAAGAATTCGAGTTACTTATCTGAAGTGTCTATCCTCCTGTGGGTGACCGAGATTCCTGCACCATCCAAAGTTTCAGAGGTGTCTGAATATATCTTTTCTGTGGTGACCCCAGTAGGGTATATATAGTGGTCTATGTGTAGGTAAACCGACTTGTATTCATGACTAGACATGTCACTTTAACTAAGCCAACATGATTGTTCTTCAATATACATTTTGAGGCCGACTTAAATGTTTTCTTCATTGTTTTGCAGTAGATTTCTTCATGCTTGTCTTAGAGGATTGTGCTTGTCTTGGAGGGTTGTTCGTGACCAATGTTGCACGAAGCGGGAGCGAAGCAGAAGCGCGGAGCGCGGAAGCGTCATTTTCCAAAAATCTAGGAAGCGAAGCGTCCACGGAAGCGTCTGCTATATATATATATATATATATATATATATATATATATATATTTATATTTTTTTGCATTTATACTCAAAACAAACATCCCAAATACCAAATTAATTGTAGAAGACATGAAAACATGCATATTTTTGCATAAATCAAAATAGATATGGCATCCATGATTCCATTGTAGTTACTAGTATGTACAACAATCATCTATATTCTAGCTATTACAAACATACATCAAATTTTTAAGCATATTATAAAACATAAAACATTTAAGCATATTATAAAACATAAAACATAGAGCATATTATGATTTATCTAGCAAGTGAGCAACTGTCAACATTTGTCATGTCCAAAATTCAAATAATAATGTTTACAAAATATGTCACTTGGTCACCGCCAAGCCAAAAAGGTTCAAAATTCAAATTCACAAGTCTACAAGTCTAATGAGTAATCTATGACAAAAAGAAGTAGATTGTGAATATATCTACTAATCTCTCCTCCTTCCACCACGAATAGAACGTGCTGGCGGGCCTCCACGTGCTGGCAATGAAGAAGATGGTCCCTGTGTAAGTCGTGGCACTGGAACTGATGAAGAAGAACCCCCTGCCGTTGGTGTTGAACCATGGAACCTAGAAACCAAGGGACCAGATGGGGGTGGGGGTTGTGGCATATCAACTCCCGTGTCATCATCCTAGAATCGCTCAAAAAATTCATGCAAAAAAAAAAACACTAGTTAACAAAAAAATTAAAAACATGAATTAGAGAAATGCTTTATAAGGGAAAATTGGAAAATTCATACCACAATGGACATACCTGGATAAGAGAATCCTCTAATTGCTCTAGTCGCAACACTCCATCCTCCAAATTGGGCTCCTCTGGATTCTTGTCCCAAGTCAACAAGTCTTTATTAGACTTTGCATCTTCACAGTAATGGGACAACAATCGCAAGTTGTAATGAACATAAACCAAGCTCTCTGCCCGGTCTAAATTCAACCTGTTCCTTTTAACACTGTGGATGAAAGAATAAGAGCTCCAACACCTCTCTGCAGAAGAAGTGTTTACCACCTGTGATAGCACCCGCAATGCCAAACTCTGTAGAAGTGGAGTAGGCCCTCCATGCATGTTCCACCACTCAAGAGCAGAAAAATGCTCTCGATCTTGAATTGCATGCATGCTCCCAAATGGACCAGTGTTGCTCGTATAGTTGCTCACCTGTCTCCGTACCAATGCAACCTCCTCATTATCAGGGATTAATCTACTCAATGCAGCCATATATTTTTCGTGAACCTCTTTATCTTGGTGTGGTTTTTTCCTGCTTCCCCCCCCAGGTGCTGGTTTTGAAAGCCATGATGGATGATAGTATTTAGGTGTCAAAACATATGCTAATGCATGCAATGGAACATTTAGCATATCCCATCGTTTTTCCACCTCTTCACGAATATAATTGTACAAGGTGGTATCTCTAGGCTCAACAATGTCTTTAATCTGCCCCAACATGCTATCCATTTGCTCATACACCTCCCCAATTACTGGTCGATCTGAATCTGCAAACTTGATCATGTAATAAATTGGTTTGGTGAATTGCAAAACATATTTAACCTGTGACCAAAAGTAACTGTCAAGAACAGTGTCCTTGACTTCATTAGCACCATCTGTGTCAGTGTTAATTTCATCCCATGTTTCAGCACACACCAGATTAGTTAAAGCTTGTCTCACCCTCACTAGCCGCCTAAAGGTGAGGTAATAACTAGCAAATCTTGTCTTTGCAATTTTAAGCAATTGCAACTTGGAGTAAGTGCCATAGAAGTAGTTTACCCTTGTATGCCCTGTGATGAATTTAATGAGCTGCTTCCCTTTCCTGTAAACCTCAGCAATCCACCCACAATCTTTGTGTTTCACAATATCATGCATCAAAAGGTTCAATGTGTGAACCAGGCACCCAGACCAAAAGATGTGTGGATGAGTACGCTCAATAATTTTTCCTGCTAACTTACAATTTGCTGCATTATCTGTGACCACTTGAACCACATTATTCGGACCAACATCTTTGATTGATTTCAATAGGAGATCTGCAATGTTTTGTGCAGTTGCACTGATGGAGGAGGAGTCATGAGATGCAATAAATACTGCACCACTAGAAGAAACACCAAGAACATTTATCAAATGTTGGTTTTTAATATTTGTCCACCCATCTGATACAATGGATACCCCAGAATCCACCCACTCATGTGTAAAACGTGTCAAAGCTCTTTGAACCTTAGCTTTTTCTCTTTCTAATAACACTGTTCTAGCTTTCTCATAGTTGGGGGCCTTGTATCCTTTTGGGGCTTCATTGATGGCCTTTACCATTTCATGCCAATAGGGAGAGCGAAGCACATTGAATGGTACACCGCAAGCACAAAGAAAACGGACTATCTTTCCATCCACATCATCCCTCCCAGCAACATTAAGGAAATCCCCTATTGTTTTTCTACCTCCAGAGGTTGCAAAAGTACCATGAGGAGATGGGCAACTACCAAATTTAGAGGTTGCACTTGATTCAGAATGAGTTTTTTGTTTCTTGTTTTTTCGTTGTGCAGCCATCTCTATTTGGATGTATTTTTGTCTTTGTTCACTTGAAATGTTTGGGCAAATGGTTACCCCCACAGAACCCTTTTTTTCATCACTCTCCAGCACCCCACAAAGATGCCTCCTCAGACGGGTATATGAACCCGTATATGGTTTTCCTCCATGACAACCATGAGGGCACAAAAATTTGTAAGATCCACCACCCTTTCCCCCTTCAAGTTTGGTCACATAGTTCCACAAGGGATTTGATGTACCTTTCCCATCTTGTGCTTCAGTGTCCCCTTCAAGTTCATCCCCTTCCTCTTCAAACCCTTCCTCCTCATCATACATTGGGTCACTACTATTAGGACCAAGTTCATCCCCTTCCTCTTCCCCTCTATTCCTCACCCTTGCCATCATTAAAACCAAGAGTGGAATGATACATAGAAGCCAAAAGAACACCATCTTGGAATATGGATATAGGTGGTGGACAACCTGTAAATAAAGGAGCAAGTAGAAACAATGGGAAAGAGTAGGAGAGGGAGGAGAAAAATACAATTTTTTTTTCAAAAAAACAAGGGAGTTTGGGGTTTGAACTTACCTCTTTAGCTCTTGTAGATGAAGTCCTCCAAGCTCTTGCTCCAAGCTCCTCCTCCTTCTCCTAGCTCCTCCTTCTTCACTCCTCCAAGCTCTCCTCTCTTCTCCTCTCTTCTCCTCTCCTTTCCTCTCTTCTCTTCTCCTCTCCTCTCTTCTCTTCTCCAACTCTCATAAACTCAAAGTGAGAAAATGAGAAGAGAATGGGGGCTTTATTCTTTTCTAAAATCACCCTAAAGTGACCCTAACCCACCCCTAACCCACCCCCTCATGCTTAGTTAAGTTAAATTTTAAATGAAATTAAAAAAAAAATATGTTTATTTTGCTGCCCCGCGGGTTGCGTGCGGGTTGCGCCCGGGTGGCGTGCGGGTGGCGTGTGCTTCCGGGCAGGTTGCGTGGCGCCACCTCTTGCCCGAATCGCCTTCCAAAGCGCGATTCCGGGGGCAACGCAACCTTATTGGCAGGAATCGTTTTTAAAACATGGAAGCGCGCCACCTCAAATTCGGAATCACGATTCCTTTGGAGATTCCGGAACGCTTCCGCACGGGTCGCGGTTCCGGGTTAGGATCCGGGGGGGGGGGGGCGATTCCTGCAACCCTGTTCGTGACTAGTATACATTTTACATATATGCTCAAGAAGACCTTTTACACGATTTTGACTCTTTGACTTTCCTAGACATATGGAATGAGCAAGAAAGTCATTCGAATAATTTACAAAATAATATTTCTTTTTCTTGACAAGTAAAAAGATCAAAATTACATTTACAAATATCGAACCTAGTTACACTTTTATTCAACACTCCCTCTTAACTAGGGAGGTATTTATAGTGGTACTTGGTCATTCTCAATCTGAAGAATTTCTCATAAGAAGAATCGGATTTGTAACCCATCTGTATAGCATCATAGTAACCAACATTGTTTCCACAGCAAGACCTTGACTGACAGCTATGTCTCTCATCAGATCAGAGCACAATGTTGGCAAGAACAATGACTATAGACACCTTTATCATTGTCTCTCAAGGTACATACCCACCCGAGTGTTCACCAAGTATGACCTTCTAAGACTATTCTTATCTTGGGTTCCCATCCCTCAAAGAATATCGGTCCTGTTGCCTACTCTTGTCTTGGATGCCCTACACATCCTCAAAGAGCATCAAATGTTAGATGATTACCCAATCCTCCATTCTTTCTTCCAAAGTGAAGACAAGAATGTTGTGTCTATCTCTCCCTCTCAACTAGGGAGGATATCATGTGTCTTCATTTCTCTTCATGGCCTTCACCTAGACTTATGGTTGTTAGTCCTGGTCTAGTGCATGACACATGAAATAGAAAAACACAACTGTCACTCCTTTTTAATCAGGGGTGATCCAATCCAAGCTCCCTCTTGATCAAGGACCTGTCAGAGCTCCCTCTTAGCTAGGGACTCTTCTATACATCAGCAACTTCTTTCTTCGTGGGTCCTTCAGCTGCTTGATCAACTTCTCTCCTTGATGTCATGAAATTTAGTTGAGCTTCTTCCTTGTAGGGCAACAGCGATCGATCACTTTCCTCCTTAGTTCATCATCTCATTCCTTTCTTCATGGAAAGTGGCCTTTTTCATATCTGGAACCTTCGTGATATGACTATTTCTTTCTCATCATGTTTCTTCCATCCAGCACATGAATGCTAGTTGTACTTGTATTTACAACTCTTGTTTAAGTAGTCCCGCATTATCCAGATATTATTCAATAAATCAAAACATCATATTAAATTAAATCATTGTTGGAAATACTAAGAGGGGGGGGGGGGGTGAATCAGTATTTCTTACTTTTTTATTCTAGTGATTGCCAAAAGCATATATAGATATGTATATGTATACACAGAACACAGAAACCAGCAGCTGGAATAAATGCTTTTATTAAAACTCAAGATAGTACAATGAAATAAATACAATATAAGTATATATCTGACTGTGAATAGTTGCCAAGCTCCAACTTGGACTTCAGTGAGGCTCCAACCTCCAGAGCACCAACTCTGTTTAGCAGTGGTTTTGCACTTAGGAGCACCTACCCCTAATGACTTTAGTCTTGTTCAGTTCTGAGGCTCCAACCTCTTGGGCTCCAACCCAATCTTGGTATACACTAGTACACTGCTGCACTCTATTCAGCTGAGGTTCTCTCACTCCTACTCTCCCTACCTCTGCTGCTTCTGCTGCCTCTTCTGCCTCTGCTGCTTCTACTACCTCACGCTCTGGTTCTTCACCACAATAACAGCACCAACAGTTCTCTGTTTTTACTGTTTTATACATTCCCATGCCTTTGTCCATTCGTTTCCGCTTACACCATCTCTTAGGCTTCCTCCTCAGTCGCTATCGTTTCCTCTGACTCGCTTGATCTTTCAGCTTCCCTCCTTGGTCGTTGTGGCTTCTTCTGTGCTGGCTTTCCATTCAACTTTTTGGCTTTATGGTCACTATGCGTTAAAGCTGTAACACAGGCCCCTTTTTTTTTAATGATAACAGGCATCCACTGAGACTGTTTCGTTTAACGGACATGCCATGTCCTATCGCAATCGCAATCGGCTTGATTCTAGCCTTCTGAGCTATCGTTAAGGCTTCTTGAACCATCCTAAGCATCCCTTAGTGTATTTTTACCTCCAAACGCCGCACAAGACAAATATTCAATTACATAAGAAATATGAGGAAAAAACAGGTGAACGTGCTAAAGGGCGGACTTCAAGGATCATTGCACCCGTATCTATACCTATGTCGGGTCCACAGTGAAATCGCAATCGACAATCGCAAGGCTTCCAGGGGTCCTTTATACATCAACCCCATGATATCGCCGATGGCCAATGGGCCGATACTCCACTGCTCTAATGAACCGGATGCGATATGGTATTAACCATGGTTTATATGCCCGTCGGGTCTGCAATCTTATCGCAATTAGAGGTTTCGCCGATATACATATATATGTTGATATATATATATAAACTTCTCCGCCGATCTCCTGTCACATCAGTCAAAAAACACGTGAAGTTAAATCCTGCCGTCCGATCATTCATCAGGCGATCCGACGACGTTCGCTCCTCCTGATCCCGCGAACCGCCCGCGCGTTAACTCGCGATAAAGCGGTTTTTGCCCTGTCCCATCTGCCACGCGTCGCCCGGTGATTGTGATCGCTCGCCCGCGTACGATTACCGCGCACCCTCCAAAGGCGGTGCGAACAATACCGTTTACCGCCGTCCCCGCTCGCTATCTCCCGTGCATCTTTATCGCCCGGTAGCCGTCGGATCTTTTCGCTGGAAATCTGACGGCTCATGTTTGTTTGCTGTTAAACGCGTCCACTGCTCCTCCGATAGTGTATTTTCCTATGTAGATGCCTTGGCCACCATTTGCGCCTCCGATAGTGTTAAACACATATATGCATGGTTTTTGCCGCCGATAGTGTTATGGACTCCCGATAGTGTTTAAATGTGGCATATTTGCTCCTCTTGTCTCCATCTGCTCCGATGGCTCTGTTCTGCTGTTCCTCTTGGCTCCGTCTGCTCCTCTAATATTGCCATATTGACATCAATGACAATCTGTGTCCAACAATCATACCTTACAAGATGGCTCTTCATCATGACATCTTCTTGAAGGTATCAGCATCCTGCACACATATTGACATATCTCCCAAAGATATCCATTGTCAAGGGCCTTCATCTTTTTCAGACTTTCATTAGAGTCTTCATATCTTTCCAGGAGATTTCCTAGTCAAATCTTTTTGGTCTTTTGGATGTTGATTGCGTTCATCATGGTTGCATATCTCACGATCTCTTCCTTCCTCACACATTCCATTCCTAGTAGCTTTCAATCAGAGTTTCTTCATTATAGTCAATCACTTCATACTTCATATGAGGACATATTATGTTGATTTCATCTAGTGTGACTTATGCCTTCCTGCATCCTTTCAGAGGAGGAGATCCTTTTTCTCTTGGTCATGCTTCTTAAGATAGAAGCAATGATCCATGTTACCTGCAAACATATGACATGACATCATAATATTTAAACACAAGCATACATACCTTATTTTAACTTCAGGTCATCGAGGCTTCTTCCAGAAGCTTCCTTGATTGAAAAGTTCTTCAATCCCTTGATCTGCTTCATGTCATCACATCATCATCTCATGGATTTCATAAGTTGGAGTTCTTGTTGAAACACTTGTTTCTTCTCTAGATTAGTGATCCCTAAGATGAGGTTTCCATCAGAGAATTTTGAGGATCTTGTATATCCCCAACTGGCAGATGTTTCCCTTTTGATGTATGATGAGCCTTGTCCTAGATGACTTCTTCCTTTCCTTCAATGTTTACTGAGGTTCCCAAGAGCTTTATCCTACATGTTTGTTTGCCATGGATTTTGTCTTTCATGATTCCCATGGTGATGTCACGAGCTCTTGTTTCTAATGCTTCCATGATGCCATGATGCATCTTATTATCATCATCATATCTTATAGTACAAGATTTATGATAGGACCCTTCTTGTGAGGGATACTACCCTACTCATAGGAGAGATTTGTTACTCCCTCTTTCCTTGGCCATTTTCTTTAGCTTCCTCCATCTTTCAGAGATATGAGCTTCCAAAATCTTTCTATAGCATTGAGTCTTAGCTATACTTATTATGTCTTGCTTTGCTTGAGGACCAAGCTTTTGTGTAGGTCTAAGTGATGTGACCTTCTTTACTATACTTTCAGAGAATATATCTTCTAGAATTTCATATATCTCTCTTTGTGTCTCCTCTTTTAGCATGTAAGGACCTTTGAGTGATTTCATATGATTCCTATGAGTCTCTTGATACATTCAAGTATTGTTTGACCTTTCCAGAGACATCAATGATTTCTCTTTTCTATGAGGATTATGACAATCCTCCTTATTTTATGCAAGGACCTTTTCCATGAGGACTATGGCTATCCTCCAATATTTTTATTTCCTTGCAAAATAAAGTTATTAAACCAAAAACATGAAAGATACTTACTTGGCATGTGAAGAGGATATCTTCACCTTGGTACTTCCTTTGCTTGAGTTGCCCATCACTAGTATCCTTTTGTCAAGACTTCTTCGGAGGCCTTCTAGCTCCATGACATTTGTGATTTTGACATCACCGAAACTGCGTTGTGACCTTGAGATCATCTTGACTTCCCATTCATTTTTAAGGTATTTGAGCACATTGTTGACATGTTAATGATACTGTTATCCCACAAGTGGACTTTATCACACTCAGTATTACTCAAAGTGCACTAGCAAACACCTACATCGAGCATTATCCAAACTCTCATAGTGATATAAGGAGACTTATGTTCTGATTTGAGCATCATGTTGTTCAAGATCCGAGACTGTGACAAGTATTTGTTATGAAATTGTACTAAGAGAGTGATGTCTTTGTGTAGAGAGGCACTGTATAGAGAGACTGTCTTATCATCGAAACTGCCTTCTTGCAATAACTAGATTAAGACAGTGGTATAATATGGATTGTGAGAAGCACTTCTTGGATCAATTCTACCATATATCCCTAACTCTGTAATTTATGCCAAGACTGTCTTTTATTTCATAGAGAATGTTCAGTGATCAAGAAGTGAGGATCCCAGGAATGATACTGATATACTCCATCAGAGTGAACATGAGTTGAGTGCATGACTGTAATCATTGAAGTTGATACTCCATGTACTGTTGTAGACTTGCTCCTTTAAACCTTTCAACTTGCTTTAATGTCCATGAAGACAGATCCTTGTACGTCTCTTTTTTTCCCTCCCTTAGACTGCAACCATTGCTCTGATACCATGTTGAAGAATCTAGGGCAATTAGCATTAATAAGATTCTTCTAGGCATGATATCTATTTGAGAGGCATTTTTAATTTTTCTTATTAGCACAATCTTCTCTTTGACGTTGTTAGAGTGTGTGTTTCTTATTCATCAAATAGCTACCAAAAACAAAGAAACAAGAACACAAGATGTTGGCATTCTACCAGGGCCAAAACCTCTCCCTCTTAGAGAGGAAAACCCACACATAATTCTTCTTATAGAGATTCCAATTGACGAATACCAAGACCATGACCCTTGACCTACTAGGCCACTCCAAGACCAAGGCACCAATCCTCTCCTTACTGCTGAGATCATCATCAACACTGTTGCCTCACCATTGAGGCCATCACTTCCGCACCACTTGCTGCACCATGACTACTCTTTCATTGAGATATTCATCACAACCTTGATTCCATGCACTGAAATCTTCATTATGACCTTGTCTTCATTAGGACTATGATCGAGATGATGACTGTCATTATTTTGAGGTCTTGACTGTGTTTAGTATGCTGAGAGTATATTACTTGAGAGATCCCAATCGTGCCAATACAATGAGCGTATCCTCTCCATCGGATATGTCGAGACAGTGATTAGCATTGTGGTCTTATTCAGGATGCCATTGGAACAGCCCAGGAAGCACTACACTCCATCAAGCTCAAGAAACTCAAGGGACTCACGCTCAAAATTGATCTGAAAAAGGCTTTTGATAAGGTGAACTGGCTATACTTAAAGATGATTCTTACTCATTTGGGCTTTCCCCCAGCACTCATCAGCTGGATCATGGGATGCATCTCCACTGTCTCTTTCGCCATTCTTATTAATGGCTCAGCTTCGCCCTCCTTCACCATTGATAGAGGGATCAGGCAGGGATGCCCCTTATCCCCCCTACTATTCCTAATCGTCATGGAAGGTCTGAGCAGGTCCATTGCCACTGAAAAAAGGAGGGGAGGACTCCAAGGCCTAAAAATCATGGATCAATTCTATCTAACACATCTACTTTTTGTAGATGACATATTAATCTTCTTGAATGGCAGCGTCAGGGACTCCACCACCTTGAATGAGATACTGAACCTGTTCTGTAGAGCCACCGGAATGGAAATCAACAGGGAAAAATCAACCATCTCGCTATCTGAATGCACCTTACAAGAATCTCAGCTGGCCACTCAATTCTTTCCCTACCTAGCTACTGATTTGATGGGGGGATTAAAATATTTGGGATTCAGATTAAAACCAGATGGATACAAGATCGCAAACTGGACCTGGCTCATCACAAAAGTGGAAAAGAGAATTAGCTGTTGGTGTCATAAGCTCCTATCTAGGGCAGGCAGGCTGGTCCTTATCAAATCAGTCCTTGAGGCCACCCCGGTCTACTGGATGTCACTTGCTTGGATTCCTAGAGGAATCCTTCACAGAATACAACAAATCTGTTGCAGATTCCTATGGAATGGAAATAAGGAGGGCAGACCTTTTGCCTGGGTCAAATGGACTAGAATTGCTACCCCGAAGCAGTGGGGAGGTTGGGGACTTAAACTCCTCCCGGCCTTTGCTCATGCCTTGGCCGCCAAACAGGGTTGGCTCCTCCTTAAACAAAATAGCCTATGGACACAGGTTATCCTTCATAAATATATCTGGCCGGTGACCATCATAGATTGGATCAGAAGCCCAACCTGGAACAAAAAGGACATTTCGGTAATATGGAGGGCCATCCTGAATTCTATCTCTATCATCAAGGAGGGTTTATTATGGAAGATTGGAAATGGGGCATCTGTCCGAATTGGCATTGATCCTTGGATTGGCAGTGGAAACTCCCATATACTTCCTGATGGACTGGTCCAGCACCTAAACAACAGAGGTATCAAGTATTTGGGTCAGATAGGGGATCAGCAAAACACTACTTTCCATACTCAGGCCTGGTTGACTGAACCACACTGGCACCTACCTAATGACTGGCGCAGAATCTGGCAAAGCTACCTAAGGGCTCTTACAGAATCACATGTAAGACTGCGCATTGCTGAAGAAGATGAACTAATTTGGGCGCACTCTAAAGCAGGGCAATATACTCCGAAACAGGGTTATAACATAATCATTGCTGACAAGAAACCTGAGAATATTAGAAGCTGGTGGAATAATCTATGGAAGCTTCAAGCTCCTCCACGCACCAGACTGCTGATGTGGAATATCCTGGAGGATAAGATCCCCACGGGCTCCTACCTGAAAAGAAGGGCTTTTATGGGGCCGACCCGATGTGTTCTCTGTCTACAGGACGAAGAATCGACCCAGCACCTGTTCCTCTCCTGCCCAACCACCAGGAGCATATGGGCACAAGTTCTTCAATCACTGAATATGACTAGAACCTGGCAGGGGGTCGACATTACCACGGCTTGGGAGTCCTGGTGGTCCACATCAGCCATACCAAAAACGAGAAATCTGCCTCTCCTGGTCTCTTGGTATATCTGGATCAAAAGAAATAAAAAAATTTCGAAGATACCGCGGTCAACTGGAACCTCCTCCCATTACAGATTAGTGCCGCCTTCGAAGAGCTTCCAAATGTGGACAGTCAAAAGCGCCAAAGAACTATACAACAGGAACGGATCAACAAAGACATCCCGTGGGCCTATTATGACGGAGCAGCCCAAATTCACGGCTGTGGGGGTGGAATATGTCTCTATCTTTCTGACTCACACTTCTACCAGATCTGTTTGGGTCTGGGACCCGGCACCAACAACCATGCTGAATTAATAACTCTCTGCCACCTGCTATACTTTGCTATCCTGAAACACTGCCGAAGCATTCAAATTTTTGGAGACTCAAAGATAGTGTCTGATTGGTTTAACAATTCAGCTATTTGCAATGCTTACTCTCTGAGAACTATTTTGGAAGAAATTGTTTTTTTCAAAACATTCTTTGATCAGATTTCTGTTTCTCACATCTACAGGGAAAGAAATGAAACTGCTGACAGGCTTTCAAAAGAAGCGACGCATCGTCCTCTAGGGGAATGGATGATTACAGAACATTCACCAGCAGGGGTCTATCATTATTTCCACAGACCATACATGGATGAGGAACCACCGAGAGGCAACAACCTCTAATTTTTCCAGCATTTTGATTATGAACTATATGAACAACTCTGTACATAATATCTGTCTTTATTAGTACTACCCCTACGTGGGTATTATCTTGGAACTATATAGCGGACATAGGTAACAGAACAGTACACCTCCTGGGTCTACTTGTATTTATTTTTGGATTTTTTGATTGTGGATTTCTCATTATGAAATTATGAATTATCTTTCCTCGGATAAAAAAAAAAAAAAAAAAAAAATTAGGTTGAGACTGTAATCCGTTCACTAAAATTTTCCACGAGACTGTCCTCTTGTAATGCGGATTACAGGAGTGTACCAATCCAAAAGAATCTGAGTTACTTATCTGAAGTGTCTATCCTCTTGTGGTTGACCGAGATACCTGATCCGAAGTTTTAGAGGTGTCCGAATATATCTTTTCTGTGGTGACCCCAGCGAAGTATATATAGTGGTATGTGTGTAGGTAAGCCGACTTGTATTCATGACTAGACATGTCACTTTAACTGAGCCGACATGACTATTCTTCACTATACATTTTGAGGTCAACTTAATTGTTTTCGAGGCAGATTTCTTCGTGCTTGTCTTGGAGGATTGTGCTTGTCTTGGAGGGTTGTTCTTGACTAGTATACATTTCACATATATGCTCAAGAAGAGCTTTTTACACATGAATTTGACTCTTTGACTTTCCTAGACCTATGGAATGAGCAAGAAACTCATTCGAATAATTTACAAAATAATATTTCTTTTTCTTGACAAGTACAAAGATCAAAATTACATTTACAAATATTGAACCTAGTTACACTTTTCTTGAACACTGGGAACAGATTTGGCCCCTCTACGGCCAGCATCAGCCTCTCTCCTCCCTCTGTCAGCCCTCTGACCCCCTGAATCCAAGCTTTAGGCCTCTCTAAGGCTGATCGTGAGGCCTAGAGGCCTCAGCCTTCTCTCTTCTCCCCTGTGCAGAGAGTTTAAGCCCTTTTCAGGGCTAGTTATGGCCCTTTTTGGCCTCGGCCTCACTCTAGAAGGCTAGACAGCAACCCTAGAAAGCTTTTCATGGGATTTTAGCCCCTTAAATCCTCAGTGTCCTCCTTGTTGAGTCTCATTTTCCCCAGCGTCAAGCCCTTGGGCCTCTTCCCCCTCCAGGGTTAGCCTTTTCTGGCCTTCTCTTGCCATTTCGGCCCCCGATCTATTATCCTAGCCTCCTTATCCCCCAATGTTGGCCTTCCTTGGCCTCTTTTGCCCTAATCTGCCCTAAAACCCTAATCTGAAGTTTTGGGACTGATTCCTTGGTGGTTTTGCAGGTTTAGGGTCTCCAAAATTCTGATTTTCAAGTGGCATCTTCATCCAAAATTTTTGGGCCACCTGGGCAAGTGCTTCTACAAGACTTGAGGCCTAGGGTTTGACCTCTAAACCCTAATTTTGTCTCTGTTTTATTACAACAGATAGATCAGTAATAATTAGGCCCTAAAATCACATTTTAAGTGGTCAAAATTATTTAAAATTGCATAATATTGATTTCCCTAAATTTTGGCCACTCGGGCACCCTAGATCTAGCCTAGATCTAACTTTTATGCTTGCTAGAATTTACTGCATAACTGAAAAATACCAAATCTCAAATTTCTTAAGCATACACTTAAAAAGGGTCAAAAACTCAAAATTTTCAGTTACAGTGAAATTTTCCTATTTTTGGGTTGTTCTAGGCATTGATTATAGCTTCATTAGCTTGTTGATCTGTTAGTTATTCATTGTTGTAATAAATAGATCAGATCTAAAATTTTCTGAATCATACCCTCTAAAAGCCCTAAAATTTGATTTTTTCAAGTTTGTAAATTTTTTACTATTTTTGGGCATTTTGGGCATTGCTAGCTTGTTGGTTGTCATTTACTTACTGCTGAAATAAATATATCAGATCTGGAATATCTCTGAAAATACATCTTAAAGAGGCTAGTACATCTGATTTTTCAAGTTTGTCAAGTTATTTGGTGGTTGGGTTAATTTTTGTGACATTGGGCAAACATAAGCATTGATAAATTGATATTTACTTACTGTTGTTATAACTTGTTTAACTGTTGTCATAACAGTCACTTGTTACTCATAAAAAGATCATTGGAACATAAAGTACCTAAGTATCTTCATATTTTGTTACTTGTTCCTAGCATTAATATTGTGAAAGTGGCTAACATTGTGTTGTTCACATCTAATAAGCTCACTCACCTATAAGCACTTGAAATCATAAATTGTCTTGGCAATAAGTCTCTTGGTCATATTGGTATCTTGTTGATGTGATTGAATTTGGGCATCTAATTTTCCATTAAGATAATTTGGTTCATCTAAAGTATTGGATATTGTTGAACATTGGCATCTTATAGCTTTGTGAAGTTTGCACTTGTATCTTTTACCATTTATCTTGTTAAGATTGTTATCTCAATAATTGTTAAGTACTCTTTGCTTTAAGACAATTCACACTAAGTACTTAAGTATCTTAAACAATCCTAACTCAAGATAATTTCACTCATTATCGTTGCATAAGCATCCTAGATCTAGCTTGCATTAAAACTTACCTCCTAGCATAATCTAGGTTGATAGAAATCTGGGCCAACCCTTCTCACCTAGCTTGAGGGGCTTGGCAACTCTTCGGTGGTTAACATGGTGACCTTGCAGTGGTCAGAGCCATAGTCTCTGCAGCACTGGAAGCATCAAGTGATAGGAGCACAACAGAAGGTATCGTCAATTAGACCCTAGCCAACCTATAGGGCTTCAACCCTCTCCACTAGCACAGGCTCCAACCTAATCTTCTTAAGGACACCTATCCTCTAGGGCACCAACCCTATCAATCTGCTTCATCTCTTCAATGTAGGTTGAATGGTTCTTCAAGACTCCGAAAAACTTCTACAATAAACCTTGACAATATTTTCAAATTAGCCTTCAACAAATGCCCTCGCTTAGCTCATCAATGACAACTTTTTTATTCTCAAAATGTGTCTCCACAGCTCTCCATGTCCACCCAAACAATATTCTTCAAGATCAAATCATGAGGGCTTCAATTATGTATCAAAGTCTCCAAGAATTCCTTCAAGATCAGCTTCTCTGCAAGGGCTCAAGAACTGCTTCACAATGATGTCTTCACTGGCTGATCCAAGACTGCTACAAGGTTTCTTTAATAGATTTGTACACCAGGGCTACCTCAATAAAGAATTTATCAAAGTTGCTATAAATTTACTTCAAGACATGATCCTAGGTCTGCTTTAAAAGGCTTCAACCTTGCATTAAGAAGGCTGCTACTTCTTCACAATTCTGGTTCTTCAACAATTCTTAGGTCATCAATGCTCTTTGAGACTCAAAACCTTCAATCGATTCTTTAAAGGCTTCTTCAATTTTTGGTCCTTTAGATACTTCAAGGTTCAATAAGTTGTTAGCCTCTGATGATGGTCCAACCGAGCTTCTCAAACCCTGCTATAAAATGACTTCAAGTTCCTAGGGTCCAAAAGTTGTTAGCTCAAATCTCAAGAGACTCTCCACAAGTCTGAGGTACAAATCTGAGATACAAGTTTAGAGTCACGAGTTCACAAATCTAAGATACAATTCTAAGATACAAATCTGAGATACAAAACTGGGATGTAATACAGATCCACAGTTTGCAAATTGTATTCCTCTGTTTTTTCGCTTTGTATCCCATTGGTTTTTTCACTCTGTATACACCTATGTTATCTGCCAACTCTTGTGCCTCCAAGGTCTGCAATAGATGATCAATATTGTGCCTCCAAGATCTGCTATACAGTGCCAGTACTTGTGCTTCCAAACTCTGCAATAGACTGTGCCTTTAAGGTATGCAGTACGCTGTCAATCCAAAACTGTGGCCAGATCCAAGCTAATAACTCTACAAACATAAATTGAATTGGAGTCTTCCACAGGTATGCAAGTGGTACAGGTGTCTAAAAAACGTTTCCACAGAACTTTCAGCAGGTCCGAAGATAAATCTCTTCCACAAATTCAAATTAATAGGTCTGAGCAGCTTCGAGGTATGTATGCATCTTTTTCCAGGTCTGAGCAGCTTCAGATAGGTATGTGTCTTTGTCTTCCTCACTTAAACTTCTTCTCCGAATGTTCCTTTTCTTCGATGGATTCATTAATGGGCTGCCCATTATTTGTATATATATAGTCATTTCAATACGCAGTGAGGGGACGTGGTCATTTGTTTCAAGGAACCGACGTGAAGGTGTTGAAGACGACCTTATCTATTTAAAAAAAAAAACGTTGAATTAAATTCATTTGATGTCACATTTTTATTTACCGAGAACTGCCTTTTTCTTCACCGAGAACATGTCCAGAATGGGGAATATATGTATATATATATATATATATATATATATATATATATATATTGTTTGAATGTCAAATAGAGGAACATGTAGGTTGAACAAGGCTGACAAATCTTGTGAAGCAGACCTATGTTTTCATTAATGTATTTTATTCGTATTACTTTTGGTTTTCCCTTTTTCTCTTTTTTGGCTTTAATACATTTTAGTATATTGGTTTGTGTTAAGAAATTTGTAAGATGGTGAGAGTGACATTTATATATTATTGATACACCTACGATATATTAGGGCTTAGGGCTAATCTAGGATTATTGTAGGGTATATTGCTAGGCCATCTTCATTATAGACCTAGGATTAGTTAATGAGTTAAGGTTTCATTATTAAACAGATATAGATAAGAACAATCGATATGAGATTAATCTTATTAGGTCAACTAGGATTTTTAGGGTTTGACGAGAAATGATAGGTTAGGGTTTCATTATTAAGGCAAGGGAAAAATGTCGCTACGGTATCCCAAGGTTTAGACATACTTAGGTCTTAGGGTTTTGCACTTAGGGTTAGGATTTTAGGGTTGTAGCAGATTAGGGCTTTCAACAATGCATTTAGCACTTGGAGTTTGCACTTAACCTTGCTATGGATTCCTTCTTGGTACCTAGGGTTTGTAATTAACACCTAGGGTTTCATCCACAAGCAATGTTAGATTAAGTTAGGACTTTCAAGTAATCAGAGTCATTTTAGTATATTGGTTTGTGTTAAGAAATTTGTAAGATGGTGAGAGTGACATTTATATATTATTGATACACCTAAGATAAATTAGGGCTTAGGGCTAATCTAGGATTATTGTGGGGTATATTGCTAGGCCATCTTCATTATAGACCTAGGATTAGTTAATGAGTTAAGGTTTCATTATTAAACAGATATATATAAGAACAATGGATATGAGATTAATCTTATTAGGTCAACTAGGATTTTTAGGGTTTGACGAGCAATGATAGGTTAGGGTTTCATTATTAAGGCAATGGCGAAATGTAGCTACGGTATCCCAAGGTTTAGACATACTTAGGTCTTAGGGTTTTGCACTTAGGGTTAGGATTTTAGGGTTGTAGCAGTTTAGGGTTTTCAACAATGCATTTAGCACTTGGAGTTTGCACTTAACCTTGCTATGGATTCCTTCTTGGTACCTAGGGTTTGTAATTAACACCTATGGTTTCATCAACAAGCAATGTTAGATTAAGTTAGGACTTTCAAGTAATCAAAGTTTAGCCATCTTCAACAATGCCATATTGACATCAATTACAACTTTGGCCAACAATTCAGGTCAGCGAGTTTTGAGCAATGGTTGCTATCCTTTGAAGAATTAAACTCTTAGCCAATCTTGCAGGAGATCCCGGCTCCTCCCTATGACACTAACCTTTAATTCTTATCCTCTAGAGCTTCTTGACTTCCCACAGATATACTTTAGAATTGAGTGATTATATACAAATGTAGAGAATTGATCTTGCTTCTCCTTACCTTAGAATGTACAAGGGACTATATTGGATAATAGACCTAATGTGTCTTTCTCCCTTACACATAGAATCATAATAGGAGTCTCAGCTCCTTCTCTTCGAATTTATAAAAGGTGTTCATGCCAAGAGGAGAACCAAACTCCTTTGCACGCCAATTCAGAATCTGATGAAGAGTGACTTGGACCTCTTGCTTCGGGAAAGAGAATAATTTTGGACAGTAAGACTATGCTTTAAAATGCACAAAACCATAGAAATTTTGGATCATGTACAGAAGATTTGACCCCCTTCTAAGGTTGATATGGTTGCCAATAGGAAGACCTTGAATGCCTAAAAACGTGATCTGGTATTGTGTAATGCGACTTTGTTTCTGCAATAAGGGCTTGACAAATTGCCCATAAAACTGAACTTGATGCTTCCTCAAATTCGGCCTATGGCCGACAACTTGCTTGAGATAGATTGAAGCCTAACTTGATATTCTTTCTTCCCTCTAATCAAAGCCCTAGCTCTAATACCATGTTGAGAAATCTAGGGCATACAGTGAATGTGTTTTATTAAATGATTTCTCTGCAATCTTGACATTTTCTTATGAGTTATATTAGAGCATTAGCATTATTATTTAGTTATGTTCATCATCAAGATAAATGCCAACAAGAAGATCACAATGCAAACACAAGAACACCAGATGTAGGCTGCTAGCCAGGGCCAAAACCTCTCCTAGAGAGGAAAACCCACAAAATCTCTTCTTATAAAATCTGTTCAATGAAGACTTCTAAGATCATGACTTTGACCCAAGACCAAGCCTTCCAAGTGATGAGCCAACCAGAAACCAAATCAATTCTTTGTGTTGACCACTCTGTGTCAATGACCCCATAGCAGTACACCCCTTTTTTCGCAAAAGGGATCTATCATGTTCGAGTGATCGCACCATTCAAATTTCATCATCACTCAGCAGTTTGTTAAAGATGTAAACCCATTATGCATGGTTATAATGTAAATGATCTTAGTAGGACCATCATGTATGTAACAACCTAAGTAAGCACGGTATCTTAATGACGATTTCTACCTTAGGAGGTTTTTTGTCTCACTGATTCATCTGTCTCTAGACACAAATGGTCGGTAGAGTTTTTCCCTCCAACCTCTCTCCAAAGCTAGGGTGGATTTTGTCGTCAAGATATTAAGTGAGCCCTAGTGTTTTTTATCGAGTCCTTGTAAAAGTAATTTGGTAATAATCCTAACTAATTGGTTAGATTATTTTATTACAGATTATTTGGTCTACTAGATCATATTTTGTGTCGGAAAAATGGGTAAATGTTGAGGGTCTATGACAAATGGGTGTTCCCCCTTCATGTATTAAAATGGAAATCTTGACGTAAAAAATATTTAGTGCATGGTCGCTCATAATTAGACACCATGGCTATAAGTATTAGAGGGTTGGAAAAATTATTAATTCCTCATTAGTCAATTAATTAAATTTTCTGGCAAAATTAAATTAAAATCATAAGCCATAAATTTAATTAATTTTGTGTCCTAAGTAAAATTAAATTCTCCAATAGTGATTTTAAAGACGTTAATTTTTGGAGGTCTCCGACCATGGAAATATTGAAGAAATCAAGAAATTTTGGACCCTTGGGCCTTGGCGGTTAAGTCAAAGTCAATTTTTTGAAGAAATTAACTCAAAATAATTAATTTTGAGTTAATTAAAAATCAATTAAATGAAAAATTCGATTTTTTCTCAAAAATTAAATAATTTTAACGATGGTGATTAAATATTAATTAAATCTTTATGAACGTTCGAGATTAATTTGACAGGGATCAAGCCAACTAGCTATTGTAGATTTTACCTATAAATTATAGGTCGGTGTCAGTCTGTCTTTTCATCTAATCTTTGAATCGTGTACTAAGCTCTCTTGTATACTTTTTTGGAATTAATGCAAAAGTCTTTGGGGTTTCAATGTGCGGTAGTGTTCCTCTTCATGAAGTTATGGTAACATTGTTTTAATTTCTGCTTAACATTGTGTGAAAACTATCAATCAAGAGCCATATCCTAAAAAGAATGGTCCTAAACCAAACAAGAGTCCTAAGCAATTTTAGTCTCAAAATGAAAAATCATTTCAACAAAATGATAAGGCAAATAAAAACAAAGGGAAGAAGATTGATAGACATTGCCACTTTTGTAATCAAGATGGCCACTTAGAATCCAAATGCTTTAAGAAGATGAAGCCTTGGAAGCAGCAATGAAGAAGCATAACATCCATTTGGAGCACTCTTCAACTTCAACTTCATCTTCAGGAATAACACTTTCTGCATGTGGTTGTCAAGCATCCCAATCTGGATATGCACTAAATGTATCTTCTTCTTCTCATTCTCATGAGTGGCTCATTGATTCTGGAGCTTCTTATCAATGGCCAAAAACAAAGCCATGTTTTCTTCTTTAAACGATTGTAACACCAAAAATATATATGTTGGTGATAATAGATCTCTTAGTGTTGTAGGGACTGGAATTGTTTATATAGACAATGGTCAATTTAATGATGTATTATGTGTTCCAACCTTATCCTGCAACCTTCTATTTATATATCAGATAACTCATTCAAGTGAAGGTAAAACCGTTGAATTTTCACCTCACGAT
This sequence comes from Pinus tabuliformis, assembly GCA_031772625.1. NCBI lineage: Eukaryota > Viridiplantae > Streptophyta > Pinopsida > Pinales > Pinaceae > Pinus > Pinus tabuliformis. The sequence continues at coordinate 65,672,329 of CM062816.1, forward strand.
GTTATAATTAAGTACCTAAGAGATCCTAGACAGATTTTAGCTATTGGCATTGCTGATGATACTACAAGGTTGTATAAGTTTAACAACTTTGGGTCATCAAATCTTTCCTCAGTATTTGTTGCTCATAATGATGAAGTGAGCAAACTTTGGCATGAGCGATTTGGTCACTTAAACTATCGCTCCCTTCAGAATCTATGTAAAGAAAATATGGTGACAAGTCTTCCAATGGTATCTTGCAGAGGTGGTGTTTGTTCCGGCTGTGTACTAGGAAAACATCATCGAGATAGTTTTGAAAAACGTGCCTCTTGGCACATCTCAACCCCTTTACAGGTTGTGCATAGTGATTTATGTGGTCCACTTCCAGTTGTTTCATTCTCTGGCTACAAGTATTTCTTAACTTTCATTGATGATTTCTCCAGACGCACTTGGGTATACTTCTTAACACTCAAGAGTGAAGTATTTAACATGTTCTTGGCCTTTAATGCCTTTGTTGAAAAACAATCTAGACATCAAATTCTTAAGCTAATATATGTTAACAACAAAATTCATCAACTTTTGCATTGGGAATGGAATTCAAATGCAACATATTGTTCCATATACTCCACAACAAAATGGTGTAGCTGAAAGGAAGAATCGCACCTTAAAGGAAATGGTTAATTGTATGCTTCAATCTAAAGGACTTAGTCTTAATTTTTGGGCAAAAGCAATTAACTGTGCAAATTACATAGTAAATCGCACTCCTACTAAGGTTTTAAAAAATATCACTCCAGAAGAAGCATGGAGCTCAATTAAACCAAATGTAAGTCACTTTCACGTTTTTGGAAGTGAAGCATGGGCCCATATTCCAGATGAGAAACATAAAGCTTTAAAACCTAAGAGTGAAAAATGTATTTTTGTTGGATATTCTGAAGATGTCAAAGGATATAGACTTATTCCACTTAAGTCCAAAAATGTTATCATTAAAAGAGATGTAAAGTTTGTTGAAAATATATCAGCGTACGAGCCTAGTTCGGTGGATGTGCCACCTCTCTCTATCCCTTCTACTTCTGAAAATATTTCTTCTTCAGATGATGACAGCGAGGATAACAATCCTCCCCCACCTTCTCAGGATCCTACTTCAGCTCCTCGGCTTCCAAAATGGGTCCATGCTACTCGGGATGCAGCAAGTGCTCTTGCTGGTGATCCTACAGATTAGCGACGTACACGTTCTCAGTTCGATAGAGCCTCTTCTTTACTGGCTCAAGCTTCAGCGAATTATGATCCTCACACCTCTGCAGAAGCTTCAGGCCATCCAGATTGGGACACAGCTATGAATGAAGAATATCATTCATTATTGGCAAATGATACATGGGATCTTGTTCCTCCACCAAAGGGACGAAAACTTGTTAGACACAAATGGGTTTACAGAACCAAGTATGGACTAGATAGAAAAGTTGATAAACATAAAGCTCGTCTTCTTGCTAAGGGTTTTTCACAAGTAGAAGGCATTGACTATACTGAAACCATCTCCCCTATTGCCAAAATGAACTCTATCCGCCTTGTTCCTTCCCTTGCTGCCTCTTTCAAATGGGAAGTCCATCAGATTGATGTTAAATCTGCCTTCTTGCATGAAGAAATCTATATGGAACAACCTACTGGCTTTATACAAACAGACTCTAGCCTTGTATGTCGGCTTAAGAAATCCCTTTATGGTCTCAAGCAAGCCCCTTGGGCTTGGTATGCCAAAATGGATAGCTTTATTTTAGAAACTGGCTTTTCTAGGTGTCATTCTAACAATACTGTCTACACCAAGAAAGTGGGCAAGTCTCTTATCATTCTTGTTCTTTATGTTGATGATCTTATCCTTACTGGTAGTGATCCCAACCTTGTAAACCATGTGAAGTTCAGCCTTAAAAAGAAGTTTGAAATGACAGACTTAGGACACTTGCATTATTTTCTTGGTCTTCAAGTCTTGCAATCCAAGGAAGGTATTTCCCTTTCCCAGCCCAAGTATGCATGTGATCTTCTACGCCATTTTCACATGGAAGACTGTAACCCAACCCCTTCTCCCTTCCAGTCTGGAGCCAAACCTTCAGTCACTTGTACTTCCCCTGAAGTTGATGCTACCTTATACCATCAACTTGTAGGAAAACTTTTGTATCTGACCCATACTCGTCCTAACCTTTCCTTTGTTATTGGCCTTATTGCTCGGTTTATGCAAAACCCACATGAAAGTCATTGGAAAGTAGCTAAAAGAATACTTCGTTATGTTCGAGGTACAGTTCAGTTTGGGATTCATTACAGTGCAGAAGCATCTCCTCTATTGGTTGGTTTCACTAATTCCGATTGGGCTGGTGACCTTGATGATCAAAAGTCTACTGCAGGTTATGTGTTCACTCTTGGTTCAGGACCTATTACATGGGCTTGCAAGAAACAAAGTGCCATTTCTCTTTCTTCAGCAGAAGCAGAGTATCGTGGTGTCGTAGAAGCTAGTAAGGAAGCCTTGTGGCTTTGTCAGATCCTATCAGAGTTTGGCTTTCAACAGCAGCATCCGACTACACTTTGGTGTGATAATCAAAGTGCCATTCAACTATGCAAAGATCCAGTCCAACATCAGCGCAGCAAACACATTGAACTGCACATGCACTTCATCAGAAAGCTCATTCACGACCATGTTCTTGAAGTGCAATATTGTTCAACAGATGATCAAATTGCAAACATCTTTACAAAGGCTCTCATAGAGGCGAAGTTTACTAAACTTTGATTTATGGTTGGAGATCAGGAAGTTGTCACTAAGGGGGGATAGGCTCTAATGCCTCTTTCCTTCTCCTATTGTGTCATATTTGTGCATCCTTCAATCCTATCCCAAGTTGTTCTTAAGGGGGGATGTTAAGATATTCCAACACATAGGAAATAGTTAAGTATAACTAGGTCTAGTGTAGAGTTAAGTGAAGTGTGTTTCTTTACTATGTACTTTTGTAACTTACAATCTGATGGTCACAATATGTAGTGATCTGATGGTTCATTCTCTCCTCGATATTACTGACACTTGATCCGTGGATTAACACCCGATTGGTCCATGATCTCTATTTAAAGAGCATGAAGGGTCATTTTCAGGGTAACCGTTCATGAGAGAAGCTTATGTAAATTTTCATTCTTTTATTAATAAATGCCTGAAGTGGCTGCATTGGCTCAGGCCGTGGACTGTTTCCCTCTTTGAGGGTTTTAACTACGTCAAGAATACTGGTGTATTGATCTGTGATCTGTTTGTGAGCGGTGTCCTTTGGTGTTCTGCCTGAGGAACTTACCCTGTAAATTCCTACAAATATTTTATTTTCCCTAAGTTTAGACTTAGGGACTCCACTAGAAATATTAATTATTTTAATATCTCCTAAACTGTTTAGAATCTGCCCAAACCCTTTCTGGGTATTGGAAATCTCATGTGCCCCAACCTCTCCACCAAATTTTGTGGCTAGAGCACATCCGATGCTACCCCAAATCAACACAAACCTAGTTTGATCATTGTATGGGGCAGCAGAGCGTTGTGGGGTAAGTAGAGTTTGAGGTAGCAGAAGTTGAAGTGTGAAGCAGGGAAGTTGAATTGTACAAGGGAACTGAAGACCCCTTCAGATTGGATCTATAAGATTCTTTAGGCCTTGGGGAGTTTTGTACTTCCTTCTAGTTTAACTAGTAAAGGTGTATGCAACCATACATAACGAAGCTTGTTGAGAGGAAATCTTTTGTTCCTTGTCTATGTGATGTGATGTGATGATGCCACATGGTTGTTTTTGATGCTCTGAATGTTTAATGGAATCTAACCAATTGTGTAAAAATTAGATGAAATACTGATCCACCCCCCTCTCAGTATTCCCAACAACAAAGTGCTCTCAAAATTAATGATATCAGCCATGTAAATGTGCAATCCTCATGTAAAATAGACCCCCATGTGCTAGGGAAATCAACCTCTAGACAATAGCACTTCATCATTATCCAACACCTTAGACAGCTATACATGAATAAAGGTGTAGCACTCTATAGATGAACAAGCAAAAATGTGAGGAGGTAGCATGCTCCATAGCCATCAAAATATATACCAACAAGATGATCCATCATTCAAATCATGCAACGTGAAGAAAATCAATAGATGAGCTACGATCGCGGCAATCCACCAAGAAGAAAATGAGTCTCCTCCTCCAAGATATCATCCAATAAAACCACAATCCATCAAAACTCCATTTGTACCATGATGCAAACCCATCCATTGTGATGAAAATCACAAGTGAAGCTTCATGCCATATGAGGTGTAACAGCCGTTATTTTAGGAACTTTTTAACATACACAATAATCAATCAAAGCTATTATCTGGGCAAAACTCAACTAAATTATTATTTGCAAGTGCACAATTAGTGCAAACTTAGTACCTGTAGATGCTAAATTAAAGAACTGCAACAAACAGGAAAAAAGCAGTTTAATGATCTTACTGTATTTGACTCCTTCTGATTAACCTTTAAATTCAGTGATACTTTGGCTTTAGTGTCTTCACAACCACCTTGTTCCACTGGTGCACCTCCATTCTTATATACAAGAACTGTAGAGTCATTTTTGGACACCACTGATTCACTTGTTATAGATTTGTTTGCTTCAATAGCCATATGAGCCTGACTAATGTTTTGTGTACTGTCACAGTCTTGACATAGATACTCTCTGATTTCTTTAGCTCCATTTACAGGATTAGGGCATTGTGGTTGTAAGTTTTTACAGTGGTTGTTTTTTTTCTTGCTTTTCTTGTGAATAATGATTTTATTATGATCTTTCAAAGTCATTTTAGTAGACTCATTCTCTTCCTTCTCCTCCTCCTGTGCTTCAGAATCTGGTGATTTTCTCGTATAATTACATAAATCCTGCAACCTTCGCTCATTTGATCCTTTATTTATGGCATGTGATTCCATTGACAGTGAGTTCCCAACCGTCATTTTCTCTTTCTTGCTTTTCTTGCCAAAGGTCAGTTCCTCGTCGTCCCTTGGGTGCATAGCATGTAATTTCATTTTATTTTTCTTTTTGGACACTGCATTATCTAACAAGCTGTCTGAATCATTTGAGAATTGTGCAATGTTTACTTTGGCTGCTTTTCCATGTAAATTGTGAGATTCTGTTGACTGTAATTTCTTCTTGGGCGTTATTTTTACTTTCTTGCTTTTCTTCCTACTGATTTGCTCCTCATTATCAGTCAATGCGCTTTCATCCAATGTCACCTCCTTCTTTTTCCCCTTGTGTTTCTGTGACTCAAATACAGGCTCATCAAACTGCGATACCTGCTCTGACTCAACTGAAGCCTTCAAAAGTTTGATTTTGCTTTTGCAAGTACCAGTCACCATATCAGAATTCTTTTCAGCCTTTTTTGTCTCTATCTTCTGTGCTCCACTGAAATCATTCATAGCCTCTGTGGAAAATTCTTTGTCACTTCTGTGATGATCTTTTTAACACACAATACACATCCCATCAAGCACATGTTAGCTGCATACCATGTCAATCAAAATTTACTGCTATCTGATTTTCATTGCAGAACATATATTCTATTAGATGATTACAAACATTACCCTCCTCAGAGCGCCTTGAAGATATAATAGGAGGTACCACCTCTGCATCATCATTCTTCCTAAATCTCCGTTTGGTTTTTTCACTCTTGGCATCTTCCTTATTAAACTCGGTATCCACACTTTTACCAAAATTGGTATCCTCCATGAACTTTACATCGTCTGCTTTCTGTTCCTTAAGGTTCTTGCTGCAAATCAACAGAGCCCAAAGAATGCACATATCAATAATCATACACATTAACATGTGTAGTCAAATTTCTCCACAGAAAATAAAATTATGATATTAATTAGGAAAAATTCAACTCCCATAAACTCAATCTTCCACAAGCAACAAAACAATATGAAAGTGCAGACAAAAAGTAGATTCCTATTAAGAACTAACGTAATAAGAAAACGCAGATAATTACATATGTTAAAACAGTGTTCATGCATTACATATCAAACTATTTAATGTATATTGACCAAGAGAAGGTCCATGGGGTCTTAGATAGATGGTGATTGGGTGCGCTGTTAAGGCACTCCTAGATGTTAAGCCACCGGTTCAATTCCCTGCCCTATTCAGGTGTTATTCTTGACCATGACCATGATGTAGCCTCACCAGTGCCGAACTTATACAAACAAAAAAATTATTGACCAAGCGAGGAATGAATTCAAAACAGCACAGTGCATGCTGCATAGTAATCATTTGAACTTTCTGCAGATGTAAAATTACCAGAGCAATAATGGAATTTGACCAGTAGGAAGGAATTGTTCAACGCACACATTTTATGCAGAACCCAGTGCAGAAGTATTTGGTGGCTGGAATGGAAAACTTCCCCTGCATGGAAGGGAAAACTAAGCTGGTGTTGCCCTTTACCTTATGATAATGACCTGCCATATCACTTTTGGGAACAGACATAGGCTTACCCCGAAGGCCGACCGACACCAGTTTCAAAAGGGCAACTTCTATCTAAAATGCAAAGAACTTTGTCAAAGATTCACTCTTCACACTGAATACACAATATTTCAAGTGAAAGTATCTACTGTTCTTCGAGGATATTTTTAATGCTAATGCATTTACCTTATAGGGTAACAAGCTCACAACCGCTTTGGTAACATGTTAAATTTCAAAAGTAATAGAAAAATGAAAGAGCATCCCCCATCACTCAGACCTAAAATGTCTCTTCGTTTATCATATCATATATGTTTATAGTATAACAGTGTGACAAAATTACAGAATGATGGTGAAAATGGACCTTTGAATTCATAAAATATAGTAAGTGATCAAAATTATAAACAATGGAAAAAAAAAATCATACAAGGCGCATAAAAATATCCTGTTGGTAAAAAAGTTGTTAAAACGTATGAAACATATTTTCAGTGCTCATCATTTGTGAAACCTTATCCTAACTAAACTCAGTTCATGCAAATTGTGTTCATGTTTTATTTCCTCAAAAATTGCATACAAATGATGGACTAAACTAATTTCCACAATTTTGTCCTTCCGCACAAAGATGTAATAGATGCTGATATGGCACTGCTGACATAGAATGCAATAAATGAAATGGCCATTATTTTATAACAGTTGCCAATGGGTTGAGATTCAGTAGTAAAGGCAGCAGCATGGCAGGCCGCCCACCAAGATTCAATTCCTGAAAGACACAAATAAGCAATTGACGCCAAATGCAAGTCCTTGGTGATTTTAAAGGAAGATTACCCCACTACCATGGCAGCTGAACCAAACAGAAGAGCTTGTGTTGATGTTTCACCCCTTGAGGGTTATTTTGCCCACACAAGTAGACAACTTGTGGTGCCTGACCTGTTCAGACCTGTTATCCCTCATGTTGCATCAGGATTTGATCCAGATTGAGGACCCTACCCAAGTAGGCTGCATGTAGAGGATGGTAACTTGATGCATGTTTTCTCATTGACCATCATTGTTCGAGGCATTGTCACATATTTGGAGGCATTCAAGTTTCAACACCATCTAGAATGTGGGGTTAGTTACCCACCAGCCTGTGGGTAACCAGCAGGGGAAATTTTTCCTCATTTGATCCAGCTTGCCAGCCATATCCATTGATAACCACTGTCAGTTGCCTCTAAGCTACTCTCTGGTCAGTGATTTATTTCATCTAGCCAATTCACCTGATGAAGATAGGTCTTCAATATGAGGCATGCTAACCATTTCTGTATTCAAGTGCATTCATTTAATGGTTAAAGTCATTCTAGTATGGATCAAGGGTTAAATTGGATAACTGTCCGCTTTTGACTGTGTTGCCACCTAATCCACACGTGGGCTAATGTGGAGAAAATCTTTAATCCACTTGGTGTGGCCTTGGTGGCAAGTCTCGAGTTGAGTTTCTGTCACTCAATTCTTAACTCCTCCGACTAGGGTAACTCCTAGAGAAGCCAAAGGGGGTGAACCATATGAGAAAGAAAACTAAGAAAACTAAGGCTTTGAGTAAGCTATAGCAAATAAGAAATGTTAATCTAGGAGCTAATTGAATTACTCAAGAATACATTCACCATCAATATATAATTCACAGCATATGAAAGATAGATAAGCAAATAATCACATTCACCATCAATGTTCAAAATGAGCAAATAATCAAATGACAGGAATGAGTAACAAAAGACCAAGTGCCCAAAGTAGATTGCTGAAAGTAAATGCCTGTGCTTGAAAATGAAATGCCAAAAGTAAATATTGCATGGAAATAAATCTGGCAAATGAAATGATAACCCAATGTTGAATGTTGTAGGAAATATTGTGATGAGTGTTCTTGGTAAATTTTAATAAATTAGATTTCACTTGGATTTAGATCAATTAGTGCAGCGAATATGTGGTGATGCATGTGATGAACAATGAAAATAAATCTAATCTAATGTGTGCTTCCCTTCCTACCTTTATCCTTTGAATGGGTTTCAGAGGGTTGCAAGGAGATCCAACAGGAGGAAGCTAGCTTCAATGGCTCCCCTGATTTCACAAGTCAACCAATTGCAAGGAGATCCAACACTAGGAGAATCTAGCTCCTAGCTTGATCTCACAAGGCAAACTTTACCTTCCCCCAATCTCACAATAAATGGTAGACTTGGTTTTCCCTAATTAAACTAAGTCACCAAAAAACCCTTTTTGGTCATGTGTAAGTATCAAGCTAGGCCTGCAATGACGGAGAGCATGATAGAGCCTAATGGGATTCATTACTTTGCAAAATTTAAATACAATCTAAAGCATAAAACAAAATCTTATCTATGGAAATCTACTATAATGTTTTGTGGTGTTAAGTTAATTTTAAACCCAAAAGAAGCATGCCATGAAAATGAATCAAGACATAAGAGACCCCCAATGGGTAGGGGGATTGGGATGCCTAGGAGACTCTTCTAGCTCCCTCAAGATTACAATTTTTTGTTCGGTGATGGTATCCCTTATGAAAGAAGGGAGAAAGGATGGTTTGTAGAGTTGCAATGGTGGAAGAAATGCTTGTTTTACAAAGGGAGTAGTGTGAGGTTCCTTCCAGGTGCTTGGATGCTTCAATTTGAACAAATTTTGACAACATCTCCCCTTGTAAATTCACGACCTGCTAAAAACCAGCAAATGAATCAATGTGAAAAGTGCTCAATATGCTTTTGGAACAATCGCAGTTTGTTAGTACAAAAGCACAAAAATATTACAAGTAAAATGCTAATGAAATGAAATGAAATTCTTACTCTAAGACAACCAAGAAGAGCTGAGTTTAATCAGCTTTTATTGGCTGACTTCTTGTTATTAGGACAGCAGCAAATATGAGCCTTTAACTTGCTAGATTTATCAGTGAAACTCTTAGAAATCATACCAAGAAATATTGAGGAGAAATTTAGAATTGTATATGAAAAGAGAAGAGAGAGATATTGGGTCTTCAAGGCACTTGGAGACGCTTAGTGCTATGTGGGAATAAAGCTTCTTTTGAATGTTGAAGATTGGTACTCCAACCAAGGAGAACTCCAAGTCTTCAAGCTTTGACGAAGCTGCAACTTACTTAGGATCTTGCCAAGAAATTAGTAATCATAGGTCAAGTTTGCATAATGAAAAGGAATAAACATCATATTCAACTGAGAAACACTTGTGAATTCCAATTCCAAGAACACAAACTAACAAGAAGACAAACAACTATTAAAATTTGGGTACCAGAGGACAAGTGGTTCCCTAAGGCTTTGATCTTTGGCTTAGGGAAAAGTGTCCAAATTTATCTGTACTTTTCTCCTAAAGTGACTTTATAAGTGGTAAAGTCAATTTAATTTAAAAGTGACTTTATAAGTGGTAAAGTCAATTTAATTTAAAAGTGACTTTATAAGTGGTAAAGTTACATTCTAATTTAAAGGTGAGAAAGTGAAAAAGTGACTATGGAAATAAAAGGCTAAGTGGGTCTTTATTTAAGTGGGTGAGTTAAAAAATAGAAAGTGAGAATTAAATGCAAATTTATTCTCATCTCTAGATCTAAATGAATCTCAGCGATTAGATTTTAGCGTAACCCAAAAGGTCATTTAGAGAATAAAATGAGAAGAAAAGAGGAAAAGATCAATTCATTCTTTCATGAGCATTTGAGAGAAAGAGAAGAAAGAGCAAGGAGAAAATTTCTGAGCAGTGAGGAAGTGAAGGAGAACAGCAAGAATACATTTCAGCAATCTAAGCAGCAGCGTTTATTGGCACGCATCCCAAGGCAAAATCGTACAGCATGAGAAAGGCACAAATATCGAGGAAGAGGGACAACACAGAAATCAAGGAAGAGGGACAGCAGCAAGGGCACGAATTTCAAGGCATATTTGGGCACAAATTTTGAGGCAGTCATACCACTGAAATCTGTACAGTTCGTACAACAAGTTTTGGGCATGTTTTTCGAGGTTGGTCGTACAGCATTTAATGTTGTTTTATTGCTGGAAAATTTTTGTTTTGGTTGTTTGCTGATTGGCATGATTTTCAAGGCAGAGTTCAAGAACGAAAATCAAGATAAGTTGTAATTTGTGGTTGCCGAAATTTTTACTGTGTATTTCAGTTTCTCTGTAAAAGAATTTTCAGAAATAAAGAAGAGCTCTCAAACTAGTTTTCTCCAAGAGTTGTAGGGGATTTTTCCAAGGTCACATTGACCAAAAATCACTGTATTATTTTCTGTGTTAGGCTATCATAATTTTGCTGTGTTTTATCTCTGCAATTTCAGCGGTTGTAAAATCTCTAAATTTGTGTTTTCAAAAAATTATTGTCATTTCCAGATTTTAGAATTTTTATCATGCTTGGATTTAAAACTAAATGCATGGAGTGATAAGAAAAACTGATAACCGGAGTGGGGGTTGAACTTTCTTCAACAACAACCAAGACTGTTTGTCTTCTCATTAAGGCCTAGAATACAAATCCAACCCAATACAATTGAAACAACACAAAATTATTGTTGTTGCACAAACTAGCAGGCCTAGTATATAGGCTAGAGCTAGATGGCACAACAAGAAGTTGGGACAAAGGCCCACTGTCACTACAGCCTATGTCCCCTTCTCTTCTCGGATTTTTATCGACGGGAGGAGTCCCAGTATCCCTCACTTGTGATTAATATGCCTAGACTAGAGTTTAGAGTGAGGCAAGGATGGCTCATTCAATGGAAAGGCTCAATTGAGATCTGAGTTTTGGAAGAAGCTAGGATGGCTTTCCATGAAAAACCCCTTAAAAGAAATATTTTACAAGACCTAGGGTTGAGGCATTTGACGAGATAAGGGTTCATCTGAGGTCAAGATAGTCAAGAGAAGAGGTTTCGAATGATATGCTACTAAGGTACAAACCTTCAAGAAATCCCTAAGTTAAAGGGTAGCTTCAAGGGTTCCCACTTGGTACGATAACTAGGGTATCAAATAAAATGAAATTCCACAATTGGAATTCGTTCAAGACGTGAGGATGCCTAGAGGAGAGCCTAAGCAACAATCCTATCCAAACAGAATTCAAAATGCACTCTCCTAGAGGATTTCGCACCAAGCCTTAGAGAGACTCCCTTAGGCTTGAGGGACGAGGAAAAGGAGAGAGAAGAAGGTGAAGAAAGAGAGATTTGTCAATGAGAAGGTGATCACAAAGGATTTCAAGACCAGTTCCTGCCTATTGGGAAAAATGGAGTCAAGAATTACTTAGATTTGATGATTTCACTCTTCAAGGAGACCTAATGTAGCTTCACTAACCCTAGAGGAGGCAGCTTCATAGCTACAAAAGAATTTTATACTTCGTTGTCAATATTTGATGGAGTTTCAAGGTTGCAATATGCAAGACTAACCCCTAGGAACATTCATTCATCATTGTCCATGAGTAATGCATGCAATACTTCCAAAAATTTTAATGTTCTCACAATTTCACATTAACTAGGGCACATTAAAGATCATGAAATGACATTCCATACATTAGACATTAATCAATGTAAAATATAGCATCAAAAGGTACTTACAAGACAATGAGAATATATCCATCCATCAACATTGCAAAAAGAAGCTCCAAGAAAAGATAGCGAAATTTTCAAATGTCAAAATGCATCCAAACATCTAAAAATTCGTCCAAAATCGCAGGTCCAAGTTTCTCAGCAATAGAGATAGAAATCCAAGTAATGATGAAATACAAATGAGGCTCTCCTTTATTTATATGAGCCTCTACAAGTTCGAATTAGCCTAATGAACCCCTAAATTTACTTTAATGTGAAAAATAACAATAACTTTGGTGACAAGCCCACCAAATAGCTCAAATGTGTAAAATAAGCCTTCCTAATGAAGCCGAAATGATAAAATAATGGTGCAAAGGGTCGTTGGAAGGCCAAGATGAGTCCTCAATGTGCCATGATGAAGAGAAGGGCTCCATAAATGATGATCAAGGGGGTGGCCCCTTGATTTCCAAGCAAAAACATCCTGTGGTGCTCCCAAGTGGTTGTGGGGCACAAGCAATGGTCTCATGGGCTCCAAATGGCTCCACAACAAGTTGATGCTCCATCAATGAGGGCTAGAAGATGACACACAACCTCCCATGTCTCTTCGGAAAAGACAAAACCTCATCTAGGCTCTGGATCAGCTGCCAAGTGTCAGGTGTCAATGTGTGGTCGGCTAGGCAACGTGGTCCAAGTGCATCATCATCTTTGTATGACTGGGGCTCAAACAAGCAATGTGTGGTACTGAAGAGGCCCATGGTGTGGCAATCAATGCTTTGCTATAGTGGACGTTCATGGCTCTCAATGCTCACCCTACAAGTACCATTACGACCCTCTGGAAGGCTTAGACCCTGTATAGGAAGACCAAGTCCAAGATGAAGACCCAGCCGCAATCCTGTAGAAGATCCAATGCGTCTCCTCACCTTCCAATACAATTAATCATTAGTGCAATTGAGTAAATAAGCTTGCTAATTAAGGGAAGAAGTGGACACTTCATAATGGCATGCCCTTCCAAATGGGCTTTAAAATGTACAGGTGTTACCTTGCTCGTCAAGAGAGGTTAATGAAGGACCCTATTAAGTGGTTTCAACCTCTAAGGGGGTGACAGGTCCATGGTACATCCATCAAATGGCAGGGGTCATGTGAAATAATGATGGAACAAAGTGGGGGCAAGAGGGAAGGCTCCAAGCCACATGCCATGGTACAAGGGTAGCTATAATAAAGGAGGCCCACACCTTGGGTATATGAATGTAGGAGGGAGCAATCGTGGTACATGAGTTACCCTGACCTTTGTTTTTCCACCCTTCTTCATATGCCTTTTTCCTTTTATTGATTTTTCTTCCTTTTACTACTCGGGGCTCCAGGGGATGAGAGCATGATGCATATGATGTAGCAATGATTACCCCCTCAAGGTTGGGCAGTTCATCGCCCACCAAGGGTTGGGACAATCATGGGTTCCTTGAGGATGCAGGTGGCACTCATAGGAGCCCTAGGGACCATGGGGATGGCCATAGTGGTAGGGGGCAGAGCTCATGTTTGGCTTTTGCGCACACGCTAAATTTTTATGTCCCAACCATCTTTTGCATTTTGTGGGACATTTCTTTTCTTAAGTGGCCAAATTATGCTTTTAACTTTCTTTTTAGCTGCATCAACCTCCAGGGAAATCGTTCCAGGCCCAACCTAGAGTGTCGACAAGGGGAAGGGGAGGCTAACACCTTGTGGACCTAATGGACAAATGTGGACCCAGATGAGGAAAAATGTGAAAAGGGACTTGAAATGAGCTTAGGCGAGTGAGATATATGGTATCGGGAAGTGGTACCACTCAACCAAAATTAGGGCTTCCCATGTAATGCCACTCCTAAAGCTAGTATCCAATAGAGGAGATCCCACGAGATTAGGATACAAGGTTAACCCCCAAATTGAGGTAAGGGAACAAGAGTACAATCAAAGTCCGTTGTTTCCGCCGAATCCCCCCACTAATCCATGTCCAAATGTGGCTAAGAAAAGCAAGCATAAACACCCAATTACATAATGAAAAGTCATACCTTCTGGGTTGGAAGGCCCACCTTCAAACATACAATCATAACAAATGAGTGAGGGCACAATGTTTGGCTCAGGTGGCGAAGAATAATGTCACATCAAGCTATCTGGTGGCTGCAAGGGGTTGTTGGTTGCCGGCTGAAGGCAAGTCTAGGAGAAAAATTCTCCTATAAGGGTCACCCACTGGTGGTGGGTAATAGTTACCTCATGAGCACTCTAAGCAAACAACACCATAAGCCTTCAAAGCCTTCTTTTATTAACCAATGGTAGAACAATTACAAAGTAGCAGCAATTCCCCAAACTCTCAAGCTTCAATACTCCTTCACTCAAAAGAGGAGCCTTCAATTTATAACAAAGGAGGGAGAAGATCCCAATGATTTGATGATCGCAAGGCAACGAATGAGTTCCCAAGTGTCAAGGATGAGTTGCCAAAAGAGGGTTGTGTAGAACCCAAACTAGAACCCTCTGGGATAAAAGGCATATTTGTGGGATATAGTGAGTCATCCAAAGCCTACAAAGTTTATATACCTGGTCAAAGAAAAATTGAGGTGAGTTGGGATGTCACCTTCCATGAAGAAACAGCGTTCAGAAAGTCAAAAGAACTTCAGCTTCAAACCGAAAATGAGCCTACCTCTCCTTTTGTTGAAAGTTCAGGGTCAAGGAGTTAGAGGGAGAGAAACCAAGATGATCCCATGGACCATGACTTGTCTCTTGAGCCTACTGAAGTCCTAGAACAATCTCTTGAAGAAGCTCTAGTTAAAAGAAAACCATCTTGGGCTAGGGAAATTCTACAAGAAGCAGAAAAGATAGTTGCTCCCAAAGGCACATTCAGGGAGAGCAAAAGACCTCACAGGTATGGTGGTTATGTAGCACTTGTCAGCAACTTAAAAGAATCTGAACCTTCTACTTTTGATGAAGCAAATAAATTACAAGTCTGGAAAGATGCAATGCTCGCAAAATATAAATCTATAATGAAGAATAATGTATGGGATATTGTTCCAAGACCTACTGATAAATCAGGTGTTTCATCTAAGTGGATAAACAAGATTAAACATGTTGCAGATGGTAACATTGAAAAGTTTAAGGCAAGCTTTGTTGCCTACGGTTTCACCCAAAAGGAAGGCATTGATTATCACGAGACATTTGCGCCAGTGGCAAGGTATACTTCTATTCGTACAGTCATTTCTTTAGCCTCTATATTTGGTTGGAAGTTACATCAAATGGATGTCAAAACAATTTTTCTAAATGGAAATGTAGAGCAAGAAGTTTATGTTGAATAGCCAGAAGGCTTTATTTTGCATAGCAAAGACTCACATGAATGCAGGTTGTTTGGTAATTTAATTGATGTTTAAATTACTTACACAAAATTATCAACCAGGACTAGTAAATTGATGAAATGTATGTACACTGTATGTGCTATTCTTTGTCACTTATTAAATGCCTAAATCAATTTGAGTTATCAAGATGCACATGTTTCTCTATGGATATATAAATAAACAAATTGCTCATATCAAATGTAATCAATTCTTCTCTCTTTGCTTAAATAACAATTTCATCCTACTTAAAAGAAACTTCAAACTTGCTTCATAAGATCACACTCACACTTGTTTGAAATAAAATCACTCACACACTTGTTTAAAGTAAAATCACACTTGTTGTAATGAAAATCAAACACACTTGCTTAAATGAAAATCATTCTTGAAAATTACATTCATTCAAATGGAAATCACACTTGCTTGAATAAGAATCATAACCCACACTTGTTTGAATGAGAATCACACCTGTACTTAAATAAAATCACTCTTCAAATCGTACTCATAAATAAATCTATCTCTATGAAAACTGTGATTAAAAACTACTACAATATAAAGCTTAAATTCCTACTGCTATTTTGAATTAAGCTCTATCCATATGCATCTGAGATCTCTCCTTTCCTAATCAATAAAATGATTAGTAAAACAATTTCAAATCTATATCTAAAAATCAAAACCTGAATACTTGAATGAATCGACAAAATCTAAAGGAAATTTGTGCGGAAATACTAACTGTAAATAAACAAAATCCTTACTGTCTCAAGGGGGCCCTCCTACAAGAAGCAGACAACGTTATAAAGCTTTCACAAAATGATTATTCACGCATTGGAACGCATAGCAAGCAATGGAGTTGAAACAGAGTTTTTATATCAAAACAGAGTACTTCACAAATACAATTATCATCTTGTTTAGCTATGCTAAGAGGCATATTTATAAAACCCTTATGCAATAAATGTTTTTAGAGCTTTACGCCTATGCTAATCAACATCAACTATAATTATCCTAAGAGATAAGATATCGTAATCTTATTCATGATTTTCTAACAACGTAGCAAATCATGAAACGGAAAATTTGCATCTCGCTCGCTTGATCTGCGCCTTCCACGTCGTTTGACTTATCCTTTGACTGGACTGATAAGGTGCCTTTTTCATTGATCCAGCTTCTGCAAATAGGAATGAATCATTGTCCTCATTATTTTCCAGCTACCCATGTGCCATGTTTCTCAGATGGAGCTCCGCAACCTATCGAACCTTGGATCTAGTTGCAGAAACTTTTATCAGCTGCAGAATCACTGTAATTCAGTAGCTTAGGTAGATATTAAGTCAAATAATAAAGACAAATGACACTTATGAAATATATGATGATTATATACCTGTTATGCTTCAACCTTGTAAATTGATACCTAGATTGTAACTTATCAAGGTCAAAAAGAAAGGATTAAGGTGGAAAAAAGAGTGTCAAAAAGAAGCAATTCTGGGGTTCAACACAGGGTAAGGAAGGATGTGTACAGACTTAAACAAGCTCCTCTATTTGTAGTGCTATATGTTGATGATCTCTTTGTGACAGGAGAAAACCGCTTAATAGAGTGGTGTAAAAAGGAACTAACAGAAAGATTTGAAATGAAAGATCTTGGCCTTATGCATTACTTGGGTTGGAAGTCCGGCAGAATAAAGATGGTATCTTTCTGGCTCAGGGAAAATATACTATGGACATCCTAAAGAGATTTGGAATGTTTGAATGTAGGTCAATGGCCACACCAATGATCACCAACCTCAAGAAACTACATGACTCAGACACAGGATCAGATTTAGTGGACCCCACTATGTACAGGCAGCTAATCAGCTCCTTGTTGTATCTAGCTCATACTCAGCCTGATATATGTTATTCAATGAGTGTGCTAAGTCAGTTTATGGCCGAGCCTAGACAGAGACATTGGGTTGCTGCGAAGCATATTCTGAGGTATCTGAAAGGGACCATTACCTATGGTCTAAGTTACTCTTCCAACAGTGGTATTTCTTTGCATGGTTATGCAGACTCAAACTGGGCTCGAAGTCCAGTAGACAAGAAGAGCACAACAGGTTATAGTTTCAGTCTTGGATCAGCCATGATTTCTTGGTCGAGTAGAAAACAGGGGTCCATTGCCCATAATACAACAGATGCTGAATATATTACAGCAAGTGATGCATGCAAGGAAGCATTGGGGCTCAGGAAGTTGATTTTTGGGTTGTATAAAACTCGGCTGGAGACTATAGTCCTCTTTTGTGACAACCAAAGCTGCATAAAACTAGCTGAGAATCTAGTGTTCCATGAAAGAATGAAGCACATAGACTTGAAGTTTCATTATGTAAGAGATATGGTCCAAAGGAAAACATTCAAGCTACAGTACATAGCAACACAAGAGTAGGTTGCAGATATTCTGACCAAGCCTTTGCCAGTAAAACAGTTTGGGCACCTAAGAGGCAAGCTTGGAGTTGCGAAGAATGCCTCCCTCACTGAGAGGGAATGTTGAAAATAGCAGCATCGGAAGACATTCTCCAATGAGTGGCCTTAAATGGCCACCCTAAGGCTAGCCAGGGAAGATTTGGAGAATCAATAAATCCTGTGTGTCACTGCAAAAGTCAAGGCGAAGATAGAAGCCTTGTGAGATTTGACAAGAGCCAGGATGAAGGAGTTGATAGTGCATGCCTCGTGAGCCATGTGCAAAATCCAAGGCAATGTTTTGTGAGCTCTTTGAGCAATAGTCAAGACTAAGTCTAGCAAGAGTCAAGACGAATGAAGAAGTCCTGCGAGCAATTCGATGACCGGTCCAGTTCTGATAACATTGGTTGGGGCAAGTAAGGTTCTACAAGTAGAAGATAATGTCCTCGTACCAATCCAATTGTTCTAACCTCTAAATTTTTGAAGACACTAACAGCTCCAGCGAGACATTCTAATAGACAATCCCCAATGCCTTCTCGTTCCCTTCTATTAGCATCTGAGCTAGACCCTATCCTTTGACTAGCTTGCTGGATTTTATTTCTAAGTCATATTCCTGAATTTTTGTAACCTACCTAGGTTTGAGCCCTAAGCAATCTTACTGTTGAATGAGGGACTGTTGAGGTAAGTTAATTACCTATCATTTAATTGTCAACCCGGGGGTTTCGTAAAACTTGCGAAGCATACATGCATTGTATATGCTAGAAATTAACTTTCAATTTAGATCAATCTAACTATGAAACCAAATTCACTTATTCTAATTCAGCACTCAATTCAAAAGAAATCTTAATCTTTCAATCTTGCAAGAACTGAAAAGCACACCACTATTTCAGAAATGAAAGCAAAAACAATCATTCTTAACCTCTCACACAGAAAAAGATATGAAAGCAAGTAAAAACAAATGCTCTTAACTTCTAGGTAGAAAGCAAATAAAAACAATCACTCTTAACCTCTCACACAGGAAAAGATATGAAAACAAATAAAAACAAATGCTCTTACCTTCTAGGTAGAAAGAAAATAAAAACAATCACTCTTAACCTCTCACATAGGAAAAGATATGAAATAAATAAATTTTAATCTATGAAAGCAATAAATCTCACACATTGTAGGTGGCCAATCCAAAAGCATGAGAGATAGCAAGTTGAAAGGCTCCAAATGCAAGCATAACCAAATCAAAGTGAACATCACTCATGAGCATGGTGCCAAATCCAAATTCTATATTCAAAACATGAACATTTCCCTAACTTTACACCTGCCTTTCAAAGGAGAAGGCTCTCCTATTTATACAAAAACATAAGAAGCTACCTCATTAATGGAGGTCCATTATTCTCTCCCTAGATCCCTAGAAAATCTCAAAGTTACAATTCAAATAGGTAATGATGAGACACATATCCTCTTTGACCTTTATCCAAATCTTCATCCATATCTTGAAGATAATTCGAATTTGAGTATTGGAGGCCACATAAAGGTGCTTGGAAGCTTCCAAATGACTTACACATGTCATGAAACTCAAGCCACTTTTAAGTATTAGCAAGTATATGTCATTTTTCTAAATTTTAACCATTTAATTCACTTATAATACTAGAAATCATTAACTTTTGGAAAACACAAAGGTAACCCATATAATTATGAAAATGGAGGCTAATGAAAGGTTATATGGTCATGGAGTTGTGACATGTGAGTGAAATGGTGGTGATAAAGGTGAAAGTGGATGATATTTTGAATACATTTTGGAGACTCTACATTCCCCCCAACTGACGTTATTGCATGTCCTCATGCAATCTACTGCATTGCTTAATCATGATTTGCTTTTGAATGAGCTTGGCTTATATCATATGTCCTTAAACTTTGCATTTGATAGTATTTGACAATTTTATTTCGTTTTGCAAAGTATTCCTTGTCATACATTGAATTGCAACATGTTTGGTTGGTTCTTGTGTGACAACCAAATCTTAATTGGTATTGGTTCTTGTGTTTCAATACCTTGTTTCTTTTTGTTGCAACAAGATTCATTGAACATGTTTAAGAATGCATAAATCAGCCATATAATATGCTCATCATTTAGGCATTTATTTGCAAATCACATAACTTTTGAACCATGATGCAATCATAATGATTAGGACAAGTATGTTAGGATGAAATGAAGTGATATGGATGTGATAATAAATGGATGTCCCTTCCCCCCAACTAAAGGTGTTTATGATCTTTTCAAATGAGAAAGGAAATATGGTGAAGTATTTTCCAAAAATTATAACTTCAGTATTCAAGGAATTCTATGATTAAAAGCTAGAAAATAGCATACTTTTACTTACCTAGGAAGTGGACAAACTGTGCATATGTAGAGAAGTTGTAGTTGTTGTTGGATCATGGAATAGAATGTAGACTTTCCTCTGCTTCTTGGTTGCATAAATAGTGGATGAGGTGATGAAAGTGGATTCTTGATTGCTGCTGCTAAATCTGTTGTATCTACTGCAAAACATTGAATGATATAGTCTTCACCTGCTACAAAACCGGATGGTACAACTCTAGTCATGCGAATGAATGTGTTTCTATCAAGCATGAAGAGAAGTCATTGGATTACCGGCCATTGATGAATGTCGTTAACCAATGCGAGGCAAACTCGTCATTAATGTCAACGAGTGCCAAAGTACCTAAGTACATCTTGCAAAGTGCAAATAGATGAGCTGATGTCGAGCCACCTGCAAGATCCAACGATCAAAGGACATTGATGTATTCCCATGATTGTCAGCGAGAGAACTTTTCATTGATGCATACAAGCCACAAGGTACTAATAAGGACTCTAGCCTTAAACCTAGATAATGTGTTGATGTCGATAGGCCAAGACTTGTTAGAAGGGAGGCTTTAATGAATCCCTCCATCATCTAACGCTAGTATGAAATGATGATTTTGGAAGGACTATGAATGAAAAAATTTGCAGTGGATCAAAGTTTATTTAATGGAAAGGAAAATGACAAGAGGGTAAACAAGCGAACGGAAAGCAAAAGGACAAATCAACATGTAAGCAAGTTGAATGTCTCTATGAATGGAAATTATAGAAATGTGAATGGAAAATGTAAATGGAAAATGTGAAGAAAACATGCGACTCTTTGCAAGGAAAATGGTGATGACGATGCTTAGCAAAAATGCTTGGATAGCTTGTGAATTTGGAAAAGATAAATGATGGCATTTATGGATGATAGAAATGGATTCAATTGGTTTATGTTTCTTGAAATTGATCATAGAAAACCAACCATGCATAAATTGGCTTCCTTCAATTCTCTGATTGCCCTGGAACCTGAAAACAAACATGGCACTAACACTGCAACAAACGTGAGTGTGTTCAAAGAGAAGTGATCAATTTCTCTAGGTACATACGAAAAATTTGCGTAATTGACAGGTCCATGACGTGTTTTTATTTCAAATAGTTAGTTGATAATAAATCCAATTTCAAAAAGAAAACAATTTCCTCAATTTATGTTTGAATCATAGCATTTCATAAAGATAAAGAAATATTATTTGTGAAGCTTAATGATTCATGCAAAAGAATCCTCAATAAAAAATTCAACAATCGATCTTGCAGATAAAGCGCCTTCATAGTTCTTTTTTCTTGCATCACGCTTGAAAACATAATCATTAGACAAAACCAATAAATTTTGATCATGATTTTCTGATTAGAATGCATTGTTGACAAGTAAATCATTGACTTAAATACATCGCTGCAGAATTGTGGTACAGCTGCAGAATTGTGGTGTTTCTATAGCTAAAATCTTGAACAGAGAGTTAAGTACACACAGCTATGCATTTTTGTTATGAACAAATAACCAGTCCAATCTTCAAATTGATCAATACTTCTTCCAAAAGAATTAGCAAATAGAATTTTTTTTATATTTTTATTTATTTATTTATTTATTTTATTATATATATATATATATATTATTTCTTGCTTCGACAGGTGTGTTTGAGTGGACCATCACAACAATATTTTTCTCAATTTGCTCCATATTTCGCATCAAAATTTTTCGACAATTTTTCTCATGGCAATTTTCTTGAAAAACAATAAAATATACAATCTAAAAAAAATTAAAGAAATATTCACAAAATGAAATATATACAAAAAAAAATATATGTACAATCAATATACAAAAATACTTTTTCATAAAACATAACATATATAAATATATAAAACACATATATAAACATTACAAAAACATTCTAAAAAAAAAACTTATAATAAAACATAACAAAACACTCTAAAAAACACAACGTAACATAAAAGAAACATAACAAAAACGAAAAAAACAAAATTTTGCCATGTAAAAATGTTTTTTGTGTACTGGGCATGGTAGGGATTCAATCCTCTAATTTCTAAGTAGATTTCTTCACCAGGGTTTCTTTATGCCTTGTTGTTCCTTCTCCTCCTCCTCCTAGTGATAATGTTGGAGCTGTGAATCTGAAGGAAATCAAACGAAATTGTGTACAGCAATCGTGTTCAGAAAATCAGCCAAAACTGAAATCTGCAGTCCGAGCATACTGATGAGCAGTGTAAATAAGGTAGACAGTGCTACAGTCTGATGTAATATAACTTTGAAGTCCCCAGTCAGTTCTCACGGCCTTGTTGAGAAGGTTAAAATCAGCACACGTTGGGACTCCATTAAGGCTATTGTAAGAACACATGATACCACTGGCACGCCCTTCCTGCACACAGCTCTTGAACGGCGGTTGATATGTATCCAACAAGTCTTGTTGGCTAATCACAACATCAAAAAAAATATGCGAGTATGGCCCTTCCAGTTATCCATGTCATAAGTTGTGTAATGCTTGTAGCATGCAGAAGCTCTCAAAGCTTGCCTCAGAGGAGGAATTGAGGAGATCGCCTTGCAACCAATCCATAGATTTAGGATAAGCAAATCACAAATTTGATTTTTTAAACCACTATAGCATCCAAAACCGGACCTGATCCTTGCATGGCGGCAACTGTCTCTGTGCATTAATTAAAAACTGTTTTTTCTCATGCAATTTGCCAAATAAGGCTCCAAAGAACCCCGAATATCTCCCAATCGGTTACGAATTTGCTAAAATTGTTCTTGGGTATTATAATTGACCCTGTTCTAAGAAAAACCCATGTTTTATTTTTCTGATATTTGCTTTAATTTGCTCACAAAATGAGTTTTAAAATAACGTGTCAAAACTGTTATGTGTTTCCTCTGCTTCAGGGTGTTAGTGTCAGTCTTTCCAGCCTTCCTCCAGTGATCAAATATGCTCTTACAAAGTGGTCTCAGAGTGTCAAGGTCAAATTTTGTTATTTCAAAGAGTCTTCAAGCAAAATTTGGTCACTAGGCATTAGGTCTAGGGTTTGCTTTCACTCCTTCTAAAGTTGTCCAAATGTCAGTCCATGTTATCATTCAGCTAAGTCTATCATCATTCATAGGGTTGTCCTCATCATGACAGGTTCCATTGGGTCATTTTACACCTTGTTCATGCTTCAGTTGCGCCTAGGCAAGGTTCATTTCCCTCTCCTAGGGTTTTGGAGGTAAATTCTCTTAGAGGGTCAAATCATCGGAAAAATTTGTATTCTGATGTTCATACACCTTCCCCTATCATTAATGTACCTTATTAAACACTTCCCATCACTAAGATTCCCCAAATTCCTCATTTTTCCACAAACCCTAGTTTCTTGCCACAACTTGGCAATTTTCTAGGCTAGGCCTGTGTTTTGCCCTTTTGGACCCCTTCCCCTCACTCCATCTCTAAGATTCCACTTTCCCTTGCTTCCTAACATCCCTCCCTACTTCCCAAAATTTCCCCAAGAATTTACAAGCCCCTCATCCCCTTCATTTCGCTTCATTTCCACAAAATTCCTCGTTTCACACATTGGGATAAGTTTCACTCAAAAGATGTTTCAAAGCAATCAAAGATGAATTTTGGAAAACTGAGCGAGGTTTTTGTCCACAACATGCCAAAGACGAAAAACCTCCCTCACTTTTTACACAGGTGTCATGGTTTTAGAGAAATGTCAAAAATACAATCGCCTCGGGAGAATTGATGCACCTCTGAAGTGACCTTGGGAAAATCAGGTTTTCTCCTAGCTTGGTTGGCCAAATAACTTTCTTGATGAGTCAAAGGATAACTAGACAAAAATATCTTTCCAATGAGCTATCATGAGCTCAATTTGGAGTTGAGGAAGGCATTCAAAAGTTGACTGCAACAGCACTCTGCCTTGAGGCAGCCTCATTTGGCACATTTTGACCAGTCTTGGGAGATTTGATTTTTGACAAGGCAAATGAACTCCAAATTGAAAAATTCCGGTTGGGTTGGAAAGTAGACTCAAAGACCTTTCCAACGAGCTATCCTGCGCCCGATTTCAACACCGGGAAGGCCTCCGAAAGCCTCCTGCAAAATGCACTATGTGGCGCGCGGCGCGTTGGGCAGGCGCGCGACGCATCAGCGGCGCGCGGCGCATTGAGCAAGTTTTCACAGTGTAAAAATACACTGGCGCGACGCATCAGAGGCGCGCGGCGCGTTGGGCAGGCGCGCGGCGCATACAGCCAACAAGCCCAAAAACTTCAAAATTTTGCTCCAAAATTGCCCAATATGCTTGGATCATCATTTGTACAAGTAGGTAGGGCCTCCATCTCTGTTTTTTTATCCAAGTTTGGTGCTTACTTCATGGTGTTTGATGAATGGTGATTGTTTAAGAAATCAAACCCTACTTCTTCATAATTTCCAAAGCAACAGTGCTAGGGTTATGATTGACAGTTTTGCTACCAAGTTTATCATTCCTCCATCACTCCCTTATTCCATTTGTCCATTCATTTCCTTATTCCCTAAGTTCTTCCACCCCTTAAATTCACATGCCCTAATCCTATACCCACTGTCCCTATGTACCACAGCCCCTTCCTACTTGGCATATTTTGATAATTGAAACAAAAGGCACCAAATTCTCATTTCATACACTTGGCAATTGGAGATAAAGGTACCAATTTCTCATTTTCAACGAGCTGAACATATCATTGGCATAGACTGGTAACACCATGGAGACGGACACCGACACATCATACAACCGAGACAGTGATTCTACCACAGAACTGCATGTACCAGAAGGGCACTAAAATGTCGAAAAAGGGAGGATAGACTTCGAATCTTGGCCGAAGCTTCTTTGGCTGAACATGGCACTTGATTGGGGACCCCCAGCCCAAATTTCAACAAGTTTGGAGAAAATTTTGTCAATTTTGAAATTTTTGGTTAAAAAACAGGTTTTTTGGCTCAACGCGTAGCGCGCTGCGCGCGACCCATAAGATTGGGAGGTCCAAATCACAAATGGCTTGCATTTTTGAATTTGTCATGATGAAATATACCTGCTCAGCTATTGCCAAGGCATTTCATCAAGGTTTGGGTCCCCAAAAGGTCAAAAAACATGCAAAAAAATGACCTCACTGCCCCTTTTTGGACACACAGGAAGCAGCCTTGGAAGAATGCACTTTTGGAGGGGCAAATGGACATCAAATTGGAAAATTCCACTTGAGTTCGAAAGTAGACATCCAGGGCTTTCCAACAAGCCAACCTAAGCTCAATTTGGATGTCGGGAAGTGCCCCAAAAGCAAGTGGAAAGGCGCGCGGCGCATCAGGGTTTTTTTTTGGCACAATTTTCATCTTCAGCTCAGGAAACGAAGCCAATTTGACCAGTTTTGACTTGTGATGGATTTTTTCACTCCTCTTGATGTAATTAATGAAACATGATGTAATTTTGGCACTTTATTACTTGTTCTAGAAGATTCATTCACTAAAAAGTGAAAATTAAATGAATGAATCAGTTTTCTACCTTATAGAGGCAAGTTGTTTTGATTGCCTAGATTGTAGTGCTTTGTTTAGAATTGGTTGAAACAGCTCCTAGGATGATGAGCTCGACCCCTAGAGGCAAGGGAATGAGTTAGCTTGCCTATATTATGTATTTTCTAAGTCATTTTCAGGGTTGGACTCTTGGGGAAAAGGCTTTTGAGACTTTATTGTACATTTTACTTCAGCATTTTGGCAAAGGAAAGACCAGGGTTTTGCAGCACTGTTTGGAATTCTTGTGGCTTTATGTCTTGATGGTGTGCTTCTTTCAGTATTTGTAAGTTTGTTATGTGTATCATTTTCCTTCTCTCATCTTCTGCAATTGAACAAATGAAGTGTTAAGGTAGAATTCATAATCTGTAATGCTCTGCCTTTAAGTTTGTTTGATATCCTATGTTTTCATCTGTTTAAGGAGAACTCTTGAGGTTTTCTTGCTCTCCTTAGCTTCTCACCTGTCTGATCTACCCACCTCATTAGCTTTTAAGGCATCAAACAATTGCCTACCTTGCTCCAATCAGACCTCTGCAGAAACTGTGTCTCATCCCCGCACCCAAAATTGCCTTTCCCTTTGATTCAACAAAAACCCCAAAAAATCACCTTTAAATCTCTGCACTTAATACCTAGCCTAAGATTAGTCACAATTTCAGTCATCTCGAGCCTCATTGATTATATTTTTCCGAGATTGACCCGGAGAGAGCCCTCTCCTGTCCTCGTAGGGCTAGCTACGAGGCTGAGCGTGGTTTGATGTTGCCTTGAGTTTTGCCTTCCTCAGCCTGGGGCAAATTCGAGCGTTAACACAGGGAACTGCTTCTAACGCTAGTGGGTTATATCAAATACAAGAAAATCTGCATTCATATGGTGCAATATGTACGTGCTTTATCACTCACGGCCCAGGTTCTTCATTTGGTGTAACATTTGTAATGGGAAAAACAATTTTCCAGCATTATGTGACCATACGCAACGGTGGAAGATGCCTATATGTATTTTTTTGGACAGAAGATTCCTGTGGGCTTAGAGATTGCGATATCGTTGTGTCTTGGGAGCCTAACTCGAGTGAGAGTGTGGGAAAGCAATGGATCGTAATGCTCAAAAACAAAACTGACATTTTTGAACTTTGCAATCGAGTGCTATTTGGAGGGCTTCCATTTTTTGGTTTTTTGTTTTTGTTTTTAACACAAATTTTTTTCAGAAAATTACTTGACGAAACATGAGTTTAACTGTAAAAATCTACACTCACGTTTTTACCAGTCATGTTGGCCCCCTGGACGGTAGCAAAATTAAAGTTTTGTGGTATGGATCTCCCACGGCCTCATGCTAAAACAACGAAATCCTTTGCCCTCTAAAATGGAGTTTGGTAACCAGATATGCAGCAAATTAGATCAAATTCAAAACAAGAATTATTTTTTTATTTTTTTTATTTTTTATTATGATGGATTTTTGAATTTGGATTCCAAGCTAACGCAATTTTTTTTTCTTTACAGGTCGCATGAGAGCCTAAATTGTCAATTTCTTAATTCTCTTAAAAAAAAGGAATTGATAATTTTTATTTAAAAATTTACATTTCCCTTGTTCAAAAACATGAATTTTTTTATTTTTATTTTTTATGTTATTTTTTTTTATTGAAATTCTAACATGATTATTTTTATTTTTTTACTATTTAAAATCAAAACATGAAATTTTTTATTGAAAATATTTGTGATGTTAATGAAAAAAATGCAAGAAAATAAATAAAATTCTAAGAATTTTAAAGTCCAAAAACTTTAAAAAATGCAATCAAGAACTTTAAAAAAAGGTAATCAAGCTTGATTTTATTTTTCTAATTTATCAACTTGAATTTTTTTTTTAAGTATATGAATGCTTCCAATGGAGCCATTTACGGATTAAACTTTCTAAAATGTTCATATCCAAATTTGCAAAATGTATCTAATTGTGTATAAGGACATGAGAAATCATTTTAACCTTTAGATTTGCCGCAAAGATCTCTTAAAGAATGGATGAATGTCGTGGAGAAATCGCTTTTCGATACCATTCCTCAATGTAGTCCTTGTGATCCAAAGAATGTTTAATCTTCGTTCTAGATCTTTTGTTCATAAATGGTTAGTATCAAACTTCTTTATATTTTTATAAAAACGATATCCAGCTAAATGATTTATGCATCTACATGATTTAATCATGCATCTAGGAAAAAAAAACTGAAAAATGAACTCTAGAGTGAAAACTAGTTCCTATGTAACGGCGCCAAAATGTTGAGGTAAGTTAATTACCTATCATTTAATTGTCAACCCGGGGGTTTCATAAAACTTGCGAAGCATGCGTGCATTGTATATGCTAGAAATTAACTTTCAATTTAAATCAATCTAACTATGAAACCAAATAACGACAAACCAAATCACCTTTTCTAATTCAGCACTCAATGCAAAAGAAATTATAGTACAATGCGCAGAATTGAAATCTTAATCTTTCAATCTTGCAGGAACTGAAAATCACACCACTCTTTCAGAAATGAAAGCAAAAACAATCATTCTTAACCTCTCACACAGGAAAAGATATGAAAGCAAATAAAAACAAATGCTCTTAACTTCTAGGTAGAAAACAAATAAAAACAATCACTCTTAACCTCTCACACAGGAAAAGATATGAAAGCAAATAAAAACAAATGCTCTTAACTTCTAGGTAGAAAGAAAATGAAAACAATCACTCTTAACCTCTCACACAGGAAAAGATATGAAATAAATAAATCTTAAACTATGAAAGCAATAAATCTAAAAAAAACAATACATCTCACACATTGTAGGTGGCCAATCCAAAAGCATGAGAGATGGCAAGTTGAGAGGCTACAAATGCAAGGCTCCCCAACTTCACACACACCTTTCAAAAGAGAAGGCTCTCCTATTTATACAAGAACATAAGAATCTACCTCATTAATGGAGGTCCATTATTCTCTCCCTAGATCCCCAGAAGTCTCATAGAGTTGCAACTCAAATAGGTAATGATGAAACACATATCCTCTTTGATCTTTATCCAAATCTTCTTCCATATCTTGAAGATAATTCGAATTTGAGTATTGGAGGCCACATAAATTGCCTTGGAAGCTTCCAAATGACCTACACATGTCATGAAACTCAAGCCACTTTTAAGTATTAGCAAGTATATGTCATGTTAGACTTTAAGCTTCTGTGGTAGTTTTTTGGAGTAGCATGATCCGAATTATCCATAGTATTATGTTCATTCTGTCGACGTTTCGAACCCCAAAGGGGGTCCATCATCAGGACCAAAATTGATAGAATATGAATGAACTATCATGCTACTCCAAGTATATGTCATTTTTCTAAATTTTAACCATTTAATTCACTTATAATACTAGAAATCATTAACTTTTGGAAAACACAAAGGTAACTCATATAATTATGAAAATGGAGGTTAATGAAAGGTGATATGGTCATGGAGTTGTGACATGTGAGTGAAATGGTGGTGATAAAGATGAAAGTGGATGATATTTTGAATACATTTTGGAGACTCTACAGGGACATAGGCTACTATCCTAGCGTATCTGAAATGCTTGAGTGACTTAACCAAAGCATAGGCTTGCTTCTCCATGATGTGATACTTTAATTCCGAACTATAAAATGCCTTGCGCATGAATTCGATGGGTTGCTCTTGCTCCTTATCATTCTTCTGAAGCAGGACCCCCACAATAGTGTCTTCAGATGTAAAGGAGAAAATGAGAAAATTCTTGGAGTAGTAAGGACTGACTAACATAGAGCTTTTGTGATCAAAATTTCAATTCTTTGAAGGCTCCTCTTCCTTGATCACTCCACTCAAACTTTGCATCTTTTTTCAGGTTTACAAGGATGGGCTTCACTACCTCTGCAAAATTAGGTATGAACCTCTAAATAAAATTTATCTTGCCGAAAAAGGATTGGACAGTTTTCTTTTTATGGGGTAAAGGGACCTTTTCTATAGCTTCAACCCTTTCAGGATCCATCCTTACCCCATCCTTTGAGATGATATGGCCCAACAACTTCCATTCAATCACTCCAAACATTGATTTAGTTGGGTTCAATAAGATGTCAAACTCCCAACATCTTTCAAAGATCTGTTTAGATGACTTATGTGGCTTGACCCATCTTTTGAAAATATTGTTAAGTCATCCTGGTAAATTTCAATAATTTTGCCAATTAGCCTCATAAAGGCATAGTCCATAGCCCTCTAAAAAGTAGCCCCAACATTAGATAACCCAAAAGGCATCCTTAAGTACTCAAATGTCCCCCATGGTGTTGTGAAAGTGGTCATGTGTCGATCTTCTTTCTTCACCATAACTTGATTGTATCCTGAGAATACATCAAACAAGGACATCATTCTTGACCCCGTAACCCTTTGCAGCAAAGTTTCCATGTTCAGCAGAGGGTAATTATCCTTCTTACAAAACAGATTCAAATTTCTGAAGTCAACACACAATCTTATGGACCCATTCTTTTTCCAAGCGACCACTAAGTTAGAACACCATGTAGAATGCCTAGTCTAAGCAATAATCCTTACAGCCAACACCTTTTGAAGCTCTTTTTGCACTAGTGGGGCCAACTTATGATTTATTTGCCTAAGATTTTACCTGAAAGGTTTTGCATTTTCATCTTTGAGGGGGATAGTGTGTTGGATTGCATCTTCCCTATAAGCCTTGAATTCATCATACGTAAAGGACAACACATCCCAATACTCTTTCAACATATTTATCAATTGATTCCTTTCCTTCTCTGATGTGCCCTTCCCAATTTTAACCATATTGGGATTATCATATGTCCCAATGTTTACTTCAATATGATCACCAAGTTTAATCTTATTTTCAGTTTTCTTTTTCTGACTATCATGCCTATCAAAGATTTGTTCTAAAGTTATGAGTCCTCTACGAGTGGGTTTTATTCTAGCCTCATCACATTATTGATATTCACACCTCTCTTCCTTGTATCCAACTTGAAAGTCGGTTAATTCATGTATATCATTTATGAATCTTAGTATCTACGTCTCATCATTGAAAACTTGCCAATGATCTATACTGTCAGGCACCGATGGTCTAAAAATGACTTCCATTTTTATTTTTATTTTGTTAGTTCCTTTGTGAGCTAAAGTGTTGATGCCACTACAACAACGTGTCCGCCTCGCTATTTGCTTCCTTAGGGATTGTCGATAGATTCAAAGCATCAAAAAATTCCATTGTGTCCCATATTTTGATCCTATACCTTTTCAGCCTCCCACATTTACAAGCAAATTGATTCTTAATTTGGAGAATTGTTAGATCGGAATCCCCTTTGACATTTAACAATTTGATTCCCACATCCTTGGCTATCTCCAAGCTTAACAAAAGTGCTTCATATTATGCTACTTTGTTTGTTCCTTCAAATTCCAGGCTATAAGCAAAGCAAAAAAATCCACCCCAAAGGAGAAGTGAATATTATCGCAGCACCCTTTCCAAATTTGGAGTGAGCTCCATCAAATTTCACAAACTAGATTTTATCAACCTTTTTTCTTTCTTAACCTTGTCTTATATAGGTGCTAAAGAATTCGATAACACAGCATAACTCCCAAGTTCATCTAACTCATAAACTATCTCGTTGTTTGGTTTCTTAGGGTTTTCCACATTGTATCTTCTTTCCAATTCCCTATCAAGCTTGACCAAGGTATTATCACTACTTGGGATGGTGGCGTATGACAAATCCTTTTGGATGCTACCCCTAAAATTTGCAACCCACTTCCTAGATAGAAGCATGCCCCATGCATTAGGTACATCTATCACCATAATATCCATAGTGATTGATATATCTTGGTATGCTGCCAAGTGAACTTGGAGATCTTTTATCAACCCATATACTTCAATCTTCTTAGAGTCAATGGCACAAAGATTTTGGTAGGCTCTTGATATTCTCAAATTTAACTGCTCCATGACCTTCTTGGTCATCACATTTAAAGATGCCCCTGAGTCTAGCATGCAGTTATGCAGAAGATAACTATTCACCAGCAAGGTGATAAAGAAAGGTTGATTTTTTTCTCATTTCTCATACCCCTATCCATAATTTAAAATATGACAGGAGCATCTTCATTCTTATCCTTTGGGATCTTTTCAATATCGTTTCCTTGAGGGACATCAATAGCCTCAATAATTTTGATTTTTGGGATGGAATCTTAAGCGATTTTGCTACCGGAACTAAGAACTTAGCATTACTAATCCATCCACCCAAATCAATGTTCAAGTCCGAGATAGGAGTGAAAACTTTTGAAATACTTTGCCGCATTTTACCTTGATATTTATTACCCTTTCTTTGATAAGTTACCCCTTTATGCCTAGCTATCTTAGGGATCTGATCGGGCGTAGGATTTTCACCATAAATCTTTGTAACATTATCATAAGAAGTGCTCATATTATTTATATTTTGACTTCTTTCAATATTCTCTATCCAATTCTCCATAGAGAGGATATGCCTTTTCCAACCCATATTTATCTGCTCACTGGTACTTGCCATTTCTCCTCCAAAAATCCAATAGAAAATTGGGCAATTGGATTCCTCATGAAAATCGTTGCAAGGCCTATAGAAAGGAGGGGCTTGATCAACCAAGTTGGTAGATTCCAAAATATTTGGTGGTTGTTGATCTTGAGACAACCCCTTCTTCTGCGACTTTTCATTAGGCCTAGGATGGAATCTACTCACTTGTGACATTTCCATGGCAATCAACCTATCTAGTATAACATTCATCTGGCTTACATGGTTGATTTCCATGGTCTTTATCCACTGAGTCAATTCTTTAATGGGGTCACTAGAGGCTTCCTTAATTTCAACTTTAATTTTAGACTCTTGAGAACTTGAGGAAGCTCCTCCTATAAAACCAAGAAGATTCGACTTCACTAAAGCTTGCATGTTTTTCTCTATCTTCTCATATATGCTTTGTGTTGTTGAAAAGGGTAACTCGGTTTGGTCTTCATAATGACATGTATAATCATGATTTTATGTAATTGATGTAAAGAAGAAAAATAAAAGTATTTTTGTAATGCTTGAGTCATGGGTTTCATGCTCAAGGAATTTTATTTTTAGTTAAGGCTCCCATTGTGAGCTTTTAGGATTTGTCATCATGTCATAAAGTCTATTGAGTCAATGTCAAAGATGAGAAACCCATTTGGGCATGTATTTCATTGTAAAAGAAAATTTATGAACCCTCTAAGACCATGTCACAAGGTCACCTTGAAGTCAGCCTAAAGATGTTTCTAGTAGGACATGTTGGCCTAGGCACCAGTTCAAGTCGACTTATTTTGGATGCATTGACCACTATATATAGGTAGCTCAGCCTTCATTTGGAGAAAAGAATTCGGTCAAGCAATCTGAACTAAGAAGAAGTGCGAAAAACACAAGAGAGAAGTCTCATCACTAAGTGAAGGAAAGGGGAAGACAACCGAACCATTTTCTAATCTGTTTTTGGGCTAACTCCTCCACACGTGCAAGAATCTAGTATTGTTTGTTGTAGAGAAGGGTTGAGGCTAGTAAGGTCACCCTAGAAGCCAAATCAAAGGAGAAGACATAGCATTCATCAAGCCGAAGTATAGAAGGAAGTCTTTCCATCCAAGCGAAGTGGTAAAAAGGTGTGAAAGTTGGTCAACATCCATCACACGTGTTGCAACTAGGGTTTTTTGAAGAGGCCGAGGGTTGCAGGTCTAATCCAAGAAGCCGAGATCTGAAAGATAACCGAGAAGGAGGGAGAAGCAAGCAGTTTGACCATCGTTGACTCAAGGAAGAAGAGGTTAAACTAAGAGGTCTTGTGACTTGGTCTTGGAGAGGTTAATAGGTCAAGGGTCTTGGTCATGGTCTTGGTATTCATCAATTGAAGTCTCTATAAGAAGAAGAATTCGTTTGGGTTTTCCTCTCAAGTTGGAGAGGTTTTGGCCCTAGCTAATCGCCTACATTTTGTGTCTCTTGTCTCTTTAATGTTTATGCTTTGGTATTTGTTTGATGAATAACAACACTATAATAATATAAGTAAAGAGAAGAATCTAATCTAAAGAAGTAAAAATGATTCACAAGCAGTTATCATCCAAGAGAAATCTCCTAATCCTAATGCCCTAGCTTTCTCAACATGTGCAACCTTCAAAGTTAACGGTTCCTTACTCCTCAGCTCATATGTATGTCACCATTGAAGGCATCAATATAGTATATCATAATGGAAGCATCGGCAAGCTTAATATCCTGATGAAGACTCTTGATTAGATCATTGAACCTTTTATTAAACTCTTTCATGGTTTCATTTTCATTTTTCTTAATCACACTTAGGGCAGTCAATAAGTGTCGATCCTCTTTCTTATACCCCCATCTATTATTGAAGGCATCAATGATCTGCATGAGGGTTGAAAAGGTGTTATCACTTTGTTTAGTGAACCAATCCAAGGCATCCTCTTCCAAAGATAAGACAAAAAGCTTCATCTTCATAATTTGCATTGTTGCACCACTTGCTCACACAGAGGTTAAAGTTTCTAAAGTGTGCTTTTGCACTTATTATTACCCTGAAAAGAGGGCAATTTCTCAAAAGCTTTGTCAAGAATTGTATGAGGATATCCATTAATGTTAGAAAAATCAATGGGAGCATATAAATCATCCATTTCAATCTGAAATTCTCTGCTTCAAAAAGTGAATGGATATTAGAAATCGATTCATCTCCAAGATTTGCAAGGAGTCTACGTTCAATATCCTTTGGTAAACCCTTTCAAGTTTAGGAATGAGATTAATCAAATTGTTTGGGTTTCTTCTAGTAGAATGCTTTGAAAATTTTCCAATAAGTGGAGTTGCCACTTAGATACGAGTCACATTCTAATAACCAGAGTCATGCATAAAACAAAGCTAAATATAAAATGGAAGAACAAGTTGTATTCCGAGTCTAAAATATTTATCCCCGACAACAGTGCCAAAAAATGTTGTCGCTTAATCACTCCTAGACTAACATGGAGAAAATCTTAATCCACTTGGTGTGGCCTTGAGGGGCAACTCTCAAGTTGAGTTATTGTCACTCAATTCTCAACTCCCCCATCTAGGCTAACTCCTAGTGAAGCCAAGAAGGTGGACCCTATAAGAAAGAAAACTAAGGCTTTGAATGAGCTATAGCAAATAAGAAATGTTAATCTAGGAGTTAATTGAATTATTCAATAATACATTCACCACCAATATATAATTCACAACATAATAAAGATAGATAAGCAAATAATCACATTCACCATTGATGTTCAAGATGAGAAAATAATCAAATGACAAGAATAAGTCACAAAAGACCAATGGCCAAAGTAGATTGTTGAAAGTAAATGCTTGTGGTTGAAAATGAAATGCCAAAAGTAAATATTGCTTGGAAATAAATCTGGCAAATGAAATGATAACCCAATGTTGAATGTTGTAGGAAATGTTGTGACGAGTCTTCTTGGTAAATTTTATTAAATTACATTTCACTTGCATTTAGATAAATAGTGAAGTGTGACAGATGTGGTGATTCGTGTGATGAACAACAAAAATAAATATAATCTAATGTGTGTTTCCCCTTCTATATTTATCCTTTGAATGGGATTCAAAGGGTCATAAGGAGATCCAATGGGAGGAAGCTAGCTTCAATGATTCCCTTGATTTCACAAGTCAACAAGTTGCAAGGAGATCCAACACTAGGAGAATCTAGCTCCTAGCCTGATTTCACAAGTCAACCTTCACCTTCAGTCAATCTTACAATAAATGGTAGAATCGGTTTTCCCTAATTAAACTAAGTCACTAACAAGACCTTTCTAGTCACACGCAAGGATTAGGCTAGGCCTGCAATGGCGAAGAGCGTGATAGAACCTGATGGGATTCGTTACTTTGCAAAATTGAAACCTATTTTAAAGCATAAAACAAAATCTAATCTATGAAAAGGAAATTTACTATAATGTTTTGTGGTGTTAAGTTAATTTTAAACCCAATAGAAGCAGGAATGGGTAGGATGATTGGGATGCCTATGAGACTCTCCTAGCTCCCTCAAGATTACAAGGCTTTGTTAGGTGATGGTATCCCTTATGAATGAAGGGAGGAAAGATGGATTTTAGAGTTAAATGGTGGAAGAATTGCTTGTTTTACAAAGGGAGTTGTGTGAGGTTCCTTATGGGTGTTTGGATGCTTCAATTTGCCTAAATTTTGATAGTGCCTCCCCTTGTAAATTCGTTGACCTGCTAAAAACCGACAAGCAAATCAATGTGAAAAGTGCCCAAAATGCTTTTGGAACACTAACAATTTCTTAGTACAAAAGCCCAAAATATTCTAAGTTAAATGTTAATGAAATTCCTACTCTAAGAAAACCAAGAAGAGCTGAGTTTACACAGCTTTTCTTGGCTAATTTGTTGTTGTTAGGACAACAACAAATATGAGCCTTTAACTTGCTAGATTTATCAATGAAACTCTTAGAAATCGAACCAAGAAATATTCAGGAGAAATTTAGAATTTTATTTGAGAAGAGAAGAGAGAGATTGGGTTTTCTAGGCACTTGGAGACACTTGGTACTGTTAAAATTTTCTTAACTCAAGATGATTGTTGTCCTATGTTTCTTTATCAAATAACCCAGATCTTGAATTACTTCAATAACAGAATTAATCTTCTGTAGTTGTAGCAGTCACATGTATAGCTGAAAATATAAACAACAGAAACTAACTTTTCAAGTACACATGAAATTTTGTTCTTCAAATCAGCTTATTGTAAATGATCAAAAACTTATAAGGACACCTCAAAACTGAGGTTTTCATCCTTCTAGACACTCAGATTTGCTAGATCTGCTTGTTGTTCACTTAGATCTGCACTCAGATTTGCTTGGTCTTATAGTGAGTTGAAGACATATGATACAACTCTCATTGAACATAAAATCCCTTTAAAACCAGAAGCTAAACCCTTTAAGCAAAAGTTAAGGAGAATTAATCTTGTCCTTCTTCCTACCATTGAAAAAGAGCTTAAAAAGCTACTTGATGCCAAGATCATAGTTCCAATGAGATATCTTGATTGGGTCGCTAATTTAGTTCTAGTAAGAAATAAAAATGGTGAAATCAGACTGTGTGAAGATTTCAGGAACTTAAATAAATCATCTTTGAAAGATAATTATCCATTACCCAACATGGACCAATTGCTTCAAAACGTTTCAGGAGCTAATAGAATTTCTATGTTAGATGGTTCTTCTAGATACAATCAGATCATGGTGAGCCCAGAAGATAGGAAAAAGACAACATTCACAACTCCTTAGGGTACATTTATGTATGCAAGGATGCCTTTTGGATTAACCAATGTTGGAGCCACCTTTCAAAGAGCTATGGATTTAGCTTTTGTAGGTAAGACAAATAAATTTGTTGTCATTTATCTTGATGATTTCACTGTTTTTTCTAATTTTGATCAAAAGCATTTAAAGCACTTGAGGAAAGTTTTTGACAGGTGTAAGAAGTTTGGGATTTCCCTTAATCTCAAAAAGTCTATGTTTGCAATCAAAGAAGGAAAATTGCTTGGCCATATTATTTCTAAGGAAGGAGTGGTCATTGATCCTAAAAGGGTTTCAATTATCCAAGCACTTATATTACCAAGGAATAAGAAGGAAATTCAGGGTTTTCTTGGCAAAACCAATTTTTGAAGAAGATTTATACCTAATTATGTTGAAATAGTTAAGGATATCACTAATATGTTGAGAAAAGATCATGAAGTTAAATGGACAATTCCAGCATGCTTTTGACTAGATTAAAAAAACCATTTCAGAAGCTCCAATACTGGCCAGTCCAAACTATTATGAACCATTTAGCATCTTTTCCTTTGCCTCTGAAACTACCTTAGCTGTTGTTCTTTTGCAAAAGAACGGGGATGGAGATGACCAGCCTATTGCTTTTTTCAATAAAGTTATGAGAGATGTTGAACTCAAATATGATATTATTGAAAAATAGGCCTATTCCTTAGTTCAAGCATTGAAATCTTTTAGAGTCTATGTCCTTCAATCTTCCATTACTGCCTATGTCGGCAATATGTTGTTAAAACTATGTTAACTCAACTTGATACTGATGGAAGAAGAGGAAGATGGATTACTAAGATATTGGAATTTGATCTCATCATCAAAACTACAAAGTTAGTAAAGGGTCAAGGCTTCACTAAACTCTTAGCTGAGTCAAATTGTAAATTCTTGGGAATAAATTATGTTTTTGAAATTTCTGTAGAGAAGAATCCACAAGAACCTTCTCAGACTACACCAGAGAAGAATCCACAAGAACCTTCATCTTCAGCAGAGAAGAATCCACAAGATCCTTCTCAGACTCCAACACAAAAAAATCCACAAGAACCTTCATCTTCAATCCAAACAACTCCAATTCATATTGATGAGAATTTTTTGTTATCTAAATGGTACACTGATATTGTGCATTTTCTTAGATATTTTGAGTGTCCATTTGAATTTACAAAGAATCAATGTAAAACACTGAAGTTGAAGGCCATAAAATATTGTATTATGAATGCAAATTTGTATTGGAAGGACCCCCTCAACATCCTTTTACTTTGCTTGATAGAAAATGAAACAGAGGGAATTATTAATCAATTCATGCAGGTATTTGTGGAGGACACTATGCTTGGAGAGCTACAGCATATAAAATTTTAAGAGCGGGATTTTATTGGGCCACATTGTTTGCACAAGTAGGAGCAAAGGTTAGAAGTTGTACCCAATGCCAAATGTTCGCTGGAAAGCAGAGATTAATAGCACTTTCTCTAGTTCTAGTACTAGTTCAAGCACCTTTCCTACAATGGGGATTAGATTTCATTGGGGAAATTCATCCACCATCGAGCAGCCAGCATAGATGGATATTTACTGTCACAGATTATTTACCAAATGGATGAAGGCAAAATTCCAATTAGAAATGCAATTGACACTGTAGTTATTAAATTTATCGAAGAGAATATACTATCTAGATTTGGATTCCCCCAACAGATAGTTACATATAATGCAGTAGCATTCAGCAGTGTCAAAATGATTGAATTTTGTCATAAATACCAAATTTGTTGCATCATTCTACCCCTAACTATCCACAAGGAAATGGACTGGCAGAGTCCTCAAACAAGAGCCTGGTTAAAGTCATTAAGAAAACACTGGAGGGCCACAAAAGGAGTTGGGACAGCCATCTCATATATGCAGTTTCCGCAAACAGAATCTCTCCAAAGAGGTCAACAAGTAATATCCTTTTCAGCTTGTTTGTGGTAAGGAAGCCATATTTCCAACCCATCTAGCTTTTCCTGTTATGAGGTTTTTACAAAAATCAAATGAAGAACCTGATGATTTTTCTAGGAGAATCAATCAGATTATAGAACTCAATGAAAACAGAGATGAAGTTCATTACAAGCTTCGGAAATATCAGAACAAAATGAAAAGTTTGTTTGATAGAAAGGCTAGAGAAAGAGATTTTAAAGAAGGAGATTAGTGTTAAGATGGGATATAAGAAGGGAAGAAAAAGGAAAACATGGAAAGTTTGATAATCTCTAGTTTGGACCTTTTAGCATTGCAGAGGTTAAAGGCAATAATACTTTTATCTTGCAGAACTTGGAAGGACAATATTCCTCATTGCCTGTCAATGGGAAATATTTGAAGCATTATATCCAATATTGAGATTCCTTCATTCATTCATCATTTGTACATCAGCATATTGTTTTCATTTTTACATGCAGTGTGTAATTATTTTCAACAAAGACCCCATTAGCCCGAGGAGAAGGCACATGGATCTCCAAGTTCTTTGCATCCTGCAGGAGGAAGCAATCCCTAGTTGGAGTCGATGTTGTAACATAAATAGTTTTGATGAGTTAGATATTTATAAAAGAGGGTATGAAAAAACAAATAATAGAATAAAAGAATAAAATATGAAAATTTGCGAAAAATTATGAAAAGAAACCCCATCAAAAGAAAAATAAGTGCACAAGTGAGAAAGCTCAAATGCCACTTGAAATAAATTTTGTTTGAATCATACAGTAAAATCATGATCAAACATGCTTAAATTTATGTTTTAGGATTAGAAAATAATTCAACCAAACCATTTAATCTTTGTTGAAATTAGAAGAAGGATAGATTAGAGGAAAAAGTGACCTAAGCATTTAATCTTGGTCAATTGTATATTTGTAACAGAATAGGGTTAAGAGTTTCTTTAGCAAATAAAAGGCATGCTTGATCAAATGTGCCTTTAGATTATATTTATGCTTTGATAGATTTATTTAGTTGAAAAATAAACTAATCATGTCATTTAAACATGATTAGCGCTATGTAATAAGCTTTAAACTTGAGTTTATTTTCCGTCGGGAAATGATTTGATGTCTTGTTGTTTTGCGATATCCAAAGCGCACTTATCAACGGCCTTGATTTCTCCTGCCCAGATCAATGACAGGGAAACCAATTCACACCCCCCGTCCTATTTCACGTTAACATCAAGGGGGGTCCGAAAAGCGGTATTGCTTTTCACGGGCCCCACGCAACGTGGCACTCTCTCGTGAGTTCGCACCCCCCTCGTCCTAAACCGCTTACCATCGCCCCCCCCCCCCCGAAATCCGTTATTGCTCCTCCGCTCCCGCCAACGGTTAACACATCACTTCCCATGCATTCCCTCCACTAATCATATTCTGCCACTTGTCCATATCTATTACTACATTCTCGTTATCATTTGCCCATTACACCCCTATCCGTTACCATGTTCTCGTTATCCATTAATGCTCCTAAATCTCGTTTGGTAATGGTTCTATCCTAACGGTAATCGATCAGGGCCTATAAAAACACTTTGACACATTTCGCGTGGCTCCCCCAGCTACTTTGATCATTGTTCTAAATTTGCAGGTATTGTTCAGAGTTTCCACACTCTTGCTATTAGCACCTATCAAATTTCGGCAATACAGAGCCTAGACACCCTTGACATAGATTTATTTGTCTATCCAGATTCCTATTAGAGCCAAATTCTATCCTCTGACATTCTCTCTTTCAAATTCCACAGTCATGGCACCAAATGGAAAAGACTAGTTTTCTAGCAGTGAATCCAAAACCGATGAAAACCCTAAGACTTCTGCTACTCTAGACTTAGATCATATGCCCTTAGCTGACCAATACTTTAAGATTGTTGACACCGAGTGTGAATTCGACTTGTTTGAATTACATCATTGGTTAAAGCAAAATTATCTTGATCAGCAGGATGACATTAACCTTTGGGAATCATTATTGCCTATGTTTATCTTTCCTCAGACCCACTATTTCCCCAATCTGGTCATGTGGTGTCAAGCCAGGTATAATCCACTGCAAAGAACCATTGTGGCTCAAAATGGAGACATTCTGGTCTCCATTACACCAGAAACCATAAACCAGATGATGTTGATTCCTCATAATGACTCCCTTAGCCATTTTTCTGCAGTTGTTCTAATGGACCTATATCATAAGTTAACCTTTCCTCAAAGAGCTCAAATTTTTGAGATTTTTCTCCCAGAAGACTCAACTTCCTAAGAAAAATCCCCCTTACCCAACTTCCATGTTCCCTGAGAAATCCAAGCAGATAATTGCCCTAGTTTCTTGCCTTTTAGGGTATCCATCAGACCAGTGGGTAGATGAGCCTATCTTAGGCTTTCTATCCATTTTCTCCACTGAGCACAAGCCAGCATTCATGTATAATTTTAGCCAATTTTTGGCTGATAATATGCATGAACAGATGATGAAAATTACTACTGAAGGCATATTCAATTATGCATCTATACTAGTCTACATGTTTCTTTTTCAGCAGGGAGACAAGTTTCCTATAAACCTACACAGGCAAGATGATCAGGGCATCAATCAAGCAGTGACACAGTGGACCTCGTTAGTCAGAAGAAACTCAACTGAGTTTAAGTTTGCAGAATTCATTGACAGTTTTGTTCATACAGTTGCAGGGCTTCTTAGCAGTCAGGATGAGCCTAGGATTAGTGCAGAAATCAAAAGGGTTTTACACTTGAGTGAGCAGACAAAGACTGGAGACTGGTATTTATACCAGAATTACACAAAAATAAGAGTATATGGATGTGAGTTGGCTCCATACAAGTTGCCAAAGTATGTTCCAATGAGAATTTTCTCTCTGGAATATATAAGGCAGATGATAAACATGGATGAAATCCATTTTGTTTCAAGGAAAAAGAAATCACATTTCAGGATCAAACTCAAGTAGGACCATTCATATGCAATACCAGAACAACAGGTGATGAATTAGATTCGATCCTCAAGCAATTCAAATTTCAGCCTAGTTTCACATGGTCGTATGATCCATTCATTATTATTTCTAATCTAAAGGTGGAGATTAAAACTACACCTTATAATCATACCCCCAGGCCAGAAACAGTGGGAGGAGAACACACTTCAAGAAGAAGAGGAGCAGACTCTGTCTACAGCTACCCTTCACACTCCTATAACTCAAGACAAAAAGGGGAAAAGGCAAAGAGAAGAACCCTCATCTCCAACACGTACAGAAATAAGTGCTTAGGAGTTTATTATTCAGCAGAAGAAACAGAAGACACAGCTCCCAGATGTCACCGCTCAAAATGAGGAAGAGCAGCAGACTGTTGTTATGAGTGGTTTGCAATTTTCTACAGGGTCAAAAGAACACCTTCCTGACACTCCATCCTCTTCGGCCTCACAGAATCCTACAGATAAGTCACAGTCAACAGAATTGGTTGAACTAGATGACCCCAATATCTTCACCGAGTGTTTGCAAATTAAGCAGAAGAATGAAACCCAAAAGGCCAGCACCTATGCTCAATTTTGGAAGCAGACTTCTATCTCCCAGCACAGGTTGTTAACAACATTTGACAGTGAAAATGGAGGAATGCAAATGGCATTCTTACAGGCTCATAAGAAAACTATTTTCTCATTTGATACAAAATTAATACATCCTATTGATCAAATGGATATGCATAGACAGTTTGGAGAAATGATTTTCTCCACCATGACAAATACTGCCATAGAGCTTTCAAAGTTAAGGACATCCCTCTCAAATGTCCAAACTCAGTTGAAATTGGAAAAGATTTCTTCATTAGCAAAGGACACCAGAATTAAAACATTGGAAGATTTGGTGATTAAGCTGGGATATGATCCCGGTGATGTCAAAGTAGTGGAGGAGATCATCAAGAAGAAGAATGCAGACATTGCAGCACTTAGAAAATAGCTTAAACTGCCTTCTACAGAAGATCCATTGGCAAAAGAGATTGAATAAAGTGAACAGCATAAGGAAGACATGCTCAAACTAATCATTGAGCAAAATATACAGATGAAGGAGATGGAGGAACAGATTGAGAAACTCCTTAAAGAAAAAGAAGAGGTTGCACAATTAATTACAGCTCCAGTGACAGCCATACCCATCACAGTTGCAGATACAACAAGAGATTCGACATCAACACCTGAAGATTTAAATAAAGTTGTGCAGGACTTGTCTCTTCAGAGACAGGAAAATGACAGGCTCCAGCAAAAGCTCAAACATGTAGAAGCTCAAAAGATTAAAAATGATTCTCTTTTGGTTGAAGAAATGCATAAATCTCACCAACTGGCCAAGAAGATTGACCAATTGGAAAATCAGTCATTAATGGCTCACACCTTGGCCCAAGCCAAGGAAAGGATCTGGGTAGATATCAATCATGCCATAACTGAGGTTTGGCCATCTATCCAGATTATATTTGAGCAAGAAGAGTTAATCGATAGATGCAGAACAGCAATTGAGTAGGTTAGAACAGCATTAGGACAAAAACCAGCAGAGGCCACTTCCATGATCAGAATCTTGAATTCAAAGACCAGGTCAGAGTTGGAATAGATTCAGATTGCAGATAGAACAAAGACCATTCTAGAGATCAAAAAGGTGTTACAGAAGAGAAATTTAATGACCCAATTGGAAACCAAGTCTCAAGCTCTGGAAAATATTGTCCAGAGATTTCACACTAAATTCAATTTACTAAATCAAAGAGGACTGCCAGGGCTAGTAGCACCAAATGACAAACTTATCAGCTTGGAAGATTACTGTGAGAAGCTTTACAGCATTGCCACAGATACATCAAAGTTTGCAGGTATTAAGGGGCATGTCACAGGGAAAGCATTTATTGAAGCATTAGAGTTTGATTTAACCATCAAACATGAAATCAAACATATCTTCATCAACAAGCCCACTTTCGAGAAGTATACTGAGGTAGATGAGGTATATAGAAAGCTAATAAATCTTTCTATACCAACTGATGAAAGATGGGATGAATTATGTGATACCATCGAGTAAAAAGTTTTATCTCCAACAGATAGACAGCAAGACAGCATTTTGGGGGCCAAGTCATCAACAGCTTCCTCGAAGATAGTGCCAGCATCTCAACAGTTTAAGCAGTTCTATATTTTTGTACTATTTTTGTAAATTAGTTCAGATGCTTCTAGAAGTCTTGTATTATTG
The DNA here is from genome assembly GCA_031772625.1 of Pinus tabuliformis. NCBI lineage: Eukaryota > Viridiplantae > Streptophyta > Pinopsida > Pinales > Pinaceae > Pinus > Pinus tabuliformis. The sequence continues at coordinate 65,716,406 of CM062816.1, forward strand.
TATAAATAAATAGTAACTCGATGTATTAAGGGTTGAACCCTTGCAAGAGTTTTTCTAAACCAGAATTGTATCAGATTGAATTCACTTCCCATTAATGAAAGGATTCTGGATTTGCTTCAAACAACTTGTTTCTTTGTGAATTTGTCTTCATGTTTTCACTTCATTTTTTGTTATTCTACATGTACTTAAGTTTTGTGAAGATAATTGGGTAAGAGGAAACCGAATATCAGTTTATCTTAAAGCCCCATGAAATTATAATTTATTTTAGGGAATAGTTCACTGGATTGTTAGTCTTTATAAGCCCCTCTAAATTTATAAATTGTCAACCATCTTCATAAGGTTAAATACATTTTGTTGGGTTGTAAACATTGTTTACTTGCATGCTTCCATATGATTAACTAAAATTCAGTCTGGATATTTAGGAAATCATAGCTTCTTTCAATTCTGCCTTTCCATGCACTATAAATCAAATCACTGTTCAGAGGTAAAGAATCAGCCCTTTCATAGTATGCAATATTAATAAGGTTTAAACACCTGCCTTCACCTACTCATCGCATTGGTCATCCAAAAAACTTTTAAAACAAACAAAATATTTTAGATGCTCTAGCATAATTAATTAACCTAGAATTATCTCAGAGGACAACAGCGTCAACAAGGGTTCTATTTTTCCTCTCAGCTACTCCAATTTGCTGAGGATTATAAGTGGCAGTCAATTGTTTTCTTATGCCATGTTCTTTACATAAATCCACGAAATGATGGTACTCATACTCCCCCCAATTATCAGACCTAAGAATTTTAATCTTCTTATTAGTTTGATTTTCCACTAGGGCTTTAAATTTTTTGAATTTCTCGAAGGTCTCATTCTTTTTTTCATGAAATGCACCCAGCATTTTCTAGAGAAGTCATCAATAAAAGATACATAGTACAAATAGCCACTCAAATAAGGACAAGTCATAGGACCACATATATATGAATGAATTAGCTCTAGGATATCTTTAGATCTGTTATCATTGCTATTAAATGATTTCTTTGTATTTTTCCCAAGAAAACACCCTTTGCAAACTTCATTTTCTGAAAGTGAAATATGGGGCAAGCCTCTCACCATGTGATGCAGATCAGGAAGTGCCTTGTGGAATGTGAAAATTTCTAAACAGAAATTCTATTACTGCAGCAACAAATTTATTTCACCTACTTATTATTCCCAATAAGTTATTTATGAAATCTCTTTAGTAAATATTAAAATAAATTCTACTGGGAGAGAACACCTGAGACTTTTCTCTGAGACTTTCTGAGACCCTGAAGAGTTTCCTTTCTCTACTGCGTCAGCCCTGCGTCACTCTAATTGGCTCTGCGCAGCTCTAGTCCCTCTCTACATCATCCCTGCGTCTCACTGATCTACGTCTCCCTTTGCGCTATCTCTTAGAATCCCTGCGTCACTTCTTCTAAGTTCCCCAGACTGCTGCTTATCCCCCTCTTCCTCCACCCTGCAACTCTCCCTCTGAAATCGATCTCCTTCTCTTTGAGAATCGATTTTCCTTGAGATATTGAGTATCTACTGGTGTGTCTCCAAATGACCCTCAAGTCTTCTCTTATACTTTTCCTATTGATGAATCAACGGCCAAAATTAAGTCCCTAATCAACGGCTAAGATTAAAACAGACTTGATCCTCGTCTCTTAGAAGCTTCTCATCCTTATCTTTATTAATACCCATTAATATTTTTATTTTCCTAAGTTTAGACTTAGGAACCCATTAAAAATATTAATTATTTTAATAACTCCTCATCCGGATGGAATTTCTCAAAACGATTTCTGGGTCTTGGAGATTTCACGTGCTTTAGCCTCTCCTCCAAATTTCAAGGCTAGAGCACATCTGATGCTACCACAAATCAACACTCCCTCTTAGCGAGGAATGTGCTCTAGTAATGCTCCACTATTGAAAATCACACTGATCCTTCCGCACCGGTACCTGTGTTGATGCTTGGCCTACTGCCTTACATCATCTGCACTACTACTTCCTATACTGTTGCCCATGACACTGCCATTGCCATTGCTAAATCTGTACTGCAGCTCCCTCTCAATCTGCTGCATCATGTTGCCCATAGCACTGTCACTGCTAACTGTTGCACTGCAACTTTTGATACTTATCCATTTCTATTACTGAAATGGATTCTTTACCATCCCCATCTTCTCCCTGAAATAAACGAACTTTGTTCTTCCTAGGGCCTTGGTGAGAATGTCTGCCACCTGTTCTCCTATAGGAGTGTAGCTCAACTGTACAGCTCCTCTTTGGACACAGTCTCTGACAAAGTGACACCTGATATCAATATGCTTTGACCGATCATGAAACACTGGATTCTCAGAGAGCTTGATGCAACTCTGATTATCACACATGATCCTGGTCGCATCCATCCTTCTATTGAATAGGTTCACAAGCAATTTTCTGAGCCATATGGCTTCGCATGAAGTTGTGCTCGTGGCCATATATTTTGCTTCAACTAAGCTCAGAGCTACGGATTTTTGTTTCCTACTGCACCAGGAAGTCATCCCTGATCCAATATTGAAACAGTACCCAGTGGTACTTTTCCGATCTACTGAACTTCTAGCCCAATCCGCGTCAGTGTACCCACTCAGCCTGATGTGATTTCCTCTGGTGTACAATAGCCCATGCTCGACTATTCCTTGTATATACCTGAGAACATGTTTGGTTGTTGCCCAATGCGCCCTCTTAGGTTCCACCATGAACTAAATGAGGTTGTTGACAGCGTAACAAATGTATGGCCTGGTATTGACCAAATACATCAGGGATCCTATAAGTTGCCTGTACAAGGTGGGGTCAGCATCTTTGTATTCTGATGCATCAATCTTCTTCCAGTTGGTGATCATTGGAGTAGCCATAGGCCTACAGTCCTACATCCTGAATCTCTTCAGGATTTTTGTAGCATATCTCCCTTGTCCAAGGAAGATCTCACCCTTCTGCTCCCAAACTTCCAATCCCAGGAAATAGTGCATTTTTCCCAAATCCTTCATGTCGAATTATGTGGCTAGATTCTTCTTGCAGTCGTTGATGAGCCTGGATGATCTTGTCAGGAAGAGATCATCCACATATAATACTAAGACTAGAGGCTCATTCTCTACAACTAGATAGTAGAGATTGGGATCTGCATCACTCTTGACGAATCCCATCTTCTGCAAGTAGCCATCAATTCGACCATACCATGCTCTAGGTGCCTGTTTGAACCCATACAAGGCTTTCTTCAATCTGCATACATGAGATTTCTTCTCATGTGTCTCAAAGCCTTCAGGTTGTTCAATGTATACTTCCTCTTCTATTACCCCATTCAAGAATGTCGTCTTGACATCCATCTGATGAATCTCCCAACCCATCTGCGCTGCAAGAGATATCATGGTTCTAATAGATGTATACCTGGCTACTGGGGTGAAGGTCTCTTCGTATTCTATTCCTTCCTTCTAAGCATACCCCTTAGCCACAAACCTGGCTTTGTATTTCTCCACGATGTCGTCTGCAGCATATTTGATCTTGTAGATCCATCTCAAACTTACCACTGATTTGTCCTGAGGCTTAGGCACCACTTCCCAAACATCATTCACCATTATAGAGCTATATTCCTCCACCATCACATCCACCCATACTTAATGTTGAACGGCCTCCTGAAAACTGTAGGATTCCCCAACCTGAACTACTAAGGCCTGGTATCTGTCTGGCTGTTTTCGCTCCCTTTTACTGTTCCTGAGTGCACCAATGAATTCTTCTGCATCCTCTAGAATCTGTCAGAGTTCTTGACTCGTTCTTCCTCTGGTAATAGACTCATCTGTCAGCTCTTCCTCTTCCTGTGATTCCTCTTGTTCTGAAGGAGAATTTTTAGTACTAGTTTCCATTGGTTGAAGTGGTTTGACCAACGGCTCATCTTTTCACTGCTCTTCGGAAGGCATTTCTTGAGATTCTCTGAAAGCTCTATCCTCCATGAACTTTGCATCTCGCCGAACTACTACCTTCCAGCTCCCCAGAAGATAGACTCTATATGCCTTAGCATTCTCACTATATCCCGCAAGATATCCTTTCTCTGCAGTTTGATCTAACTTCTTCCTCTTCTCCTCGAGTATACGGCAATATGTTAAACTCCCAAATATCTTCAAATGACTGACTTCAGGTGTCTTCCCGGTGAAGACCTTTTCTAGAGTAATCTTGCCCAATGCCCTATGAGGAGTTCTATTCTGGACATAGACTGTCGTGTTGCATGCTTCTGCCCACAGGAATTTTGGCATATCCTGATCATACATCATTGCCCTAGTTGCTTCCACAATAGTCCTGTTCTTCCTTTCTGCTACTCCATTCTGCTCCGGATTGTAGGGAGTTGTCCACTCTCTTCTGATGCCTTCCCTAGTGCAAAAAGTTGTGAAGTCCTTGTCAACATACTCTCCACCATTGTCTGAGCGCAGCACTTTTATCTTCTTTCCTGTCAGATTCTCCACTAGAGCCTTGAACTCTTTGAATCGACCGAAAACCTCATCTTTAGTTTTCAGAAAGTAGATCCAAGTCTTCTTGGAATGGTCATCGATGAAAGTGACGAAGTATTTGGCATCACTAAGAGCCTTTGTGGTAATTTGGTCCATAGATGTTTGAGTGTATCAATCCTAGTACACTCTTGGCCCTATTTTTACTTCTTGGAAATGCTGCTTTGGCATACTTGCCCAGAGCACACCCTCTGCATACATCATCTCATTCAGTACTAAGATCTGGAACTCCTGTTACAGTTTTTCTGAGAATTCTCAGAGCCCCATGGTGCAAGTGTCCCATCCTTCTATGCCATAGTTCATTCAAATCATTGTCTCCATTACTGCCTATCAATGCCATTGGTGATTCTAGTTGCAACCTGTACAACGTGTTACTTCTGATTCCAATCTGGACCTTCTTTTTCCAACTCGTGTGTTTGACGTATCCTTTCTCCTCAATGAAGAAAATGTCATAGCCCTTGCTTTGAAGTTGAGATACGGAAAGTAAGTTCATCCCAAATCCTAGCACATGTAGCACATTGGTAGCTCGGAACCATTCTCCTGTTTTTGTTTGAAAAACAATAGTACCTTTCCCTACTGGAGTACACTTTGCCTTATTCCCCATGGTGATTTGAAAATTCATTCATTCTTCCTGATAATCTGAAAAAGATTCTCTAATTCTTGTCATATGCCAAGAAGCTCCACTATCTATATACCAAACCCCCGAGGAGGCAGAGCTTGCTACGTAAGCAACTTCTTCTTCCAATCTAGAAGCCAACATAGAATAGTCATAATTCTTGTCTCTTGTGCATTCTTCTGGAAATCTACACGAGTGTCCTTGAATGGATGCCTCTGCATCATGCTCCTGACCCATAATCAATTTTCCCTTCCTGTTGCCGAATCTTTGCTCTAATACCATGTGAAAATTTCTAAACAGAAATTCTATAACTGCAGTAACTGATTTATTTCACCTACTTATTATTCCCAATAAGTTATTTACGAAATCTCTTCAGTAAATATTAAAATAAATTCTACCGCAGATATGCACAAGAATCAATCACATCAACACAATTATTTTTGGACAATTGTCCCCGGAAAAACCCAACGCGGGAAAACCAGTGCAGCAGAGGAGGGATTTTATTAATCTTCAGCAGCAATCGTTTTTATAGAAAAATTTACATAGACACTGGGAGAGAACACCTACGACTTTTCTCCAAGACTTTTTGACACCCTGGAGAGTTTCCTTTCCCTACTGCATCAGCCTTGCGTCACTCTGATTGGCTCTGCGCGGCTATGGTCCCTCTCTGCATCTCACTGATCTGCGTTGTCTCTCAAAGTCCCTATATCACTTCTTCTGAGTTCCCCAGACTGCTGCTAATGCCCCTCTTCCTCCACCCTGCAACTCTCCCTCTGAAATCGATCTCCTTCTCTTTGAGAATCGATTTTCCTTGAGATACTGAGTATCTGTTGGTGCGTCTCCGAATGACCCTCAAGTCTTCTCTTATACTTTTCCTGTTGATGAATCAACGGTCAAGCTTAAGTCCCTAATCAACGGCTAAGATTAAAACAGACTTGATCCTCGTCTCTTAGAAGCTTCTCATCCTTATCTTTATTAATACCCATTAATATTTTTATTTTCCTGAGTTTAAACTTAGGAACCCATTAAAAATATTAATTATTTTAATAACTCCTCATCCGGATGGAATTTCTCAAAACGATTTCTGGATCTTGGAGATCTCACGTGCTTTAGCCTCTCTTCCAAATTTCAAGGCTAGAGCACATCTGATGCTACCACAAATCAACATGGAAGAGATGGTTGAACCTCCTATGCCAAAGCTCATTGTTGCTAACAGTGTTTTGAACAAGAGCTTGAATGGGATAGCCAGTGAGCTTGTCAAGTCCACCTCCACAAATTCGAATTGCTTCAGCTTCCTAGATGCCTTTTTCTTTCGGCCATAGATATGCTTGCTCATCTATAAAGGCAATTTTGAAGCCTTTCTTTTCCAAGGTAGATACTGAAAGAAGGTTCTTCTTCATGTCTGATACATGTAAAACATCATTAAGACGTTAGATAGATCCTAAATCTAGTTGTAAGGATATGGACCCCAACTCCAATAATCTCATGATCGGAGTCATCTCCTAATTCCACCTGAACACCAAACGATTTCTTCTTGTAGTTTGTAAAGATCTCTTTGTAACCTATCATGTGGATTGAGGCACCACTATCAATCAGCCACGTGTCCCACTTGGAAGACACCGAACCAAAGAGAGCTGAAATTCCCAAGTATTCCTTCCTGCCTTCACTTTCTTCTTCATGGAAAGAACTCCTAGTTCTTCTTGGATTTTCTTCTTCAGCAGTAGAAGCATATTGTTGTCCTTTGTTATAATTACATCTCTTCGTGATGTGTTCCAATTTGTTGCAATTATAACATTTAATCCTTGAAATATCAAAGTGTTTACCTTTATAGTGCGCTTTACCTTTCTCCTTTTGATCATCCTTGGGAGTGGAAGTCCTTTGGAAGGGTGGTCTCCTTCTTCTTTTCCTTGTTTCGCTGGCAAGTGCATGAATCTCATCCTTGGAGGTTCCTTCTTTGGTCATTGCTTTGCTTTCTTCTTTGACACAATCATGCCAAAGTCTCCCAAAAGTAGGTTGTTAAGCTCTTCCACTTATACTTCAAAGGAAAGTTCCCCAAGAAGAAGGAAGGCCATCATAAATGGCCTGCACCAAATCATCATCTTCCACTTTGACTCCAGCTACTATAAGTTGATCTCGTATCTACTTAATCTTTGAGCAGAAATCTGCAACAATCTCTCCCTTTTCTAGCTTTAGGAACTTTAGTTTATGTTTCAAGTATCTCCTCTGACTTGTTGCAGACTTCTCATGCAGACTGAAAAGTGAATCCATACATTGTTTTGGAGTCATTGCAACTGTCATTACCCCCAAGACATTATCCTTCACAGAACCAAATATAATTCTCCTTGCTTTTGCCTAGCTTCTATCAAAAGCAGCACCCCTAGCAATGGAGGTAGGGCGCTCTAGTTCAGAATTGATAAAGTGGAGCAATTCTTGCTCTTTAAGGATGTTACTGATCCTCATCTTGCAAACACGAAAGTTGGAGGACCCTTCCGATTGGTCTTCCTTCTAAATGGCAGTGGAGGAGGAAGCCATAACTAAGCCTGCAAATAAACCTTGTGTAGATCTAGAAAAATAAGCCTCTAATCTATATGGAATCTGAATGCTGCAAGTCAGAGCTCTACATGCCCTGCTCTGATACCATGTTAACATTTTCTTAACTCAAGATGACTGTTGTCCTATGCTTCTTTATCAAATAACCCAGATCTTGAATTACTTCAAAAATAGAATTAAAATTCTGAACTTGTAGCAGTCACATGTATAGTTGAAAATATAAACAACAGAAACTATCTTTTCAAGTACACATGAAATTATGTTCTTCAAATCAGCTTATTGTAAATGATCAAAAACTTATAAGGACACCTCAAAACTGAGGTTTTCAGCCTTCTAGACACTCAGATTTGCTAGATTTGCTTGTTGTTCACTTAGATCTGCACTCAAATTTGCTAGATTTGCTTGTTGTTCACTTAGATCTGCACTCAAATTTGCAAGATTTGCTTGTTGTTCACTTAGATCTGCACTCAGATTTGCTAGATCTGCTTGTTGTTCACTTAGATTTGCTAGATCTAACTGCTGGATATGAATGTGAGTACTTTAAATTCTTTAGATCTGAATATCAACATGCATAAGTAATTGAAATAAACTGTTAAAATACTCAAACACATCAATACACAAGATTTACCCTAGGGAAACCCAATAAGGGAGAAAACCCCAACAAAGACCTTCTTACTTTATTGCTCTTGAACAAATTTGCAGGTACAAAACCCTTCTTGAGGGTGCTACAGTACAGTTCACTGGGAGAGAGGACGACTGGAGACAAATGAAGCCTTAACTGACTTGAAACTTCTTGCATGCAGGTGCAAATGACTTAGATCAACTCGCCTTGAGCCAAAGATGTCAAATCTGAAGCAACCTGGACTAGATCTGAGCTTGTATGGAGTTCAGATTACTTGGGCGCACTGCAGAAAAATAGACCAGATATGGGCGAAATGACTGTTGAACTTTGAATGCTTATATCTAACAGCTGAGAACTTGAAACCTTGGGCGCTCAAGAGGGATAGGTGCACCTTGGAGAGTAGATGAAAAACTGCAGAAAAAGAACTTGTGTAGCGAATTGCTTTCTCTTGGTCCTTTTATCATTTCTCTTAGCTAGAATGGAGCACCCAGATTTAATCTTGGATTGACATTGGATAAGCTTCATGATCCTTCTAGAAGACTCCATGGAAGAGGGGTTAACAACTTAAGTTGTTCTCTCTAGACACAAGTGCTCCCCCCCCACCCCACCTCTTCTAATTTTACATTGACATCTTTAATATCATAATGCCTTTATAAACTTAGGCTTTTAGCCTTTACATCATAATATTACATTATAACATCTCAACTAGTCACTAGTTCTAGGAGTTTACATGACAAACACTTTTACATGACTCAAGGCTTTTACATAGACATTTTATCGCTCTCTCAAGCAACATGGTCCATTCACCTGCAATTACATTTAAGTACTTATGTTCAAGATAACAATAAGAAGAAGCCCTTTTCCATGTGATCATTTAGTACTACAACTTGGACACTTGTTGGAGTAAGCCTAGGAGGGGCCAGGTCCTAGGTAGTCACATCACAACAAGCCAAGGAGTCCATCATACCAGTACTAGCTCACAGGACTTCTTCATTCATCCTGACTCTTGCTAGACTGAGTCTTGACTGTTGCTCAAAGAGCTCACAAGACATTGCCTTGGATTTTGCACATGGCTCACCAGGCATCCACTAGCAGCGCCTTCATCCTGACTCTTGTCAAAGCTCACAAGGCTTCTACCTTCGCCTTGACTTTTGCAGTGGCTCACAGGATTTATTGATTCTCCAAATCTTCCCTAGCTAGCCTCAGGGTGGCCATTTAAGGCCTCTCATTGGAGAATGACTTCTGATGTTGTTATTTTCAGCCAATAGTAGGTGGGAATAAAGCTTCTTTTGAATGTTGAAAATTGGCACTCCAACTGAGGATAACTCCAAGTCTTCAAGCTTTGAGGAACCTACAACTTCCTTAGGATCTTGCCAAGAAATTAGTAATCATAGGTGAAGCTTGCATAATGGAAATGAATAAACATGATATTCAACCAAGAAACACATGTGAATTCCAATTCCAAGAACACAAACTATCAAGAAGACAAACAACAACCAAGATTGTCTGTCTTCTCCTTTGGGCAACAATGCTCCTATTAAGGCCTAGAATACAAATCCAAAGCAATACAATTGAAACAAAACAAAGTTACCTCAAGAGAGCTCCAAGCAAACCACACAAATCACAACACCATAAGCCACTAAAGCCTTCTTTTATTAAACAATGACAAAACAATTACAAAGTAGCAGCGATTCCCCAAGTGTTCAAGCTTCAATACTCCTTCACTCAAGAGAGGATCCTTCAATTTATAACAAAAGAAGGAGAGTTTCCCAATGAATTGATGACCCCAAGGCAGCCAACGAGTTCCCAAGTGTCAAGGATGAGTTGTCAAAAGAGGGTTGCGTAGAGCCCAAGAGTCCATGTGTAGGCCAAGAGGAGGGATGTGTAGCATGGAGAAGGGAGCACATATGACCAACTATGAAGTGAAGAGGGAGTGAACTCCCACTCCACTTAATTGCCCCTCCAACTCGGCCAACTCATCAACAAACTTTGTTAGAAAATGTAAAGTGGCAGCTTATTAAACTTATTTTCTTTGACCTTGATACTTGCTTGTGAATCTTAATTATCTTCTTTATGTTCCTTTAATTAAATCTTTTCATCAAACAATATCAAGAAGCAATAACAACAAAAGAGAACAAAAATGTAGGCTCTCAACCAGGGCAAAACCCCTCCAAGGGGAAAACCCAGAAACTCTTATCTTCTTAGAATCTGCTTCAAATGAGATACAAAGACCCAATCCCTAGACCAAGTCCTTCTCCCAGTACCAAGTCAACCCTTCCTCAAGTCCTTCTTGAATCTGCACCAAACTGCTACACACTGCAACTTCAACCTGCCAGCTACAACACTACTACTCGACCTACAACGTCGACCCTACAGCTCCTGAAGAAACCCTAATTTTGTTAAGAAATTTACTGCATGACATAAATAATTACTGAGAGGAATAAATATAAAAGAATATCCAGCAACAACCATAAACACATAAACGCAAATGTTTATCCGGGAAAAACCCAACCTAATAAGATCTCATTAGCATTGGCCAAAACCCTGGCCAACCCAACCAAGTGAGCTTTCACCGCTCACCTCCAGGTCTTGCCAATGAAGTCTTCCCAGCCTTTTATAGGTACCATTACATGCAATACCATAGGCAAAAAACCATGGGTGCACAATACCATGTGCCCCAAAACCATCACTGTTTAACCTGGTCAACTTTGACTCTATCCCGAATCAAGTTTACCTAACAATTCCCCCCTTAAACTTGACTTGGGGTTCCTTGACTAACTCCAGCCAAAACCGCTAAATGAGAGAATCCCGCTCACTCTAGCTCTTACCCCCTTCAAAGTTTTTACCCGGGGTATTGTTAATCCGACATCCCCCTATCACCTAGGTCTAACCCAGACTTTACCGGTGATCACCGAGGGATACACATGCCTTACCAGGTCTTACAGTAGTATGCCCATTTACATGCGATAATTTTGACTTCATTAATTTTTTTTTTGTTTATTGCTGTTGTGATTCTGAGCCATCCTCTCTCAATTTGATTTGCTCAAAAACTTCTATCAAACTGCTCCAACTGCGAGCCCGACGAGAACCTCGTAGATTCCAACACCGGTGGTCTCACGTAGCAGAAAACGAACAATTTTTGAAGCTGCATGAACAATTTTCTTCTGCTGACCTTCTTTAAATAACCGCATGAATCCTGAACAATTCCTCAACATGTTCCAAACTGCTAAATATCGCAAATGCACTGCGATCCCTGGCAGTTACGGCACTATCTTCCGCACATTCTCCTCGAGGTTCTTCCACATACGATTGTTCCACCATTATTTTCAGACCCAGATCTATAAAAAGGCTACATTGGTCTCATCAGGCACTATAAACCCCTGGCATCAAAGAATTCCTTTGAAGCCAATATCTGGCTCTGATACCAGTTGTTAAGAAATTTACTGCATGACATAAATAATTACTGAGAGGAATAAATATAAAAGAATATCCAGCAACAACCATAAACACATAAACACAAATGTTTATCCGGGAAAAACCCAACCTAATAAGATCTCATTAGCATTGGCCAAAACCCTGGCCAATCCAACCAAGTGAGCTTTCACCGCTCACTTCCAGGTCTTGCCAATGAAGTCATCCCAGCCTTTTATAGGTACCATTACATGCAATACCATAGGCAAAAACCATGGGTGCACAATACTATGTGCCCCAAAACCATCACTGTTTAACCTGGTCAACTTTGACTCTATCCCGAATCAAGTTTACCTAACAAATTTAGCCTCCTTCTAGGACCTTCCAAGAGCAAGACAGCTCTTCCTAAGGTCAGTGAGGTCTAAACAGAGTCTCCTTCCTTCCAGCTACCAATTTCTGCACTTCGTCCTACTGCAACTTCAACCTCTTTCTGCAACCCAAAAACCTAGAATCTTGCACATGTGAGAGAGACAGAGCCCAAAGACCAAGAAATTTTGTCCTTCTTCCTTCTTCTTGACCTTCGCTCTCCTTCTTGCAGATACCAAGCTATAGATCGAACTCTTTCTTGTATATCGAACTTGTAAACGATTGTATTTCCAAATGAAGTCGAACTACTCTTTATATAGCCTTCTCAAGGGGTCAAATTCCCTCCTTTAGGCCGACTTGTACTATTGGAGATTCTAGGACTTTATAGACTCGAAAATAATTTGTTTTACAATTACAAATTGCCGAGAAGGGCCTTATAAACATGATGTTGACTCTTTTGACTCATGACAATAAGTCCTAAGACCTAACAAACCCTAGAAGCACAAAGAACATGCTTTTACCTAAAAGATCATCAATAATGAGCATGAAAACTATGCTTTAATAATAATAATTATTCTTTTTCTTTTTCTTGTTTGTTACATAGGATACATATTAAAATGAGTACAACAATTATAAGACCGAAACTAGTTACATTTCTCAGCATTCCCTCTTAACTAGGGAGGTATTCAGAATCGTACCTAGTACAACATCACATCTCAAACTAAAGAGTTCTCAAGAAGAGTCGAATTGATAAGCCATATTGTAAGCATCATCGTCATGACCAACACTGTCCCTGAGTCCTAACTGGACAAGCTCTACTTTAATCAAGAGCATAATGTTGGGAGGCTTAATGTGTGATACCACACTACCTCTCTAAGGTACATACCCCACTGGATGTCCACAAGGTATGTCCTTTTAGAACTATTCTTATCTTGGATCTCTAATCCTGAGTCCTCAAAGGATATCGGTCCTATTCAACCACTCTTCTCTTGGATTCCTATCCCATCCTCAAAGACTCTTGGTCCCTTTCCTTCTTGGATGTTATCTCCTCAAGGAATTCACGGATGCTTATCCAATCCTCCATCGTTCTTTCTTCACCACCTAAAGAAGAGAATGCACACGTGATGTTAATCATCACTCCCTCTCAACCAGAGAGTACATCCCTATTCTCCCTTAATCTTGAGAATAGAACCTTGCTCCTTATTCATGGAGACTCCTTTTGCTCCCTCTCAAACCAGAGGAGATTCCTTCCTTCCAATAATGGAAGCCAACATCACAAGCCTCACTGCTTGTCTTTATGAGAGTATCAGTTAATTGATCTTCATAGCCACATGGCTCCCTCTTTCTTTTGCATCACTTGTTTTCTTTTGAGGTATCATGGAGCCATTTCCACTCTTTCGTTCTTGTGACAGGATCCAGGTCATCTTACTTGCTCATCACTTTCTTCTTCAATCATGAAGGCATTGCATTAAGCCTTCCCGATCTTCAATCTGATCATGAAAGTGATCTTCCTTGACCTTCAGGTTATCTTCTTGTACAGCTACCCTTTCAATCCCAAGATGGACTCATCTTGACTTTACAGTTGCCAAGTACCAGACATTGAGTTCTCCATATAATTGAACTTGCCCCAACTGTCATCACGTATTCCTACAACATTCTTTTCCCGATAGCCAAAAATAATATGTTAGCCAGATAACCAAACCATAAATGAAATAGACTTACCTCACCATGGTGACCTTCTCGTACCATCAACATCCACATTGACCATCTCCACTTGATACTTCATGCATTAGCGTGCCCAAGGATTGAACTTGATTACCAAGTTACAACTTTTCTTCTAGAGATTATACTTGGATGTTCAATTATCATATTACATATTCTAGAGAAAGTCCTAATCTTTCATTCATCTTAAAATAAGTCAAATCCTATTCTTTTTCAAGCATCATATATCCATATACTTAAGCATATTTTATGACCAAATTTTCTTCCATAAGATTCTTTTACATGTGAATCTTATCCAAAGTTTTATATCCAGCATGTATTCCTATGCTTTCATCCAATCATATAGCAATTTATATATATCTCACAAAGAGCTGACATCTTGACCCATCGCAACCCTTCATCCCTATTTGCTAGTATGTTTCCACATTACGTAGAGTACATACTATTCCTGTCATGATGCTCTTCCCAAGGACTTTTCAAGATGATGGTCCCTCACGGATCATAATGATCCATTTAAGCAAGATGACGATCTCTAACATAATGTTAGATAACATCTGGATGAACATTATGCAAAATGGGCTAAACATTATATTCTAGATGATCTCTACTAAGCAACATAATAAATTCCATACATGTTACTATCATATGCTTTTATCCTATGTTGCTTATGCAAAACATATCATCTAAAGCAAAATCAACATTCAAAAAGAACCTAAAAGTCAATGAACCTTATTTCAGTGGCAAAAATCCTTCACTTCTTTCTTCTTCGCCTTCTTCTCAGGTTCTCCCATTGCTTCGGCTACATGAGCTTCACTTCTATCCTTTCTCTTATTGTTTTGTTGATTTGGACAATCCTTCTTGTAGTGTCCAAACTCATTACACTTGAAGCATTGCACCTTGGACATATCTTTCTTCTTGGACTTTCCAAACTTTCCTTTCTTCATCTTCTTGACTCGGGCTAGAAAGGCTTGAGACTGCTCATCTGATCCAATGTCATCCTTGACCTTGATCCTTGATTCTTCCAGTATGCATTGTGCCCACAACTCATCAAAGGGAGTTGAATCCTTCTTGGAGTAGACACTTGTTGCAAAGTTGCTCCATTCTGGTGGCAATGCATTTAGAACACATATGGTCACCTCAGAATCAGTGATGGGTTCCCCAAGTCCTTGCAAATGGTCTCTTAACTGAGAGACTCTCATGAGGAAGGATGCCATATCCTCATCCTTCAATTTCTTCATTCTATATAGCTTGTTCCATAATGACATATTTTGACCTGTTGTACTTACAGAGTACAAATTCACTAGCTTATCGTACATGGCCTTGTTACTCTTCATATTTGCAACAAATAGAACAAGAGAATCCTTAATTGATTCAACTATGATCCTTTGATCTCTTACCTCCCCTTTCTTGTACCTTGCTAGTTCTTGTGTCTTATCTTTCTCAGGTTCAGTGATTTTTTCGATAACATATCCCATTACATCTTACTCTGTGAGTATCAAGTCAATCCTTTTCTTCCATGCTAGATAGTTTGAAGCCCCAATGAGCTTATTGCTCCCCTTGCAGAAAGAACATACATGACTTGAAGATTCAGCCATTATGAGATAGTGTTATACTTGAATAATATCTCCAACCTTCTTGATGTCTTCAAGACCTTCGGAGAGTTCTTGATGATGCCCTTGAAAGATGTTCCTTATGATTCCTCCACCAACAACTTCCAAGAATGATGTTTTGCAAATAGACTTCCTTTTTGTGAGATAAATACCCTCCTCACGAGATGGATATAGTTTTGATCAGTGATGCGGGGGAGCGCCCCCCCCCCCCCTTCGAACCCGCTCCCGAAGCGCGCTCCGGGCGGGAGCGGGTCGGGAGCGCGCTCCCCAAATCGTTCCCGGACGGGAGCAATTTTCGGGAGCGCGCTCCCGTAAAAAAATTTGCGCTCCCTGGTCTGTGAGGGAGCGCTTCAGGGAGCGATCGCTCCCGCGCTCCCGGAGCGCTTTTTAATGCCCGGGAGCGATCGGGGAGCGATCGCTCCCTGATCGCTCCCGGGCATTAAAAAACGCTCCGGGAGCGAATTTTAGTGAACCGGGAGCGGTTCGGCAGAAAAAAATTCCGCGGACCCGAAAAAAACAAAAAATTTAACTAATTTTTTTGGGTTTATAAGCCCAATGGGCCAAAACAAAATCATTTCAATGAGATTGAGCTTGAGTTTGAGAGCAAAGGAGCAAGGAGCAAGAGCTGAGGAGCAAGGAGCCAGAGCTGAGGAGCGAGGAGCAAGTGCCAAGGAGCGAGGAGCAAGCTTGCAGAGGTAAGTAACTTAATCATTTAGTTAGTTTAGTTGGTTAGGTAGTTAGTTTGTTTAGTTTAATTTACCTGTTTGAGTTTAAAGATCATTAATTTAAATTAAATTAATAAATTAAATGAATTAATCCCAATAAACTAAATTAATTTGCAGATTCAAGACTCAAACCCTACAAACATCAAACACGATGGACCTGGGGATTTTTATTGGCATTTTCCTCTTCCTGGTCCCTTTTCTGGTTATTATGGTGGTGGAGAGTAGGAAACGGAGGGGGCCTGAAACTGAAGAGGTGGATGAAGAAGCCGGAGGAAGTCAAATAGGTGAAAACCCCAGTGAGGAGGATGTGGAGGGTGAACATGAGGGTCAAAAAACTAAACAAGACCAAACTCCATTGTGGAAATATGTTCACAGGCCTGAAACAGGGAGAGGGGGTGGAACCACTAAATTTCATTGCCCCCATTGCAACAATGATTTCACAGGCTCATACACCCGTTTGAGAAGACACCTTTGCGGGAAAAGGGCATGGGATGGAGAGAAACAAATAGGAATCAGAACTTGCAACGCGGTGTCAACAGCAGATAGAGCCAAATACATAAAGGAAGAGGAGGACGCCCAATACAAAGCAAAAAGATCAAGGGGTTTCTTTGAAAGCTCACAAAGAACTCCTTCAGCATCCTCCCAAGGCAGTGGATATGGACATGGAGGCTCAGGGTCATCATCTTTACGCCGTAGAACCATATCAGATTTCCTTGATGAGGGGTGTAGGAATGATGTGGATTCAAAAATTTACAGGTTCCTCTATGCAAATGGGATACCATTCAATGTTCTACGCTCACCTTATTGGCACGAAATGGTTTCTGCCATAAATGATGCCCCTAAAGGATACAAGAGCCCTAGGTATGACAAGGCAAGAACAGTTGGCCTTGATCATGAAAAAGCAAAAATATCACATTCTTTGAATAAAATGACAAGTTCTTGGACTGACAATGGGGTGTCCATTGTATCTGATGGATGGACAAATGTAAAAGGCAAGCCATTGATAAGTGTTCTTGCTGTGTCCCGAAGTGGTCCCATTTTTCTAGCTGCACATGATTACTCAGACAAGTTCAAGACCGCTATCAACATTGCAGAAGCATTGCTTGAAACAATTGAGCGTATTGGCCCATACAATGTCATCCAAGTCATCACTGATAATGCTCCTAATTGTAAGGCAGCGGGAGCAATTATTGAGGATAGATACCCGAACATATTTTGGTCTGGATGTTTGGTTCACACATTGAACCTTCTGTTGCATGATATTGTCAAAAACAAAAATGAACAATACCAATGGATTGGTGATTTGTACAAGAGAGGAAAAAAAATGATAAAATTTATTACAAATCATAGCAATACCCATGGCCTTTTCCGCAGTCACTCGAGATTGGAGTTGCTGAAGATTGCGAGGACTAGATTTGGTAGCTATTACCTCACCTTCAGGCGCCTTTTGAAGGTAAGAGAGGGTTTAGCTAGCATGGTATCAAGTCCAAATTGGCAGGTGTTAAAGGAAAGGGCTACAAATGTAGTTGACATTGCAGGTTTTGAAACGGTGGAGGAGGCCGCTCTTGATGGGCAGTTTTGGACAGCTGTGAGACAGGTATTGGATTTCACCAAGCCAATTTATAACATGATTCGGTTTGCAGATACAGACAAACCAGTGATTGGCGAGGTGTATGAGCAAATGGATACCATGTTGGGGGAAATAAAAGACATTGTTAATAACAGAGATCCCGACTTGTACAATCTGATTCACGATTGTGTGTGTGAACGGTGGAAAAGGCTTAACCTTCCACTACATTGCTTGGCGTATATCCTTACGCCAAAATACTACTCAGATTCTTGGTTGGGCAAACCTGCAGCAGGGGGTGGTGTTAGGACCAAACCCCATTTAGATCGAGAGGTAACTAAAGGATATCTGGATGCATTAGAAAAGTTGGTGCCTGAATGTGCAGCTGTGCGCCTTGAAATAGGCAGATACTTCACTGGCAGTGGTTTGTATGGTAACTTCCATGCAATGGACGACAAAGATAAATTTGATTCTCTCACATGGTGGGAAACATATGGCGGCGACGGACTTTTGCGAAAATTGGCATTGAAAGTTCTTGCACAGGTTGTAAATTCTTCTTCTGCAGAGAGGTGTTGGAGCACCTACAGTTATATACATAATGTGAAAAGAAACAGGCTCAACGAAAACCGAGCAGAAAGCTTGGTTTATGTGCACTACAATTTGAGGTTGTTGAGCCATTACTGTGATCGGGCTAATGAAGATCCCACATATAAAATTTGGGACAATCACCCTGAGGACGACAATTTGGAGGATGGCATTGTACATATGGAAGAACTAGAAGATGAGCTTGTACGGGATGAAGCTGAAGCAGCTGCAGCAGCCATGCCACCTCCACCTCCACCATCCAGTAGCAGTTCTCGGGGCCCGAGTCTTGTTCCATTGCTGTCGCCACCTCCATCGACACCCTCGCGTGGAGGCTCTAGTTCTGGTCGTCGGTCTGGGCGGGAGACTCCTAGAAGACCGCCAAGACCTACTTATACTCCTGGAGACTCTCGTGGCAAGGGCCACTTGTAGATTTACAGTTTACTTGTCTTTTTTAGTTTCTATTAGACTTGTCACTTTAGTTTTCATAACTGTTCAGTGTTGAGTTTTGAGTCCTTGACTCTTGACTCTTGACTCTTTCATATCATTATGACATTATGATATTTTTTGTAAACATTATATCACTATGACAATGAAAATTTGAAGTTTGAAGTTGGGCCTTGGCAATTATAACTCATTGGTAATGATTGTGAATTATGAATATGATGCTTTGTGAAAGACTAAAGTTGTTTCATTTCATCTCATTATTCATGTTTCATTTTATAAATTTTTAACATTTCATATCATGTTAACAGTTAGAAGTTAGGACTTAGAAATATCTTCGATATTACTTCTTGTAATGGTTAAACTTGGCTTACAAGTACAACTTGTTACTTTGGTGATCAATGATGATAAATGTTATTGAATTGAATGTTATTTTAATTTATTATTTTACTAAGGTTGATGACGATTATAATTTCTAGATGATTGATGTGATATGGTTCAATGATCAATTTATGTTTTTTTATGTTTTTTATGTCTATTTCATCATTCTACATGTTTTTGTTGACAAATATGTATCAAAAATTAAAAAAATATATATTTTTAAAAAATCGCTCCGGGATTCGCTCCCAAACCGGGAGCTTCTGAAAATGGTCGCTCCCGCTCCCGCTCCCCGCTCCCGCTCCCGCTCCCAAGTAACACTGGTTTTGATCTTCTTCAATGTAGAAACCCTAGATTAGAAGGGTCTTCTACCAACGAGCCCTTAACCATATCCCTTCAAGAGACAATTTTCTTCTTTTAGGCCTTGAGAGCTTCCTATCCCTTGATCAACAATTCTTTATCGTGTCCTTTCGACTGCCTTCTTTGCTCACCTTAGCTCTGATACCATGTTAGAAAATGTAAAATGGCATCTTATTAAACTTCTTTTCTTTGACCTTGATATTTGCTTGTGAATCTTGGTTATCTTCTTTAAGTTCCTTTAGTTAGATCTTTTCATCAAACAATATCAAGAAGCAATAACAACAAAAGAGGATACAGATGTAGGCTCTCAGACAAGGCAAAACCCCTCCAAGGGGAAAACCCGGAAACTCTTCTCTTCTAAAATCTGCTTCAAATGAGATACAAAGAACCAATCTCTAGACCAAGTCCTTCTCTGAGTACCAAGTCATCCCTTCCTCAAGTTCTTCTTGAATCTACACCAAACTGCTACACACTACGACTTCGACCTGCCAACTATAGCACTGCTACTCGACCTGCAACTTTGGCCCTGCAGCTCCTGAAGAAACCTTAATTTCACCTCCTTCTGGGACCTTCCAAAAGCAAGACAACTCTTCCTAAGGCCAATGAGGTCTAGACAGAGTTTCCTTCCTTCCATCTACCAGTTTCTGCACTTCGTCCTACTACAACTTCGACCTCTTTCTGCAACCCAAAAACACTAGAATTTCACGCGTGTGAGAGAGATAGAGCCCAAAGACCAAGAAATTTCATCCTTCTTCCTTCTTCTTGACCTTCGTTCTCCTTCTTGTAGCTACCCAACTATAGATCGAACTCTTTCTTGTAGATCGAACTTGTGAGTGAGTGTATCTCCAAATGAAGTCAAACTACTCTTTATATAGCCTTCTCAAGGGGTTGAATTCCCTCCTTTAGGCCGACTTGAGGATCTAGGGGTGACTTGTACTCTTGGAGATTCCAAGACTTTCTAGACTCAAAAAAATAATTGTTTTTACAATTACAAATTGCCCAGAGGGTTTTATAAACATGATGTTGACTCCTTTGACTCATTACAATAAATCCTAAGACTTAACAAACCCTAGAAGCACAAAGAATATGCTTTTACCTAAAAGATCATCAATAATGAGCATGAAACTCATGCTTTCATAATAATAATTTTTCTTTTTATTCTTCTTGTTTGTTACATAGGATACATATTGAAATGAGTACAACGATTATGAAGATCGAAAGTAGTTACATTTCTCAACAAACTTGACCGTACTAAATGAGGCAACTCAGCCTCCAAATCTGTGAGTTAAACTCGACCTAGTTGCACAGTAACTCGTGGTGCTTAACTTGTGCTCTTGAGTGGAAGTCCAACTCACCACTTAACTCCCCCTTTGAGTGCTTAGTCACTCCTCTTAAGTGTGGGAGACCTTTAGTTGACTAAGAACATGTTTGTGATATGTTCCTAGTTATTAATTACCCTGATTTTTCTTGTTTTTTCCTCCTTTTTTGAGTGGAAGTGATTTTTCATGAGGAAAAATTAATATTTTGCACCCCAAAGTGAATACTAGGATAATGAATACTCGCATGCCATATAATATTTCCTAGTGCCACTTTTTATTCATTACATAAAAATTAATTAAAAAATCCCATTCTCCAGGAAATTTTTAATTATTAAAAATACTACTAGAACTTAATGCAATTCCGCGAGACTCAAGCTAATGCCTAGCATGGTAATATGCATTGATCTTAAACTTAGAAAAAACACTCAAGGTCCAATTATTAAGATGCACTCCAGTTTTGGAGGTTGTGAGTGAAAAATACTCATTAATTATTTATCGTTGAAAAGCAAAAATAATTAATTAAGTAAAAGAAACACTATGGAGCAACTTCCTTAGTAACCAGGTCCCAAGGGTCTAAATATTTTACATAAGTTCATCATGCTAGTGACATTTTTTACAACTCCCCCATGGACGTACAGAATTTGCATAGAAAAAAAAAGAGACAAAAAGATAGAAGAATAGAAAGAGAAGAAGGGGCAAAATTGCCCTACTGGACTTCTTAACTTGGAAAATTTGGTAGGTGCCTTGTCCATTGGGCTTCTTCTTCATTTATTTGCTAGGTACATCTAGCAGGTAACAACTCCCTATGCCCATCACCTAGAAAGAAGCCTTGTTCGCAAATAAAGTTGCCTAGGTTGTTGAGTTTCAAGCTTCGTGGCAATGGATAAAAGAGGCAATGAGAATTTTCATTTGGAAGAAAATGAATGATTTTTTATTTAAGAATGCCCAACCTGCTAGATGCTTCACATGGTTCAATAGCACACTAATTCATGCAATATGTATATGTAAATTGTTGTTCAAATGCAAAAGGTGGAAATGATGTGGCCCACTTGGGGCAGCTCCTCAATTTATAGTGATGCACGCCATGTACCATAAGTAGGGAGCTTTTTGGTGCTTCTCCATCACACACAATTAATCCCAACAATCTCTTGAGATTCTAGGTTGGTTATGCCATTGAATTGGTCATGGAGTTAGGAAGTTTAAGGAAGAACAAACATAGTTGGCTCTCTCCACCCACACAACAAAATGATAACTTAACCACACTAGCAATCACCATTTCTGATGTTGAATATCCACCAAAACCCAACAATGATGGCTTGGAACCTAAGATGGCTAACACTGAACTCATTGTTGATGGATAAGGGCCAAACCCTAAGGACTGCGACAATCCACTACATGATATTGGGCTAATCCTGGCACTAGACTTAGGTTCCCTTAAAGGTTGAGGGTCATTTGCTAGTGTTTGGTATTATGGTTTGAATTGGACTTTGTTATAAATATAATTCATATAAAAATAATAAATATAAATATATTAATAACAAATAATAATTAATTAACTCATGGTTAGTTAGTTAGTAATGAAGAGACATGACCATTCATGAAAGGGCACCTGCCTAGGGTATATAAACAGGCCCTCATTCTCATTTGTAATCATCTCATATCTTAAATCAATTCAATATACAATATACAGTTACATGTCTTATAATGGACATTTACGTCTTTGAAGTATTTTAAAGATTTCCATTGCGTATATGAACCTTATTCGTTACATTGGTATCAGAGCCACGTTGGTTGATCACCAGGCCTTTGGCCATCAACCTTGTGTTGTGTAACTGAAGCGTTTCACTTAGAATTTGGAGATTCTCCATATCGCCATTCAGGCCTTTGGCCCCAAAAAATTAAATAAAGAATAAAAATAAAAAAATAAGGCCTTTGGCCATTGACATTTCAATTATTCTAGTAAAAAAATATAGTCCGATGAAATTTTGAAGGAGAACATTCATATATATGAAAAGGCTCTACAATGTTGATAAAAAGTGCATGATAAAGTCAAAAGCTAATATTTCCAAATATCTTTACAACCATACGTAAGAGAAGGAAGAGTAGAAAAGATTATCTTGATTCTTCATTAAGTACTTTACAAACTCATGGTTTTAGCAACCCATGGTAGTTGCACATGGTATTTTCAAGGTAAAAGAAGAACAAAAGGAATACAAAATCTTTTTATGTGAATGGTAAGTTTTACTTTTACATGTAGAAAATTACCGAGTCAAAGGCACATAAGTGACATATATTTTATATTATACCCCAAAGAGGAAAATAGCCACGTTTCACTAGGATTGTAACTTTTCAAAAAGAAAAAAAAATTATAAATATATAGAACAAAAAAAAAGAGTTTAAGAAAAAAAATAATAATAATATTAATTATAAAATAATACTTTTATAAAAGTATTAAAAAGAGTAATATTCATTTAAGTTTAAATATTGTGGTACAAAAAGTGAAGAAGTGAAGTTTGACAAAGACAATAAATAAGAAAATAATAAAAGAGTTACGACAGAACCCTAAGGTCGAGCAATGGAGTTTAATTTGAAACTGAACGAAGAAACTAAAGATTCCATATATAATTCTACGTTTTGGAACAGATGTCCATTTTGTCGAACAAAAGATTAGTATTTATCGATTTTTAAAAATGGCACAATACCTTCTCCAAAATGTCGAAGATTGTTTACTTTGGAAGAATATCAAGGTAATACCCAGATGCAAATAAAAAGATTAAGGAAGAAATCGCAAAATTTCAACAAAAGAACAAAGCATCAGAAAAGAAATATAAAGATCTCGAAGATCGGTTTCATGAAATATCAATAGAAAGCAACGAAGAAATTTGGCGTCTAATGGACCACAATGAGAATTACTTTCACGGATAAAAAAGTCCAAGGTTAAGAAACAAAGACTAAAACAAGAAAAGGAAAGTTCTAATAAGGAACTAAAGGAGAATCTATCAGCCAAAAAAAAAAATTGTGCTTAAAAACCCTTAATCAAAAATTATTAGAGCAAATAAAAAATTTAAAAGATAAAAGACAAAGTCAACGATTTAAAAAATGGCGAACTTTCACATCTAAGGAATCATAACCAAGCCTTACTTACACAAATAAAGAAGCTTAAACATGACAAAAAATCACTAAATGACAAGTTAGAACAATTTCAAGAAGTAGTATCGAAGTCTCCAGTTGTTTCAGTCCAAGTTGAAGATAAAGAAACAAATACCGATCCAGTCAAAATCGTAACTCAAGCAAAAGATAAACCTACTGAAGTGAAAACACATGCAGAAGTTGCAGTTCAAACAATGAACATTCAAAATGATGAATACGTAGCCAACTCAACAACAACAACGCTTGAAGAAAATCAGGAAACAACCACTAACATGATAAGGGAAAGTCCACCCAAAAGAACTATTTATCGACATCTGAATCACAAGAGCAGACTTTCCAATCAATCTACGTACTAGTGTCACTCAGAACATAAGCACCAAATTTATGTTCCCAAGAATACTAAAGTTTGCAGAATCCAATCCTATGATAATTATTCATCACAAATTTCCAAAGATCAGAAGATTCCACAGAAGATTAGTCTAGTATGGTATGATCCGTTCTTAGTACAACAATTTTGTCTATCACTCAGAGCATCATATCTTCCTGTATCAACAAAGATGAAAGTTCAGAGACGAGAAGATATTCTCAGTAAGCTTTGAGGACAAAGCTTCTTAAAGAGAGAGATAATGTTATGAATATAATTCATATAAAAATAATAAATATAAATATAATAATAATAATTAATAATTAATTAACTAATGATTAGTTAGTTAGTAATGAAGAGGCATGTCTTAGAGACATGACCATTCATGAAAGGGCAGCTGCCTAGGGTATATAAGTAGGGCCGCATTCTCATTTGTAATCATCTCATATCTTACATCAATTCAATATACGGTTACATGTCTTATAATGGACATTTACATCTTTGAAGTATTTTAAAGATTTTTGTTGCATATGAACCTTGTTTGTTACAGAGGTATCATATTAATATTGTACTCTCAATGCACTACTATTAGCTTAGAAGGCATTTTGGTTTGTAACCAGCTTGATTTTTGGATTTAAGGTTTACAGATTGGAGTTTAGTAGAGTGCTCATTTGTCAACTTTTGTAACCCCTTTTTTAATGTATAAAGAGCATAAATATATTTGGAGTAGTTGTATCAGATTTTGGGCACTATGCTCATTGCGCACACACATAAAAGATTTGGTAACATCTTCCTATTAACTTTATACAACTAATGAACTAAAACACATTGACGTGTCTAACCATAAACAAATTTAACACAATGGAACTCATAAAACCATCAATCAAATCATGCACAGTAACATATTACACACAATTTTTGCCAATCAACAGTTGTTCGTCAAATTCTTCTTAGAACCTACTCAAGCTCCCTTATTGGGATAATGGCCCTGTTACCCACCACCATTGGGTGATCCCATAGGAGAATTTTTCTCCTAGATTTGTCTTCAGCCAGCAGTCAACAGCAAATGACAACCACAAGTGTAGCTGATATTGTGTCAATTGTCTTCGCTCCCTGAGCTAGTCATGTGTCCCCTCGCCCATCTGTCAAGAACGTATGTTTGAAGTTGGGTCATCCAGTCCTAAAGGTATGTTTTTCATTGTGCAATTGGGTGCTTACACTTGTTTCTCCTTAGGCACACTTGGGTGTGGATTATTGGGTGACTTGGAAGAAGGAAGGATTTTGAATGTAGTCTTGTTCCCCTCACCTTAAATGGGGGGTCAATCCTCAACCCTAGTCCCGTGGGATCTCCCCTATTGGCTTATAGCTTTAGGATGGACACTACTTGGGAAACTCTGAATTTGGTAGCACGGTCCTATTTTCCCGTTCCACATTTTTCACTCCCCTCTGCACATTACATGCCCTATTTCATCATCTTCCCTCTCTAGGTCCACAAGGCTCTAGTACTTCCCCTCCCCTTGTCCACATGTCTGGGTCAGGCCTGGAACATTGCCCCGGAGGTTGATGCAGCTAAAAAAAAGATAAAAGCATTTCATGGCCACATACAAAAGGAAATAATACCACAAAATGCAGAAGATGTTGGGAAAAGTATTGAGAGGGGGGGAGGGTAATCTGTATTTTAAAAATTCATTTAAACTTTTCTTTTCTTATTCAAATTTTTGTATGTGACTATAATGAAGTAAACCTACATATGTACGCGATTGTTATACAAACAACTAGTGGATATCTAGTTAACTAACTTTTCAGTTAATTCATAATTTGTTTAACTTTAACCAATGTATCAGTACTTCATTAGGCATGAATTAAACAGTAACCATGTGTATAAGAACAGAATAAACGATCACACATAAGCAACACACATGAACACTAAGATTTTTAGGTGGAAACACAATGTGGGAAAAAAACCACCGATGTTGTCATCTCTGTCTTTATCTTTTATTATAACGAAAACATCTTACAATCATGTACTAGCGCAGACTCATACCAGCACGCAGGCACCCACCTGCGGAAAGCTACAACCTTCTCTCGTTCTCCAGTGCCCACTGGAAGGGAACTCCAACCCCTGATCTCGTTTACCGGCACCCACCTGAAGGGAGCTCCAACCCCCTGATATCGTTTACTGACACCCACTCGAAGGGAGCTCCAACCCCCTGATCAAATTTACTAACTACCACTGGAAGGAAGCTTTGACTTCCTCACTGAAGGCTCCAACCCTCAACACCTCCATGGACCACATTTCATAATAGTTCATACTAGATCCACCTGATTCAAAACATCAAACCTATAGGCCACCTTTCATCATATTTTCAAACTGGACCCACTACCATCATTTAAGCCCAATATCAAAAAACAAACTGAAACCAATCACTGTATCAAATCATTGAACCAACTTAATCACCAAATCATTAAATAAACCAATTACCAAATCTCAAACAACCAACGCAGCTAAATCATCTCAATTCACTATATACTCTTCATCAGAATGTCAGACTACTTACTGTTCATCACAGGAACCAGATCCTATCACTGCAAACCCTGGTCAATCTCATGTTGGAATATATACGCTACTACTATGAGACATACCCACGTATATACGCTCTTTCTCTTCAGATAACCCGCATACAGATCTCAAAACACTGAACCCTGAAACTGAATCACTGGAACACATACTGACTTTGTCACAGATCTCTGAACCAAATACGGATCATCTCATAATAGCATCGTTACTATTCAAAATTTCATAACATAATCAATTCAACCTCAACCACCACTGTCAAACACAGATCATCATGAAAGACTTCATCGACAAACAGCAACAAACACAACAAGACTAATCAGACATCATATACAACAAAAACCTAGCATATGTACGTGACCCTTATAAGACACTTTCACGTATGTACGTGCCTTTCAAGAAGCATACCCGTGTACAAATCTGTCCATACTGCATAATCGATACACAACTACCCAGAAGCAAATCCGCGTATGTACACGATCTTTCTAAAGAAAACCTGCGTACATATTTGTAACTACTGAATCATACCTTCGTTGCACAACAAAACATCAGTCAAACCCAAATCTTGGCATACATTGTAAAAGACACACATCATAACATCATCATCACAGATCTATCAACCCATAAGCAGATTATTCAATGTGTAGTCATTTCAGATCTATAAGATCTGATCCATCATCACACTCTCGAGTGCACACTTATTTCAGATCAAACAATTCATCAATAACCCATATCATGCACACTTAGCACTTTGATCTCCATCTCCTTATATAGCTTAGGCCTTAGCCAATACCTTAGGCCAATTCCATAGTTATGCCGATGGTATTCTTTGATGGGATCAAATATTTGTTGTCGCGCTCATTACTATGGGCCAATACCATGGTAAAGACCCCTAGTATTTAGAATACCATGGTGCGGAAACTGTATGCGAATTTTCTTCACCAAACCTGCGTATGTACGCGACTTTGCTTCACAGAACCCGCGTATACTTCCTCAAACTTCATCTTTATCATTCCTCTGTCTCTGAACTGATATTCCTTTGTCCAATCTTTCTGTCACATTTGTACTAGCCTGAATACTCATCCTGCTACCATCATGTTGACATCTTTATTAAGTAGGTTGCCATCAAGGACAACACATTTGTCATAATGCCAACAGAAGATGGTCGAGACAATAAAATTTAGCATGTGGGCAAAAGCCAAACATGAGCTCTACCCCTTTATCATTATGGCCATCACCCTGGTTCCTAGGGCCCCTATGAGTGCCCTCTGCATCATTAAGGAACCCATGCATGTCCCAACCCCTGGTGGGCGATGAACTGCCCCACCTTAAGGGGGTAATCATTGCTTATATCATACACAGCATGCTCTCATCCCTCACAGCCCCGAGTAGTAAAATAAAAGAAAAATCAATAAAGGCAAAAGGCAAATGAAGAAGGGTGGAAAAACAAAGGTCGAGGTAACTCATGTACCACGATTTCTCCCTACTATATTCAAACACCCAAATAGATGGGCATCCCTCATCATTGCCACCCTTTATCCCATGTCATTTGGCCTTGAGACCCCTGTGTCCCAATCCACCTCATCATTATCCACGTGACACCTACCACTTGAAGGATGTACCTTGGACATGTCTTTCCCTTTAGGGGTTGGGAACACCTAATAGGATTGTTTATTAGCTACTCCTACGTAGGGAGGTAACACCATTACATGCTCGAAGCCCCAAAGCTGGAAGGGAAACCCATTATGAAGTCTCATTTTTGATCTTGACTAACAAGCTTGATTCACTTAGATGCATTAATGAATTATTGTACTTGAGGGTGAGGAGACGCATTAGATCTTATGCATAATTGGCAGGTGGTTTCATCATGGGTTGGGCAACTTAATTGGGGCCCAAGCCCACCAGAGGATCACATTGACACTTGCAGGGGATGCGTTGAGAGCCATGGGGCTCCGTCATGTCATGCAGCGTTGTCTCATCTTATGGGCGCCCTCAGCACCTTCAACGGCTTGTTCATTGCCCCACATTATATGCGAGATGATGCACTTGTACCAATCGTGCCCCCAGCCGACTTAGCAGTATATACAAGGTTTGGCAGTTGATCCAAGGCCTAAAGGAGGTTTGTTTCATCCTTGAGACATGGGAGTGCAAGCACCATCTTTCGTGCCCTCATTTGTAGTATAGAGGCTTATTTTTCATCAGGGGACCCATGAGACCATTACTTGTGCCCCAGAGCCACTTTGGAGTGCCACGTGATCATTTGCACAGAGATTAAGGGGCCAACCTCTTGTCCATCATTCATGGAGCCCTCTCCCTCACTATGGCCCCTTGAGGAGTCATCTCAGCCTTCCAATGGCCCTTATACGCCACGATTTCATCATTTCAGCTCACTTATGGATGGTTATTTCATCACTTTATGAGCTACTTGGTGAGCTTGTCACCGAGGACTTGTTATTTGCACATTATTTTATAATTTAGGGTTTATTAGGCTAATTTGGATTACAAAAAGGATCATATAAATAGAGATGACTCTCATTGTGAGAGATCATCATCATCATCATTTGGATCTGTCTTGTAAAAGAATTATGCACTTCTTCTTGGACGAATTAGATGTCCTTTGATGCATTTCGATATCTTTGGCAGTTAATTTCGATCTCTCTTGGAGCTACTTCTTGCTATGGTTGGATATATCTCTTGTGGTTCTGTAAGTGCTATCTTGCTGAAATTTTGTTCAAATAATGTCTAATGTATGGAATTAGTGCAACTAGGTAGATCTTTTGTGCTCTAATTTTATTGAATATCATTGTAAAAGATTGTTTGATTGCAAATTGCACATGCTACTCATTGAATGGCAATAGATGAATGTTCCTAGTATTATCATCATCATCATTTGGATCCGTCTTGTAAAAGAATTTCGCACTTTTTCTTGGACGAATTAGATGTTCTTTGATGCATTTCGATATCTTTGGAAGTTAATTTCAATCTCTCTTGGAGCTACTTCTTGCTATGGTTGGATATATCTCTTGTGGTTTTGTAAGTGCTATCTTGCTGAAATTTTGTTCAAATAATGTCTAATGTGTGGAATTATTGCAACTGGCTAGATCTTTTGTGCCTTAATTTTATTGAATATCAAAGTAAAAGATTGTTCGATTGCAAATTGCACATGTTACTCATTGAATGGCAATAGATGAATGTTCCTAGTGGATGGGATTTTAGTATTCTTCCATGAAAAGCCATAGATATTGAGTAGGTAATTGTTGAAAAGTGGTTGCTAAGGCATCGCTTTTTAGCCTCCTTGAAGACAAATTTAGTTTGAATCATCATTGACTCCATGGCCAAGGGAAGTAGGCACTAGTCCAAGTAAAATTGGTGGTCACCCTTCTTTTCCTTCTCTTTTCTCTCCTCTTATATTTTTGGCCCCTTTCCCTAGACGGCCTAGCTAGGGCACCTTGCAAAATTCCTTAGAGGGGGTATATTTCAAACTTGTTTAGAGAAGAATTTGCGTTGGTGTCTCCTCTAGTGAATCTCAAAGTTTGGTGGAATTCCCATGGTTAGTTTGCAAGAAAATTTGTACCCTAGTCGTATCTTTGAAAACCTACCTTGAGCGTCTTGGATAAGGTAGCCTTCTTGAGGGTCATTTGTACATAGTATTCAAAGGAATTGATCATTCTTGACCCTTTCCTTATCTTACCTTGACCTAGTGAGCGCATTGGAGGAGCTTCTCCCACGATTATTCATAAACCCTAGGTCTTCCATAGGTTATTTCTAGGTCTCTCTAGTGGAGCGAAAACCCTTTTCAAGTAACAAATCACCTTGCAAAACTTCTAGAGAGGTCCTATATCACATTAGAAGTCTTGACCTTAGGCATACTCATCATCATTGAAATATCTCTAACCCTAGGTCTAGATCTTCCTCCTAGGTCTTTCTTGGAGAGCCTTTAGCTTGTTTTAAAGCATTGAGCCTAATTGAGTCTCCCCCAAAATGGGCCTTGGGAATCACTTCATACCTTACCACTGATCCCATCATTACAAGTAATTTCCTTCACACCGAGACTCCTCCCATTAGTGAAAGTCTGTAAAGAGCATGGGACACTGATTGAGGTGACAGTGGGTCTTTGTCCCATTGTTGTAATTTGATCTAGTAGTTGTCCCATAGGTTCCCCTCCTAGGACATGTTACTGCACAAACTAGCAAGCCCAATTTGTAGGCTAGAGCTAGAGGGCACAACAACAATTTGGGACAAAGGCCCACTGTCACCATAGCCTATGTCCCCTTCTCTTCACGGATTTTCTCTTACGTGAGGAGTCCCAGTAGCCCTCACTTTTGATTGATGTGTCTATATTAGGGTTTGAAGTGAGGCAAAGATAGCTCATTCAATGGAAAGGCTCAATTAAGGTCCAAGCTTTGGTAGAAGCTATAATGGGTTTCCACAAAAAACCCCTTGAGAGAAATACTATACAAGACTTAGGGTTGAGAGATATGCCAAGATAGAGGCTTATCCGAGGTCAAGATAGATAAGGGAAAAGGTTTTGAATGACACGCTACTAAAGCACGAACCTTCAATGAATCCCTAAGTTGAAGAATGGCTTCTAGGTTTCCCACTTGGTGTGATAGCTAGTTTCCCACTTGGTGTGATAGCTAGGGCATCAATTTGCTTGAAATTCCACTGTCGGAATTCATTCAAAACTGGAGGATGTTTATAGGAGACACGAACGAAGAAGCTTGTCCAGACAAAATCCCAAAATTCCTACTCCCTAAAATTTCGCACCAAGCCCTAGAAAAGCTCCTTATCCTTGAAGGGATGAAGAAAAGAAAGAGAATGAGGTAAGGAACGAATGATTTTTCAATTGTAATGTGATCACCAAGGATTCTAGACCCAATTCCTGTCTATTGGAAGAAATGGAGTCAAGATGAACCATGGAATGGAAATTCACTCTTCAAGGAGACCTAGAAGAGATTTCGCTACCCTAGATGCAGCAGCAACAAAACAACTTCTAGAATTTTATACTTCAAATGACTATGTATGGAGTTTCAAGGATGCAAATTCTATTAATCCTCTAGGAAACATTCTTTCATTCTTTGTCTAATGAGTAACACCTGCAAAATTCCAATAGTTTTTAATGGTTCAAGCAATTTGCATTAATTACACCATAAGAACAATTCCCATGCATTAGACATTCATAAGAGACAAAATATAGCATCAAATTACACTTAAAAGACAAAGAAGAGTATATCCATCCATACGTTTCCAAAAAGAAGGTCCAAGAATGCCAATGATTTTATCCAAACATCATAATTCATCGAGAACATCCAAAATTTCGTCCTCCACTGCAAGTCCGGATTCTCTCTTAGAGAGAGATCCAAATATAAGTGGTGATGAGTTACAAATGAGGCTCTTCTTTAGTTTATATGAGCCTTTAGGAGTTCGATTTGGTCTAATTAGTATAATTTAGCCCCTAATCAATATTTTAATATGCAAATAACAACCTTATTGGTGACAAGTCCACCAAATAGCTCAAAAGTATAAAATAAGCCTTCCTAATGAGGCCGAAATGATAAAATTATGGTGCAAAGGGTCGTTGGAAAGCCAAGATAAGTGCTCCATGTGCCATGATGAAGAGGAGGACTCTCAAAACAATGACCAAGGGGATAGCCCCTTGGTTTCCAAGCAAAACATTTGTGGTGCCCCCAAGTGGTTGTGGGGCACAATCCATGGCCTCATGGTGTCCAACTGGATCAAACATATCGATGCTCCATCAATAGGGCTAGAATGATGACACATGCTCTTCCCATGTCTCTCCGGATGAGACAACACCCCATCTGGGCCTTAGATCAGAGGCCAAGTGTCAAGTGCAAGTATGTGGCCAACTGGGCAACGTGGTCCAAGTGCATCATCATCTATGTATAGTTGGGGCATGAGCAAGCAGTATGGTGTTGAAGAAGCCCATGGCGTGGTAATCAATGCTCTGTTGTGGTGGAGGCCCATGGCTCTCAATGCTCACCCTACAAGTGCCATTATGACCCTCTGGAGGGCTTAGACCCCGTATAGGGAGACCAAGTCCAAATGGAGACCCACTTGCAATCATAAGATCCAATGCGTCTCCTCACCTTTCAGTACAATAATTCATTAGTGCAATTGAGTAAATAAGCTTGCAAACCAGAGGCAAAAGTGGACACTTCATAGTGGCATGCCCTTCCAAATGGGCTTTAAAGTGTGCAAGCATTTCCTTTCTCAACAAGAGAGGTTAATAAAGGACCCTAGTAGGTGGTTTCAACCTCTAAGGGAGCAACAGGTCCATGGTACATCTATCAAATGGCAGGTGTCATGTGAAATGATGGTGGAACAAAGTGGGGCAACAGGGAAGGCTCCAAGCCACATACCATGGTACAAGGGTAGTTATAATTACAGAAGCCCACACATTGGGTGTATAGATGTAGGAGGCAGCGATCGCAATACATGAGTTACCCCAGCGTTTGTTTTTTCACCCTTCTTCACATGCCTTTTGCCGTTTATTGATTTTTTTCTCTTCTAACTGCTTGAAGCTCCAGGGGATGAGAGCACGATGTGTGTGATAAAGCAGTGATTACCCCCTTAAGGTTGGGCAGTTCATCGCCCACTAGATGTTGGGACAATCACGGGTTCCTTAATGATGCAAGGGGCACACCTAGGGGCCCTTGGAACCAAGGTGATGGCCATAGTGATAGGGGTAGAGCTCATGCTTGGCTTTTGCCCATGTGCTATAATTTTTATGCCTCGGCCATCTTTTGCATTTTGTGGTACATTTCTTGTTATAAGTGGCCAAATTATGCTTTTAACTTTATTTTTAGTTGCATCAACCTCCGGGGCATCGTTCCAAGCCTAACCCAAAGTGTGGACAAGGGGAGGGGCATAGGGCTACAATTAAGATGATTTCTCTTATACTTGATAACTGCGTGTGATGTATTTTTACTTTTTCTTGATTATTATCTTCTTCTCTTATTATTATGTTGTTCTTATCATCAAACAGCTACCAAAACATGAAGATCAATAGTACACAAGAACACAGGATGTAGGCTACAAGCCAGGGCCAAAACCTCTCCACTTGAGAGGAAAACCCACAAATCTCTTCTCTTCTTATAGATTCTTCAAATGACGAATTCCAAGACCTCTAGACCAAGACCAATACCCTTCCAAGACCAAGCCAGACCTTCTTGATGATGTGCTTCTTCTATCCAAGTCAAACTGAATCAAATATCTTCTTGCTATAGAATTTCAACCCCCAGCTATAGAATTTTGGCCTCCATTGCAGGTCTGAAATTTTCAACCCCTGCAACAGTGGTTGATTCCACACATGTGAGCGAGTTTAGGGCTTCCAAGGCTTCCTTGCTCCTTCGCTTGGGTTGCTTCTCCTTATAGGGCTAGAAGGTGACCTAAAAGTCCATTTCTTAACCTTCTTTCTGCAACTTGACAACTGTGAAAATTTCATCTATCAAAGCAACTGGAAATTAGTTTTCTAATTGTTAGTTTATTTAACAATTTATTTGTTGTCTATCACTGCAAATACCAAATAATTCACACTATGATTTTCACAAATAAACTATGGAAGAAAATAGCACTGGAAACTGAGAAAATATAGAACACACACACATAAATTTTACACAGTTATTTTTGGACAAATGTCCCCAGAAAAACCCAATGTGGGAAAATTGGTGCAGCAGTGAGGGTTTTTATTATTATGTAGCAGGGAATTCTGAGTACAATCTGGATGTCGAAAACTAGCAATCCATAGCAAGAAAATTTGCAAAGATATTCCCTAAGCAACCACGACACTCGCGCTGCCTGAACTCACACTGCCTAAACTTGCGTTCCTGTACCTGCGCGTTCCTGCACTCGTGTTCCCGCACTCGTGCGTTTCTACAATGGGAATAACTCACCCTCTTGTTGTTGCCTCTTCAGATCTGGAAATCTTACTCTCATTCGTTCATCAAGTTAAATACTCCAGAACACTTGGAATATAAAGATCTCCATTGAGATACAAGAATATATATTAAAATATATGAATAAGAATGATACAATGAGAGTGAGGGTCCTATATATATAGCTAGGTAAGTACCCTTTCACGAAGCGTCATGTCTGTAGAAACATGCCTGTAGAGTCCAAGAACTATTTTACCTTGACACCCTTTTTGCCCATATTTCCTCTTTTTTCCTATTGCTATCATCCAAATAAATGCAATAAATATAAGATTTTGATAAGGTAAGCACTCATATGTCCTCTTTTTCATATTTTGTCAATATGCCTTATTGTTTTATTAATGTTTGCATTCAGCTATAGAATTGACCTGATTCTGCAACTAGTCCACAGATCCGCAACTACTTCCATTGTTGACAGGATTCAAGTGCGTCAACTCAGCAAAGGAGTATATGGGTAGATAGAGAATGATCCTCTCATGGATTTCTTTCTATTTACTCGAGCCAATCACTACAACACGGTCAACCATGATAGTCAACTGCAAGATAATGTGCTGCAACAGAGTCCAAGTTTCAAGAGATAATATCGATTTGCTTTTTCAAGAGCAAATTGATGAATAAGCGATATCATTTGGTTTGATAAGGATTGTAGTGAAGATCCTTAGGCTTGAATTTCTCATGTTGTTAATTAAAAACTCTATAAAAACAATGGCCGCTCTGTGATAAGGGTGCGCCACCGTATGTAATTTTGAAAGCATCCTGTAGAAACTATTTTCCGATTAATAGATCTTGGTTCATACATTTTATGTTGCGTTGATTAAAGATGTTCACTGCCTCGTGGAGGGCCCCTGCATGCAGATCAGGTCTTTGTTTCACTGCAAGTAGATTTTCTTTTATTTCTTAGATTTAATTTCTGGGTGCTCTATTTTTATATTTTTAGGACGCAGTTCAATGGAGTTTGAGATTAAATTGATCTCTACATCAGTAATTTCGTTTGCTTTATACCTAGCATAACTCAGTGATTTCGTTTGCTTTCTACCTAGTATAACTCAGTCATTTCGTTTCATAGCTTAGCAATCTCGTTCTTGTTTTACTTTTGCATTGAATGAAGTTGCAGTAGTTAAGAGTGAGTCTTTTGTTAGCATCTGAAGTCAAGCATCCTTCATTTTCCAATTTGATAAATTGGATCTCCTTCACATCATTCCATGCATTCATAATTAGCCTTGTTTAGTTGCAGCATAAAAATCCAAAAATAATTAAAAACAGTTTAACCGAGTAGATTCATTAAAAAGAGTTAAAATCATTATTCAACCATCTTACAAAGCTCAATTCAATTAGGATTAATTCTAGAATAATCCATTAGCAAATCTCAAAGATAATACTCTAATATAGATAGTAACATCATCTTCATACTGATTCTAGATTTAGACATCAACCATAACATAAACACCTTAACGACTGAAGTAACTTCTAGCACATACAGTGCACTTGTACTTCGTCAGTTTACCTGTTGTGGTCGATAATTTATGCTTACAATTTAAGAACATTAAATTGACTAAACATTTTGGCGTCATTGTCGAGGAAGTACAAATAGAAGTTAAAAAAAAAAATCATCAATTAAAAACATGATATGCATAGGGAAAAAGACTCTAGAAGTAGATTTGTAGGCGATGAAAAAGCTTAATCCCCACAAATCCACTCACTCCACCACGACTTCGATGTTCCACACCACCTACTCGAACCCGAATTCCATTTGTAGGTCAACGAAGACTTCCTAAAATCTCAAGTTCAAAAATCCAATCTAGAACTTCACCTACTTCATCTACTAAAGCCGTAATTGAAGAAAATCCTAAATCCCCGACTATAGGAGTAGTTTTTCTATCTTCCACTAGTGAACAAATTCTAGGAGAAGAATTAGAAATTCCCATTGAAGAAGAGGAACAAGGAACTCATTTTGGTTATCCATTGATAGAGGAACCATAAGAATTAGAAGAACCTTACATTAGTTCTGAAGAATCTATCATGGCTGAAGAAGGAGAAGGTGAGGTACACAATGTCAATGGTGAGAAAAATAGAATTGGAGGAGGTAAAGGTAGAGGAGGAGGTGGAGATAGAAACAGAGGAGGGGATAGATGTAGAGGAAATCAAGATCCTTTTGGATTTCCTATTTTTGATAAAGATACAACCCTCACAATGAAAAACGTTTCACCTTCTATTCTTCCTAATTTCCATGGAAAAAGAAGTAAAGACCCAAAGACATTTCTCTTCGAATTTGAAGTATCATATGATTATCTGCATGATGCTCAAAAATTAAAATTGTTCCCTGCTACCTTAAAGGATTCAGCATTAAAATGGTTCATGAGTCTAGGAAAGAATTTTATAAAGACATGGGCACAAGCGAAAGAAGCTTTCTTAGAGAAATATAAAGATTATTGTATGCCTCACAATATTAAAGACGAAGTCTTCAAAATGACACAAAAAGAAGATGAGAATCTTGAAGACTTAGTCGAGAGATTTGTCTATAATCTTAAAAGGGCAAAAATGGATAGTTTGGATGAGGAAACTTTGAAAGCCCTCCTACTCAAAGCTATCAGAGATGAGTGGATCGATCTCCTTAACTTAACAGGAAAATGAGATATTTTTCAACTACCATTTACAAATATCTGTGATTTATGTGTACATATCTCAAGGGGTAAAGCACAAGTTGGAAAAAGTCCTAGAGACCCTCCCATATCAAGAATCAATAAATCTACAACCAGGACAGTCAGTAGGGCAGAATTAGGAAGCTTGCTTGATACTTTCAAGACAGATATTTTAGGGAATCTAAGTGAACAAATTGACACCCTTAAACTACAGAACAAGCAAAAATTCGAAAATGTTGCATTATCCATTTTTTGTCCTAGATGTCGAAAGAAGCATGCTCTAAGAGAATGTCCTTTAGACTTAAAAACTATAGAAACTTGTGCCATATGTGCAGATAACCATGATACTAAGGAATGTCCTTCTTTACCAAGTCTTAAGGTTGTATTTAATGATGAAGGGATACCAAAACAAGTAGACCCTCTTTATTTTATTGCCAAAAGACCATGGCAGAACTCTCAAACAAATCAACCACAAGGCTTTAGATCACAACAATTTGCTCAGTCTTCACAAAATAATTGGAATCCATCTTGGCAGCCTTGGGCTTAGCCACAATCACAATCTTGGAATCAAGGATGGCAAAATCCTTATGGGGCTTATGCTCAATATCAACAATATTCACCATCCTATCCTAATTTTCCACCACAATTCCTACCCCAATCTAATCAAATTCCTCAAGCCAATCAATTACCTCAATTCCAAGTTCAAAATCAAAATCCACAGCTCTCCCTCCCATTTGCACAAAAATCAAATCAACTACCTGTTCAACCACTTTCGAATCCCAATAATAAAATGTCACTACAACAACCTGTTTACAACATGGAAGGGCAAAATCCTGAAACCTATGTAACAACTCCACTAGATCTAAATAATGTTCAATTAAGATCTGGAAGAGTATTGCAAAGAAAACCCCATGTTGTTATTCAGAAAGCAAGGACAAATCTTCAAAACCATAAATTCAATCTGAAGGAGAGACCTCTCTTCCTCAGAAAGAAAATAATCAAACAGAAAATGTTCCAATAAATACTCCTATTATAGAACCAGCCTCAGTATCCATTAGACCACTTTTTCCTGAACGGTTGAAAATTGATGAAGAAGTAGAAAAACAAATCACATTTCCTGATTAAAATATGTTGGATGAATTAAGAAATGTTTGCATAAAAATTCCTTTGTTGCAAGCCATAAAAGAAATACCAATCTTCGCAAAAACAATCAAGGAATTAAGTACTCAAAGATCAGGAAGAAAAAGAAAAGACATAAAAAGAATTCAATTAGTTGGGAAAATTGCAGACATCATGATGGCGAAAACAACAATACAAAAATATCTAGACCCAGAGAGCCCCATTGTGAAAATTCATATCAATAGAATTGAAATACCAAACACACTGATTGATTTAGGAGCAGCCATAAACATAATGAGTAAACAAGTTTTGGGTTCACTTACACTTCCTAACCTTCAATACACACCAACACTGTTACAATTAGCATATAGGTCTGTGATTAAACATGATGGTGTGTTAGAAGATATTTGTGTATCCTTAGATTCTTGGGCATCTCCTATCAATTTCATGGTCTTAACACCCAAGAATAATCTAGAAGGACATCCATTAATCCTAGGAAGACCTAGATTAGCTACAGCTAATGCTTTCATCCGTTGTAGATCAGGTGATATGTTTATCTCAGATGGAAATTCTACAAGGAAATTTACATTGTACCCACCTGTAAAAACAATAATAGAAATAGAAAATGAAGAATGGATAGATGACAATGATGATATACAACCTGTGTTCACTATTGAACAAATAATAGAGGAGGACCAAATTTTAAATCTAATGGAAAATAATGAATCTTCCTCACATTATGACCGTAGTCGAAATGAATATCTCTCATCTAGACAAGTATCTTTGCTCTCTATGGAGAAATTTGGGAATTTTTCAATAGAAATTTTTCCAGGTAAAACTTTGAATATTAATAAAAACCTAGAAGAATTACAAAAGAATCAACTGGTAGAAATTTTACAAAAACATTCTTTTGCTTATGCATGGGAATACACTGATATGAGAGGAATTGATCCTAAAACTTGCATGCATCATATCTACATTGAACAAAGTGCAAGACCAGTTAGATAGCCACAACGAAAAATGAACCCAAATCTAAAAGAAATTGTTAAGGAGGAATTACAAAAGCTGCTAAATGTGAACTTCATCTATCCAATATCAGACAGTCAGTGGGTTTCACCCCTAGTAATTGTTCCTAAAAATTATGGGAAATGGAGAGTATGTATCGATTACAAAGAATTGAATAAAGCAACATTAAAAGACCACTTTCCACTTCTTTTCATAGATCAAGTCTTTGACACATTAGTAAGGAAAAAGTATTTTTCATTTTTGGACGGTTTTAGTGGATATAATCAGATTCAGGTAGCACCTGAGGATCGAGATAAAACCACATTTATCTGTACATGGGAACTTATGCTTACCGACTACTTCCCTTTGGATTACGCAATGCTCTTGCAACATTCCAAAGAGCAGTCCTCGAAATTTTCTCTGATCTTATTCATGATTGTGTGGAAGTGTATATGGATGATTTCGCAGTTTATGGACATTCTTTTAAAGAAGCACTTGAAAATTTAGAAAAAGTTCTAATAAGATGTAAAGAAACAAATCTTTTGTTAAGTCAGGGGAAATGTTTTATGATGTTTAATGAAGGAATTATTTTAGGTCACCATATTTCAGGAGATGGGATTAAGGTGGACTCATCTAAATTTGAGGTCATTTCTAAATTATCAGTGTCAATCTGTCAACGAGATGTTAGGAGTTTTCTTGGTTTTACTGGATATTATAGAAGATTCATAGAAAACTTCACAAAAATTGCATCTTCACTCTTCAAACTACTTACCAAAGACTGTGAATTCAGTGGGGATTTTGATTGTCAAGCTGTCTTTGAAACTTTGAAAAAGAAAATTTTTGAAGCACCTATCTTAAAAGAACCTAATTGGAAATTGCCTTTCCGTATATCAATTGATGCTTCAGATACAGCCTTAGGAACCGTGTTAGGGCAAAAACACCTTACTCCTTATGCAATCTATTACACCAGTAAAAATTTAACTCCAACAGAGCTAAATTATACTGTAACTAAGAAGGAGTTCTTAGTTGTAGGTCATGCCATTAACAAATTCAAACATTATATAACTAGCTATGAAACTTTCATTCACACAGAGACCATTCTGCCATTAGATACCTCGTGAATAAACCAATCACTAATGGAAGCATAACCAGATGGCTCTTATTGTTACAAGAATTCAACATCACCATTCTAAATAGACCTGGAAAACAGAATACAATTGCTGACTTTTTATCTAGAATTCAGAATGATAACAATGATCAACCTATGGAGGATAAATTTCCTGATGAATATCTTTTTGCAGTATCTACTAAATCACCTTGCTATGTAGATATTGCTAACTATTTAGCTATAGGGAAAATCCCATTTCATTTGTCTCCTAGAGAAAAGAGAAGGATAGTTCACAACAGCACATCTTATTCATGGATAAACGAAGAATTATACAAAACAAGACAACATCTCATCATTAAAAGATGTGTTTGAGAAGATGAGATACTGGAAATACTTAAATCATGCCATGATGAACCATGTGGAGGACATTTTTCTGAAAGAAGAACTACTTATAAGATCTTACTTTTAGGATATTACTAGCCTTCCATTTTCAAGGATACCAAGGAATATGTTAAGAGATGTGACAGTTGTCAGAGAATGGGCAAACCTACTCTTTCAAATGAAATGCCATTGCAGCCTCAGGTACTCATTGAACCATTTGAAAAATGGGCACTAGATTTTGTTGGTCCAATCAATCCACCTTCAAAGCAAAAAAGGTATATTCTGGTATGTACTGATTATGTCACTAAATGGGTAAAAGCTAAAGAACTTCCTTTTGCTACTGAAAATGTTGTAGTTTCATTTCTTTTCGAGAATATTTTCACTCATTTTGGTGTTTCAAGAGAAATTGTAACAGATCAAGGAACACAATTTACATCCGGATTAATACATAAACTTGTGGAGCAGTATAAAATCAAGCATCGAAAGTCCACTCCATACCATCCACAAGCTAATGGACAAGTTGAGTGTACAACCAAGGTGATTGAAGCAATTCTTACCAACATTGTACACTTACATAGGAAGGACTGGGCAGAAAAGCTTCCAGAAGCTTTGTGGGCTTATAGAACTACACGGAGAAGTACTACAGGACATAAACCCTATGAACTTGTTTATGGGAAGTAGGTCTTACTTCCAAAAGAGTTCCAGATCCAAACCTATAAAACAACAGTCCAGTTGGATCTTGACTTATCAGAAGCACAAAAGCAAAGGATGGAACAACTCAATGAACTTGATGAAATAAGACACGAAGCCTTCCAGAAGACCAGCCTAGTTCAGCAGCAAAGATCCAGATGGCATGACAAGTATATTAAAGAAAGAAAAATTCATCCAGGAGATTGGGCCTTACTCTTTGATTCAAAATTCAAAAACTTCCAAGGAAAATTCCAAACTCACTGGTTTGGACCTTATGAAGTTGAAAATGTCTTTGACAATGGTGCAGTTAGAATCAGGAATATTGATAAAGAGAAAATTCCTCTTTTAGTAAATGGACATCGACTTAGACTTTATCAGAAGCCATTAGCAAAAGAAGAATTTGTCAAAATTTTCCAAGACAATTCAGAATTGAAGCTGGTTGAGAAGAATTCTTCTTCTTTTCCACCTTAGAAATTTATTTTCCTCTATCAGAAATAATAATAATAATAATGATGTATAAACATGAAAACCAACAAGTTGTTGGCATGCTTATACAGAAAATTTAAAGTGAAAACCAACTTCTATTGGCACCTTAAATTTTTTATCTTTACCATTTCTTCCAAAAAGAAAATTCCCTTTTTCTAAGCATTCCTTTCTTTTAAGAAAAAAACTCTCAGCTACAGAATCAATGACTTTCTGCAGCTCAGACAAGTTTCTGCATCTCTAATAAGATTTTTGCAGCCAATTTGAGAGGAACACTTGGTGGCTCAAATTGAAGAAATAATTGACTCCTTTCAAGTGCAAAGTACCTGCAAAAGACATCAAAGTACAAATAAAGGTTAGCAAATCAGTCAAAGGTATGTCATACTTTAATTTTACAATAAGGGTTAACATATTGCATATATGAATTATGTGAACATAGTACTACCGGAATAAAATGAAATCATTGCAAATCATGGGTGATAATCGCTTGTCAAATCCATTACAGTCCACCATTTTAACTCATGTCTCATCCTCATTTCGAATCCATTGATTTGATCGCCAAATCATTGAATTGAATGTGTTCCAACAGCTAACTCATTTCCGCAAACCTTCGTTATATTCACTCGTTCTCTCATTCCTCCAATTCATACAGCCTCTCCATCTCTCCCCATCACAGAACGAAACCCTACCAAGACCATTTTTTCCCTGTCAAGTAAATAGTTCTTGAGACAAAAACATCTCTCACCATGGGTGTTATTGTCCGAACAGAACCAACAGGAAAGAAGTTTTTGGAAGGATACCCTCAGACCAGGGAACTGTTACAGAAAGTACAGTGGTTAAAATTCATAGAAAAATTTTATGGTTTCCACAGGGAGGTAATGAAAATTTTTGCACGATCTTTTGATGCAATAGAGGTTGAAATAGGTGATGTCAAGTTCGCAGTAACAGAATCCCTGATTGCAGAGGCCACAAATTTCCTAGAGATGGAGAAAAGTGGTTCAAGGACAGAGGAATCAAAGGGAAAGATTGGAAAATCTTCTTGAAAAACCCAAACATGGACACTACCATCTTCAGAAAAGGTATTCCTAGTTTTGCCCTCAAAAATAAATGGAGAAATTTGCTCCTTGAAGAGCATCAAATGAATCTTCCATACTTTCTCTTGCATAGCCTTAAGAAAAAGTCAATGAATGTTCAGAAGAAAATCCAGTCTATAGACAATACAATGTACCACCATGGATTGATAAAAATCTTGATTGAGTTTCATCTTCAAAGCATAGATGACAATTAGGAAAATTTTCTAATAAGAAATCATTTTGAAGAGAAAACCCCTGAACAGCCAAGTGGTAGTAGAACCCTAAGGGGAAGAAAGAGAAAAATGGAAACAGTAATAGAACAGGAACCACAGTCCCAACAAGAATTATCAAAGGATGAACTACCCATTGTAGATATTTTGTAGAAAATGAAAAGAGGAAATTTTAGAAGAAAAAAAGCTAGCAAGAAAACAGAGGTTTTACCCCAAACCAAGATCTTTCCTCAGAAAGAAAATCCAAAAGCTAAAGAGAAGAAAACTCAAGGATTGCCAACCACAAGTTTGAGAAGAAGCACCAGATTGAACATAGTGAAAGAAGCAGCCTCAGGAGTTGCAGAACATATCGATCTTGAGTCGAAAGAGCAATCTGAAGGTCTTGAGGACTCTCCAAGAAAGTCACTAAGACTGTCACCGCCTCCCTTCAGTTCACCTCCAAGAAGTCTAGTACAAAGTCCAGGCATTGATCCTATTCAGCAAGAAATTTATGATTACATAGAATCATTAGAGAGAAAGGAAGCAGCAACCAAAGGATCAATCCAGAGCCCGAAAGAAGGAAGTAACCAGTTTAAGAGCTACAAGAACGTTCATCATCTAATGTTTTGAAGCAATAAATCTTTGAGCTGGAGACATTAAACAGATATCTCAAAAATGAAAATCAAACGCTGAAGGCACAAAATGGAATTCAAATTGCCAAGAGGAACAACTTCATTCTTCACTTAAATCTATGGTATAAAAAGAATAAGAAATTGAAAAAAGAAAACAGGGCA
This sequence comes from Pinus tabuliformis, assembly GCA_031772625.1. Lineage (NCBI taxonomy): Eukaryota > Viridiplantae > Streptophyta > Pinopsida > Pinales > Pinaceae > Pinus > Pinus tabuliformis. The sequence continues at coordinate 65,760,753 of CM062816.1, forward strand.
ATGAAAAGAGAAATCATTAACCAGAAGTATAAGATCCTTATGAAGAAACCAAAAATGGCAGTGGCTTACCAGAAAGAAGAAAAAAGTGAAATTTGGAAGTGATAGCAAGGATGTACAAGAGAATGGCAATGTTGTATTGTATGAGGACATACAAAACCTCCAGTGTGGGGGACTATAGAGTCCAAGCACTATTTTACCTTGACACCCTTTTTCCCATATTTCCTCCTTTTTCCTATTGCTATCATCCAAATAAATATAAGGTTTTGATAAGGTAAGCACTCATATGTCATCTTTTTCATATTTTTTCAATATGCCTTATTGTTTTATTAAAGTTTGCATTCAGCTACAGAATTGACCTGATTCTGCAGCTAATCCACAAATCCACAACTACTTCCATTTTTGACAAGGTTCGAGTGTGTCAGCACAGCAAAGGAGCATATGGGTAGATAGAGAATGATCCTCTCATGGATTTATTCATGTTTACTCTAGCCAATCCATCAAGATGATCGCACTACAACACGGTCAACCATGACAATCAACTGCAAGATAATGTGCTGGAACAGAGTCCGAGTTTCAAAAGATATTATTGATTTTCTTTTTCAATAGCAAATCGATTGTTAAAATTGGCAACTAGGGCCAAACTCCATGTGAGTCATCTTATTTATGGCAGTTGATATTTTTCTTGTATCCCTCTCATCAAGAGTTGTAAGATTGATCTAAAGATCATCCGATTCCGATAAATATTCATGGAGTTATGAATTTATTTGTGTTATAAGACAATTCATCAAGGTCGGCCAACAACCAAATAACCCCCACATGTGCTCAACGTTTTAGTATAAAAGGAGATGACTTGAGAGTCATTTTACACCCCAGTTTTTAAAACCGGTTACCGGTCCAACCGGCTGGTTAGCTGGCCTGCCGGTCGGAACCAGCCTAAAAACCCGGTTAACCCTGCCTTGTGACCGAAATTTAGCCCTAACCGGTCAAAACCGGCCGGTTCAGGACGGAACCGGCCGGTTTGCTACCTAACCGGTCAAAACCGGCCGGTTCCGTCCTAAACCGGCCGGTTTATGGCAAGCCCACCGTAACTTATGAAAAAGCGCAGGCAGTTTGTGTTTTAGGGGTTTTGGGGGGGAGGGAAAGGTATTTTCCCTCCAAAAAGGCCCTCTCCAAGCTATAAGAGACCCCTCTCACTCTCATTTGTCTCACACAACTGATTTGGAGTGTTTGTGAGTGTTTGTGAGTTTGTTTGTGAGCTTGGAGAGTGTGGAGTTTATGCTGAAGTAGTCATCTTGGAGTTGGAGTTGGAGCTATTTTGGAGAAAGTGTGTAGCTGTCAGTGGAGTTGCCATCTTCAAGAGGAGGCTAAGGGAGCTAGTTTGCATTTCCAGGTAAGGATTTGCACTTGATAATTCCTCATTTGAGTCTGCTGTCCATGAATTTTTTTTTTTGTGTTATAAACTTCTCACTTCTATGATCTACCATCCAGGGAGTCATCATGCCTCCAAAAGCCGAAGATACTGCATGGGCTCATTGTGATATGATTGATGGCAAAATGATCTGCAAATATTGCCAAAAATCCATTCAAGGAGGGGGTATTAACAGGTTCAAGCAACACTTGGCTGGGATATGAGGCCATGTAAAGCCATGTGGAGCACCAAATGAAATAATAGGGCATATTAGGGCAGAATACCTTCAGAAGTTTGAGACTCAAGTCACTGAACCAATAGAGAAGTTTGTGGCTACACAGTTTGGGAGTCGAGACTCAACCAACTGAGTTTGATCATGATGACTGAGACTCATGAGAAGTTTCAACTTCAAGTGATAATGTTGATCACTATTATAGTATTACTATTATCATATATGTAGAGTCTAGACTGAAGTCTTGTAGTAGGCCACTGGCCCCATAGTTTGTAGGCTTTATTTTTGCACTCTAGTGGCCATTTAGAGCCTCATTGCTTATGTATTTTGTCGATGATATGTATTGCACTCGGTGCCATTTTGATATATTCACCTTTAAGGCTTTACATGGTATATCAATGAGCAATCTTTGCATATTTTGTCTCTATTGGCTTGGAATCATGGTTTTAAATCTTAAAAATAGTTTTTTTCATTAAAAAATAATTATTTAATGTATTTTTCTAAAACCGGTTCGTTTAGACCAAACCAGTCCCGATTAGACCGGTTCCGGTCGGTAAACCGGTTCATTAGGTGGACCGGTCCGGTCACCGGTTCCGGTTTTAAAAACATTGTTTTACACACACTTCTCTTTTGATTTCTCTCCACTTGTCTTGGGTTTTAGTGTGAGAGAAATCTAGGAGGAAGTAGCCCTAAGCCGCAGCATAAGGAAGATGCCCTAACGCAGTTCTAAGGAGGATGATCTAGCAGCAATTCAAGAGAAGAGACCCTACTTCTATACGCTGCTTAAAGGAGCTTATCTGCAATCCTAGGATGGAGAAATAACGCTATAGAGGAAGCCCTAAACGAGCTGTACCTAGTTGTAGTTAAGGAGGGTTATAACATGCCCTAGCTGCAGCATAAGGAGGCTGGAACAGCGTGGAATAGGAGGACTATTTTGGGGTCCGAGTTGCCCTAATGGAGGCTGAGTATGCGGTGTGCTAGGCCAAGCCCTTAAGGGCTAAACGTTGTTGGTTTAGGGCCTGTTTCAGGGTGAAGGAGTGCCGAGTTCCCTTGTTGGAAGAGCCGCAACCATAGGACAGTTTTGAGGACACTTTGGAGGGGTGCAGATCCATGGAAAGGTAGTCGTAACCCTACATAGTCTTGCTGTAGGGTGAAATTACAGGAAGGCCGAAGGGTAGACAAGGGCTAGGGCAGCCCAGAATTGAAGCAGCCACCCTTGGCCCCTCAAAGAAGGGCAGCCGCATCTCTTGGGATTATTTTTGGGCACAAAAAGAAGGTTGGTTAAGGATTGTTGTGTGCCCTAACTAGACCTAGTTTGCTGCAACCAAACAGACCTCAAAACTGTGAGCTTGTACATACATATTTGGAGCAGCGTATGTGTGGTATGTTGGCAGCTAGATAATTGGGACAACAGCAAGACATGGTGCTGCAATAGTAATTGGGACAGCAGTATGGTAAGCAAGGTGCAGCAAGCACATGGTGGCAAAACAAGGTGCAGCAATGGCACATGATGGTACATGATGCAATACAGTGATGGGTACAGTCATGATTGATGAAGTGTGATGAGATGCAGCATAGTGATGACGGGTGCAACATGGCACAGCACAATGAGGTACAGCATGATGATGAGCAACACAATGATAGGTGCAGCAAGGTGATGGACTCATCTTGAATAATCAGTTGAAGCAGCATGTCTTCAACTGAGTTCAGTTGTCTCATGTATCATCTTCTTAGAAATGATCTATGCTCTTATTTAGAATAAGTCAAAGTGTTGACTTCTGTTGTAAATATACTATCTCTCTCTCTCTCTTTGTTGAACTATTGAAGAACATATAAGAAGAATTGATCAAGGGTTTCCCCACATTGGGGTTTGTCCCTGGCTAGCACCACATCTTGTGTCCTCTTGTCTTAGCTTGTCTTCTGCGATTTATGTTTATGTTCTATCTGCAATTTACTATTATGCTGATGTGATTGCTAATCTAGAAAAGATATTGAGCTAACTGTGAAAATTGAAATAAATTGCTCTAAGCATAGAACATACCTAAAATTCACATGGTATCGGAGTTGAGGTGAAGACAAAGCCCAAGCAAGAGCGAAAGAGCAATCACCGAAGACAGTTGGGAAAGGACAAAAGGATCAATGGATTCCTCATCCCTCTTCAAATTCACCAACGGTGAAATTGAAGCAAAGAATATTATCAGAATGGCGCAGCGGAAGCTTCTGATGGCCTACCTAAAGAACACTTCATTGGGAAGTCCGGATCTAAGAGTGGAAGGAAAGGCAGATGCCTTGTTTGTAATAAGTTAGGCCATCATGCGAAGGAGTGTCTGAATGGCAGGGACACATCACTTGATGATGATAACAATCATTCCAGGGACATCTTCAATGATCGAAGGAATGACAGGCAATGCAGGTCATCAAGGAAACAACCGACTCTTCAAAGAAAGCAAGGAACCCTAGGTATGAAGAATCAAATGTTGTTTCTGATAAGATAAAGAAGCATTATCTTGTATTGGCCCTCTCCTTCAGATTCTTTGGGAATCTAGCTTATTGATTGTAGTGCTCCAAGGCACTTCATCGGATAGAAGGGTGCTCTCTCTAATTTGGTGGAGATGGAAACAATCGTGGGATTATACTTGGAGTCAATGCCACCTATCCCGGAAAGGGTGTAGGGAATGTTACCCCTCAATTGAATGAGGGTAACTCGATTCATTTACGAGAATCTCTTTATGTACCTGATCGCAAGAAGAACCTGGTGTTCATTCCGGCAATGGAAGTCAAAGGTTTCAGGGTGGCATTCATCGATGGAAAGGTATGTGTTTGAAAATGAAATATTCAAAGATGATTTTGCTCATGGGTTCAGGGTTGGCAATTTGTATCAAGTTGCAGGATGGTCCATTGGGGATCATGACAGTTGACACATCTCATGCACCAAAGGTCTAATTTATGGGGCCCTACCCGATGTGAGTCAGATGGTGACAGGGATGCTTGAATTCAAAAAGAGCATGAAGGTACATGTCCGAGATGTACTAAAGGAAAATCTTACAAGGGGACCATTTCCCTCATGTAGCAGGTCCACAAGTTTGGAACAACCCGAGGGGTTTGAGATTCATGATCGGGAATATCATGTATGCAGGTGGAAGAAAGCCCTCTATGCTTGAAGCAAAACACCCCCGGCTTAATATGAGAGGATTGATAGTTGTCTGATGAAGCTGAGATTCACTAGGTGTGAAGTCGATCCAAACCATTGCTTGAAGGTTGTGGATGATAGACCTCTCATACTGGCACCTTATGAGGACAACCTCTTTCTGATAGGTGCAAACCCTCTCAAGTAATAGGGAGTTGGATTCCGGATTTGGAATGGTAAACTGCGAGCCCATGACTACCTTGATGGAGCTTAACTTTCAGAAGTTATGTGGTAGTGATGCCGGACTAGATTTGGGAAATGCCTCTAAGTTTCATAAAACTCATTCGCGTTGATGTTCTTGGTGAACTTCCGTTCGGACATTATGTTTTGCAATTAGCATGTTGGGCTCATATAAGGTTGAGCCTCACTAGATTGATGCCAAGGATCTTCTGAGATATCTTCGGGGCACAATCTCTTATAGATTGAAATACACTGCCGGAAATATAAAGTTGCATGATTATTCAAATACTGACTGGGCAGGCAGTGTGAAGGATCGCAAGAGCACTTCTGAGTGCTGGTTCTCTTTAGGATCTGCTTCGATATCCTGGATGAACATGAAGCAGAAGTCGGT